>JAJHZJ010000296.1:0-600000 GCA_023548195.1 Bettongia penicillata ogilbyi | reverse complement strand
GAATTGATATGTTCAAATTCAAAGAGAAAGCTGAAGAGTTGGTATTTGAAGCCTGGGTTTCCCAACCCAAAACAACTGTTCTTTCTATCTAAACATATTGCCTTTCTCTATTATTCCTATCTTTCCCCCATCTTATCCTTAGAATAGAATGAGTCGCCCAAGAGAAGAGACTAACCCAGAGTACAGTGACTTATGCAGCTTGTGTCTCTTCAGGAATCTATTCAACGTATGTCAGATAATCGGGTGTCAATTGCTCAAGTCAAGAATGCATGAATGCTGTCATGGGGTCATAATTGTGCGTAAGATTTACTTTATCACCCAAATTGTTGTCTACAAGGTTAAAATGACATAAAGTCTAAACCTTAACCACAGTGATGGTGGCAGGCATGAGAATGACAGCCATCAAGACTGCTGAGAACAGGTAAATGATGACAAAGAGCTTCATCTGACCATGCCTCTGTATAGCTGGGAAGCTTCAGCTGATCAGTGGAAAGGGAAGCAGCAGCAAACTGTGACTTCATTAATCAATTAAATGCATTTTTCATAGGAGTGTAATGAATATCCAGGGACTGCTTAACGCTAAGTATGGGGAATAAATAAAGTAGGAGACTATAATGTTGATAGGAGAGAACTGAAAAGGCCTCATCTAAACCTGCAGAAAATATGTCATACTCTTCATGGCCCTAGCCATCAGAACAACATTCTCATAGGATCAGAGATAGTGAGCTCAAAGGGATCTTAGAGGTATGTAGCTAAACATGACATTTTGCCAGTAAGGTAACTGAGGACCCTGGAAGGCAAATGACTTTCCTAAGATCAAAAAGGGTACAGGAGGCAGACCTAGTGTTCAAAGTGCAGGCTTCAGCATTCAAGTTCAGCATTGCAATTTTGGTAGTCTTTTCTATGCTTTTTCTAATGCTGAGTAATTTGCCCAATGCCCCCAGGGGATTTCCCTCTATCTCTCCCTCTTGTCCCAATTTCTCTGCCTCTGTCTTTGTGCCTCTGTCTATTTCTCTCTGCCTCTTTTACTCTATTACTTCTTTGTCTCTGACTCTATCTGTCCCTTTGTTTCTTTGTGTCTCTGATTCTCTGTATATGTCTCTTTTTCTCTCTAAAACCAGCATCAAAGGCAGAAATCTAGGTTTATAGAGTATTAGACCAGAACTCAGGACACTTCAAATACCATTTTAGACATTAATTAGGCAAGTCACTTAACATCTTTTTTTCTCCTTTTCTTCAGCTGTACTACTACTAAGAATATGGTTGAAAAAAAAGATAAACATTTTAAAATGATTTCCAAATCTTAAAATACTATATTATTATAGTAGTAACAAGGTTCTAAGGTAATATGGGATTTGCTTATAAAGACCTTCAAATTAAAATGGACTATCCATTTGACGCTAGATATAATAGGAAGTCACTATAATTTATGGAATTGGGGTGGGGTGATATGGTCAGACTTGTTCTACAGAAAAATCACTTTGAAAACTGAATAAAGATCACATAAAAAAATGTTCAAAATCACTATTGATTAGGTCAATGAACAACTCTGAGGTATTACCTCATACCTATCTGAGTGGTTAACATGATAGAAAAGGAAAATTACAAATGTTGGAACTGATATCAAAAAAATGGGACACTAAGGCACTGTTGCAATTGTGACCTGGTCCAACCATTCTGGAAAACAATTTGGACCTGTGTCAAAAGTGCTATAAAACTGTGCTTTTGACCCAGAAATGTCAGTACTAGGACTATATTCTAAAGAAATCACATAAAAAAGGGGGAAAAGTATATGTGTGAAAATATTTATAGCAGATTTTTTGTAGTGGTAAAGAATGGGAAATTGAGGGGATGCCCATGGATTAGGGAATGGCTAAACAAATTATGATATATGATTGTGGTGCATGTTTTTGTGCTATAAGAAATGATAAGAATGATGTTTAGAGGAAAACCTAGGAAGATTTACATGTACCGAGGCAAAGTAAAGTGAAAAGGACAAGGAGAATATTGTATGCAGAAATAACAATATTTTATGATAGTCAACTATTCTGATCAATACAGTTAATGAAAACAATTTCAAAGAATTTTAAAATCTCCAGAAAGAGAGCTGGTAAAGTACAGATTGAAGCATTTTTGTACTTTTTAAAATTTTTTTCTTGCTTTTGTTTTCCAAAATAGCTAATGTACAAATATGTTGGGTTTTTTTTTGTGATTTCAGATGCATAATTGATATCACATTCCCTCTCTTCTCCACTGGTTCAGGAGAGATGGAAAAGTGAGAAATTATAACTCAAAGTAAATTTAAAAAATGCTGAAAGTAAAGGAATAATATTTTAAAAATTGTACAAAGGAAGGAATGGCAGAGGAAGAGGCTTGAACCAAGGAGATTAATCAAGACACTTGAAAGAATGACGGTGAAAGGTTTGGTAAGGCTATTTAAGCGTGAGGTGAGGAGCAAGGGCATAAATGAGACATCTTGCAAATTTAGAAATTACAAGAATTGGTAAATGGGTAGATATAGGAGGTGAGGAGAAAGGAGTAAACATGATTTTATGCTTGAGAGTTTGAGTGGGACTTTATAGTGGGGTGAATTTAGAAGAGGGAAGTGTCTGGAGGAAAAGATAATGGAATTTGTTTTGAATTCATTATGTTTGAGGTCTTTATGGCACATGTATTACAAAATGTCTAATAGTAATTGATACGAGACTAGACATGGGAGAAGACTCGAAATAGATATATTAATCTTAGAGTTTTCTATGGAAGGATAACAATTGATTTCCTAGAAACTGAAAAAATGCATAAGACAGGAGGATGTTGAAGAAAAGGAGAAGAGAGCCCTGAAGAGAAGTTTGGAGTATACCAAAAGTTAATGGGTACAACATACATGGAGTAATAGCTAAGGCAACTGAGAAATAATGATGCAAGAAGTAGTACAATGTCAAGAAAACCAAGAGGTTGTAATGGCAATCAAATTAGGATCTTTTTCTGTTTCTGTTTCACTAAAACTGATTGAATAATGTGACTGGGGAGGATCTTCCCCACCCATTGATGGGCTTGCCCATTATGGAAATGATTGATTAGAGGAGTTGTTTTGCAGGAGGGTCCCAAGCACCCTTTGTTTTTTCTATTGAACCACTAGGTCAGAAGGTTATGCCCTCTAGCTCCAAAAAGTGTATAAATACTCTGAGGGTGAGACTTTACTTTGCAGGCTTCGTTTTTGGAAGAAAGTCTGTATGCCAGATGAGACTCTAGGAAATCACTAAGCAGTACTGCACCTCCCCCTCTCCACCCCACCCCCCTCCCGCCCCTTTTGAAAACCCAAATGTTGGTGCTTCTCCTTCTGGTAAAGATTATGTATGTTAGTGGTCATGCATTTTGAAAGCACTGTCTGTTGATTTTTGATTTCTCTGAAATTTTGACTTTGATTTCCTCTTATACCTGTGCTTGATTTAAGTGTTAACCCCTCAAAAGTTGCCTTTCCTTTTATGAATGCAGATGTAAGAACCTGTGGTAGCAGGTCCCCCTGTGTATGTTGGGGTGATTGCTTACAGAGGGAAAGAGAATCCAAGAGGTGAGCATAGTTATTAATATTAAATGTAGCAGAAACTCAAGAAGGGTGAAGATTGCGAAAAGCCAGTATCAATTAAATGATCGTTAGTAATATTGTAGAGAACAGTTCAGGTGGAGTGATGAGGTTATTAAATAAAGCCTTTCTTTCAACCTCCAAGTCCCTAAATTATGCAGTATCTACCCAGGTTTTCCTCCTTTTTTAAAAAAAGTTTGCAACTATTATTAGCATTTGTTAAAATAAAAAAAAATTGTATATTAATATATTAATACTAATAATAGTATTATTATTATTTTCTAGATGAAGAATCCATTGCATTGTACAAGTGAAGTAATTGTTTCAGGCTAGTATCCACAATGAAAAAATGTTCATAGGGTCATAGATTCAGAGGTGGAAGGGACATGGAGAATCAATCAGGTTAAATTTGTTCATTTTTCAGAGAAAGAAATCAAGGCACAGAGAGTCTAATTGATTTGCCTGAGGCCACACAACTAGTAAATGTTACTTCCATAAGACTTTTATATTTTTAATCATCCATTCATGGATATCTTAAAAGTCATCTTGCTCTAGTCTCTTATTTTACAGGTTAGGTAAGGTTCAGAGATAAGATATGAAGAGGCCAATATTTTTTAAATGTTATTTTTCTAAAATAAAAGTACACAATAAAAAAGAAGAAAAGAAACATGATAAATTTAAATATTAAAACAAATAAAAAATAAGAAATAAAAAAATGTTCTCTGCACAGCAGAAAGTAAGACTCAAAAATATATAGCAATAGATTTCATTTCAAGCAAGCCTATGTAAAAAATATTCCATGTGGTGTTTAGAGCTGTCTTTGCTTCCTTGTAGGTTTTCTTTTGTTCTCTGCTGTGCACTTTTTTACTGTGCTCTTTATTTCCCCTTCTCTTCCCCCCAACAAAAATTGCAATTAACCATACACACACGCACACACACACACACACACACTCATTTTATGGAGAATATATGTTTACATATGTCAACATATATACATATATATATTTTATATGTAGACATATGCTTTCCCTAAAAGATTCTGCTCCTGATCTTTGTTTTGTGTTCATACATATCCCTTATTTCCTATTCCTCCTAATTCCTTCACTTCTACCTGCTACCTTGCCCTCCTATGACTTAATCTATTCCCCCTCCAAAGATCTGTCCCTTATTACCCCCCCATTTCCATAAATCTAAACACCCTTCTATACCTCCTATGACCTATTCCTTTACCAATCCCTCTAGTGATCCCTCCCTTATCCTTTCCTCCCTCCCTATCCCTTTGATGATATATTTCTTTTGGACTTTATAAGATTTATATTCATATATATGCATATATATATATATACATATATATGTATGTATGTATTATTCTCTCTTAAACACTTCCTGATGAAAGTAGGTTTCCAGAACCAACAGTCCTCCTCCCCATCTAATTCCTGTGTCAATTCTTCCTTTCACAGCTCATATGTATAAGATAATTACTTATTTCATCTTCCCTAAACAGTCTTACTTTTAAAAGTCATATCATAATCAATCTTTCTTATAAACTTCCCAATTACTACTAAAAGATCTTAGACATGCATTTTACATTTGTTATACAAAAAGGTAAAGAGTCTGTCTTTATTGATTCACTTGTAATTAGTCTTTAGTATAAATCTTATATTATTCTCAGCTTTTGTACATCAAATCTTCAATTTACTTTTTTAAACAAAGGCCTGAAAATCTGAGAATTTTTTAAATATCCTTTTTCTCTTAAATATCCATTTTTCTAATTCTTTTAGAATTATGCTTAGCTTTGCAGGACATGATATTGATTGACTAGAACGTAGTTCTTTTGAACTATGATATATAGTGTTCCAAGTTCTATTGTCTTTCAGTGCTGCCACTGCTAGAGCTTGTGTGATTCTGATTGTGGCACCATCATATTTAAATTGTTTTCTTCTGGTTGCTCATATTATTTTTTCCTTGAGATAGGGGTTTCAGATTTTGACTATAATATTCCTGTGAGTTTTCCTTTCAGGTGGTGATTGGTAGATTTTTTTTCTATTTCTGCTTTACTCTCTAGTTCTAATTAGTTAGGACAATTTTCTTGCATAATTTCTTGTATTTTTATCAATATTATTTTTTTTCATTATAACTTTCAGGTATCCCAATTTTTCTAATGTTTTCTCTTCTTGATTTGTTCTCCAGAGGAGTTATTTTTTCCTTACAATGTTTCATATTCTCTTCTATTTTTTCATTCTTTATATTTTGTTTTATTATTTATTGATATAATATAATTTTCTATGGCTTCCCCTTACTGAATTCTGATTTTTAAGGAGTTAGTTTTCTTCCTTCAGATTCTGAACATCCTATTCTATTTGGTTGACTGCCTTTTTATAATCTTCTTATTTTTCTTGCACTATTCTTTGCCGGTTTTTTTTTTAAAACTTTTCCTCCTTTTCTCTCATTTGATTTTTTTTTTCAGTTTTTCCATGAATTCTTTTTGGACAAGTGACAATTTGACATTGCTCTTTTAGGTAGAAAAGAATCTCTTTGCTTCAGTGTCCTTGTCTGAAGATGAACCTCATTCTTCTATATTTCCATGGTAACTCTCTATGGTTGAATTATTTCTTCTTTGCTTGAGCCTTTTTTTTCTTTTAATCTGTAATAGCTCAGGCTTCAAACTTTCAGTTCTCCCATCTAGCTGGGAGTCTGAACCAAGATTTCCGGTCTCTTATAAGTGCCCACAGCAACGGGAGGACCCCACCGTTCTGCATTGTCTGGGACATGTGCTGTTTCCTTCTTACCTCTGCCATGTCTCCACAGCACAACTGGATCTGGCATTCTTTGTCAGCAGAAGTTCCCTTAATCTTCCCCAGCTCAGTTGCCCAAATCCCCTCATTATCCCAGAAGTAAATGTTCCTGTGGCTGTCACTAAAGCAGACTCCTAGCTCAGCTAATTCCAGGGCTTTCCTCTTGTTTAAGATGATCTAGGACCTAGCCTGAAGCCATTTACCCTTCACAGGGAGCAAACCACAACCTGAGATTTTTTCTTCAGATCTCTGCTTGTCCCAGAATGATCACTGCTGTGCCCCCCCTCATTTATTTTTACTTCTCTGTTTGTTCTGAGGTGTTACTTTATCTCTTTTGTGGTGGGAAATCTTGACAGTCTGAGACCTACTCCATCTCCCCAGAATTCTCCCCTAGGGTGGTGTGTCATAATCAGATATAGCAAGGATGAGAATCAAACACAGTTCCACAGACTCTTAATTTCATGGGTTTTTTTTCTTCCCATTGGACTGCTGCTATAGGACAACACATGTACATTTCTACTATGAAATTTCTTCTTGGTAATGTGATAAAGTCTAATGACGCATGTCATAGATGTGTCCCTTTCCATTTGGGTGACCATCAACATAGTCTTCATACATGGAAATGCTCCTTGACATGTTTTCATATAAACTTAACATAAAGATTATGTATATTGAAAAGACAGACTTTTGTTTCAGGAGTCCTAGGGTTAATAAATGAACTTTGTCATTTCCCTAAGGAAATACTACTGATTCTTCTCCTCCTCCTGCTGAATGCTAGGCTTGTCTCATTGTTCAAAAGTCATGTGTTTCCAACCTATAGGTTCTGATGGTTGAATTCTGTAGGATATCTGTACAGCTACACCCTCTTGGTATCCTTCATTCACTTTTTTTCTGTTTCTCTGGGAAGATGGTCAGACCATTCAATTGCTTATAGATCTTAGATTTCAAGCAAGAAGCTCTATAGTCTTGACCTTGATGCAATGATCACATTGTAATTTACAAAACAGAACCATCTTTTGAACCTCACTAGTTATAAGGGCTTTCCTCTTCATCTTAGACTCTGTCCTGCTTCTCTTCTTTGTCTTGGCACATACTTCAGATTAATATAATTATCCTAGTTTGAAGTCTCACTAAATTTTAATAATAATTTTGAACAACTTACACATGATAATACAATAACTATTTATATTCAATAAACACACTATTATATCCAATATATAAATAGTAGATCAGATTACAAAAATGGAGCTCAGACAGGTAAAATGACTTGTTAGGTCACATAGCTATTAAATAGCAGGGCTAATATAATATTATTAAAGTCCACCTAGAATTGCCAATTCATTTTAGAGATAAGAAAAGTGAGACCCATGGAGGTGAAATGCTCTTGATGTATAGAATTTGCCAGAGATATCACTGCTGATAAGGAAACTCCTCATTTGGACTTTAACCCTGATTAATAAGGTAACACTCAGGAAAAAGAGAATGAAACAGATTTTATTATAACACATTGATAGCCTGATAATTAAAGAACAGCAATGGTTTCAAGGTGGGGCCAGTTTTTATAAGTAACTTTAAGACATCCAGGTAGACAAACCTCAGCAAAAGAGTTTGGGATCTTGTATCTCAGATCTTCTCCAAAGCAGCAAGAATGAGACAATTGCAGGTAAGGATACGTGACAAAGAAAACAGTACAAAAACTGCAGAGTTGGTGTCTCCTTCCCCCCCAGAATCTCCCCAACATAGGTTGATAAGAAGGGATAGAAATAGCAGATAACTGAGTCAACATAACTTTCAACACCCTATGCTTACTGCTTAAAGAGTTATATCCCTTTAAATTCAAAATGGAACACACAGAGAGATTAAAAATAAGTTGCTCTGAACAGGAAAAACTGATGCACGAAATGCATCACCTACGTATAAAATAATAAAGATTCTTTAATATTTGGGATCCATTTGCAATAATTTAAAAGTTTTTATTTAATATGTCTGGCTCGTAGTACCCTAAGAAAGCCCATATTTTTTTTTTTTCTCTCTTCATTATTAGCTGGCTTAATAATTGTATATGAGCTACATCCCAAGAAGCTCTTGAAGGCAACTTCAAGGACATTTTTCCCCCTGGCTTTTTTTGCCTCCCCCATGCTATCTCTAAGACTTCTTTATTTCCTTATCAACTACAGCTATAAAGCACCTGCCTGCACTTTTGTCAGCGTGGCATTCATTCAGACAGAGTTTTGTATTATATTTAGAAGTACAGAAACCTATTGATGTTTTTTCACAATCATTGCAAAGGTTTGTGACTTGGTAGCAAATGCTATTTTGGGACCTCTGCTTTAAGGATTTTGTAGCATTGAAATACTTGGAGGCAATATTTTTGTTTGCTTTCAGTGTGCTACTCTATTTGCAATAGCCTATGAATGAGGGAGGAAAACAAATAAATGGAAAATTACTGAGAGAGACTGTTAGTACATTAAGGTTTTGAAAACTTCTTTCCATAGAGGCTTAGTATTGAAACTCACTTCTACTCTAAACAATTTGAATGAATGAACTGAAAGTATGTACTAAGCACTTAGGAGAGAAGTATTAATCTCTGGAGATACAGATGCAAAAGCAAGATAGCCCTTGACCTCAAGGAAAGTACATTCTAAAGTTAGGGAATTAATGGCCTGAAGGAATGTTTTGGTCTGGGAATTAACTGTGACAATTCACAGTCAGGGATATTAACTGTCAAGCTCTATCCAAAAATTAGAATAGTAGTATTTGGTGCTGTCTTGGGGTTTGGGGATCCTCAAATTGCAAGGGTAAAGAGTATGAATCTGTCTCAAAAGAATTTGACCACTCAAGCATTCTTTTATTCCAAGTTGTTTATTAAAACAGCAATTGGTGTGGGTAAGATTCCTAGTGAGTCTACACTATTTGTGACACCAATTCAGGTGGTCAGATTATAAGAATCTGAACAATTTAATAGGGGTAAGATTGATGTACAGAAAGACTGTGGGAAGATCTGAATGGGATTAAAGTATGTCAAGCATTACAGGTGGGGCCAGGTATAGACAACAGAACAAATAAAGTGGCAGAAGAATCCCTGGGAAAGGGCAGTTAAAATGATTATTGACTGGGATGGGCCAGGTGCCTCAGGCAAATGTCAGAGACCTAGGTTCAGAGGCTTTGGGGTTCAGGTCCTAAAGAGATGATCTTTTCCTTTTTTGGGTCCAGCTTGTTAGAAACATGTTTGACACTGAAAAGCATCAAGGAAAATTTATTAGAGTTCAGAAGAATTGGAAGCCTTGGCCAAGGTGAATGCCATCCTTCTTCAAAAGTGGGGAGAGAGGGAGAGATACAGAAGCAAGGGTCTTCTTATAGTGTTAGTATGGGACAGATCCTCCCATCAGAGGACAGATTGGTCCCTTCTCTTTCAGGTCACAATATTTTCACATGCCCATGGTATGTCATTAAGTAAAGCATAGTTGGATTTTTAGCTGGCAGTGCCAGTGGCCTCAACTGGTTTAAGCTGGATCAGTTCTTTCTTCTTCTTCAGTTTTTCTGAAGGTCCACCTGCAGTTTTTCTTCAGTAACCTTAGAGGCTAGTGACCTTTGTGAACACCTCACCTCTGCTCTCTCTTATGAGTTTCTGACCTTTTTTTACCTGACTCTGCCAGGTCACAACTCTGATGAACTGTCACCACTGAGAGTTTTGACCCTGTGGAAACAGAACTTCTTCCTCTGTTTCCCACAAGCATGAATTCCATTGTCCAGCATTACCCTTTGGATTTCCCTTCCCAAGACAAGAGGTAGAGAAGAAGGAAACATTTATGTAGCAAAAACCTGCTATGTGTCTGGCACTGAGCTAAGCACCTTACAAATATTATTTCATTTCATCCTCGCAATGGTCTTATGGAATAGATGCTATGATCTCTATTTTACTGTTGAGATAATTGAAGCAGTCAGAAGTTAAGTGATTAGCCAGGTCACACAGCTAATAGGTATCTCAGGCTGTGTTTTAATTCAGATCTTGCATTCACCCAGACCAACACTCTAACTACTGTGTCATCTAGTGGCATTTAAAGAAAGAAATATGTATGGGGGAGGGAATAATAGCAAGAGAGTAACAAGGCATAGGTCCTGGGGCAAAGAAGATAACAAAAAAGTGTCCTTGGCAGATAGAAAGATGGAATGTTAAGAATAAACTGTGGCATATTAGATACAGTGACTTATGTATGTTCTCCACTGACTAGAGCACCAATCGACAGTTTAGAATGAGCAAAGAACATACCTAAACTTGGTCAAGCATTAAGTCACTTGGGACATTGTTTCAGGAAGTCCTGAGTTTTCACAAGGAAAGTGATACAAGGGAAGGTTATGGTAAAAAGTCCTATCTGGGGCATGAGGCTGACTAAAGAGAGTGGATTGTGTTGGTGTGTGCTTGCTGACTCATCAAAATGGAGATCAAGGCCCATTGAGATTGGTAAATAAGCCCAAAAAAGTGATTAGGCTTGCTCTGCTTGACTCAAGGGAGCAGGACTAGGAGCAACGAATGGGAGGGAATGATAAAGCAGGAAACTGAGCATTAAGAGGAAAAAGAACTTCATCATAATTTGAGCTAGGTCAAAGAAGAATGGATTGTCTCTGGAGATAATAGGCTTTCCCCTCTAGAGACCTTCCAGCATAGGCTGGATGATCACTTGTATGGGATGATATAAAAAGGTATTCTTAGGAAGATAGGTCATAAACTGCAAGGCACCTTCCAAGATTTCAAAGTTCATCCTGACAAACTCAGTTGACTAAGAACTGATTGAAATTGTCATGATCTCCATTCTTAAGTCGACTAATTACATGGGGATGACCAGCCTCTGATTGTTCTGTGGAACTCCCGAAATCTCCCCTCCAGAGATCCCCAAGCTTTCTTCAGGGAGTTGTGCTTGTTATATAAAGCAACTTACATGATAAAATGGTGAGATGCCTAACCCCACTCCCCTGCAGCGGAGTAATTCTCTCTGCCTTAGTACCTCATATAAAACCTGTTCCCAGTCCTCTCTTTGAGTACTCCAACAATTGCTCTGTGCCACTCCCATGTGCAACTCACTTGCCCTGATTAAAGACCTCCATTTTGTTGCATTGACTCTTTTCATTAAACTATTACAAATGAAGACACCGAAGTACAAAGAGGTCCAGTAACTTGTCCAGGGTAGAAGATCTAACAATAAATATCTGAGAAAAGTTTGGAATCAAGTTCTTCCTGACTACCTGCACTATGGTATCTACTATGGTACAACTCTGTACCAGAAACTGGGAGTAGCTGGTCATGCAAAGGGGAAAACGTCCCCAACGTTAAGGAAAATTCTCTCTCTCTCTCTCTCTCTCTCTCTCTCTCTCTCTCTCTCTCTCTCTCTCTCTCCCTCTCCCTCTCCCTCTCCCTCTGTTTCTCTCTCTCTCTCTCTCTCTATATATATATATATATACGCACATATATTTGTTTATACATATATATGTTATTTATTTATGCATATATAAATACACACATATGAATGCATTTTTAAAAATCTGTAAAGTGGAACTATAGGAAGGGGATAAAAATTATTAAGTAACTACTATATACTGGAACCAATAGTAATCATCTAAAAATATTTTCTCATTCGAGCTTCAAAAAACCTTGTGAGATAGCTGCTATTAATTGTCCCATTTCATAGTAGAGAAAACTAAGGAAAAGCTGAGGAAATATTCTACCCCATGTATCAGTTACCTAAGAAGGTAAATGGAAAACAGGATGGGAAGGCATGAGAAAAGGGGATAAGGATGGCCCTAACGCATATAGAGATGAGGGTAGAGAGTAAAGGAATGGGGATCAGGAGAGAATTTCAATGTACAATCTTTCCTTTCTTCCTAGGCTTAACTCCATCATTATGGAATACTTGAAGCTTCCCTCCAGAATACCCCATCCTTACCTACTGAAAATGGTCTCTCCTGCTTCAGATTTCTCATAATGTTTTTGCCATATGTATCCTTTATACTGCCATACCTTTGCTTTCATTACCATAGTAATTGGCAGAGTAACTGATGACACAGACACAGTGTAGTCTCTGTTCAGGAATTCATTGGTGTCAATCATGGAAGAAAGTTTCAGAAAGTACTATTATTTTTATGGGTAAGTCTTTGTTAATTCTTTATTATTTGGCAGTCCCTGTGTTGTGTGGGAGATTTAAAAAATGCTACCTTTAAGGAGCTTGTATAAGAATTAGGATGATGAAGAATATACACATACAAACATAAATGATGAAGCATTTATTAACACTTCGTTATTCAGTCATTTCAGTCATGTCTTACTTTGTGACCCCATGGGCAGTGGGCAGGGATGGGGTTCTTAGTAAAGATTCTGGAGTGGTTTTCCATTTCCTTCTCCAGATAATTTTATAAATTAGGCAACTGAAACAAAATGAGTTGTCAGTTGCCCAGAGTCACATAGTTAGTAAGGATCTGAGGCCTGATTGAAGATGAGTCATCCTAACTCCATGCCTAGCACTCTACATACTATGCCATTCAGCTGTCCAAATAAAGAGTAAATAAATGTTATTTCTCCTTCATTTTCATAGAGGACTAATGACATCATGATGCTATAGTTGATGTCTTGACTTGTATGTCCTTTGGATTTAAGTGAAACAGAGAGCTCTCAAAGTCTACAGTCTCACTCTCCCTTCCAGTATCAGGAGAGTCCAGTGACAACTCAAAACTCAACATGACTGATGATGGCCTGGGATGTAGTCACTGACTTTGGTGTCTTCAATATCTGATCAAGCTCTAAGCAGTCCACGATGTCTGCTTCAGTCACTTTCATGGCGGCTGGAAGAAATTGTTACCCACCCTTTCTACTGGTGGAATTATTCACATTCTTGGCATAGAAATTTCTCTAACTTAACTAATGCGTTTGAGGCCTGTCTGTTACCCTCAAACTAACTTAGCCCATCTGCCAAGACAATTTTAGGAGGGCATGGTTGCTGCAAATGTTACAGTTTTTAGGAGTCACAGGTCAAAATTGGGTGGTACTAAAAGTGAATGAGCAGCCCTGAGAATAAATTAATAAAATATATACTGAGCTATGTATAGAGTCCATGGAAGGAAACCTTAGTTGGAAAGTCTCAACATCTGAAGTGTGGAGGGAAAGGAAAAGGTAATGATGGCATAGAGGCCATGAGAACTCCCCTCTCACCCCCACCCTGAATTTTCATTGAACTTTCCCACATGGCCAAGTCCTAGCCATTGGCCTGGGCAACTGGTTATTCCCAGTTAATTGATTGCCCTTTCATTGTGGCCCTCATTGCTTGCACCTGGCTCTACTCTAGACCTCCACTCTTCAATTCCATTGTAGACCCCTTTTCTGTTCCCATAGTCTTCTGTATAAAAGATTCACCTTGCCTCCATTAAAGTGCTCAGATTCCTTAAGAGTCTGGCCAATGCTCAGATTCAGTCTGTCCTGCTTGTCAAAATAAGCATCTCAAATGTTCAGATTCTTAAAATCTGACCAATAGTGTGGATTCTTGAAATCTCAGCCACTCTGGGTGGTGTTCTAATAAACCTTGACTTTGAATGAATAAGGATTGGGATTAACTGATTCAAGCCTAGATATGTGCAGTTTGCCCCTGAATTTTGGGGTCTGGGCAACAGGTAATTAACTGGGAAAGACTGGTTGCCCCAGGAGAATGCCAGGGACTTGTTTATGTTGGAAAGTTCAAGGAAAGTTAATTGGTAGAGGTTTTCCAGGGTCCATATGACTTCAATAATAGTTGAGTTGCATCTTGATGTGATCCTTTGATTCTAAGAGACAGGGGTGAAATGAATAGTCCAGGCACAGGGAAAAGCTGGGGTCATTGCAGAGTTGGGAAATCAATTTTTGCTTGTGAGTACCAGCAAGCAGAATGGACTGACTAGTCTCTAAAGTATGTGTTATGGAGTGGAATGGAATAGAGTGATGTGTAAGAAGAAATGAAAGATAGAAAATGCGGAGTTGTGAAGAATGTTAAATGGTCCTAGAGGTTCTAGGGAACCATTGCATTTCATAGAATGAGAGGGGAGATAACCTTGGTGGAAAATTCATTTGACAACTGTATGGAGAATGGATTTGAAAGGGGACAGACATGAGGCAGGGAGTCCAATGGCACCCTGCAACTTGCTTGACTGTTAGCAGATTTTGACATCTTTTCCCTTCCTGCTAATTTTGATCCTTGATTACTGATGTAGCTACATGAATGATGCACTGAATAATTTCTTCCCTTTTCCTGAGGCATGATTTAGGGAATAGCTGCAATCCAATCTCTTCCCAAGCTAGGTGAATCTCACTTTCTCACTGGGGCAGCTTTTCTGTGAAAGCACAGCATCTTCCAGCATCTGAAGATGCTGCAATGGAGACAGGGCAAGTCCCATCTCACATTCATAAACTTGCCCCAGATTATTTATCACGGTGAGATAGTAGCTTGATCAAAAGGCATTTGCATAATCACTACCTGTCATTTGTGTTCTAGACATGGGACTGAGGGAGGGAAGGATAAATATTGGGAGAGCCTTGTATCTGCCAGTGTTTTATGCTACCAGTACCTATTGCATTTTTCTGCATATTGCTCTCAAATGTAAACAAATATATGTAATGTTTGTAAAATGTGAGTTTCTAATGTAAGTTAAGTGTTTGCTTTATTACTACATGGAGTTTAAACGAACTGGTACTGACTGACTCTATTTGAAAGATATATTCGGTGATATAGGAATTGAGCCAGGATAGAGTTTATTATATCCAGACCCTAAAAGTAACCTCAGGATATAACAGAGAAGTCGAGATTTTCCACAAACATATACAAGATTTTCCATAATTAAATCTTAAGTTTCTTGAGAACAAGACTTGTATTGTATTTTTTTTTTATCTTCAGCACCTAAGACAAAACTTTGTATAGGGTAGGTACTTAACATGTTTGCAGATTGAATGAATCAATGAATCAGTGGATTATCCACGAGAATCCACATTGCAGAAAAAAGCCTAATAAGATGCAAATCAATTCCCCAAGGAAGCCAGAACTCCTTAACAAGAATAATAAACATATTGTGTGATCGGAAGGAATAACAACTAGAAAACTGATTCCAAAGAGAGGCCCAGAGTATGTGTTGATACAACAAACTTGTCTAAAGCTGCAATTTGTTCTGTGACATTTTTAAGGTTAGAAAAAAATGGACTGTTAAATGTCGGCATGATTCCGATGTTCATTTGAATCTCTACTGAATTTGAATTCTTTCTCTCTTTGTTCTCAGTTTAAAATAGCAGCTAATTAATATGTTCTTCCTGGAAACCAGAGTAAAACAAATTTGGGAAGTGACACGATAAATGTGTAGATAAGTAACTTGGAAAAAATCAATAAAATCCTCCGTGACAATAACATAACCATATTAAATTTATAGCAGCTGGTTAAACAATACACATCCTCCCCGACAATGCTACATTTTGCTCCAGGATCCATTCTTTATAGACTATATTATTATTTTATGGTGTGATTGTAAAGAGCCTATTAAAGTGCTTTTTGTCTGAACACAGAGCACCTTCAAGTAAGCCTATGTTGAAAAGGGGACTCCAAAAAATAACTCACTTGCCTTGTTCTGAAAAACACTTCTTCCAGCTCCCGGCTAATGAACCTTAGTTTTCTCTTAATCATGGAGACAGAAGGGAATTAAAATGGTACAAGTTGTAACTAAAAAGGAAACAAGTCCATGAAACAAGACAAGTGGCCATCTGGCCACTACTTGAAGTTCCCCTGCCCCCCCACCCCCACCCAAGTGCTACTCTGCCTGGCCCATGAAGCCCATGCTGTATTGTTAACAATGTCCTTCATCTTATGCTTTGTCCTCTCATCTTCCTTCATCTTGCTGGCACACATGAAGAAGCCTCTTATCATAATCTCCTCTCTCTAATCTATTCTTCATCATCATTGACATTCCAGTTATGGGCTACGCTCTGAAGTCATTGAATCTTGGACCACTCTGTTTAGTACCAGATACGTTATCTCCCATGCCCTTCTTGTAAAATTTACACCAGCAGGAGTATTAAGCATCCTCCTTGAACTCCAGTGCTATGTGGAGATAAATACTTTCTGTGCCACCATCATTAAGTAACATCTCTGCCTTTGAAATCTATCCTCTCCTGATATTTGCCCTTCGATATATTATCCAAATTCAAGTAGCTATTGTCTTTTGGCTTTCAGGTAAGTTTCTTTCCTTTAACAATTAATTCAATACCTGATGTGATGTCTTTCTCTCCATTCCACCTTCTGTCTTTATGTTATTCTACCATTTTTCATTTGTTCTTGAAGAGGACCATGATATCATGAGGTTGATGTCTTGACTTGCATGTGAATTGGATTTAAGTGAGGGAGAGATGCACAAAGTTGGCAGCCTCATTCTATCCTTGCAGAAGCATCAAAGTCCATTGGCAAGATGAAAGTTCACATGAATGGAGATAGGCAAGGATGTAATGGATAACATTGGCCTTTTTAAATTAAGATCTTTCCCAGGCCTTAGTTTGTCTGAAGCAATGCCCATTCAAAGACTAAAGGAAATTGAAACAAAATTTGGCCTAATTTACCATAAAAAAATATCAATCTGAGAGGGGAAGACCCTTTAAGTTTCTGACTGGAGACAATTGCTGTGGGCTGGTCCGGACAATCATTGGACTTCTTTAAAACCATTATATTTTTTAAAGTCTGTTTTCCAGAGCTATCGTTCAAAAAAGTGTAAATGTAAACTGTACAGGACAAAAAGCAAATTGTCCTGACTTAAACAATATCCAGCCCCAAACCTCAAAATATGTTACAAAATACAAGAAACCAAAATTATATTTCTATAGACAGAGTACTACATAAAAGGATATGTCTCCTCAAGTGGAAAGAAGGTGAGAGGCTGCAGTGGTGTGTGCCTGCAGGAGAGGCAGAGCAGTTATCTTGAGTCTCATCTTTTGCCAGCCTTCTCCCAGGTAAAAGCACTTGACTATCTCTTTGGTCCTCTTTTCTTTTCTCTTCATAGACTTTTTCTCTTGCTCATCTCATCAACTGAGAAGCTCAGAGGATCATTTGAGATAAGTTTCTTTTAAAATATTGCAGGGAGGTGGATCCCCCTTTCTTGGACATCTTCAAGAAAATCTCCAATAGCCACAGTCAATTCAGTCGACCCTGGGAGGTAGGTGTTATTAATAACCACATTTGATATGTAGGGCATTAAGACCTTGGTCATGCTCCAGCATGGAGAATAGTACTTGTGATCACTCAGAGAGTAAAGTACAGAACTAGAGAGCAGTCACCACCCCTCTCCTTAGATCATGTCACCTTGGAATATCTGAGGGCTTAAAGACATCCAGAACCAGCTCTGGAAAAAAACAAAAGCACCTGGTAGGAATGGAAGTCTCTCAGTCTTTACACCTTAGATTTCAGTATATGGATTGATGTTCCCTGAAACTCAGTGACATCCTAGATCTTTAGTTTTCTCAGTTTCTATTACCAGGAATTTCATGCTAACACACCCATACAAATGTTTGGCTACAAGATTTTACTATAATCACCTCCAACCAATATGCTTCTCTTCACTGTCATGTCACTCTGCTTATAAAACAAGAGAAGGTTGCTGACCAAAGCAGTGATTAGGCTCTTTTATTGTCTGTAGGCAACTGAATGACATAAAGTCAATATTTTGAAGATTTTTTTTTGTAATCAGTATAGGTGATCAGTGTTGATCCATTTCTTTCTTTGATACTATAAAATAAAAACCTTTTTTTTAAAGTTGTTAGAACATTTACATCTACTCATCTTATTTTTCTTTGTTTTAGCTTCGTATTCATTTTTATCTTTCCCCCACTAGAAAACAGGTAGTCTTGTTGGATGTAGATAGCTGATTTTGGATGGAATCCAATTTGAAAAATGAACCTACTTATCAACATATAATCAACTTCTGTAGGTTCTGTAGGTATTCATTTGTGTATGTGCCTATGAAAGCAATTGATTCCCAAAAGGAAATGTGGCATAGTTCATAAAAAATAATAAAACTTATCATTACTACCAGGAGAACCTGGGTTCAAGTCCTGTCACCGACATAATGATTGTGTCCATGTTTCTTAATTCTTCAGCGTTCTAAGCAATTTTATAAAATTTTAAATTCTACAATAACTGTCAATCTTCACTTCTGGAGAGACTTTCCTCATCAGGGAACTCCCTATACATATCAAATGACATGTGCTTTTTCTATTCTTATTTTGCATTCAATGTATGGAATGCCTCCGATTCTATGTTTAGGGAACTAATTCATAACAGATTATCTTAAAACTGCTTCATGGTCTAAAAGTCCATGGCTAACCTAATAACTTTTTAGTAATCTATATTTTCTAACATGA
This sequence comes from Bettongia penicillata ogilbyi, assembly GCA_023548195.1. Classification (NCBI taxonomy): domain Eukaryota; kingdom Metazoa; phylum Chordata; class Mammalia; order Diprotodontia; family Potoroidae; genus Bettongia; species Bettongia penicillata. The sequence goes on along the minus strand of JAJHZJ010000296.1, from coordinate 581,222 downwards.
TTTTCCCCATTTTTACTGATACATGCCTTTTTATTGGTGTTTGAGCCCTGTGGCATATTTCACTTTAATTTGTAATTGTTACTCTTCGAAATTACAATATTCTTGTTTAACCAGTCTGCCAAGACGGTTTATCAACATGTGGCCACTCTTCATGCTATAGCTTCTATAGCCACAGGTGAGACTTTAATGACAGGTAGATCACACCAGAGATGCTAGCCCTCGTTGAACACCTGTCAGTGAGTTATTAGGTATTAGGGTGTCCACCTCAAGCATGTAAAGACCAAGTCTTATGCTGGAAGAATTGGAGGGGGATAACAATTTGTTCCAATGTCCTTGAAGCAACTGTAGCAGTTGCCATGGAGTACTCAGAGTTGGTCAGACATAATGAAAGATAACAAAGTCATCCACTGCATTCCTGGTCATTCAGGTGCCTTGACTTTGTCTTGCCACTGAACTTCAAGATTTGGGAAGAGAGGGTGATGCTGGTGACTTTTTCAGCTCTGCCTCACTTAAATCTAATTCACACACAAATCAAAATACCATCCCATAATGTCATTGGTCCTTTTCAAAAATGTAGGAGGAAACAAATAACAATTACTCCATCTCTTCACCAAGTTCCATGTGTGCAAGAAGTAAATACTTACAAGCCACACTTATTTAGAAATAAAACCAATGAACTTTTATTAAGTACCCACTATATGCCATATACTGTGCTAAATAATTTGACATTGAAAAAGAAACAAAGAAAGAAAGCATAAGACTGTCCCTGCACACAACTGTCTCATAATCTAGTGGGTAAAGACAATACATAGAAACAAATTGAAAATGGCTAGAGGGATGTAGAGGTTATCCAGTGGAGATACGATGAAATCCTGGAGTTCTTAATGTCCTCAGTGTCTACCACTCTGGCTAATGCATAGTAAGTATTTGTAGCTGCATTTTTATTAATTGCTGTAGCACCCACACTACAGATAGTAGATTGGTCTCTCTGTCATCTCCACTATTTCACTAATCTTCAATCTCATCTTGTCTGCTGATACTTTCTCAACCTTATACAAATAGTCCAATGCCTTCCTCACCCTCCAAAACATCTTCCTGAATCCATTCAACCCCACTACCTATCATCTCATCTCTCTCCTCTCCTTTCATGTGGCAAACATCTCCGTAGGAAGGCTGTCTACAATAGATGCTTCGACTTCTTTTACTCCATCTTTTTTTAGCTCTGCTTCACCTTTTACCTCTATTTCTTCACTTTGAGTTTCATCATTCAACTATTACTGCTTGCTGTAAAGATACTAATAATCTTTTAATTGACAAAATCTCGTAACCTTTTCTTAGTCCTCATCATTCTCGATCTTTTTCACAGGCTTTGACACTGTTGGTCACCCTTGTGTATTTAATACTCTCTCCTCTCTAAGTTTTCTTGTTCTCCTGCCAATCTGACCTCTCATTTTTGGAGTCCTTTGCTCGATCCTCCTCTTGATCACACCCACTAACCAGGAATATCCCACAGAGCCCTGTCCTAGACCTCCTTTTTGCCTCACTCTGCCCTAGTTTACCTGGTCATCTCATTGGAGACTAGGAATTCAATGATTCTCAAATCTACTTATTCAGTCATAACCTCTCTGCCATCCACCTATCTCATGTCACAAACTGAATATTGGATGTCAAGGATTGGCCATCTATTTTTCCTTCACCTCTTCCTAACTTTCATATTACTATTGAGAATGTCACCATATTTCTACTCCTTCAGTGTCATCCTTGACTCCTCACTCTCTCTTACCAACTAGATCCAATCTCTGTGGAAGTCGGTGGGTTTTGGCTTCATAACATCTACTAGGTAAATGAATTTCTTTTCTCTGTCATTGCCAACAACTTGATACAAGTCCTAATCACTTCATGCCTGCACTAGTACAATAGTCCAATAGTTGGTCTTTTTCTATAGGTCATTATCCACTCCAATCCATTCTTCATTCAGTTATAAAAGGAATCTTCCTGCTGCACAGGTTTAATCATGCCATGTGATTTTGCAATTAACTCCGGTGACTTCTTATCAGCTCCAGGATCAAATATCAAATTCTCTAGTTGATATTTAGAGCCCTTTATAATGTGCCTTATCCACCTTCCTAGCCTTTTTATACTATATTCTTCCTGTCAATCTCAAGTGTATTGTATTGCAATAATTTCAGTCTTTTTAATCTTCCTTTAAAAGACATTTTTCACCTAACTTATCCCCCATCTCTAGAAGAGAAAGAAAAACAAGGATAGAAGGATAGGATGAAGGAGAGAGAGAGAGAGAGAGAGAGAGAGAGAGAGAGAGAGAGAGAGAGACAAAGAGAGAGAGAAATGGAAGGAAGGAAGGAAGGAAGGAAGGAAGGAAGGAAGGAAGGAAGGAAGGAAGGAAGGAAGGAAGGAAGGAAGGAAGGAAAGAAGGAAAGGAAGGAAGATTTCTCTAGATTCATTTTACATATTATTCTCCTGTAAAACACTTGGAATGTTTCTATTTCTGGAAAATCAAATGAATATCTATAAACCACATATTATAATCAGAAAGTGACAATATATATCATAGATCATCATTGCCACTTGCCAGAATCTCTTCACCAACAGAGACAAATAATCTTTGTGTGGTTCATTAGTTAGATGATGGCTAGCCTAAAATCAGTAAATTGACAGATTTATGACAGCTCAAACCATCTAACATGGTCCATCAACATATTTTAATTGTATAAAAAAACCAACAATGTTAATTAAATGTCTGAACTTGGGTTATTAATCCAAAATTCAAAATGACAAAATATCTTAAAAGAGTAAAAGGAAAATCTTTTCCCGGTCACCACAGGTCAGTTAAAGTTAACATCTCCACCACTTTTCACAGTGGGATTGAAATAGACGCATCTTAGAGGCTGTCAGGTAGTTCTACTTTGGAAGATTTGTCTGTGTAGAGTGGCTCATGTCTGGCCTCAGCTCAAATGCAGAGAACAAACAGGAGACCTTTACAGATGTTTGACTTATTATACACCCAGAAAAATATGGACCATGTCTGATTTTCTCCTCCTTTTCTTCCTCCTTCTCCTCTTCTGTTATGTATATATTTCCCTCCCACTAGAACATAAGATCCTTGAAGATTTTGTCTGTTCAGTGTCTAGCATGTCATCTATTGTGTTGAATCAAATTGCTGAATTCTCCTCTCCTACATTTTATTCTCTTTATAATTATTCTTGGTTCCCCTTCACTTGCCCCTTGTACTACATGTATTCTTTACTGACAGGGACTGCTTTGTGTTTGCATTTCCATTTCTAAGCACATTGAATTGCATACAGTAGGCATTTAATACATGGTTGATGCATTGTTACATTGGATTGAAAATTGAATTTATATACTTGTGGCAAGTCAATTATGGCTTATACTCCCAGAACAATGCTAGTTATGCCTTTTTCTTGAAGTTTTAGGTACATTGAGGCCTTAAAGCAGTCTCTTAACTATTGTCATTAGTTCAAACTCCCATACACTTTGTTCCCCCTCTTTCTTAGGTAATAATGAGTTCCATTTAATCATTTGTCATCAATTATATTTTACAAAACAATATTCACTTGGAGAACATAACAGGAACAAACACTGAAACAAACATTCCCTCTCAACACCTTAAAGGCTCGGTTTTTGCTTAGTTTCTTCATAATTTTGGTTCCACCAATTTCATGTTCTGGTTAGGATATAAATTAAAAAAAAAAGGTCTCTCCTAGAAATGTGATGAGCAAACCTGAAACTGTAATACAATGTCTTCCTATACTCCACTGTTTCTCCAAGGCCTTTTCAAACTGCATCATTGAGGGTCTTCCAGAAGCAGGATCCTCACTATCTCTGCCTGGACAGATACTACAAGAGGCACTTTGCCCATGTGCTAGATCCTATTACATTCGAAATTTTTTTCATATAGCTCATGTTTAAACTGTGTATTCTTGGTCACTCAGAGCTAGGGCTACTCAGCCCATTCGCAGACATACTTCTCAAATATTACTTTAGTTCTTTCCAAAATTTTGTGAGATATAGGGCAAAGAAAGTCAATAGTACTTGAATTTTAATATCAACTCTGATATTTACAAGCAATGACAACTTGGTTAAGTCATTTAAACACTCTGAATCTCTAGTTATTCAATTTTAAAACGGGGACACGAATTTTGACATAGAGGTTTTATTTAGACTCTTTGCCATGCCTGAAAAACCATTCCCTCCTCACCATGGCTTCTCTAAATTCTGAGCTCAGCTCCTTCAGGGAGCTTTCTTCTTCTTGGTACTGCCATCCTCCTCAACTTACTGCTATATTCATTTTGCATATCCTTCTAGAATATTAGATCCTTAGAGGCAGAACCTAGTTTGAATATATTGATACCTACATGGCATGTTGGCTAAGACTTTGAGTCAGAAAGACCTGATTTTGAATTCCCCTCCTTCGCTTAATAATTATGTGATCCAGGCCAAATCCCATAATATTCATCAACCCTGTTTCTGCACCGGTAAAATGGAGATAATAATCACACCTACCTCATAAGGTTGTTGTGAAGAAGAGATAATACATAAATTGATTTATAAGCTTAAAAGTGTTTGATAAATGCTATTTACTAAGTATTAATTAAGTGCTTGAGAAATGCTTATTGGGTAAGATAATATTAATAGCTTTTGTTTAGCTGGCCCTTTTAATTTTATGAAGTAGTTTACAAGCAATGTATCCATTGTTAAGAAGTGCTATGTAGATGAACATTATTATCTAACACTCTTGGCTGTTAATAAACATGAGAAATGAATATCTGTTCAACAATTATATCTGACTAATGTAGTTAAGTGGGATCAGACTAAATGTTAATGGTGCTATAATTTAAAAATCATTTTGGGGGAATTTTTACATTCCATAGTGTAGTTAAAAGCAATTCTATATATAAAAAATGTACTTTAAATTCATAAATTTGACATTTAGACACAAAGGGAAGAATAATTGTATTTTGGAGAAAGATTTATTTTATGGAAAGGTTATTTTGGAAAGAAAAAATATTTTTCCTAAAGTCACCATATTATTATAACTTCTCCTTTGAATTCACATGGGTTCTATCTTCTAAGTCTGTTATACTACTAAGATTACAGATTCAGAGTTGGAGGAGACCTCCCTTCCAAGATCATCTGGTCCAAACTTCTCATTTTGCAGATGAAGAAATTGAGAGGGGAGGGAGTATCTCCCTTTCTTTGTCACTCATTTGCTCAATACTCTTCAATGACTCTCTCTTTCTTCTTTTTCAAATGAAAAGTAGCATGTTTAAAATGAAATACTTCCCACTGGGACTTCAACCCTTCCAGTATTATTGCACATTATTCCACTTTATGTACCTTCCATTCCAAGCAAACTATCTTTGTTGTGATCATAAATGACATTCTTTAAACATCATTGCACCCCTATTCAGGTGGTCCTCCTGCACAGGAGGTGATCTTTTGACCTTTAACCTTTTAAGATCCTTACTTTCCTTTGTATATCAACCAGGTATCACCTTCTACCCAAGGCCATACCTGATGACATCACCTTCTCCTGCCACCAAAGAACGTACCTTTTATTTATTTTGCACAGATTTTGAACATGCTTCTTTGTGAACATGTTTCTTCTCCTGATAGAATGTAATTTTGTTGAGAGTAGGGAATGTTTCATTTTTCTCTTTGTAAATGCATGGCTTAGCAATAGGAAGGACTCAGTTAAGGTTCATGGATTGATTGCTCAAGGCAACACAGGTAGAAATCATCAAATTTGGATTCAAACTAAAACTTTGACTCCCAAATCCTCAACTCTTTCCTCTATATTTCCTCTCAAGCTTCATTTTATATCCTATCAGTCAATCAATTAATCAGTCAGTCAGGATGTATTAAGTATATTCTATGACCCAAGAGCTATATTAGATTCTGGGTATACAAAATTCATACCTTCAAAATAAATAAAAGGTGATATCATATTGGGCATTTCACAATGAAAGTACTAGAGATACCCTGATCTCAGCATGCCCAAACCTGAAATCATTCTCTCCTCCTTTCCCACCAAATCTAGACATTTTAAAAACTGTCCTATTTCTTCACATGCACTACCGTCCTTTCAGTCATCTAAGTTTGGAAGCAACTTTATTCTTGACTCTTTCCTCAATTCATCTCACAAATCCCATCAAGTACCAATCTGTTGGTGCCACCATGCCTGTGTCTATTTATATTCATGTGCGTGTATATACACACAAATGTTTACATGCACATTCATGTGCATATGCATTAATTTATATTTATAATACACACAATTATATAGCTGCATAGAAACATATTTTTGTTTTTATTAATTTATATCTGACTCTTCATGACCCTGTGGATATATTGTTCATTGGGTTTTCTTGGCAAAGGTACTGCAGTGCTTTGCCATTTCCCTCTCCATGAATTAAGACAAACAGAGGTTAAGTGACTTGTCCAGGGTCACATAATTATTAAGTGTCTGAGGCTGGATTTGACCTCAGTTCTTCCTCACTCTAGGCCAAGCTCTAAATACACTAGCAAATCTGGTTTCTTCCTAAGCAAAGAGAGTTTAAGTGACTTGGCCAAGGTCACAGAACTAGTAAGTGTCTGTGGCCAGATTTATACTCAAGTTTTCCTGATTGCAAGACCAGCTCTCTATCCACTGAGCCATTTAACTGCCTCTATCGGTACACATACCCATTTTTATACAAATATAAACATACACATCCATGCAAATATCCATATCCATAAATTAATCAATCAATCAATCTATCTATCTATCTTCTATTGAGCTTTCTTTATATGTGAGAGATAACTTAGGGAGAGTGAAATAGGAAAATTGATGTCAATATTTATATGCATATTTGAGAACATATACAAACATACTTAAACAGATACATGTACACTTGGATATTTAATTAAAGTTCTTTCAGGGAAAGATTGTTTCTTTCTTCGTAATTTTATGCCAAAATCCGATCACAAAGATGGTGCATAGGAGTTGCTCGATAAATACTTTATGTTTGACTGATTTGTAATTAGATGTAGGCTGAAAAGTTCCTGAGAAGGGGTGGGGAGTTTGTGGAAAAGCCTTCTGTACTCTCAAAACAAAAGAGCAGTAAGATGATGCATAAACTAGCTTCCATATTTTAAAGAAATGTTATTTCCAATACTGTGGGACAACTTCCAACATTGTGTGTCATAGAGGCCTCATAGCCCTGAGGAATATATTGCCTAGTTGTATTGCCTAAAATAAATTTAAAATAAACAAAAATCACATGTCTCCTGAGGGCTAGCCTTTTAGTATTAAGTTGCCCTGAATTTAATTGGTCAAGAAGACACATATGAAATCAACTGTTGATCCCATATTGGAAGATTTTCCAGCTTCATAGGTATTGCCAAAACTTCACATCTAGTATTTTGAAAGTCCAGATCTTCAAGATCTTAGATTTCCCTGGCCACCAAAATGCAGCAGTAGAGTATAACTTCAGTGCAAGTGAAAGATGTAACTTCACAGAAAATGAACAAATAAATAATAAAAAGTATCTCTGATATCATCATAATTATCCATTTCCTATTGGTGTAATAAAAAAATCCATAGCGCTCTCAGGTCACTTGAATGTATATTTTAGAAAGCTATCAAAAGAGAATTTTGTTAGTCAGCACCAGTTTGATATGGCATTTAATACATACATTGATTGAGTCATATTAATATTTTATTATCTTTACATAAGCCAAACAGGAATAATTCATATATTTCCAATTATTTATCTTCCTTTATGTTAAAAAATGCATGGAGGAGTAGTCATAAATTCTCTGTATATATTTTAAAAAGCACCATCCCAGATATTTTATACTTTAAAAAAAGACATTCCTAATGTTTTTTTCTAAGCCAGATTTTGACAGCATAATAAGAGATTTCTGCTCTTACTAGATTTATTTCATAAAATATTCCTTTATAAATTATTTTAATTAATTTTAATTGAATCTCTACTGTTCTCAAAATAAACTAGTATGTTTGCAGAGTCATTTTTCTTCTTTGTCTTTGCTGAAATCTCAGTTTATTTATCTTGTCATTGCACTTTTGGAAATGTATCAGATACTGACAGTAGATATCATTGTTTTACCCCTTATTATATTAGAAAGGCCTCCAGCATTTCTCCATATCATATTATGCCAGGTCTGGATGTCAGGTAGGCACTGTTGAGCTAAAGAAGGAAAAAGCAACTCATTCCAATGCTTTTTTTTATGTAATTCCTTACTTAAGATTTTTAGAATTTTTTTCTGAAAAAAATGTGTGCATGTATACATGTGTGCGTGTGGGTATATGTATGTCTGTGTGTATATTTGTGTATTTATATGCATGTGTGTATGTGTGTATATACATTCACATACATGCATATTCACAGATATCTTTGTTACTAATATGGTGCTTTAAATTTACATTTTTTCTAATTTTGAACACACCCTCTTTAGATGTTTTTTTAATATTGCAAACTACTATACATTTCATATTAGCTATCCAAGAGAAAACTGAAATTCAGCATATCCAGTAGAGAACTAAGCATGTTTCCTCTTCTCAAGTTGTTTATTTATTTCCAAGACATGAACATTTTCCACAGTTTTGTAACATCAATGTTATCTTTGACACTGTACTTTTTTTACCCTAGAAAAGCAATCAATTGACTCTTTCTAGCTTCATAATATTTCTCACATTTGACCTTTTTCTGGTTTCACACAAACACCAATATAATTTAAACCCTGATTACCTCAAAACTACATTATTGGAGGGGAAATGCAAAGCAGGATTTTTTTTTTTTTTTACTGTTTTTGCTTATGGCATATAAAATTATTTTTTTAAACTGTAGCTTAGCAACTCATATAACTTATCATCTTAGATCATTTTCTGGGGACTTTAAGAGGATATTCAATTGCCTAAGGTCACATAGCTAGTATGCAACAGAAGAAAGAATTAAACCCAAGTCTTCTTGATGCCAATGCTCATGTATTCTGGATTTCATTTCTATGAGTTTCTATGCTTTATCTTTTATGGTTACTGAGCAAATTTATGTAGTGGAAGAATATAGAAACATTGACATTATACCCAATTGAGAATTTTCTAATTGAATAATATCAAATAAAAATACACCCACTTTTTGTATTTAAGTGGGGCATCAAAATCAATAGAATGCAGCATATTGAATGTTCCAGCAATGTTTGCAACTGCACACCTATATTTTATTGAGATACTTGATAAACCTTGACATGTGACCCTTGTAGATGATTTGTATCTATGTTCAGGTAGATAAATTTGCACCTGGATGAATGGCTGAACCCAATAAACATAGGTTAATTCATCAATGTGACAATGAAGGGAAGTTTCTAATGAAAGTTTTCATGGTTTAATCCTGTGTATGTGTGTACACATATATAAAATATGTGTGCATATATACATATATATTCTCTTGTAAACATATATATACATACATGAATATGTATATACAGAGTAAATATACAACGCATATACACACTCATAATTCTGTGTACACACACATATATACTTTGTATGAAATTAGAGATGCTATGCCTATTTTGCAAATGAAATAAAGCTACCATAGGATAGTAAGCTGAGTTCTTTGACCAACATTATCATGATAACACTAATTGATTTGATCTTGACAATCTTTAAATATACAAGAAAAAATAAATAACCTTAATAAAATGTAAAAAATGCAGTCCAGGAAAATGTATAGTCCTATACTTTGGGAAAGTAAAACAAACTTTAAAATACAACCTGAGTTATAGGAGGTTAGAATGAAGCTGATGCAAAATAACCTAGGGCTTTTCATGAATTCCAAGCTCGATAGGAGTCCACGTCATGATCTGGCCGGCTAGAGCAATCAAAGGTTTCAATAATAAAATCAGTCTCTGGGCAGATGGATGTGATAATCTGTCCTCACATAGAAAAGTCTTGTTCATGGTTTTCTGTTGTGCACACATGCCTTGAAGGGAATTGGAAAATAACAAGAACAAGGATAGGTGTTCTAAAATCCACACAGTTATTTGAAAGAATCTGAGATATTTTGTTTGAAGAAGAGATTAAAAGGCACACATGTTTGCAGTCTATTAGTGCTCCAGTCATTTTGAAGGTGAGTTAAAAGATATACAGTTGTAATAAAAGAGACTTTCCTATTTAAATCTTTCTTATTTATCCCACAGAGATAGGCCTTATCTTGGTTCCCAATTTCACTATGTTCTGAGAATACTTGCCTGAGTTGGACTCTAACACAGAAACGCCAGTTTTTATCCACAGAAACATTAGTGAAAAGTGTTTTTTGAGTGCTTGGGCAATATATTGAACCTGCCTGCTTGGTGTATATTTACTGACTTTTTAGTGTGTGTGTGTCTGTGTTTCCATGCATATTGCATCCACTGTATACATTATATATACATTGCTCTCATTGACTGAGCAACCATGGTTCTTGTCCTTCATTTCTGAAGAGGACCAAAGTGACATCACCAAGAGAAAGTGAAGTCTCAATGCGTATGATCAGACGAATGTGGCTGATCAGACCAAAACTAGTTCAAACCAGCTCTACCAAAGATTGGGCACAGATAGTCTGTGTGAGCATTGAGGGTGGTTACTCCAAATTTGCATATCCTACATTCCCTTTGTGCTGTTTCAATTCTGCTTTGCTCATACAACACAGCACCCTTTCTGATCTGGGCATGTCATGCTGAGTGGTCCTGTGCCAGTGTTCCCTATGTCACATATTCAAATACAAAGTTCTTGATAGAGACCTTGAAAGTATCACTGTTTCCCTTTTTCTAACCACTATGTGATTGCCTGCCCCATGTAAGTTCCCCATAAAATAGTCTTTTGGGTAAGCATACATTTTGCATGTGAAGCAACATGACCAACCACAGAAGTTGTGCTCTCTGAAGCATAGTTTGAACGCTTGGCAGTTTAGTTCAAGCAAGGATTTCAGTGCCCGGTACATTATCCTGTCAGGAGATCTTCAGAATCTTCCTAAGACAGTTCAAAAGGATGCAGTTCAGTATCCTGGCATGACACTTGGAAAACTATCCATGTTTCACAGACATACAACACTGAGATCAGTACAATGGCTCTGTAGAACTTCAGTCTGGTAGTCAGTCTAATACCTCTTCTCTCTCAAACTTATCTTCAGAGACTCTCAAATACTGAGCTACTCTAGAAATCCATGCATCAATCTCACTATCAATGTGTACATCCCTGGAAAGTACATTTGTCTACAGCATTCAAAATTTCTCCATTTGTTCTAACTGATGGTTCCATATGTGGATGGTGCGATGGTGGATGATAGAGCACCTGTGTTTTCTTGGTATTAATTTTTAGGCCAAAATTAGCACAGGCAGCAGAGAACTGACCCAGGCTTTGTTGCATCTCAGCTTCAGAGGCTGCACTGAGTGCACAGTAATCTTTAAACAGAAAATTATGCCCCAACACTCGCTCCACTTTGGTCTTAGTTTGCAACCCTTTGAAACTGAAGAACTTACTATCAATACAGCAGTTGACCTTGATGCCACGTTCATCTTCATTGAAAGCATGTGACAACATGGCTGAAAACATCAGGCTAAAAAGCATGGAAGCATACAGCCCTGTTTCACTCCATTGATGAAAGGGAAGGCAATAGCACACTGTCCAGTATCCAGAACCTGGGTAAACAGGCCATCATGATATTAACATATGATGCTGATGAACGTCTCTGGGCAACCAAATTTTGATATAATTTTCTTTAAGCCCACGTGACTAACAGAGTTGAAGGCTTTGGTCCTATCTACAAACATTATGTATAGACCTCTGTTCTGCTCTTGGAATTTCTTCTGGAGTTGTTGGGTAGCATACATCATGGCGACTGTTTCTCAGCCCTTTTCTGAAGTCACACTGGCTCTCAGGTAGATGACTATCTTCCAGGTGAAGGAACAGCCTATTACAGAAGACTTAGCAGGAATCTTGCTAGCAATGACTGAGAGACTCCCCCTCTGATTGTCACCTGAGAATCTATTTCCTTTACCTTTATAGAGATGGATAATGGATATATCCTTGAACTCTTCAAGGATAACCTCATCTTGCCATATAACCTGGAAAATTTCAGTCAACTTTTATATGAGAAATAGTTCCCTACCTTGTAGATCTCAAGTGGCATGAATCAGCACTAGGCACATTGCCACATAAAAGGAATCTATTGGCACTCAAAACATCTTCTTCAGTTGGAAGTTTAACTAAGGAGGAATTGACTTCAACCTGACGTAAACATTGGGAGCTGTATTCACAACCCTGCACAGAGGTGGCCCAGGTCATAGGATCGTTTCTCACTGGAAGCACCAATGGGACTTGGCAGTCCCCTGGGTGCCTGAGCAGTCTTTTAAAGATCACTTTGCATAGGTACCCTAACAATTGTCTGCTTATTCAACTCTGGCTTGTTTACTGCAGCAGTTGGGGAACCACTCTATAGTCAAACACAAAGAAAAGTACAAAATGTACAAAAACATATGCGAAAAATAATTCTACTCACTGTTGGCACTTGAAACTTGCACACACTTATAGACAACAAAAAAATCCATTAGACCTAAAGGACAAACTACTCTTGTTGCAAGACAACTCAACAGGTATTGCTTCCAAATAGCAACGCTGAGTGAAACAAGGCTGGTAATGAAGGCCAGCTTACTGAATCTGGAACTGGATATACATTTTTCTGGAGTGGCCACAATGAAGGGGAGCACTGTAAAGCTGTCATAGGTTTTGCAATCAGAACTAATCTAGTCAGCAAGCTGGTATGCCTGACAAAAGGAGTGAATTACAGGCTCAGGACAATGTGATTGCCATGTGCAAGAAAACACCAGGCCACCACCATCATCATTGCCTATGTTCCATCCAAGACAAAAGCTGATGAGATTAAAGAAAAATTTTATGAAGATTTAGAGACTCTTATCATAAATGTGCCAAAAGAAGACAAGCTTTTCATTCTAGGTGACTTTATTTCTTGAATAAGCTCAGATTACCAGATTTGGCAGGGAGTCCTAGGGAGGAATGGAGTTGGAAACAGCAACAACAATGGTCATTAACTGCTGAACACTTGAGCAACACATGACCCTCTCATCAACAACACTGTCTTCCATTTACCTAAATACAATAAAACTTCACGGATGCACCCTTGCAGCAAACATTGGTATGTAATAGATTATGTGACTAAGGAGAAGAAAGAGACAAGATGTGAGAGTGACAAAGGCAATGTGTAACGCAGAGTGCTGGACTGACTATAGACTTATCCTTTCCAAGTTAAATATTTTCTTTCAGCAAAAGTGCCACCCCCAAGATAAAATGACTAGCAGAAGAATTAATGTCAACAAATTGGAATTCTTCTCTGAGTATGAACATTTTGCTGCTGACTTGGAGGGAAGGTTGAACCAATACATAGTTGGCAACAGTGGAGAAGAAAAGGAGTAGGCAACTTTCAAAGATTTGGTGTACAGTGCTGCATTTGCTCATCTGGGTCAGAACATTCACAAACACCAAGACTGGTTTGATGAAAATGATGGAGAAACTCAGATGCTGCTAAATGAAAAACGAGAACTCCACAGGATTTTCTAGCAGGATAGTTCATCTGTCTCTAAGAAGGCAGCATTTAATTTCATCAAAAGTAAAGTACAAGCAAAGCTTAGAGAGATGTAGAATTCCTGGCTCAGCAAGAAGGCAAATGAAATTCAGTTTTATGATGATAGTAACAATCCAAAGTACTTTTATGATTCACTGAAAGTTATTTATGGAACAAAAACCTGTGGTTCATCACAACTAGTCAGTGCTGATGGAGTCACATTGATTAGTGATAAGGGCATGTTCCTAGGGAGATGGACTGAATGCTTCCCTAGTGTTCTCAACAGACCATCATCACTCAATGCTAAGGCCATTGACTGTCTACATCAGGCTGATGTCAATCCCTCCCTAGCTAAACATTCAACTGAAGAAGAGGTTTTGAGGGCCATTAGACTTCTTTCATGTGACAAAGTCCCTGGTACTGATTTTATTCCAACTGAGATTGACAATGTAGGGGGACTATTACTCATACAAAAGCTGACTGAAATTTTCCAGTTATATGGCAAAAGGAGGTTATCACCCAGGAGTTCAAGGATGCCTCCACTGTCCATCTCTGTAAGGGTAAAGGGAATAGGTTGTCCTGAGACAATCATGGGGGAGTCTCTCTCTTAGTCATTGCTGGCAAGATTCTTGCTAGCATCTTCCTTAACAGGCTGATCCTTCCCTTGAATGATGATCATATACCTGAGAGTCAATGTTTCTTCAGAAAGGGCCAAGGAACAGTCAATATGGTGTTTGCTGTCCGTCAACACCAGGAGAAATGCCAGGAGCAGAACAGAGGTGTGTACACAACATTTGTAGATCTGACCAAGGCCTTTGACACTGTTACTCATGAGGCCTCATGAGAAAATTATGTCAAAATTTGGTTTCCCGGAGAAGTTCATCAGGATTGTTCTCTCTCAAGAACTTTAGATTTCATTGTGTGACATGGGAGACCCTTGTACAAGGCCGCTGTTCATGCTGTGCCCATATTAGAAAATGTGTTCTGCTCCATAAGCAAAGCAGAATTGTAATAGCACAAAGGAAACATAGGATGTGCAAATTTGGAGTAACCACCCTCAATGTTCATATTGGTCTGATCAGCCAGTCATACACATTGAAACTTCACTTTATCATGGTGATGCCATTTTGGTCCTGTTTGAGAAGGAAGGACAACAACCATACCTCACTACTAGAGATTGGTACATTTCTTGAATACCTTGAATATACTAAAAGGATATTGATCCCTATAATTTTAATTGTCACATGAATGAGGCAATAGAGATACTGTGCATCTTGGTAAGTATCTGAAACAGGACCATCTTTTTAATAACAATATTATACCAGTATTGTTATGACTAAGAGTCCTTCAAAAATAAATTTTCTTGCCTTGCCCTGTCTGAAGTCTTTCCCAATGCCTCCCAGTACATCTTTGCATTAATGCCAATCCAATTGTTTATATACTTTGTGGCAGCTAAGTGGAAAGAGTGTCAGGCGTACAATCAGGATAACTTACTTTCCTGAGTTCAAATCTGGTCTCAGACACTTTCTAACTGTGTGACCTTGGGCAAGTCATTTAACTCTATTTATCTCAGTTTCTTCATCTGTAAAAAGAACTGGAGAAGGAAAGGGCAAACCCCTCAAGTATCTTTGCCAAGAAAAAACACAAATGAAGTCACAGAGAGCAGATATGACTGAAATAAATGAACAACAATGATAATAATAACAAGAAAATATACTCTAGCTAACAAAGGAACAGGCAATGTTCATGTGATTTCACTGATAGAGGGAAGTACCTGATGAAGGAATTCCCTTTACTAGTGAAAGTCAGCATCAGCTCTACAACTTATAGTCTTAAAGAGTTTGTTAGACAACTGACATCATAAAGCCATTGAGGCAAGTTTTGAACCCAGATATTCCTATCTGTGAGACAAAGAGTACTCGCTCTACATCCTGTTGCTTCTCATGCATTTTCCGTATGATTGTGTATTCATATTTGGTCACATCCTTTCAAATGAAATTCCCTTGATGCTCAAGGCTATTTTCACTTGTCTTTGTATACCAAGTGTCTCGAAAATGGTAGGATCTCATTAAATACTGGTCAGTTAGTTGAATTAGAGGACGTTATAGTCTGTAAACAATTTTATGTGAACATTAAATAGAAGTCACTGGAGAGACTCACATGTGACAAGTGGAGCAGGCCATAGTATAAGACAAACTTGGAATTATAAAAGACCCAAATTGGAAGAGGTCCAGAAATAAATATATGGGTGAAAAATGAGAATGATGATGTTGATTGATTGATAATGATGGTGATGATTAGAGTTAACACTTATTTATCAATTTAAGGTGTGTAAAACACTTTCCATGAGTCATTGCCATTGAACCTCAAGATTTTGTGTCAAATTACTAAAGATAACACTGAAGTATAGATGCTACTATTATTCTGATTTTATATATGAAATATCTGAGTTATACAAAGCTTAAGTATCTTACCTATGTTCAAAACCTTAGAAGTGTCTGATGTAGAATTTGAGATCAGTTTTTCCTGACTTGATTCTTGTTGGCTAAGTGCTACATATTTAGTTGAAAAAGATGAATTTCTAACGTGATGAGAAAGAATTAAGACTCAGTATGATCTACTGTCAACTTGATGTCAAGAAAAATCAAGAGGGCAGAACCAAGATGGTGGAGTAACAGCATGTAGTTTCTAGAGCGCTGACCCCAAGTCAAGCCAAATTACAGTAAAAAAAAATTACTCTAAACAAATTTTGGAGCTACCAAATTCATAGAATGATGGAGTGGAGCAAATCTTCACCCAAACACAGCCTGAAAGTTCACTGAGAAGTGTTTATCATGCCATAGTGGGGGCTGCACTGGCAGACCTTGGGGAGAATGAGTCTCTCACACCTGCAGCAATTTTCAGAGTTTGGGACCCCAAAACAGTGAGGATAAATTGGAAAGTCAGTGGAAAAAGCTTGTGGAATCAGTGAGGAAGAGTGGAGTGGTCTGGCCCTAGCGCCAGAGTAGCAGAGTGGAAAGGGGTGGAGGAAACCGCAACAGCCACAACAGCAGCAGGGGCAGAGAAAGAGACTGTTTCTGGATCTCTAGGCCCACAGATTGTGGGAAAATAGAGCAACTGACAGTACAACTCTCCCCCCTGACCCCACTGGAAACAGATATCTACCTTGACAAAGAGCTCAAAAGTCAAGTAAATGGTTAGGGAAATGAGCAAAAACCAAAAAAAGAATCAGACAATAGAATCTTACATTGGTGACAAGGAAGACCAAAACATGCAAACAGAAGGAAAAAAAGCCAAAGTTCCTCCATCCAAAGCATCTAAGAAAAATATTAATGGGGGGGGCAAGAAGATGGAGTAGAAATACAGACCTCCTTTGGCTCTTCCCCCATAACCTATAAAATGCCTGTAAAAATGAATCTAAACAAATTCTAGAGTAGCAGAAGCCACAAATTAATAGAGTGAAAGTGATTTCCAGACCCAGACAGCCTGGAAGACTGATAGAAAAGGTGTATCATACCAGACTCAGAGTAGAATGCAGCCCAGCCTTGGTGAATGAGACCATGTGGACAGGACAGGAAGAGGCTTCAGAGAGCAGAATGATGGGTAGCTTCTGTGACTTCCATTTTTCTCAACCCACAAATGCCAAAGTCAGCTTCAAATGTCAATGAAAAAAATCTTTCACCTGGATGAGAAGGGAATGTGGTCCACTCCAGCCACAGTTCCAGACCCAGGGCAGCAATAGCCATGGCAGAGGCAGCATCTACTTTTGGAACCTTCAGACATAAGACTCTGGGGGAATTGACTGGCCAGTCTGGGTCTCAGTTCTGAGAGGAGGTCCTGGGGTGAGCAGTAGCACTGGCATGATGGAGTTGGTGGGGACCATGGAGAGGGAATCCTACTCATAGATCCTTGGCAGAAAAGAGTGCTTGTGGTTGCTCTCAGACAAGAGCTTAGGTCAGGAGATGAGTAAACTCCTCTCACTTGATTGTACCACCTTGGAGGAACTGAAGACTTACAGGTGCCTAGAGTATACCCTTCACTTGACAAAGGACTTAAAAGTCAAGTAAGTGACTGGGAAAATGTGCAAAAAATATGTTCATAGAAGGTTACTTTCTTGGTGAAAAGGTATTTTCTTACATCCTTGCAGATGAGGAATAAAAAAGTATACCATCAGAGGAAGACATACAAGTCAAGTTTTCTACATGCAAAACCTCCAAAACATTATGCACTGACCTCAGGTAATGGAAGAGCTCAAAAAGGATTTTGAAAATCAAGTAAGAGAAGTAGAGTAAAAAGTGGAAAGAGAAAAGAAAGTGACACAAGAAAATTATGAAAAATGAGTCAACTGCTTGCTAAAGCAGACCCAAAAAAATGCTGAAGAAAGCAACACTATAAATAAGAAACTAAACCAAACAACAAAACACATCCAAAAAATCAGTGAGGAGAAGAATGTCCTAAAAAGCAGAATTGGCCATATGGAAAGGGAGGTCCAAAAGGTCACTGAAGAAAATAATTTCTTAAAGATTAGAATGGAGCAAATGGAAGTTAATGATTTTATGAAAAATCAAGAAATTATAAAACAAAACCAAAAGAATGAGAGGAAATAAAAACAGAAGGGAGCACAAATGGGAGGAGTCTGCAATTAGAAGTAAATACTTTTGAGAAGGGATAGGGTCAAAAGAGAGAATAGAACAATTGGGGTTCAGGATAGGATGGAAGGAAATATTACTTTTATGGAAGTTCTTGCATAACTACATATGTATAATATATATCGAATTGCCCTCTCAGTGGAGATGGGTGGGGATGGAAGAAGGGAAAGAAGTTGGAACTCAAAGTTTAAAAAACAAATGTTAAAAATTTCTTTTACATTCAACTGGGAAATAAGATATATAGGCATTAGGGCAGAGAAATCTATCTTGTCCTTCAAGAAAATAGAGGGGATGGAGATAAGAGAATGGAGGGGTGTGACAGAAGGGAGGGAAAATTGAGGGAAAGGGTAATTCAAATGTATGCTGCTTTGGGGTGGGCAGAGGTGAGAGATGGGGAGAAAATTTGGAACTCACAATTTTGTGGAAATAAATGTTGAAAACTAAAAATAAATAAAAAATAAAAATCAAAAAATCACCTTATGGGATTTGTATCCCCATTGGCAAATGTACATGAATACGAGTCATTCAGAATAAGGAGTCAAGTGCAAGGTAGGGACTGTATCCATGGAAAGAACACCTACATTTTTGAAATCGTATATCCAAGAGTCTGCATGTGTATTTATGTAACTACTACTGTATTGTTGTTGTTTTTTTTTTAATATCCCATAACTTGTGATGATATCCAAATAGGGAAGGAAAGTAAAAAACAAAACACTCAAACATAGAAAAACATTTGTTTTCATCTCTGGCTTTCTATGATAAGGGAGGAGTAATGAACGAACTGTGATTTTTTTCTTTATTCACATGAAATAGCAAAAGTGACAGTACCACTAAAACATTTCTTCTCAGAAATGAGTACTATGGATAAAAAGAATCTAATATGGAAACAACAAAAGTCAGTCAGAGAAGATCTGGTAAGATCAAGAATAATACTTAAACTCAGATGCTTCTCCTCTTTCATTCTCTCACTTCCTTTAAAACGCAGCTTAACTCACGTGCCTGATGAGGAAGAACAATTCATACTACTAGCAGAAGTCAAGGCTTCTGCATCCAGCACCTCCAAAATAAACACACAATGGTCTCAGGCCATGTAAGAGCTTGAAAAGTGAGTCAACAGCTTGCTAAAGGAGACCCAAAAAAATGCTGAAGAAAACAACACGTTTAAAAACAAGCTAACTCTATTGGCAAAAGAGATCCAAAAAGTCAATGAGGAGAAGAATGCTTTAAAAAGCAAAATTGGCCAAATGACAAAGGAGGTTCAAAAGCTTACTGAAGAAAATAGTTCTTTAAAATATAAGTATACATATGTTTACACACATGTGCTATGTATACAAATACATATATTCATATATATTTAAAAACATGACTTTTTAACAAAACAGAAATAAATTATAATGCCCTAAATATTATGACCATAACAATTCTCTAATAAATTCTGGTATTCCATACATTTATCAACATTTTTTCAAGTTAAAAAATGTCAAATATGAGTTCACATTTATATAAAAAGTGGCACGTGAAAGAATTGTGAGAGCTACTTATCTCTTTAATTAAAAAAAAGGAAGTTTGTGTTTCCCTGGGGGATGGAGGATTGGCTCCCTATTGCCACAAGCATGCCCTTCTCCTTCCATCTACCCCTTCAGATTCCTAGTTTTATATAAAGAGTGATCAGTACCTTTTACTACATGAGGCTTACACCTACCCCCATTTGTTATGGTGCTCTCCTTTATGAAAATACTTTGCATTTTTAATTGACTTTGTATATACAAAAATCAAATATTTATATAGTACTGTACGGGATTTTTCCTATTTTTTTTCCATACATTTAGGGTTAGGGTTACATTTCCTCATGAGAGTCTCCAAATAGCCCTTTGCAGTTGAGTAGATGCTCTTGACATACCCATCTTAGTGTTTGGGAAACAGATTGATACAGGTAAGTGACTTACCCATGGAACATGTATGATAAGTGTTTTCGATAGGATCTGAACTCAGGTCTTCCTGAAATCAAAGTGAGTGCTATATCCATCATGTCACAAGATGTCTTTTGTTCTTATGTTATATTCCCCTAGCATAATATAATAACATTTAGGTTAGAAACTCATATTTCACTTCACATTCTCAGAGGCTAGCATAATACCTTTTATATAGTAAGTGTTTAAAAAATTCCTATAGAATTACAGCAGCACTGGGAATACATTTACATAGAGTAGAAGCATTCCCCTTATAGTCAGAATAAAGCACTAGGCATGGAGAATGTTTCTGGAAAAATTCTCAGGTGTTCTATGCCACCAAATTGATGAAAATAAACTAATGTCAGCTTAAAAGCAATTGTCTGATGAAACAAACCATCCAATTAGTATTCCTATCCCTAAATAAATTTGTGGGAAAATCTTAATCAGAGCAGTTTCAGTTTAATACAGATTTGCACTCATTGAGTTTCTATACTTGCATTTCCTTTTAATGTTGAAATATGAAAGACATGATTTAAAAGACACCAAGAGAAAATTCATAGAATCACTATACATTGATTGTGGTCTCAGTGAAAAGGCTGAAAATTCATTTATAAAAATTTCAATTCATAAAAATGCATCTCATCTTCCTTTGTGTGTTTTCACATAAACTGGGTGATCTCATTTTGTGATGCAGATGCAATTTCAAATAAAATTTCTTTCCAGTAGAAAGAAACTTCAGAAACAAAAACAAAAAATAAATGCAGATGAGAAGCAAAGGTCTTCCCAAAGATGAAGCTAAAACAGAGAAAGATTTTATTTATACTAGGTAAGGAATAGAAGTAGTACTGAAGAAGATCAGTTGCTGTCTCATGAATGTAAGAAGAAAAATCAATGGAATTCACTCAAAGTAGATGGAGAATTGTGTATGGTCAATACTGGTGCTAATCCATGCCAGTTGCACCCAGAGCCAGCACAGGTTCTCCTGAAAAATCTTTCTGATCTTTTCTCTGGTTCCCTTATCTTCTTTGAGTTGAGAATTTCCAAAACTCCTCCAGCTGCTGCCCTCTTCACTTCCTCCAAGGTTCCCCTGGTGCTGCCATTGAGTTCGCTCTGGGCCAATCTCAACTCTGGTGCCATAGATCTCTCCTGCTCAAGTCCTCTGTTCTCTCAGGCTTGAAAATTGCCTTTTTCTAACTGTTTCTTGGCTCTGCTGCTCCAGAGTTCTATTTGAGGATTAATTTTAAAGTAGTTTGGAGGTGAATGCTGAAAGAATTCAACTGAGTTTGTGACAGAAGTTAACCATTCTGGCTTCACTACCCAAGGTAAACTCATTGATAAATGAGAATGAGTTATTTTTCTTTTTCTTTCTCAAGTGCTTAGCAGAATGCTTTGTGTATAGTAAATAATAATGTGTTTCCATTATTCATTCATCTGCCCACTATTCCTATTATTCACTTCTTAATACCATTTTTTATGAAGTAGCTACCAAATGGTAATAATAGAGATAGTTTCTGTATTATCAATTCTTTATAACAGTGAAATGGCTGAAAACATTCCTATCACCATATTCTCCATTACACACAGAAGCCAACCCATACCCTGGCACACAGACACAATGGCACCCATGGGCATATGGATTTAAAGCATTCTTTCCTTTTTCCCTACTAAATTTTAGCCAAATTGGATTACTCAGCTTCCCTCGAACATGTCCAACAACTTCTTCTTTCTGTGTCTTCGAGCATGTCATTTCTAATGTTACTCATAACCAAACTCAGTTCCCATAGTTGACATCCTACCTCATCTTTCAATTCAAAATTTACCTCTTCCATTACATATTCTCCTGGAGTTAAGGGGGAATTGTAAGAGAAAGACTATTTTTTTTTTTTTGTTTTTTTCTGAGATCCCATTTAACACTTCATATTTGTGTTATGTTCTAGGTATTCTGTTTGGAGAATGTAAAAATTAAAGACTATTAGAACTAATACAGATTTTAATGAACATAAACTTCCTTTGAGTTCAACTCAACTTCTTCTTAAAGCCTTCCTTCTTAGTAAGTTACACATAGGAATTGGCACCTCATCTAATTCTTCCAAGACGCTAAAAAAATCCTAATAGTTGGTGGAAAAATAAACATTGAATGTATGAATAAATGAATGAGCAAATGAATAAAGAAGCTCCAGAATGTATTTTGGTTGGAGGGATATATTGTCAGATTTCATACTACTTGTGAAGGCAAACATTGTCAGTTGTTTATTAAAATGCCATCATATTTGTAAGCCCCTTCCAACCTTGCAACATGCCATTCGATGGACATCTGCAGGCATGAACAGATTTGACAGTCATGCTAAACTCACTGTGAAAATGCTGGAGTGAAAAATAAGGAAGCAGCTGTGAGCTGACTGGCAGCTCAGATGATCCAGACAGACGGGCATTTCGTTACACTGTGTAAGAGAATGTTATCCCAGCAGGTTCTATCTTTGAAGTGAGCAGCAGGGGTTTTATGGATCCAATTTATGGATTAGACACTTCAACCACAAGTCTTTTTGGTGGGATCTGTGAGTAGCCTTCTTTTAAAAGGAAGAGGTCTAGAATTTTAGCATATTTAGGTAATGGTGTTATCTTTAACTTCCGTACAGGAAAACAAACAAGACTCTGCTGCTTTCTGGGGCGGGAAAAGTAAACACATAGAGGGTACTATGGAACTTATAGGTAGATTTTGCAGATTTTAGAAGGAACTCAGGAGATAGGCTTGGCACAGTGAAAGTCAGAGATGTGTGACCTTATAATTAATACAAACAAACAAACACTATGTTATGCCTTAGGTGCCAATGACATTTTCTCAGCGTTCATCATTTTTATTTCCTCAGCATTAGCCATGTTTTAACACTACATTCATTTCAAATGTGATAATTAATAAAAAGCTGATTCCAAAATATGAAACCCTAAACAAAATGCTATATCTATTAAAGAAATTATAAGGAGTTATTTTGCCCAATTATAGAACAATAAATTCGATGACCTAAAATAAATGGAAGAATATATGTATGTATAAATATATATATATTTATACGTATACATACATATATAGTATATATGTATGCATGTACATGTGTGTATATCCACATATATGTGTGTATATATAAATATATATATATATATATATATATATATATATATATAGCCTAGATTAGCAGAAGAGGAAATAGAGAATATAGAGAGACATATTTTAGAAAAAGAAATTGAATAGGCCATAAATAAGTTTCCTAAGAAAAAAATAGCAGGATGAGATTGATTTTCAAATTATTTCTATCAAACATTTAAAGACCAACTAACTGCAATATTTAAAAAATGGAATAATAGATTAAAAAAAGAATGCTACCAAGTTCACTTTCAGAAGCAAATGTGACACTGATAACTAAACCAGGAAGAGTAGAAATAGAAAAAAAATAGAGAGAGCAATTTCATTAGTAAATACAGAAGTCCTAAATAAATTACTAGTTAAAAGATTATAGTAACATATTACAAAATCTATACATTATGTTCAAGTAGGATTTATACTAGTAATTCAGGGATGGTTTAATATAAATAAAAGTATTGACATAATTTATTACAACAATAACAAGAGTTTTATAAACATACAATTATGCAAATAAATGCAAAAAAGGCTTTTGATAAAGTCCAGTTTCATTTTTATTAAAGACATTGAAAATGATGGTACAAACTATTTTTTCCCAAAATTGATAAAAAATATATATTTCTAAAATGACCAGAAAGCATTATTTATAATGGATATAAACTAGAACACTTCCCAGTTAGACCAGGTGGGAAACAAGAGTGACCACTGTTGCCAAATTATTCAAAATTGCATTGGAAATCCTAGCAATAGAAAGGAATTGAAATAGAAGGAATCAGAATGGGAATAAAGTAAGAAACTCTTTTTGCATGATATGATAATATAATTGAAAAATCTCTGACTTAATTAAAAATAATAATTTTAGCAAAGTAGCAAGATATAAATTAAACTCACATAACTCACTAGCATCCCTATATGTCACAAACAAAACTCTGAAAAAGAGACAGTAAAATATATATAGATATATAATATATTTAGCATAATTCTAGGCAATATAAAATATCCCTGCACTAACAAATGTAGAAACTAGATAAACACATTTTTTTCCCAAAGATTTAAACAAATAAAATAAGATTTAAATAAGTGGAGAAACACTCATTATTCATGGGTAGGCAGGGAAAATACAAATGATAATTTTACCCAAAGTAATATATATATATATATATATATATATATATATATATATATATATATATATATATATATATATATATATATCAATACCATCCCAAATAAACTTCCATGTTTCCCTAAATTAGAAAAAAATAATAATAACCCAATCCATTTAAAAAAATCAAGAATGTCAATAATAAGGAAATAAAATGAAAAATAGAAAGGAAGGTGGTTTAGCAATATTAGATCTTAAACTACATGATCGGACAGTAATCATCAAAAATATCAGATCCTGGCTACAAAATAGAAAAGCAGATCAATAGAATGGTACACACAAATATTTTATAGCAGAAAATGAGTACAATAATCTTGTAGTTGACAAATGTAAAGACTTAATATTTTGCCTTAAGAATTCATTGTTTGCTAAAAAAATAAAGCTGTTGGTTAAACTGGGAAATCAGTAACACAAAAAATGGGCATAGACCCATATCTTACACAATTTACCAAGATAAGGTTAAAATGGATGTATGGTCTAGATATAAAGAGAGATCTTATGAGAAAATTAGAACACAACATATAATTTATCTGATTTTATGGTTGTGTGAGAAATTTATTCCAGCTGAAGACAATTTGGAAGTTAAACAGGAAAGACTTGTTGCACTAGCCTGAGAGAAGAGCACAGTTCAGCATGGGCCTAAGTAGCACAGATGGGGTGAAACAGACTTCCAGGCATTTAATCACTGGTAGTTGTGGTAGTTTCTGGACTTCTTAAAAAGTGCCAAAGGCAACTGAGGTCAGTATGAAAAGCTTCTTGGACCTGGGTGAGAGAGGAGTGCAGTCTGGCCACAGCCTCAGTTGTTACTCTCATTGGATTGGGCTAAAGCAGGGAATAACATACATACACTCCATTGTGTATAAAAATCTGTCTTACTCTATAGGAAAGTAAGTGGGAAGCAGAAAAGATGGAAGGATGATAGAAGGGAGGGCAAATGGGAAGAGGTGGTAATCAAAAGCAAACACTTGTGAGGTGGGGCAGACTCAAAGGAGAGAACAGAATAAACGATGGACTGAACTATAGTTAGTCTTTCACAAAATGACTGCTATGGAAGTGTTTTGCATGACTACACATATATAACCTATATTGAATTGATAGTCTTCTCAAATGAGTGGGGAGGGAGAATGGGAGAGAACAGGGAACTCAAAGTTTTAAAAATAAATATTGAAATTGTTTTTACATGCAACTGGGAAATAAGATACAAAGGCAATGGGGTATAGAAATCTATCTTGCCCTACAGCAAAATAGAAGTGAAGGGGATAAGTAAAGGTAACATGTGAGAGTGAGGAGGGCAGATTGGGAAAAGGGCTAATCAGAATGAATTCAATTTTGGGGTTGGAAAAAGGGAGAGATGAGGAGAAAATTTAAAACTCAAAATCTTGTGTAAGTAAATGTTGAAAACTAAAAATAAATTAATAAAGTTTAAAAAAATTTTAAAAAGAAATAGAGAATCAAAATCTTAACATAAGAAAGAAAATAATTCTTTTAAACTGGGAAAAGGGATTCCAAAAATCATAAACCAAAATAAATAAATGAAAAAAGAAGAGAATGAGAATCATGTCATAAGAAAAACAACTTATCAGAGAATAGCTAAAAAGAAATAATATAAGAATAGTCAGACTACCTGGAAAATATAAGAAAAGAATCCTGATACAGTATTACAAGAAGTTATCAAGAAAAATTTCCTTGAAATTCTAGATCAAGAAGACAAAACAGAAAGAGGAAAAAAAAATCCACCTATCACCACCTGAAAAAGATCCCAGGAGGAAAATTTGCAGAAATATAATAGCTAAGCTGCCAAGGTCCCAGGTTTAGGAGAAAATGTTAGAAGAAACAAAAAAAGGCAATTGAAATATCATGGAGTTACAATAATGATTACACAAGATGTAGTAGCTACTAAGTTGAATAACCATAGATTTTGAAATAGTATATTTCTTAGAGTAGAAGAGCCAGGGTTATAACCAAGGGTGACTTACCCAGCAAAATTAAGCATAATCCTGAATGGAAAAAGTATATTTAAGGAAGTGAATGACAATAAGATATTTTTGTGACAACAAAACACAGAACTGAAGGGAAAATTCAACATAAAACATCCAGGATAAACGTAAAGTAATCATTAAAGGCCAAATATAAGGGACTTGATAAGATTTAATTGTTTACTTCCTATATGTGAAAATATCAATTCTAGTTCTATTATGATGGTCATTCATATTTGAACAGTTTGAAAGAAAGGTTTGGGCTCAGCTGAGTATGATGGGGTGATTCACCAAACAAAACCAAAAGAATGAAAAAATGGAGATAATGTGAAAAATCTCACTGGAAAAACAACTGACCTGGAAAATAGATCCAGGAGAGATAATTTTAAAATTATGGGACTACATGAAAGCAATGATCAAAAAAGAACCTAGACACTATCTTTCATGAAATTATCAAGGAAATCTGCCCTGATATTCTAGAAACAGAGGGAAAAATAAATATTGAAGGAATCCATTGATCACCGCCTGAAAGAGATCCAAAAAGAGAAACTCCTAGGAACATTGTGGCCAAATTCCAGAATTCCCAGGTCAAGGAGAAAATATTGCAAGCAGCTAGAAAGAAACAATTCCAGTATTGTGGAAATAAAATCAGGATAACCCAAGATCTAGCAGCTTCTACATTAAAGGATCGAAGGGCGTGGAATAGGATATTCCAGAAGTCAAAGGAACTAGGACTGAAACCAAGATTCACCTACCCAGCAAAATTGAGTATAATACTTCAGGGGAAAAATTGTCTTTCAATGAAATAGAGGACTTTCAAGCATTCTTGATGAAAACACCAGAGCTGAAAAGAAAATTTGATTTTCAAACACAAGAATGAGAAGCATGAAAAAGTAAACAGCAAAGAGAAGTCATAAGGGACTTACCAAAAGTGAACTGTTTACATTCCTACATGGAAAGACAATATTTGTAACTCTTAAAACTTTTCAGTATCTGGGTAGTTGGTAGGACCACACACACACATGTACACCCGTGCGCACACACACATACAGAGACAGAAAGCACAGAGTGAATTGAATAGGATGGGACCATATCTTAAAAGAAATTAAGGTAAACAGTGAGAGAGAAATGTAGTGGGAGGAAAGAGGGTGAAATGGAATGGGATAAATTATATCTCATTCAAGAGGCAAGCAGGGGACATTTTAGTCGAGGGAAAAAGAGGAGAGCTGAGAAAAAAACATGAAGTTTACTCTTATCACATTCAACTAAAAGAAGGAATAAAATGCATACTCATTTTGGTATGAAAATCTATCTTACAATACAGGAAAGTGAGGGAGGAGATAAGCAGGGTGGGGGGGGCGATGGTGGAAGGGAGGGCAATGGGAGGAGGGAGCAATTTGAAGTCAACACTCAGGGAGGGACAGGATCAAAAGACAGAATAGAAACAATGAGGGGCAGGATAGGATGAAAGGAAATACAGTTAGTCTTACACAACACGACTATTATCGAAGTCATTTGCAAAACTACACAGATATGGCCTATATTGAATTGCCTGCCTTCCCAAAGGGAATGGGTGGGCAGGGAGGAATGGGGAGAATTTGGAATTCAAAGTTTTAGGAGCAACTGTTGAGTATTGTTCTTGGTACTTGGAAATAAGAGATACAGTTAATGGGGAATAGAAAGTCATCTGGCCCTACAGGACAAAAGAGAAGATGGGGACAAGAGAAGGGAGGGATGATAGAAGAGAGGGCAGACTAGTGATAGGGGAAATTACAATGCTCGGTGTATTGGGGTGGGGGCAGGGGATAAATGCGGAGAAATTTGGAACCCAAAATTTTGTGAAAATGAATGTAAAAAGTTAAATAAATAAATTTAAAAGTATGATGGGGTGATTCAAAAAAAATTGACCTGTGTAGGGAGAGATAGAAAAGGGTAATCATTTTACACCAATGAGACAATAAATGAAGAATTGATTCCAAAGAAGCTAGCTGGGAAGGGTGGGTGCTAGAACAATATTCTCATTAGAAATGAGTTAAAGAATTTCTCTCTCTCTCTCTCTCTCTCTCTCTCTCTCTCTCTCTGTCTCTCTCTCTCTCTCTCTGTCTCTCTCTCTCTCTCTGTCTCTCTCTCTCTGTCTCTCTGTCTCTCTCTCTCTCTCTCTCTCTCTCTGCCTGCCCCTGTGTTGTATATACATATATACCTACATGTCCTCTATATTCAAAAACAACTAAGATGGTAAAGTGATAGATGTGGGGGAACAATAAAGGAGAGATTTTTATAAAAGTGCATATATTAAGTAATAAGAGGGCCAAGTGGTACTTTGCTTGTGGTCCTTTGTTCTTGAAGAGGACCAAAATGACATCATTATTACAAAGTCAAGTTTCAACATGACTGACTGTGACTAATCAGACCAATATGAGCTCAGAATGCTCTACCATAGATTGGGCACAGATATTCCATGTTAACACATAGGGTGGACGCTCTAAATTTGTGTATCCAATGTTTCCTTAGAACCTTTTCAATTCTGCTTTTCTCAGAGAGCACAACACCTTCTCTGACGTAGGCATTTCATGTTGAGTGGCCCTATGTCAGTGACCCTCATGTCACACAATCAATTGCAAAGTTTTTGAGAGAGACCTTGAGGTTGCCATTCTATCACTTTTTCTGATTACCATGTGATCACCTGCCCCATGCATGTTATGCATAAAATAATATTTTTGGCAAGCATACATTTTTCATTCGAACAATATGGCTAGTCCATGGGAGTTGTGCTTGTTTGGGTGGTTTGAATGGTTGGGAGCTTAGTTCAAGTCGGAACCTCAGCATCTGGTACCTTATCCTGCCAGGTGATCTTCAGAATCTTCCTAGGATACTTGAAATGGAAGCGATTCAGTTTCTTGGCATGGCCCTGGCAGACTGTCCATGTTTCACAGGCATACAACAATGAGGTCAGCACATTGGCTCTGTAGATCTTCAGTTTGGTAGTCAATCTAACACCTCTTCTCTCCCATCCTTTCCTCCAGAGCCTCCCAAACACTGAGCTAGCTCTGGCAATGTGTGTGTCAACCTCATTTTTGATGTGTACATCCCTAGAAAGTATAGGACCAAGGTAAGTAAACTTATCCACAGCATTCAAAACTTCCCCATTTCTTGTAGTCAATAGTTCCACGCATGGATAGTGTGGTGGTGACTGATGGAGAACCTGTGATTTCTTGGTATTGACTGTTAGGCCAAAATTAGCACAGGCAGCAGAGAATTAGCCCACATGCTTCTCATCTAGAGGATGCATTGGGTTGCACAATTATCTGCAAACAGAAAATCATGCATCAGCATTCCTTCCACATTGGTCTTGGCTTGTAGTCTTTTCAAATTGAAGAATTTGTCACTAGTGTGGTACCTCACCTTGATGCTGTGCTCATCCTCATCGAAAGCATTTGACAACATGGTTGAAAACATCCTGCTAAAAAGCATGAAAGAGAGCACACAGCGCTGTTTCACTCCATTCATGACTGGGAAGGCGTAAAAGCATTGTCCACTATCCAGAATCCAGGGAAGCATGTCGTCATGGAATTGAAATACAATACTGATGTACTTCTCTGTGCAGTCAAATTTTGACGTAATTTTCCATAAACCTTCACAACTATCAATTTCAAAGTTCTTGGTCGGATCTATAAAAGTTGTGTATAGACCTTTGTTCTTCTCCTGGCAGAAGTCAAGCAGAGGAATGAGGAGAGATAGGATAAATAGGGTGACAACGATAGTGAGGAAAAATAGGAAAGAGGAAAAATACACAAGTAATTGCAGCTTACAATGTAGCAGGTTAAAACTTTGAATTCAAAAATATGTTTTTTTCAGGAAAAATTTAAAATTTTTTTTCATAAAATTAGATAAAATTAAAATTCATAAAATTTCAAAAAATTCATAAATTTTTTTTCATAAAAATTAGAGTTACAGAGAAAAATAAAATAAAGAGCAGTAATAGAATTTATTATGTTAAAAAGCAGGGATAGTTATGATTCCAGAGAAAATTAAACTTAAAATAGATGTAATCAATGATAAAAAATTGAGAAACAAAACTGTCAACAATATTATTCAACAAATCTATAGATTATAAAATGTCTGCGCATGCCAAAACAGAAACAGGAACTATATGAACATAAACATAAAACACATTGTATGTAAGTAGACAAATATAAATAATTGAAGTAATATATGTTATTTGTTTGTAGATAAACCCAATAAAATTTTTAAATGACAATTTTACCTAACCTACTTATTCAATGACATCCCAATTAAATTGCTAAAACGTTTTACTCAGTTAGGAAAAAAAAATAATAGCAAAGTTTTTTCAACGAGCAGAAGTCCAAGAACTTCAAAGAAACCAGGAGAAAAAAAACACATAAAGAAAGTATATTCAGCATTTTCACAACTTAAATTACATTTACACTGTTGAAGTGCAGAAAGGATAATTTCAATGTTTTTAAATTAAAATTTTCTTTTCTAAATAAAATATTTTAAACAAGAATTTAAGGAATACAGAATATTTGGGGAAATTTTAGTAGACGATCTCTCAGATGGTATGTGATTTGGTTGAAATACTGCTCAGGTGCAGGAAATGATCAACTGATTGATCTAGGGGAAAAAAAAAACATAGAAAGACATGGATCTATGAAGGAAGATGCTATCCAAAGATGACAGGTGAAAATAAGCATAGCATGAGTTTATATTTGTGTATGTGTAAATTTTTATAGATATATATGTATGTATATATATACATATATATGTGTATGTCTATGTATGTGTGTAAAATTTCCTATTTATCCTATATATAACTTTCCTTGACATTTGTTTGCATGTTGTTCTCTACATTAGAGTGTAAGCTCCTTGAAGACAGGAACATCATTTCTTGCTATATTAGCACTTTCCACAGTGTTTAGCATACAGTAGGTATTTATTAAGTGTTTATTGAATTGAACTGAATTAATTGCAGTTTGGCAGGAATTATAGGTCTTTTTCAGAATAATATGTGTATTTAAAAAATATAGTTGTTGAAGGAAATGCTAAACTTCAGTTAGACATGAAAGATAAATATCTGCATATGGAAATATGTATCTCCCTCTTTTTACACACACACACACACGTATATATACATACTACATATGTGCTGTGTGTATTTGTTTATGTGTATGTGTATGTACATGTATATTCATGTATACACATGTGTATACATACACTCATATATTCATATGAGTGTCTATGAATCTATACATAAAACCTCAATTCAAAGAGAAAAAATGAGAAAGAATGTTACAAATTGGAATTTGACCTTCTGATTCTATATGGAAGTTATTTTCCCACTGCAAGCATGGATTCCTGAATTAACTTAATGAATTTTTAAATTAATTATTGTAGTTGAAAACCTAGGGTCAATCCAGAAGCATCAGTGATCCAGACTAAGCAAAGATGGTGAAAAAGGTGAGATGAAATTTTCAACCCTAAATATATTTTTATAGAACAAGATCCAAATTACCCAATTAATTGATAACAAGGTGTTTCATATTACTGAAATATTTGTATTTTAAACACATTTAATCCTTCAAAAGATAATTGTTTTGTTCCAAACCACTATATAGACATATTTAGGCTTTCGAAATGAGATGTAATTTATTGCACATAAGTGAGGTAAGCTAAAATTATAACAGATAGATTAAACTCATAACACAAACTTTTTTCTAGTGCTCTAAGAAGAATTTATTTTCTTTATTTTCATCTCATGTCTAAGGATTGGTAAGACCTTTATTTTCCCATGTAATAGTGTTTTTTTTTTCCATATACATGAAAGAGTTTTTAACTCCTTAAATTTTTATATTTTTATAATTTTTATAATGTTTTTAAATAAATTTTTATGATATTGTTATAAATTTTTATAATATTTTGATTTTCAAATTTCACTTCCCCCCCTCTCCCCATTCCCTCATCAAGAAATCTGATAGAGATTATACAGATATTATCATATTAAATATATTTCCACCTCAGTCATGTTGTGAAACAAGAATCACAATAAAGGGGATATAATCACAATAAATGATAAAGGGGAAAAAAAGTAAAAAATATTATGCTTTGATTTGCACTTAGAATCCTTATTTCTTTCCTTGGATGTAGATAGCATGAATGGGTACAGATGTTCCCGCCTTTCAATTCTGATGACGAGGAACTATTCTTACCATCAAGGAAAGATGTGGAGGTTGGGGCCTCTATACCCCAGACATCTGAGGTGTATGTCCGGTGGGCTCATGCCATGGAAGAGCTCAAAAAGGATTTTGAAAATCAAGTTAGACAGGTGGAGGAAAAACTGGGAAGAGAAATGAGAGAGATGCAAGAAAAGCATGAATTGTCTTGAATTGTCTTGAATTGTTTTATTGATGAGAAGAGCTATGTCTGTCATGGTTGATAATCACAGTGTCTCTTTTACTGTGTTCAATGTTCTCCTGGTTCTGCTCATTTCTCTCAGCATCGGTTGATGTAACCCCTTTGAGGTTTTCCTGAAATCATGATGCTCATCATGTACTCATTGCATAAAAGTATTCCATTACATTTATTTACCGCAACTTATTCAGTCATTCCCCAAATGATGGGCATCACCTCTAACATTGTCACCTCAAAAAAAAGCTGATATAAATGTATTTGTTCATGTGGGTCCTTTTCCCTTTTTTATGACCTCTTTCAGATACAGACCTAGTAGCAGTATTGCTGGATAAGAGGGTATTCATAGATTGACTGCCCTTTGGATATAGTTTCAAATTGCTCTCCAGAATGGTTGGATATGTTCATAAATCCACCAACAATGCGTTAGTGTTCCAATTTTCCCACATCTCCAACATTTATCATTTTCCTTTTCTGTCATATTAGCCAATGTGATATGTATGAAGTGGTACCTCAGAGATGTGTTAATTTGCATTTCTCTAATCAATAGTGATTTAGTCTCTTTAACAGACTAAAAAAAGCCTTATATCTTTATCTGAAAAGTACCTATTGATATATTTTGACCATTTAGTTGGGGAATTACTTGTGTATTATAAATTTGAGGGGGTGTAGCCAAGATGGCGGAGTAGAAAGACTCACGTATGCTAGCTCCGAACCCACAGCCCATATATTTCCTGCAAGAAGAACTCCCCACAAATTCTGGAGCACTGCAAGGCATATTGAAACACAGTGGAAAAGATTTCCGTTCCAGAGAGCCCTGGAGAGCTGTCATCAGGGGCCCATCACGCCCTGGAAAGCGGAGTCCACCCCTGTGCTGCCCTGGCCACATGGCCTCAGAGGAGCAGATCCAAGCAGGCTTCAGGGACAGAATCTCTCCGGCGGCCAGGAAGGTCCCTCTGCCCACAGACGCTACAAGGAAGTGAGAGAGACATCTGGGCTGGCCCAGAGGGGAGTGGGGTGTCTCCGTGACTCGGGCCCCCTTGGGAGGCAGCGGTGGAGAGAGCAGTAGAGACAGCAGTAGAGGCCCGGGACTCCCCGAGCAGTCAGGAGCATCATTACTGAAGGTCTCTGTATAAACCCCCTGAGGGTACTGAGCCTAGGAGGCAGCCCTGCCCCCACCCGCCCCATTACTGAAGGTCTCTGCATAAACTCCCTCAGGGAACTGAGTCTGGGAGGTGGCCCTGCCCCTACCAAAGCACCAGAACTTAAGCTCACATTGAATAGCAGCCGCGCCTGCCCCTGACAGCCCATTTGAATCTCAGACCTCAAGCACTATCTGGGTGGATCTAGGCGGGGGTGGACAGGAATCTCAGAAGTCAAGTAACTGGCTGGGAAAATGCCCAGAAAAGGGAAGAAAAATAAGACTATGGAAAGCTACTTTGAAGGGGTACAGATGTTCCCGCCTTTCAATTCTGATGACGAGGAACTATTCTTACCATCAAGGAAAGATGTGGAGGTTGGGGCCTCTATACCCCAGACATCTGAGGTGTATGTCCGGTGGGCTCATGCCATGGAAGAGCTCAAAAAGGATTTTGAAAATCAAGTTAGACAGGTGGAGGAAAAACTGGGAAGAGAAATGAGAGAGATGCAAGAAAAGCATGAAAAACGGGTCAATACCTTGCTAAAGGAGAACCAAAAAAATGCTGAAGAAAATAACACCTTGAAACATAGGCTCACTCAATTGACAAAAGAGGTTCAAAAAGCCAAGGAGGAGAAGAATGCTTTCAAAAGCAGAATTAGCCAAATGGAAAAAGAGGTTCAAAAGCTCATTGAAGAGAATAGTTCTCTCAAAATTAGAATGGAACAGATGGAGTCTAATGACTTTCTGAGAAACCAAGAAATCACAAAACAAAACAAAAAGAATGAAAAAATGGAACATAATGTGAAATATCTCAATCTGAAAAACAACTGACCTGGAAAATAGATACAGGAGGGACAATTTAAAAATTATGGGACTACCTGAAAGTCATGATCAAAAAAAGAGCCTAGACATCATCTTCCATGAAATTATCGAGGAAAACTGCCCTGATATTCTACAATCAGAGGGCAAAATAAGTATTGAAAGAATCCATTGATCACTGCCTGAAAGAGATGCAAAAAGAGAAACTCCTAGGAACATTGTGGCCAAATTCCAGAATTCCTAGGTCAAGGAGAAAATATTGCAAGCAGCTAGAAAGAAATAATTCCAGTATTGTGGAAATACAATCAGGATAACTCAAGATCTAGCAGCTTCTACATTAAGGGATAGAAGGGTGTGGAAGAGGATATTCCAGAAGTCAAAGGAACTAGGACTGAAACCAAGAATCACCTACCCAGCAAAACTGAGTATAATACTTCAGGGGAAAATATGGTCTTTCAATGAAACAGAGGACTTTCAAGCATTCTTGATGAAAAGACCAGAGCTGAAAAGAAAATCTGACTTTCAAACACAAGAATGAGAAGAAGCATGGAAAAGTAAACAGCAAAGAGAAGTCATAAGGGACTTACCAAAGTGAACTGTTTACATTCCTACATGGAAAGACAATATTTGTAAGTCTTAAAATTTTGCAGTATCTGGGTAGTTGGTGGGACCACACACACACACACACACACACACACAGACATACACACGTGCACGCATACACATACACACATGCATGCACATACAGAGACAGAGAGCACAGAGTGAATTGAGTAGGATGGGACCATATCTCAAAAGAAATTAAAGTAAATGGTGAGAGAAAAATGTAGTGGGAGGAAAGGGGGTGAAATGGAATGGGATAAGTTATATGTCATTCAAGAGGCAAGCAGGAGACATTTTAGTGGAGGGAAAAAGAGGAGAGCTGAGAAAAAAATGAAGTTTACCCTCATCACATTCGACTAAAGGAAGGAATAAAATGCTCACTCATTTTGGTATGAAAATCTATCTTACAATACAGGAAAGTGAGGGAGGAGATAAGCAGGGTGGGGGGGGATGATGGAAGGGAGGGTAATGGGAGGAGGGAGCAATTTGAAGTCAACACTCAGGGAGGGACAGGATCAAAAGACAGAATAGAAACAATGGGGGGCAGGATAGGATGAAGGGAAATAACAGTTAGTCTTACACAACACGACTATTATCGAAGTCATTTGCAAAACTTCACAGATATGGCCTATATTGAATTGCCTGCCTTCCCAAATGGAATGGGTGGGGAGGGAGGGATGGGGAGAATTTGGAACTCAAAGTTTTAGGAGTAACTGTTGAGTATTGTTCTTGCTACTAGGAAATAAGAAGTACAGTTAATGGGGAATAGAAAGTCATCTGGCCCTACAGGACAAAAGAGAAGATGGGGACAAGAGAAGGGAGGGATGATAGAAGAGAGGACAGATTGGTGATAGGGGAAATTAGAATGCTTGGTATATTGGGGTGGGGGAGGGGATAAAAGGGAGAAAATTTGGAACCCAAAATTTTGTGAAAATGAATGTAAAAAGTTAAATAAATAAATTTTTATTAAAAAAAATAAATTTGACACACTTCTCTATATATTTGAGAAATGAAGTTGTAAAGCATTATTTCCCTGCTTTCTGTTTTCTTTCTTTTCTTTGTTGCATTGGTTTGTTTGTGCAAGACCTTTTTAATTTAATGTAATCAAAATTATCCATTTTTCTTTGCTTTTCAATATGTTTTCTATTTCTTGTTTCTTCATAAATTATTCCCTTCTGCATAGATCAGATAAGTAAACTATTTCTTTCTCTCCCAACCTGCTTATAATATCACTTTATCTGCCTAATCCATGTACCCATTTTGCCCTCATCTTGGTCAAGTATACGAGAAGTTGGTCCATGCCTACTTACTGTCATATTACTTTCGAGTTCTCCTAGCAGATTTTGTCAAATAATGATTTCTCATATCAGAAACTGGGGTTTGGCATTTATCAAGGAATACATTAGTTTAATTTTTTTTTATTACTGTGTCCTATGTACCTAGCCTATTCCACTGATCCATCACTCTATTCTTTACCCAGTACCAAATGCCACTTTACCCTTTGAAATAATCATGATTTCTTTTAATTTTGTTTTTTGCATGGTCAGGTATGTTTATAATTTTCCTAATATTGAAAGAGCCCTACATTCCTAGTATAAATTACAACTGATCGTAGTGTATTATCCTTGTGATATGTTGCTTTGCTAATATTTTATTTTAAAATTTTGCATCAATATCATTAGGGAAATTGGTCTATCATTTTCTTTCTCTGGGCTTTTCCTGGCTTAGGAATCAGAACCATATTAGTGTCATAAAAATAATTTGTCAGGATACCTTTTTTGCCTCTTTTTCTAAATGGTTTATATAGTTTTCTTTTTCTTAATGGTTTTAGAATCCATTTCTTAATCCATCTCACCCTGAAGATTTTTTTTTTCCTTAGTGAGTTCATTGATGACTTGTTCAATTTATTATTTTTTGTGAAATGGAATTACTGAAGTATTTTATTTCCTTTTCTGTTAATCTGCACAGTTTATAATTTTGTAAATATTCATCCATTTCACTTACATTATTAGATATATTTGCATACAGTTGGGTAAAAGAGTTGCTAATTATGATTTTACTCGCCTCTTCAGTGTCACTGAATTCACCCTTTTCTTTTTGATCTTAATTATTTGACTTGAATTCTTTTTTAATCAAATTAGCCAAATATTTATATATTTTATTTTTTTTCCCCATAAAATCAGCTTCTAGTTTTACTTATTATTTCAATGGCTTTCTTACTTTCAATTTTATTAATCTCATCTTTGATTTTTGGAATTTTTAATTTGGCATTTAATATTAATGTTTGAATTGTTTCTTCCTGAATTCTTGCAGTATTTTCTCCTTGAACAGATAATTCTTGAATTGACTATGATATTCCTTGGAGTTTTCATTTTTTTGATTGCTTTCAGGAGGTGATGGTTGGATTCATTTAATTAATATTTTGCACTCTCATTCTAAGATATCAGCACAATCATCTTCGATAATTTTTTGAAAGATCCTCTCCAAGCTCTTTTTCAATTATTTTTTATCATGGCTTTTGGGGATTCCAATAATTATCAAGTCATTGTCCCAGTATCTATTTTAAAGATTGGTTTCTTTTTTTTCCCCAATTG
The DNA here is from genome assembly GCA_023548195.1 of Bettongia penicillata ogilbyi. Taxonomy (NCBI): domain Eukaryota; kingdom Metazoa; phylum Chordata; class Mammalia; order Diprotodontia; family Potoroidae; genus Bettongia; species Bettongia penicillata. The sequence continues at coordinate 543,103 of JAJHZJ010000296.1, read as the reverse complement.
TAAAAGTAAGGATCCTGACATACAGAGGAGTACCTACTATACAAGTTCTTAGATCCACTTTTATAAAAGGAAAGGCAACTTTTGAGGGCTCAGTAATCACTTTAAGCAAGCATATATATCATTCACTTAATTCAGGGGAAAAAATCAACACCTTAAACTTCAGAAAAAATCCGAAGAAATACAGATCAACTGACAGTTCTTCCAGCTGCCTGACACATGTAATACATTCATCAAAAATTACCAGACAGATGCAGCTGTCTGACCATATATACATACTTGCCAAGAGAGAGAAGCATCTGAGTTTTCAAAGATGGGGGTGGGGGGAGGGGTGGCTCCTTAGCAACTGCCTATAACCTCATATACCATGGCTAAATATACCCACTATACCATGGCTAAACAAACATTTCCAACGAGTAAGCCCCAGAGGGCATCACAATCCTTGATAATCAGGGTCTCATTAAAAAAGATTACAAATCTTCCCACACCTTTTAATGGGTGGGCAAGATTTTCAATCAGAGGCACTTTTAATTATATTAAAATAAACAAACAAAAAAAAAAGCAGGAGAAGATCCTACATTGTTTGTCATTACACTCCACCCTTCCTAGGATCCTTGATCTTACATTCCAAATGACCATGGACCTTGGAAGAAATAGAGGAAGTATTCTTTGCCATCCCAAATACATATGATTTAAGCATATCACATAGGCCTATTAATGAATGAGAAAGATCTTCTCATTAAGAAGCAAAATTATCCTTTATCATTACACCACTAAAGTATTTGACATTTTGTGTATTTTTTTCGTTTTTTTTCAGTTTATTTAACTGACTGTTGGTTTCTCATACTGGCAATAGCTTCCACTTGTCTAATTCTCATTTTTAAGGAACTATTTTATTCAGTTAGCTTTTGCACTTCCCTTTTCATTTGACCAATTAGACATTTTAAGGAGTTGTTTTCTTCGGTGTATTTTTTTTTTCCCATTTAGCCAACTATAATTTTAAGGAACTATTTTCTTCAACTTTTGTTCTTCCCTTTCAAACCTGTTGATTCTCTCTTGCATAATTCTTATTTATTTTCCCAATTTTTATTCATTCTATTTTGAGCTCTTGCAAGGAGGTTTTTTGAACTTGAGATCAATTCATATCCTCCTTTAAAGTTTCATGTGAAAGCATTTTGACATTCTTGTCCTTTTCTGGGTTTGTGTTTTGATCTTCCTCATCACCATAATAACTTTATATGCTTGAAATTATTTTCTGTTTTTGTTCATTTTTAGTTTATTTTGTGACTTTTAAAGTTGAGCTCTGCTCCTGAGACACAGGGTACACTGCCACAAACTTCTTGTGCTGTGGGTCAAAGACCAGGTAACTGGATTTCTTCTCTAGGTACTCAGGTGTAGATGACTTGCATAGTACAGTGGGGTGGCCTATCCTGCTAAAACCTATTGTTCTCAGGGTCTTGGGGCTGACAATTTACCTTCTGTGATAGAGTTGGAGGTCTCATCCCTAGCTTGCTGTACCACTGTTCAATTGATTGAGAATCACAGACCCTTGGTTGTTGATTTGTGCTATGGCTAAGAGCCTCCTACTCACTTACCAAAAGACCATTTTCACTGGGCCATGCTTCCCTTCTACCCAAGTAAGATAGTCATCTGCTTATGTAAATTCAAGTTTGGTTAAGCTGGAAAATTGTGGTACTCTGTCTTTTTGTTGGTTTTGTTGCTCAAGAATTCATTTAGGGACTTGATTTAATGTTATTTTCATGGGACACCTCAGACAACTTTGTCTTTTTTCTCGTTCATCTTGGCTCTGCCTCCCCAATTTTTTTCTCTTCATTTTAAGGATGAAATATAACATGGCACAATGTGAGGATCTCTGAATAGGAAGTCATATGACCTCAGTTCAAAAATTACCTTTATACCATATTATCCCTGGGTCAGCATCATCAAGGGTTAAAAGAGGGGAATGGATTATGTGATTCTCAATGTTTTAGACCTATATATATAAACTGTCATGATCCTATAATGATACCCCAAGGGCTCAGTTTTCTTGTCTTTTAAAATTAATTGATTGAACTACTGACATCTGAAGTCCCAACTATCTTTATATCTATATGCCTATGTGTAATGGCTATTGTTGTTGTTGCTATCTGGAATCTACTATTAAAGTGTCAGGGGCACAATGGACCAACGCCCTTCCTGGGGGGAAGAGAGTACTAGGAAGTCCTGACCTGCTGACGTGGCTCTGCCAGCTCAGCACTAGAAAGACTTCCTGGTCTGAGACTAAGCAGCCACCAACCAACCAGAAGGGGACACGGCCCGGTTTAGGGAATCGTGCCCTTTTTTGGTTTGGTCTGGAGGGGCTCGCTCCAATGAGATGAAAGCCTTGCCCTCAGGGTGGATCGGGATGGATACCTAAAAATAGAAACCTACTTAAACAATGGATGGCTACCCGGAACTAGTACCCTACTTAAACCAACGCCCTTAGCTGTTCGGGGGATTCCTCTGCACTTAATAAAGTATATGCCTCCTGAAGAAGTGTCTGACTGAGTCCCTCCGCCGAGTCCCCCAGGGAGGGAAATCCGGAGACATCCGAAGCAGAAGCCCACTGAGAGAGTGTCACCTGAAGGACCCGGACCCGGGTCATTAAAGAGACTGTTTGATTCAGGAAATTATGGGACAAATGAAGAAACAAAAATATTTTGTTTTCTAAGCTTCCAAATAAAATTATATTTTCACATTACTCTGAAGGAGAAGTGAAACTGATGACCTTGCACAGACCTCCCTCACTGATAACAAAGTCAAGTGCAAATCATGTCATCATTTCTCTAATGGAATGGTCTTCTTCAGAAACAAAGGATCAACACCACAACAATATTTTCACCATTACTACACTCAACTTAATTCTCTTCTCTAGAGATATACATATCTTTTTTAAATTAAAAAAGATAGAATGAGGGATGTCTTACAATATCACAGACAAATGAATCCAGGAGAGGCAATGCAACAGATTATTCTGAGTTTAATTTTACATGGCAAGAAAACAACCTCACTCATTTTTTTTTTCAAAATGTGTCCTCTATCAATAAGGTGATAATTAACTTTTTCTAACATTACTAAGATTCCTGGACAGGGAAACCAATCAACCACATGTGGTTCTATGGTCTGTTTGCTGTATGTGACTAGTAATTTACTGAATTCTTCTGATGCCTTCTGTTTGTCAAAGATCAACAATTAATCTACCTTCTAATTTAAAAAATGTGATTGGTGGTTATTGACAACTTCCATTTATAGATAACACTTTGTACATGTGAATCTGCCACAGAAAACCACAAACTCTTGAACAACACAGTTGTGCAGCAGCAAGTCTTGATCAAGAAGACTATCACACATATCAGGCTTGAGGAAGTTTTGGTTAGTATTTGAAAAGCTTTCTATTGAGGCTGAATATTTGTTTTCAACGTATTTTTCTTTCAGTTGGAACTTAGAATGATACATTTTTAAGAACCAGGAGCATATTGGTAGTGGAAATTCTCAAACTCCAAAGCAAAAAATCCCAAACTGGAGGCTGGAGTAGTCAACAGATGGTCAGACATAACATCATTATTTTAGACAAATAATTAGTGATAAAGTCCTTTATCCAATTGAATAAATATTTGTTGACCTCATTATTACAACAGTTGGAATTCACAAAAGATATTAATGCTTTCAAGGCCCTTTACCGACATGTTCTGTCCAGAACTTCAGAGTTCATAATGATAGGCACAGAAGCTATGTTTAAGGCTGAGGAAACAGAAACTCAGTGGCTTGCATAAAGATCAAATTGTTGATAAATATTAAAGTTTGGACTTTACACATAGATTCCTGTAATCAAAAGTACTCTAATTTCTTTGCTAGACTATTTTTTTTTGTGATAGCTTATTTTTTTGGCAGAAGAACTGATTTCTTTAGTGTTCCTTCTTGAAAGCTCTAATGAACTTAATTTCATTTTCTGATCATCAAAAAAGTAATTACTATTATTAATCATCCAATTTTGGACACTTTTCCAGTTTAGGCATGTATCTTTACACTGAACCCTTCAGATTTGAGGTTATATTCTGGCTTCTGATGTTGGCTGGACATTTCTTCAGTCCCCTAATTGTGAACATATAAATCAGGACAAAGATGCAATTAACCATAGCATATGGTAAATAATGATAGAGGAACCATGGGGTAGTAGACATGGAGTAAGGACTCAATCACTCATTTAATCAATATTTATTAATTCTATAAGCAATAAGGAAACAAAACTATCACTCTTTACAGATGTTATTATGGTATATTTTGAGAAATTTAGAGAACTATCACCACCACTTACAACAACAAAAACCACTACTACTACTACTACTGCTACTGCTACTACTACTACTGCTACTGCTACTACTACTACTACTTGAAATAATTAATAACTTGAGTAAAGATGCAGAACTTAAAATAAACTCATGTAAATTATTAGCATTTTTATATATTATCAAGAAAGTCCAGCCACAAGGGATCGAGAAATTCCTATTAAGATAACTATAGATAATAAATACTTGGGAGTTTGTCAAGATAATCCAGTACCTATAGGAACACAATTACAAAACATTTGTCACACACACACACACTCACACATACACCGTCATATCTAATCACTTAGAAAAATATCAATTGCTTATGGGTAGGCTGCACTAATGCACTAAAAAATGGCAGTCCTATATAATTAATTTACTTATCAAGTGTCAAATCAATCAAATTACTAAAAAAAGACCTCTTTTAGAGCTAGAAATAATAATAAAAGTTATCTAGAAGAACAAAAGGTTAATATCAAATAAATTAATGAAAAAATACAAAGGAATTTTATTTAACTGTTCTGGATCTCAAATTGCACCACAAAAATGACAATGTTCAAAATTATCTGGTACTTGAGAAGAAACAGGGTGATGGATCAGTGGAATAGATTAGGCACATAAGATGCAGTAGTAAATAGCCTCAGGAATTTGGTGTTTGATAAATGCAAAAACTTTAGCTTCTGGCATGCTGGGAAAACAGTATGGGAAAGTGTAGGTAAAGGCAAATATCTTACGCCACATACCAAGTAAAGAATGAAATAGGAAACATGATTAAGATGCAAAAGGTGATACCATAAACAAACTAGGAGAGCAAGTAATAGTTTATCTGTCAGATCTATGAAAAAGGGAAAAATTTTCCAATAAATAAGAGATACAGAGCATTGTTAGATATAAAATGGATAATTTTGATCATATTTAATTTTAAAAAAGATTTTTGCACAAGCAAAAGCAATGAAATCAAAATTAGAAGGAAAACAGAAAGGTAGGAAGAATTTTTTGCAGCCAGTGTCTCTGATAAATGCCTTATTTCTAAAATATATGGAGAACAGAGACAAATTACAAGTCATTCCCAAATTGATAAATGATTAAAGGACAGGAACAGGCAATTTTCAGATGAAGATATAAAAGTTATCTATAGGCTTAAGAAGAAAAAATGTCTAAACCACTCAATTAGAAAAAAAAAGCAAATAAAAACACCTCTGGTATACCACCTCACACCTATAAGATTGGTAATGTTGTTGGATGGTTGGTTGTTGTCCTTCATTTTTGAAGAAGACCAAAATGACATCACCATGATGCAGTCAAGTTTCAATGTGTCTGACTGTGTCTGATCAGACCAATACGAGCTCGGAATGCTCTGCCACAGATTGGACACAGATAGACCATGTGAACATTTGGGGTGGATACTCCAAATCTGTGCATCCTATGTTCCTTTTGTGCTCTTTCAATTCTGCTTGCTTATAGAACACAGTACCCTTTCTTATGTGGCCTGCCATACTGAATGTTCCTCTGCCAGTATCTTCAATGTAGTACAATCAAATGCAAAGTTTTAGAGAGAGACCTTGAAGAATGCCTTGTGTTGCTTCTTCTGACCACCATGTGATTACCTACCCCATGTGAGTTCTCCATAAAATAATCTTTTTAGCAAGTATTCATTTTGCATTAAAAGGGGAATGATAAATGTTGGAGAGGATGTGAGAAAGTTAGTACCCTAATACACTGTTTGTGGAATTGTGAAATGATTCAACTATTCTGTAGAACTATTTGGTATTGTGCCCCCAAACCAAACACACTATGCATAACCTTGATTCTAGCAATATCACTACTGGATCTATAGCCCAAAGAGATCATGAAAAATGAAAAAAAAATGACCTACATGTACAAAAATATTTACAACAATTCTCTTTGTGTTGGAAAGGAGTTGAAATTTGAGAGGATGTTCATCAGTTGGAGTATAGCTGAAAATTTGTCATCTGTAAATATAATGACATATTATTTTGCTATAAGAATGATGAGGGGCTACTCCTGGGGTTATCACTCCACAGACTGAAGATTTGAAAGTCACCTACTTGAATTTCTGGAAGCCAAGATGGAAGAGCAAACTGTATGTAATCTAACCTTCTCTTGTTGACCTGAAAAAATCCAGAGAATATAGCCTCAAGAAAATATCTGGGAATAGTGGAACCAGCAGAAGAGGTATAGCAGTCTTTTACCTCAGAAGGCTACGGTGATTGACAGGAAGGGTCCCTCGTGCTGAGCCTGAAGGTGACCAGGGCAGCACTTGTGGCATTCCAGCAAGCCCTACCTTGGTGGACATTCAGGAGGTGCTGACACCCGGGGACGTAGAGACAGTAAGTGACATGACCAGGATCCCAGATTAGCCTTAGCACAGCCTGGGAAATTGGATAGACAGCAGCGCAGAAGGGGGTCATCTAGCCACTGATTCTGCCCATGCTGAAGGCCAGCCCTAGGGAAAGAGGACCCTCCAGCTTCCAGACCAACCGGCCTCCCTCCCCCCCACCCCCCCACCCCCCCGCTACACCTTGCACTTTGAACTTCAATGTAACCCTGGGAAAACTTAGAAAGACTTCATCTGACCTAGGCCTTGACATACACCAGTCAGCTCAGCACCAGGCAAGCTGCAGTATTATATAGTTTCTAGCTTATAGAACCTGAAGCTACAGCATGCAAATCCAATAACCTGGACCCTGACTTTCAGCACAAGAAATATTAGACAGAGACACTTATGCCCCAAAGGCAGAGATCCAGTTTAAAAACCAGGAAAAAGGTAAAAACCATAAGCAAGAAGCAAATTAGAAGAGGAAAAATCATAGAATATTATTATACAGACAGGGAAGATCAAAATGCAAATTAAGAAGAGGACAGCATTGGCACTATACCGACATCTGAAAGCTCAAAAGAGAATGTGAAATGGTCTTAAGCCCAAAAATCATTCTTGAAAGAGCTCAAGAAGGATTTTAAAAGTCAAATTAGAGAGGCAGAGGAAAAATGACCAATGATTTTAAAAATGCAATTGACAAAATGCAAAAAAGAATTCCCTGAAATGAACAGGTCCTTGAAAAGAAAGCTTGGCCAAATGGATAAAAAGGTACAAAATTTAATTGAATTAAATACTTCCTTAAAATGAACACTTGAAAAAATGGAAAAGAGGATACAAAAGTTAAATGAACAAAACAATTCGTTAAAAACTAGAATTAAGCAAGTAGAAGCTAATGACTGTGTGAGACATCGATAATCAGTCATCAAATCTAAAGAATGAAAAACAATAGAAGAAAATGTACCATATCTCACTGAAAAGACAACTCACCTGGGAAATAAGTCTGCAAGGGAAAAGCTAAGAATTATTGGTCTACCAGAAAGCTATAATAATAATAAAAAAGCCTTCACAGTATCTTCAAAGAAATCATCAAGGAAAGCTGAAATGAGGTCGTAGACCCAGAAGGCAAAAGAGTAATTGAAAGAATCTACTGATCAACTCCAGAAAGAGATTCCAAATTGAAAATACCAAAGAATATTGCTGCCAAATTTCAGAACTATCAGGACAAGGAAAAAATACTGTAAGCAACCAGAAAGAAACAAGTCAGATATCAAGGAACTACAGTCAGGATCACACAGAATTTTGCAAGATCTTCTACATTAGAAGATCAGAGGCACTGGAAGATGAAATTTCATAAGGCAAAGGAGGTATTTACTCCAACCAAGGATCAATTACCAAGCAAAACTGATCATAATATGTCAAGCAAGGAGCTTTACTTTCATTAGATATGATACAAGTAAGGAAATACATACACAGGTATAGAAATCTAACTTGCCCTTAAGGCAGTAGAAGGGGGAAGGAGGAAAAAAGGGAAAGGGAGGTGATATAAGGGGGTTAAGATTGAGGGAGGAGGTGGTCAAAAGTAAAACTGTTTTGAGAAAGATGAGGGAGAAATAAAGGTATAAACAAGGAGGGGGAATATGATGGTGAGAAAGACACAGATTAATACCCATAAACGTGAATGTAAATGTGAGGAAGTCTCCCATAAAACAGACAGCAGAATTGAATAAAAGCCATAATCCTTCAATAGGTTGTTCGCATGAAACATTTGAAACAGGAGGATACACCCAAGGTAAACACAAGAGGCTGGAGTAAAATACATCATGCTTCAGCTGAAGTGAAAACAAACAAACAAACAAATAAATGAATGAATGAATAAATAAATGGGAGCAGGGGTAGCTACCATAATCTCAGACAAAGTAAAGAAAAAATAGATCTAACCAAAAGAGATAAGGAAGGAAATTATGCCTGGCTAAGTGGTACCATAGACAATAAAGTAATATCACTATTAAACATGTATGCACCAAATGGTATAGCACCAAATCCTTAGAGGAGAAGTTAAGGCAGTTGCAGGAAGAAATAGATAGCAAAAAGTATACTAATGGGGGACTCCAACTTTTCCCTCTCTGAAGTTCATAAATGAAAGCACAAAATAAATAAGAACAAAGTTAAGGAGGTGAATAGAATTCTGGAAAAAACAGATATGACAGACCTCTAGATAAAACTGAGTGGAGATAAAAGGGAAAATACATTTTTTCTCAGTGGTGCATGGCACATACTGGAAAATTGACTATGCCTTAGGGCATAAAAAGCTCACAGTCCAGGGGACAAAGGAAGAATTAGTCAAGGAATCCTGTTCAGATCATGATGCAATAAAATTATATGTAATAACGGACCATGGAAAGATGGAACAAAAATTAATTGGAAAATAATGTTTTCCGAAAAAATGAGTGAATCAAATAACAAATCAGAGAAACAATAAATAACTTCATCAAAAGGAATGACAATAATGAGAAAACTTACTGAAACTTATGGAATACAGTAAAATCCGTTCTTAGAGGAAGTTTTATATCTCTGAATGCTTACATGAATAACAGAGATAAAGAGATCAATGAACTGGGTATTCAACTGAAAAAGCTGGAAAAAGAGCACATTGAAAATCCTCAGTTAAATAACAAATTAGAAATACAAAATTGAAATAAAAAAAACTATTGAACTACTAAATGAAACTAAAACCTGGTTTCATGGAAAAATAAAATAAAATAAAATTAACAAACCTTTGGTCAATTGATTAAAGAAAAAGAAAGAAGGAAAAAAAATTACCAGTATCAAAAATGAATAAGGTGAATTCACCTCCAGTGAATACGAAATTTAAACATAATTAGAAATTATTTTGCCCAGCTATATGCCCATAAATTTGAGAACCTTAGTGAAATGGATGAATATTTACAAAAGTATAAATTGCTCAGATTAACAGAAGAGCAAATAAAATAATTAAATAACTTCATTTCAGAAAAAGAAATCAATGAAGCTATCAACCAAGTCCCTGGAGGGATAGGGGGCACACTCCAGAGTCAGAAGAATTTACAAGTGAATTCTGTCAAATATTTAAAGAACAGTTAATTTCAATATTATATAGACTATTTGGGAAAACTGATGAAAAAAGAATTCTACCAAATTCTTTTTATGATACATATATGGTACAGATACATAAACTGGGAAGAGCCAAAACAGCTTAAGAAAATTATAGACACCTTTCCCTAAAAAAATATAGATGGAAATAGTTGAAGGAAGATGTCAGCAAAAGGGTTAAAGCCACTTATCATGAGAATAATACATTTTGATCTAGTAGGATTTATACCAGGAATGCACCGTGGTTCAACATTAGAATTATCAGCATTTTTCATATCAACAACTAAACTAACAGAAACCACATTATCTCAACAGATGAAGAAAAAGCTTTTGACAAAATACATCTTTCTATTGAAGTCACTGGGGATCATAGGAATAAATGGAGCTTTCCTTAAAATAATAAGTAGCATCTAACTAATATCATTAGCAAATGTTATATGCACTGGGGAAAACCTAGATTAATTTCCAAAAAGATCAGGGGATGAAATAAGAATGTCCATTGTCATCATTGTTATGGTTCTAGGAATATTAGCTTTAGCAATAAGAGAAGAAAAAGAAATTGAAGGAATTAGAATATACAAATAAGAAGCTAAGTTATCACTCTTTGCAGATGATATGATGGTACACTCAGAGAATCCCAGATAATCAAGGAAAAATCTACTTGAAATGAGAAATAACTTGAGCAAAACTGCAGGACACAAAATAAACCTCCATAAATCATCTATATTTCTATGTATTACAAACAAAGCCCAGCAGCAAGAGGTAGAAAGAGAAATCCCATTTAAAGTTACTCTAAACACTATCAATTATGTGGGAGTCTATTTACCAAAAGAAACCCATGGATGAAATGAACACAATTACAAAACACTTCTTGCACAAATAAAATCAGATTTAAATAGTTGGAATAAACGTCAATTGCTTGTGCATAAGCCAAGCTAACACAATGAAAATGACAGTTCTACTTAAATTAATTTATTTATTCAGTGCCATACCAAATAAAATACCAAAAATTTTTCTAGAACTAGAAAAAATAACATTAAAATTCATCTGGAAGAACAAAATGTGCAGAATATCAAGGAGATTAGTGAAAAGAAACATGAGAGAAGGTAACCTAGTCCTACCAGATCTTGTATTATATTGTATTATAAAGCAGAAGGCATCAAAATCACTTGGTACTGGCTAAGAAATAGAGGTGTAGACCAGTAGAATAGGTTAGGTCTACAGGATGCAATGGCCAATGACTATAGCAGTCTACTGTTTGATAAACCAAAGAACCCTAGGTCCTGGGATATGAACTCACTATTTGACAAAATCTGCTGGGAAAACAGGAAAATAGTATTGTGACACCAGGGTGTAGACCAATGTCTAACACTGTATACTAGAATAAAGTCAAAATGGGTACACCATCTAGGCATAAAGATTGATATTATAAACAAACCAGGGGAGCAAGAAATCTTCATTTGTTAGATTTATGGAGAATTGAGGAATTTATGACCAAACAAGAGATAGTGTTATGAAATGCAAAATGGATAACTTCAATTACCTTAAATTGATGATTTTTTTTTTTTACGCAAAGAAAGTCAGTGCCTCCAAGATTAGAAAAGAGACAGAAAACTTGGAAAGAATTTTTACTACTAGTATCTGTGATAAAGACCTTATTTCTAGAACATATAGAGAACTGAGTTAAATTTACAAGAATACAATTGATAAATTGATAAATTGATAAATGGCCAAGGGATATGACGAAGCAGTTTACAGAGGAAGAAATTAAAACTATCTACAGTCATATGAAAAAATGCTCTAAATCACTGTTGATTAGAGTGAGCAAATCAAAACAACTCTGGTGTACCCTCTCATACCTGTCAGATTGGATAGCATGACAAAATAGTAAAATGATACATATTGGAGAAGATGTGGGAGAGTTGGAACACTATTTCATTGTTGGTGGAACTATGAGCTGATCCAACTATTCTGGAGATGAATTTGGATCTATGCCCAAAAGGCTACAAAAATGTGCATAACCTTTGACCCAGCAATACGACTTCTAGGACTGTATCCCAAAGAGATCAGAAAAATGGGAAAAGGATCTACATATACAAAAATATTTATAGCAGCCTTTTTGTGGTGGACAAAAACTGCACATCAAAGAGATGCCCATCCATTGGAGAATGGCTGAACAAGTTGCAGTACATGAATGTAATGGAATACTATTGTGCTATAAGAAATGCCCATCAATTGGGGAATGGCTGAATAAATTATGGTATATGAATGTAATGAAGTATTATTGCACCATAAGAAATGATGAACAAGAAGACTTCAGGGAGGTCTGGAAGGACTTATATGATCTGATGCTGAGCGAAAGGAGCAGAACCAGGAGAACTTAGTGCACAGCAACGACCATAGTGTGCGAGAGTTTTTTCTGGTAGACTTGGAACTTCATAATAACACAAGAACTTACTAAAAAAAATCCTGATGGTGGTATTCTAAGGCAAAATGTCTTCCACACTCAGAGAAAGAAATATGGAAGTCATTCGCAGAATGTAGCAGATCATGTTTGTGTGTGTGTGTGGGTTTCAGTGTATTATGTTTTGATTTGTTATATGATTTCATCCATTTATTTTAGTTCGACTACATAACATGACTATTGTGAAAATGTACTCAATAGGAAAGTATATGTAGAACCTATACAGAATTGTATGCTGTTGCGGGGAGGAGGGGGGTAGTGGGGGAAAAGTAGGGGGGGGATAAAATCTTTATTTTAAAGAAGTGATTGTAGAACACTAAAAATATAATTAAAAAATACTTATTCAGATAAAAAAAAAAGAAATGATGAACAGGTCCACTTCAGAAATTACCTGAACAGACTTATATGAACTGGTGATGAGTGAAGTGAGCTCACCCAGGAGAAAATTATGCGCAGTATCAATCATAGTGTGTGAGGACTGTTTTTTTTTTTTAATAGACAATCTTTCACAGCAACGCAAGTGCAAAACATTTCCAAAGGACTTATGAAGCAAAATGCCATTCACATCCAGAGAAATAATGTGGAGTCAGAACTCAGAATGAAGCAGACTATTTTCTCCTCTGTTATATTTTGGTTTTCTCATGGCTTCTCCAATTCATTTTAATCCTTCTATACAACATGACAAATGTGAAAATGAGTTTAATAGGATTATATGTGTAGAACCCATATAAGACTGCATGTCAACTTGGCGAGACAGGGGGAGAAAATTTGGAATTTATGGAAGTGATTGTTGAAAACTGAAAACAAATTAATAAATCTGAGGAAAAAGAAATGATTAGCAGGAGGATATAATTAAAAAAACATGGAAAGACATATGACCTGATACAAAGTGAAGAGAGCAGAACCAGCAGAACAGTATACAGTAATAGCAAAATCGTGCATTAATCAACAAGAATGATTTAGCCGTTTTTAGCAATCCAGTAATCCAAGACAATCTCAAAAGATTCATGATAACAAATGCTTTCCACATCCAGACAAAGAACTGATGGATTCTGAATTCATTTCAAAGTATACAATTTTCACCTTGTTGTTAGACTTTTTTTTCCCTTTTGGACCACTTCATCTTTCTCAAGATGACTAAAATGGAAATAAATTTTACATGATTATATACATATAACCTCTATCAAATGTCTTTCAATTTTAGGAAGGAAGGAAAGGAGAGAGAAACGTTTGGAACCCTGATTTTTTTTAATGAATGTTAAAAAAATGTCTTTATATGTAATAAGAAAAAAATACCATTAGGAACATTTACTAAGTCTAAATAAATCTTTCTGAGGAACCATAATTATGCAATTATGAAATGGATGAGAGAGCATATGAACAATAGAATAGATGAAGTAAAGTATAAGACTGGAGATTGAGGAAAGGGAAGAGTTAAATTCAAGCGAAGAGTTAAAGGCCAAACAGAGAGGTTTATAAATGATCTGAGATCACTGGATTTTGTCAGTCCTTGACTTTTGAAGAAGAACAATGATATCACGGTGATATCTTGAATTATATGTGAATTGGACTTAAGTGAAGCAGAGTTGCACAAAGTCATCATCTTCCCCTTCAGTATCATTTTCCTGAATATGTATATGTAAGGTCAACCTATAAACTGACATTTTATGTCCTTTAAGAAAAAGTCACAATCAGTTCCAAGTAATAACCTGCCTCTCATTCATTCCCAAGGAAAAGTTTAGGAAAACCAAATGACATAGTGACCATGTCTGACAGTATATGTATGCAATACTCCATATATATTTATTTCCCAAGCTCATCTACAAAAAAGTATTTATCATAACATTTAGTCTATCAACAAATATTTATTCAGTACTTACTATATTATAGATTCTAAACTACTTTCTAAGAATATAAAGGACACAAAGAATCTCTGCCTAAAAAAGATCACATGCTGATGGACAAAATAACATGCAACCACTAAAAACATATACTATATATAAGGAAAGGGGGAAGTTTAGTAAACTCAGAGGAAAGACACCAGGATGAAAGAGAACCAAGAAAACATTTTTAGGGAAGGTGACTTTTTTTGACTAAGAAATCATTAAACTTTTTTTAAAAACATGCTTACCATTGAATCATTCTTATCACAGAACACTTATTGAATATTTAATAGGTAAAAGTGTTATACTAGGTGTGTGGCCAGATAGGAGAGTGAAAAACCTCAGTGTGGTGGAATTACTTCCCAACTTGTCTCTTCTCCTAAAGTAAATTGATCCATAGAGTCTATATGAACCCAGGATGAATTGGGGTTTCTTTTTTGCTACCTGGAAGAAAGATTCTATAATCTGTGTGTTTTTTATTGTGATCAAGGTCCCTTATTTGAGACAGAAAGGAAGGATGAAATACAGTCAGCTGAGGAATGTATGAAAAATGATTACCCATTGATATACTGTGTGCCCGAATCTTTCCATTCTTAATGGCACAGCTGTGATTAGTTGTCATCTTAAATGATTTTATTAGTCATAACTCAGCTAATGGCAGCCTCAGGAGAAACCTTGGAAGGAGGGGAGTGGGTGAGGAGGTAAGGAGAAAGAGGCAGCTGTTCTCTGAGAATAAATAACTTGCACTCCAAAATTAGCTCCAATAGGAATCTTCAATCTACAAGCCCATCTTTGGGCTATATGTTGGTGCAGAAGCAGCAGACTTCCTCAATCAGGGGCTGCCATGTTACTGAACTCACCTCTGTTTTCCCAATTTATTGGAATATTTGTAACTGGCAAAATATGTGGGACAGAAGTTTTGGGGAAGCCAGCAGAAATGGCAATGGAAATATAAACCCCTCTGAAAGAGAGAGAGAGAAAGAGAGAGAGAGAGAGAGAGAGAGAGAGAGAGAGAGAGAGAGAGAGAGAGAGAGAGAGAGAGAGAGAGAGAGAGAGAGAATCTCCAAAGTCCTGCCTTTCTTCATAAGTTAACCTATTTGTCTTTTTTACGTAAGCCATTATTGTAGCACCATTACCATCTCCCCCTCAAAGGTATTTGTTTTATCCAATTCTTTGTTTTCTGGTTCCTTTAGGTTCATCAATTTTCATGGAAAATGTAGGCACTTCTGTGGAATTCATGAAGATTACACCAATTTTTGTTCTCAACAGTTTGAGAATCTCATTTTGTCAGCATTTGCCTTTGTTTTTGCTGTGGTTATTTGCTTGTTTTCCTGCAGAGGTGGAAAAGTGGTAAAGCTTGAATTTAGAGGAACATTTCAGGAATCGGATACTGGGTGGAATATAAAAATTGATGCACTACAAATTTCTTAAGTACTTAAAAAGTTCATAGAAATGTGCAGGTCACTGGGGTAAATTATACAACAGATTAAAAAAAAACAGAATTTAGATAGTGTGAAAACATGTGCAGAGAACTTTAGACATCTCTTTTGACACATCACATTTGTGAGGAATTGATATCATCATCTCTGTGTCAGATTGAGGTTGAGGTACAGTAAGTGATGCAGCCAGGGTCACATTACCAGTATGTGTCTAAGGGGAGAATTTACACTCGATATTTCTGACTCCAAGCAGAAGATTCCATTCATTGTGGCACCCTGATTCCTCTTTAAAACATAATTCAACTTCCTAAGGAGTTTATAATTATGTAAAGGTGTTTGGAGCACCAAATGCACAATATAACCAAAGATGAAACAGGGAGGGGTTCTCCAATTCCCTTTTCTAGTTGATACCTCTCAGGTTCAAATCCTCAATTTCTTGAGGTTTCTAACAGGACCATCACAGAAAACTTAATGACAATGTTAGCATATTAGAAAAAAATATTACTGTGCAGATATCAATGGTTCCTTTGGATAGCCTCTGAGATTCTTTCTAACCATGAAATTTCTTAATTCTGTGATACTTAACTCAAGTAACTCACATACTTATGTAGCTTCTGGGAAAGACTAGTATTTCATAAATCTTATGTGCTAATTTTTGGAAATTACAACTTAATTCAAATATGTAAATCTTAGCAAAGCCTCCATCTCTATAGTGACATCTTGCCTTTCAATAAGATTGAGGATTATAAAGTGCTCTATTTTTAAAACTCCAGTGAAACTAGTATTAATAACTTCATTTTTCAAATAAAGAATTTGATGATCCAACATTACATATGGCATGCTCATGGTTTTATACCTTGGAAAGAGATATGACAAATCCACACATCTCAAATCAGAGTCCATTTACCCAGGCAACTGACATGTATTAAGAATCTGCTATGAGTCAGGTGTTGTGCTAAGCACTAGGGATACAAATAAAGCCAAAAAAAAATAACCTTTGATATCCAAGAGCTCACCATATAATCAGTGACAAGAAAATAGCTATATACAAACAAGACATATACAAGATAAACTAAGTTGGTCTTACAGTTAAAGCAGTACAATTAATAAGGACTGGAAAACTCTTATTGAAAGACATGAAACTTCAGCTAAAATCTGAAAGATATAACAGTAGCTAAGAGGCAGAGATAAAGAGGAAGGGTACTCTGAACATCAGGATAAGCGATGAATATGTTCACAGGTGAGAGATAGAGTGTGATGTAAGAGAAGCAACAAGAAGACAAGGGTCATTGGATCATATAATAAAGGGAGGGGAGCAAGATAAAAAAAACTGATAAGGGGGAAGAGGACAGGTTCTGAAGAGATTTATTGTCACAGAAATTAATTTATATGTGACCATGGAGTCAATAGGGAGCCACTGAACTTTACCAAAGAGAGATAAGTGACATAGTCAGACTTTAAGAAAACCAATATAATAACTCTTTCCTCTGTATCAAAGGTACAGTATTCATATTTGAGCAAGTTATAATTGACAACTGTATTTTGCTCCATTTCATTTTCTTTTATTTATCCTGCTCTTTTTCTAAAGTCTGTTCTACTGACCACTGCTTTCCTTTATCTGTCCGCCATTTTGTCATGCTCCTCTTTTTCTTGTCCCCTAATAATTATAAAATTCTCAGAAGCTGCATATATCATTTTCTCATATAGAAATATAAACATTTAATCCTTCTTGAGTCCTTTTGGATTTCCCTGCAATATTTCTTTATAATATTTACCTTTTAATTCTTCTCTCAAGTTTTAGATTTAAAAGTCAATTATTTTTTATTCAATTCTTTCCTTTAGGAATAATTAGAAGTTCTCTCCTTCATGATATATCTATTTTTCCATTGAAGGATTATACTCAGTTTTGTTGAGTAGCTTACTATTGGTTATAATTCTAGCTTTTTTAACTTTTAGAATAATCGCATACCCAGCTCTTTGCACCTTTAACACGGTAGCTGCTAAATCATCTATGATCTGTACTGTGACTCCCATAACATTTTAATGGTTTATTTTTGAATGGTTGAAGTATTTTCTTTTTCACCTGGGAGCTCTAGAATTTAGTTATAATATACCTGGAATTTTTCATTTTGGTATCTTTTTAGGTAGTGGTCAGTGAATTCTTTCATTTTCTATGTTATGCTCTGGTTTTAGGACATCAGCACAGTTTTCCTTGAAAAGTTTCTCTTTTTTTTTGAGATATATTGAGGCTCTTTCCTTTTAATCATGGTTTTCAAATAATGAAAGAATTTTAAAATTATCTCTCCTCAGTCTGTTTATCACATTAGTTGTTTTTCCAATAAGATATTTCACCTTTTCTCCTATTCTATTCATTCTTTTGATTTTGTTTTATTTATTTTATTATTGTATATGGGGTTATTAGATTCAACTCACCCAATTCTAAATTTGAGGGAATTATTGTTTCAGTTAGTTTTTTTTTTACATCTCTTTTTCTGTTTGCCCAATTCTAATTTTAAGGAGCTTTTTTCATCAGTGAAGTTTTGTGCCTATTTTTCAACTTCACCAATTCTATTTTTCTTAAGGTACTATATTCTTCAATATTTTTGTGTTGTCTTTTTTCAAGCTGTTAATTATCTTTATATTATTTTCTTCCCACATTCTCATTTCTTTCTATTTACTTTACCCTTACCCCTCTTATTTTAAGATTTCATATTTTCTTTATTTTTTCTATCAGGTACCTATTAAGGTTATTTCCAATTCACATTCTTCCCCTCTTTGAGGCTTATCTTGTAGCAAATTTGACTTGTCTTCTTGGCATTTCTCCTCAGGGACCCTGCTCCCTCTTGATCAAAAGTGCTTCACTCTTCCTTGAACTATCACTCAGAAAAGGAGTTGACTAATACCCTTTGACAGTGTGTCAAGTGCTAGCATAGGGGTCTCATGCAGCCTCTTTTTGATTAATTTCCAGGAAGCCTTGCCATCTCTGGCTTGAGAGTTCCAGAATCTGCTTTTGCTTCGTATACCACATCATAGGACTAGTGCTGGCATTGCATCTACATGGGCTCTGGGTCATCTCCATGTCACAGATCTCTCTTTTCCAATCTCCTAAGTTGTCTTGGGCTGGAAGAATATCTTACTCTTACTTTTGTTGGTTCTTCCACTCCAGAATTTGATTTCAGGGGTTTTTTAAAGTTGTTTGGAGGGGAATTTGGGAGAGTTTAGGTGAATTTCTACCATTCCTCTGCCATCTTAGCTCCACTCCTGGTATCTGGAATTTTGCCAGCCTATAATTGCTGTATTCATCCAGTTCCATTCCAAAAATTTCTAAAAGCTCATGGCAAAGTTCAAATCCTTGCTCCATTATATTTTAGACATTTCTCCAAGGTGACATCAATCCAATAATCACCACTCTGTGAATATCAGAAGACACTGCATCATTAAATAACAGTCATAACCTTTTATCATCCCTTTGTGATAGAGACATAGAGAGACAGACAGAAAGACAAAGACAGAGAAACAATAATAAAAAGAAAGAAAAGAGTAAAAGGAGTGAGTTCTGAACAAATGCTAGATTTCTAATTTTAAGGAAGGAGGGATAGAGTAGAGATGATGTGCTCTTCCAAAATGTAATAACATGAAATCTGTAGCTATAACCTGACCTATTTTATTTTGCAAGGTTTTAACATGACATGTTTGAAATTCCTCAGGTGTGGAGTCATCTACTCCTGTCATCTTCGTTCCCCAACTGTATTACTTTCAGTTGTGGCTACAGAGTAGTACTCCTGGAATCAGAAAGGCAAGTTTTGTCCCTTGTTCTCTGTGCAACCATGACAAATTATTTAACTTCTCTGGGCTTAAATATCTTCATGTATAAAATGAGGGAGTTGGACTTTATGACATCTGGTGTCATTTCTATTTTTACAAATATGGAGTCAATGTTTATAGAGGAACAGTCATGCTAAATGGCCCCCACTACCTGAATGCAAAGTGTTATATTTCGTACCATCTCCAGGGTTCTCTAATACCTGTAAGGGGAACTGAAGGTATCTAGTATCTACCATTTCTGTAACATTTCACTGAGTATATTCCCCTAATTTTAAGTGTATTACTCCAAGTTTCATTAAACCACTAGAAAGATTAGCATTACTTCAAAGGTATATTGAGAACAAATATATAAACATTCCCTTTCAGTTTTTGGAGGTTGGGTCACAATTCTCCTTTATGCCACCAAAAAGGTATACTTTCCAAGAGAGATTATATTCATAGTTGAACTCAGTTTCTGGATAGTATGCCCCACAAAGTCCTAAATCAAAATCCCATCTCCTCCTCCCTCCCCCTCCACCCTGTACTTGTACCTCAATTCCTGGTTTCTCAGGTTATCCCTACTAGAGTAACTGCAACATCCAGACTGCAGTCTCGTATCTATGATCAGCATGATTCAAACTCCTGACTCCAGGATACCATTATTGGCACCTCAATTAGAAGTAAAAAATAGGAAACCAAACACTAATCTTATCTCTGAGAGACATGGGTTCTAAAAAGCAGAGTGGGAAAAGTAACCTTTGTACAAAACCTATCTCAGTGTATGATGCTCATGATTTGGGTTTGCAGGGCCTTTATCTCATGGATGCCATTGGGGATACAAAGACAGAAAGAGAGTTATAGAGACAGAGACAGAGTAGAGAGTTAGACAGTTAGAGAGTCTCTCCCACTCATGTAGTCATTGGAAAGAGACTCATATGGTAGATGAACACAGAATGTCTTCTCCCAAAAGCAGATCTTTGCTGTCTCCACAAGAATGTCACCATCTTAGGTGATCTGGGCACTCACAAAAAGCCAATCATACTTGGAATATACTATATATTGTGTACAGCAGTATTAAAAAGAGGAAACTAAAAATTATTGCATTATAAGTGTAATATAGGTATCCATCAATTCATCAATTTGTGTTCATCAATCCATCAATGAATATTTAGTCCAGAGTTATTGTTTACTATATGTCATTCATTGTGATATGCATTTAGTAATGCAACAGAGAATGAAACTTGGCTTTTGTCCTACAGGAGCTTATAATGTAGTAGAGTAAGACAAGATATGTTCACAGATATAAACAAACTAACCATGTTCTCCTATCTTGCCTTTTGTCTGCATGAAGGGGATTTTTTGAACTTGAACATTTAGATGAGTTTTCACTGAAATTTAACGTAATAAAAGTAACCTAACTAAAAATGACAAAAAAATGTAGTTTATTGCTATAAGAACAAGATACATTTTCATAATAGGTTACACATTGAAGCCATCCTGAGAACAACTTATTTTGGTGAAAAGTATCAAGGGATAATTCGTGGAAGAAGAATGCACCTGCTTTCCTTGAAGTCACTTCCACAAGTAAGAAATTGCATGGTTTACTTCTGGTTAACCTTTAATTAACAATATCCTTTAAACAAATTATATTTTCTTTGTTCAGTCCCTTGGAGTAAAGACCATATGGCTATAATTTCTTGAGTAAATTAACCATGATAACATAATAACTAGAATTACAAAAGCATTGTAACCCCACTCCTAAGTCTATTGGCTTCTTTATCTCAACAACATACTAAGATGTAGGCAGGTAAACCATCATCTTCAGTTTTACAAAGTAGAAACTGAGTCCAAGAAAAAAGTAAGTGATGTACCACAGGTGACCCTATTATATAATTAAGTGGAAAGCTGAAATTAAGAATTCTACTGTTCTACCACTTTATTAAACTGCTATAATTTTTGTTTCAGTAGGAATGCCTATAACTAACTATGCATAGCAACAACCTGCAAAAATGAAGAATATTTAAATGAATTTTTTTCATATTTGTAACTTCTAATATATGGAAAGAAAAGCATTTCATACAGAGATACCTAGAAAAAATAAAAATCATATGGGAACAAAATACTTTTTCAGATATAAGACTTTAAATTTTGAGAAACACTATATATTATTTTATTTTATGGTCAAAGAAATCCCACAAAGCATTATGAATTGGAATTATCTTCATTTTATATGTAAGGAAACTGACAGAGCTGATTTACTCACTCTAGGTCATATAGATAGCATGCATCTGAGGCAGGATTTGAACTGGGATCTTCCTGACTTTAAATACAGCACTAAATCCATTTATCACTCACCAGTCTCTCATCTTTGCTAACTCAGCCACTATTTAACCCTTCCCAAAGAAGCTTTGAATGCGCCTACAGATGATGCTCTTACTTCCCTACCACCTTATTCAATTAGGAAAAAAATACAATTTGGTACACTTGTAAAAATATCAATTGGACAACAAATGCGTAATCAATTTCTATCTGATTTCCATGTTTAAAATGAGAATGACAGCTATAGTAAAAATAGCAGTAGAATATTACAATGTAATATTTGCAAAATCTTTTTTAAGACTTTGTTTTACATGATACACATATCAATCCAGTGAAGTGGATATTGCAACTATAGGATAAAAAATGATTCGCCAACTGTTATAGGGCTATAAACATTGGAAATAATATTTGAAATCAGCCATTCCAGACTCAAAGTCCAATATTTTTTCATTGCACCATAGCTATGTCTGAAATATACTGTACATGCCTCAATATGTATATTTATTATTGTACTCTAAGATCAGCTATCAAAGAAATATTTCAATGAGATATTATTTCAGCTATCAAAGAAGTACTTCAATGAGATAGTATTTCTTATTTCTTTTAATTACATATATATCTTCTTTTGTTTTATTTGTTACAGACGTAACATTTTCAAATATTAAGTGACATTGTTAGTTCTAGAATTTAGCAAATAAGTTTGTATATATTCTACAAAAATGTCCTGATGGATATTATCTTGAGAATATGATGGTGATGATGGTGTGGAGGAGGAGGATGACAAAGAACAAGAAGCATAATATATGTAACATATACAATGTTTTATGTTGATTACAGGTACATTATTTTAATTCAATCCTTATGGAAAATTATGTGAGAGGATATACTTTGATCTTTCACAGTTCCATTATAATTTTACTGATATATGGTAAAAGGTATTTCATATAATTATAAGATAAAAGACAAAAAGTTTTCATAAAGCTAAAATGAAACTCCAGTCATCTAGTCTATCATATATCTGAAGGATTATTTTTTTCTAAAATTGCCCTGCCAATGCTGATTAGTGCCAATACTGAATCCCATTGAGTCATAACATTATTCCTATTCAACTATCATATATCTATTTTGCTAGAACCAATTATTATATTTTATGTAATCTATGGCTGATAAGAATTTGAATATAGAAGACTATTTCAAATAATTCATTATTTTTATTACTTAGGATTTATTCAATATTATTGAAGATCTACATTGATTGGTAAGACTATTTATTGAGAAAATTGACATAATTTTGATACTTTGAATGGAAAACACTTCTTTACTCACATTGTATCTATATTCCTCTCTAGAGTTTAAATTCATTTATCTTGATTCAACTCTCTAGTACTCCACATAACATGTCTAAATGTAAGGTAAGTAAATAGAATGTGGAATGGAGAGAGGGATGCAAGACATTGGCCAAGCAGAGATAGAAAATATAAAAAACAGTATGGATTGCCTTTAAATGGAAGTGTGTGAAGCAAGTTGTCCTATCGCTCTAGACCATCAAAGGTAGGTAGTATTACGACTGTTGTTGATGTTTGTCATTCATTCTTTAAGAGTACCATGCTACCAAGAAGGTGGTACCATGACTTGAAAGTGAATTAGATTTAAGTGAGAAAGGACTGTGCGAGGCCACTAGCCTCGTTCTCTTCTCCAGAGTTATCTGGGTCCAGTGACCAGATGTAGATAAGGATGCCTGAAGATGGCTCCAGATGCAGTGGGAGACCTAGGTCATTTTAAGAAAATGTCTTTCCCCCATTTTCAGTGGTTAAGGCTAGGTAAGAAGAAATGAGGCAAATAATGACATTTTTACCTACTCAAAAATCAGTCTGGGAGGGGAAGACCCTTTGGATTTCTGGTCAAAATAGGAACTATTACTATTTACAATCTCTCTGAGACATCAAAATTCAAACAATGACCAAATGAAGCTTAGCCTGGTATCTATTACTGGTCAATCAATGAGACAGCTAGAGTAATTTGGGTTTAGGATATGGTCCTTTAAAAGAAATCTAAGCTATGAACCCCAAGATATGTTGTGAGGTTGCAGGGATTAAAATTTACATTCCTCTTGTATTATGACAATATATTCAACAAAGAGCCAGGTGGTTGTTTACCTTCATTTGTGAAGAGGACCAAAATGACAATGCCATGATAAAATGAAGCTTCAGTGTGTCTCACTGTGGCTGATCAGACCAATATGAGCTCGGAATGCTCTGCCATAGGTTGGGCACAGATAGTCCTTATGAGTTGTTGAGGTGGTTATGTTTCCTTGGTGCTGTATCAATTCTGCTTTACTCATAGAGCACTTTCTGATGTAGGCATGCCATACCTGTGCCAAGTCTCCATGTTGCAAAGTCAAATCCAAATATCTTGAGACAGACCTTGAGAGTGTCCTTGTATTGCTTCTTCTGACCACCATGCAATCACCTGCCCCATGTGAGTTCACCATAAAATAGTCTTTTTGGTAAGCGTATATTTTGCATTTGAACAATATGGCCAGCCCCATCAGAATTGTGCTATCTGAGGCATAGCTTGAAAGCTTGACAGTTCAGCTCGAGCATGGACTTCAGAGCCTGGTACCTTATCCTACAAGATGATCTTCAGAATCTTCCTAAGACAGTTGAAATGGAAGCAATTCACTTTCCTGGCATGGTGCTGGTATACTGTTCATGTTTCAAAGATATACAACAATGAGATCAGCACAACGGCTCTGTAGACTTTCAGTCTGGTAGTCAGTCTAATACCTCTTCTCTCCCAAACTTTTGTTTGGGGCCTCTCAAACACTGATCTAGCTCTAGCAATGTGTGCATCAACTTCATTGTCAATATGTACATACCTGGAAAGTACACTACCAAGGTAAGTGAACTTATCCACAGTATTTAAAATTTCTTCATTTGTTATAACTGATTATTTCATGCATGGATGGCATGGTGGTGGCTGATGGAGCACTTGTGTTTTCTTGGTGTTAATTATTGGGACAAAATTAGCACAGGCAGCAGACAATTGATCCATACTTTGTTACATCTCAGCTTCAGAGGCTGCATTGAGTGCGCAATCATCTGCAAACAGAAAATCATGCACCAGCACTCTCTACAAATTAGTCTTAGCTTGTAGCCTTTTCAAATTGAAGAGCTTAAACATCAGTATGGTAGTTGACCTTGATTCATGTTCATTCTCATGGAAAGCAATTGACAACATGGTTGTAAACATCATGCTAAAAAGTATGGCAGCAAGTACACAGCCCTGTTTAACTCCATTGGTGACTAGGAAGGCATGAGAGCATTGTTTATTATCCAGAACCTGGGCAAACATGCCATCATGAAATTGAGGTACAATACTAATAAACTTCTCTGGGCAGCTAAATTTTAACAAAATTTTTCATAAACCTTCAAGGCTAACAGTTTCAAGGGCCCTGCTCAGATCTACAAACATTGTGCACAAACCTCTGTTCTGCTCCTGGAATTTCTCCTGTAGTTTTTGGGCAGTAAACATCATATCAACTGCTCCTCAGCCTTTTCTGAAGTCATCTTGGCTCTCAGGTATACTACTATCTTCTAGGTGAAGGATAAGCTATTAAGGAGGACTCGAGAAAGAATTTTGACAGCAATGACTAAGAGAGATTCCCCTGTGATTGTTGCAGGACAGTTTACTCCCTTTACCTCTATAGAGATGGAAAAAGGAGGCATCTTTGATAGGGGACAATTTCCTCTTGAAATATAACATGGAAAATTTCAATCAACTTTTGTATGAGCAATGGTCCCCCTACCTTGTAAATCTCAGCTAGAATAGAATCAGCACCAGGTGCTTTGCCAAATGGAAGGAGTCTAATGACCCTCAAAACCTCTTCTTCAGTTGGAAGTTCAGCTAAAGAGGGACTGACTTCAACCTGAGGTAAATGGTCAATGACACAGACTTGGCAAGGAGTCCTAGAAAGGAATGGAGTTGGAAACAGCAACAGCAGTGGTCATTTGCTGCTTATGACTTGTGCAATGCATGACCTTATTATCAGTAATACTGTTTTCTGCTTACCTAAATGCAATAAAATTTCATGGATGCACCCTTGCAACAAACATTGGCATCTAATAGACCATATGATTGTAAAGAGAAGAGACAGGCAAGATATGAGAGTGACAAAGGCAATGTGTAGTGCAGAGTGTTGAACTGATCATTTCCAAGCTAAATATTCCCATTCAGTAAAAGTGTCACCCTCAAGACAAAACAACTACCAGAAGACTCAATGTCAACAAATTAGAGCACTTCACTGAGGATAAACAGTTTGTTGATTACTTGGAGGGAAAGTTGAGCCAACACATAGTTGGCAGCAGCAGAGCAGAAAAGGAGTGGGCAACTTTCAGAGATTTTGGTGTACAGCACTGCATTTGCTCATGTGGATCAAAGCACTCACAAACACCAAGAGCTATTTGATGAAAATGATGGGGAAATTCAGAAGGTGCTAACTAAAAAATGAGAACTCCATAGGATATTCCAGGAGGAAAGTTCATCTGCCTCTAAGAAGACAGCATTTATTTCCATCAAAAGCAAAGGACAAGCAAAATTTAGAGTGATGCAGGACTCCTGACTCAGTAAAAAGGCAGAAGAAATTCAGTATTATGCTGATAATAACTATCCAAAGCACTTGTATGATTCCCTGAAAGCTATTTATGGACCAGAAACCTATGGTGCATCACAACTACTCAGTGCTGATGAAGACACATTGATTAGCGATAAGGATATGATCTTAGAGAAATGGGCTGAACACTGCCATAACATTCTCTACAGATCATGATCAATCAATGCTAAAGATCCAGGTAGCTTATCTTGAAAGACTTCCAGTGCTGGAGATCTCACTATCTCCAAAGGTAACTCAGTTCCCATCTTCTACTTGTAGGGAGTTGTTTTGGTTTTTTTGTCATTATTTCCCTTTACATCGATGCTAAACATGACTCTCTGCAAATTCTAGTTATGGTTCCAATTCTTTCCCTCTTGGATCAAAAGAATAACTCAAATCTACTTTCATGTGGGAGCTTTGTGAATGCTTGAAGGTGGCTATCTTGACTCTTATATCTCCTATGTACTCTAAGCTAAACATCTGATGTTCTATTTACCAATCTTTACATAGCCTGACTTTAAGCATATTCGTTATATTTGTGGTCCTTCTTCGGATGCAATGGTTTCAAAATTAAGGTGAAAAGAACTGAACAGATTATTCCATATGCAGGTTAAATTCTTATTGCTGCTTGGCCCTCTTTCTTAACTGGGACCATGACATTAGGGAAGTAATGCTATGAGATATGATTTGGATTTAAGTGAAGGAGGGATGTGAAAAGTCACCAACCTCACTTTCTCTGAGCCGTCTGAATCGGGTGGCAAGATATAGATCAGAATAACTGGAATTCTGGGGAATGCAATGGGTTTCCCTTTGGCCTTTTTAAGCTAAGGTCTTTAACAGGTGTCAGTATGACTGAAGCAAGGCATCATTCAGTGATTAAGGTTAGGTAAGGAAATAAGGTAGATAATAGTCTCTTTTACCCAATTAATAAAAAACAGGGAGCAGAAGACCCTAAGCGTTTCTGGCCAAACCAGAAACAGTTGCAAGTTATATTCACTCGAAGCCAATCAGGACCCATGCAATTATCAAATGGTGCATGGACTGGTACCTATTGTTGGCCAGATTAGATTACAGTTCTAGATGGTTCACATTAATTCTTCTGGTAGTCATTTTGCCTTGAGGGCAACACTTTTCCTGAATGGGAATATTTAGTTAGGAAATGATAAGTCTATGATCAGTCCAGCACTCTGCACCCCACATTGCCTTTGTCACTCTCACATCTTGTCTGTGTCTTATCCCTATAATCACATAGTCTGTTAGAAGACAATGTTTGCTGCAAGGGTACATGAAGTTTTATTGCATTTAAGTAAATGGAAAACAGTGTTAGTGATGAGAAGATCATGCCATCCCCAAGTCTTCAGCAGTAAATGACCATTGCTGTTGCTGTTTCTAACTGCATTCCTCCCTAGGACTCCCTGCCAAGTCTGGTAGTCTGAACCTACTCTAGTATTAAAGTCGCCAAGAATTGTAAGTATGTCCTCTTCTGGCACATTGACGATAAAGGTCTCTAGGTCTTCACAAAGTTTTTCCTTGATCTCATCATAGTTCATCATGATGGGAACATAGGCACTAATGACTTTGGCATGGCATTTTCCTTCAAGTGGCAATCACATAGTCATGAGCGAGTCTCTCATTCACTCCTTTTGGAAGGCGTACCAGCTTGCTGACTAGATTAGCTTTGGTTGCAAAACCTATGCCAGCTTCCAGGTGCTCCCTTTCACTGCGCCCACTCCAAAAAAAATGTGTATCCAGCTCCATCTTCAGTAAGCTGGCCTTCATTTGTCAGCCTTGTTTCACTCAGGGCTGCTATTTGGATGTGATACCTGTTGAGTTCTCTTGCAAACAGAGCAGTTCATCTTTCAGGTCTACTGGGTTTTGTGTTGTCTGTGAGTGTGTACATATTCCATGTGCCAATGGTGAGCAGAATTATTTTTGCATATGCTTTTATACATTTTTTTGTGTTTTGACTTCATAGTGAGATTCCTTACCTGCCACAGTAATCAGGTCAGGGTTGGGTAAGCAGACAATTTTTAGAGCACCTTTTCTAGCCCCCTTCCTCACACCAGGAGTTGAGTAGTGTGATCTTTAAAAGGCTGCTCACACATTCAGGGGCCTGCAAAGTCCCATTGCAGCTTCCAGTGAGAAACAACCTTACGGCCTGAGTCGCCTGTGGGCAGGGTTGTAACTACAGCTACCAGTGTATCACCTGCTGCTTCAGCACTTGCCTGTCAAGTATAATAAATGGGGTATAATAGTAAAATCGATTGGGTGATGTCTTGATTCAGACATAAATTGGATTTAAGTGAGGCAGAGTTGCACAAAGTCATCACTCCTTCCTTCTGAGTCATCGTAGTCCAGTGGCAAGATAGAGTCAAAATGACTGGTGATGGCTCAGGATGCAGTGGATGACCTTGACATCCTTGGTATCTAACCAAGTTCTAAGCACTCCACATTGCCTGCTTCAGCTGCCTTCATAGCCTTTGGAACAAATTGTTTTCATCTGCCCATTCCACCAGGGGAAGTCTTAACATGCTTAGGGTAGGCACCCCCTTAACTCACCAATGGGTCTGAGACCCCTTGGTTATCCTCAATGTGGCCCATATGATGAAACAGTTTACCAGAGTGTGGCAGCTGTGCATCTGCAGCTTCTTGGAGGTAGAGTGAGAGTTAGGTGGAACAGGTGGACACCAAAGGTTGAAAACAGCAATGAAAAGGACTCAGCGGTCTTCACATCAAAAGTATTAGACCACCCTGAACACACCCTATACCCCAGGGGTAAGGTATATAGTCTATGAGAAACCAATCTTTGATATAAAGTTTGAAAATCCTTTCATCATGAAATGAACCAAAGAAAACATTAAATAAACATTCTTAAAGAAATATATCAAATGCTTAATGAGCTGGCAAGATCTCAGAGTGGAAAACATTGCCATAAATAAACCAAAAACCCAGAAATGGCAAATAATTCAATTATGATAATATAATTTCTTAAGAGACATGAAAACATAACCATAACAATAGCAGACATTTTTGTAACACTTCCAAATTTTGCAGAGTGCTTTTAATACCTAAAATGCATTGTCTCATTTGAGCATCAGCACAATTCTATAAAGTCAGTAAACATTATTTTCTAAATTTAATAAATCATAGAAATATAACACCATAGATATACTGCAAAGAAATTTAAAGATCATCAAATCCAATCTTCTGGTTTTGCAGAAAAGAAAACTAAAGATCAGAGAGGGTAAGCAATTTATCTGGGGTCACCGAATTACTGTGTATATGAGGTGGGATTCGAGGCCAAGTCTTTCAGATTCAAAGAGAAACAATCCATATTCTGAGAGTCAGAGACATGCAGTATAATGGTAATGGGAAGGAAAAAAAATTTGTACATAAAATCATTAAAATCTGTCTTCAAATCTCCATTATTATTATTATTTAGTAGCAATACTGAACTAAACACAATCATTAACTTGGAAATTCCAATTTCTAACTGAAATATTTTATAGAAGTATTAGTATACTTCATATTCTCCTCCTTTAAAGGTCATATTTACTTCATTTCTGTTGTTTGAAGTTTCCTTTCTCATCTGTAGTTATTGAGAAAGCACTGATACTTGACCTCCATTTTTTGAACTTTCATTTTCTTCTAAATCTTTAGCAATCCAATTTTCATTCTTATAATTAAAAGTAAAAAAAAAAATATTTTTCCTATTTACCAACATCTCAATAGAAAAATATAACCTTTCCTCAGTATCAATCCTTATTGATTCTACATATATATATATATATATATATATATATATATATATATAAAATTTGGAAATATCCCTCATTTTTTCTTCCCAGAGACTTTCTCTTATTGTTCATTCATCCAGTTGTGTCTGACATTTCATGACTCTGTGGATCATAGCACAGTAATGCTGTTCATGGATTTTTCTTGGCAAAGATACTGGACTCTTTTGCCATTTCCTTCTCTAGTGCATTAAGGTAAGCAGAGATTAAGTAACTTGTCCAGGGACATCCATTATTAAGTGTCTGAGGCACTATTTGACCTCAGGTATTCCTGATTTCAGGCCCAGGATTCTATTCTCTCAGCCATCTATCTCTGTCCACTGAGCCATTTCTAGCTTTCCACAACACCATGTTTTCAATCTACCTCTGTGATCTCTTTTTAACCATTTTCATTGGTTCCTCATGCTAGGCATGCCAGATAACTCTCAACATTGTCCTCCTCCAAGTTCTACACTGTATCCTTTTATTCATTTACTATATATAGTACCTTATCTGGTCTCATCAACTCTCTTGAGTTGAGTTTAAATTTCTATGCAAATGATTCCCAGCTCCATCCATCCAGACCTAAGCTCTCATCTTAACTATAATCCTGTAGCATCCAATGGCATTTTGGTTACCTTTAACTGGATCAGCAGTATGCATTTTAAGTAAATATGTGCAAAACATTTCCCATTTCCCTCATCTGTACTTCACTCTTAGCATCAAGAACACCACCATTATCCCAATCACACCAGCTGACAAATTCAGTGTCATCTTTTACTCCTTAGTTACGCCAAAAGCAAAGATCTCATCTACTATGAATCTTAATTTTTAAAAACAAGCAACAGACCCAAGGTAATGGAGAGAAGTTGTCTGAGCTCTCCCCAGTTTCCTGTGGATACAATATTAAATCTTGTCTCTCAAAGTATTTTGGAGTGACAGAATACACAAGACAGGGAAACAGTTGTTTAGCATGAGGTAACTTAGAATTTAGGAAAGGTCTGTCTCACTTGAATAAAAGAGGAACACATTCCATTGAAAGCACTGTGAAAGCAAGCCAGCAGGAGGCTCTTAGGCACAGAACAAGTCAGCTGCTAAGGTTTCTCAGTTATGGCTAAGCAGGTCAGCAGTGAGGCCTCTAGTTGCATTGCAGAAGGAAAATAGTGAGCCCCAGACCAAGAGGCATAAATGAGCCAGGCTACCCGCAGTGGGCAAGCTGAAAGCATCCGAGGTCCCTGAATGGAAAACCAGTAACCAGGCCCTGCCCCCCAGCAAAAAAAAAAAAAAAAAAAAAAGCTTGGTATAGTGGCCCCTGTGCCCTACGAGTAGAACCAAACTTGAAAATTCATGAAATAGGCTGAAAAATGAGTAAGAAATAACAGAGAGCCTTGACCATTGAAAGCTACTATGGTAACAAAGATGATCAAAACGCAAACTCAGAAGAGGATAACGTCCGAATGCCCACATGTGAAACCTCAAACTAGATTATGAATTGATCTCAAACCCCAAAAATCCTCTAGGAAGAGCTCAAAAAGAATCTTAAAAAACAAGAGAAGAAGAAAAATTGGGAAATAAATTATATGTGTGTGTGTGTGTGTGCGCGCGCACCGGCATGCTTAATTGTATACTCTTGGGTGCAGGGAGAAGGAAGGAAAAAAGAATAAAGTAAAAAGTGCTTAGTAGGGAATAAAAAAGTACAAGGAAGCAAAAAAAAAAGATGGACAATTCTGAACAAAATTAATAGTATTTATTATATAGGTTTTCTTGAAATGAAAATTTGTTGCTGTATACTTTGAATCCTCTCTTAAATTCTTCTGTGCTTATGACAATTGCTGTCTTTTCTTTTATTATTTTGCATTTAAGTTTTTGTATTTAAATTTAAGATCACCAAAGAGCCTGGACAGCATCTTTAGAGAAATAATCCAGGAAAACTGCTCTGATAGCCTAGAACCAGGGGGTAAAATAGTCATTGAGAAAATCCACCAATCACCTCCTTTAAAAGAAAAAAAGTATCCTTAAATGAAAACTCCACAAGATGTTGTAGCCAAATTCCAGAATTATCAAGGAGAAAATACTGCAAATATTCAGAAAGAAACAATTGAAATGTTAAGACACCACAGTCAGGATTACACAGGACTTAGCAGTTTATATATTAAAGGACTGATGGTCTTGCAATATCATATTCTGGAAAGCAAAGGAGCTTGGATTACAATCAAGAATCAACTACCCAGCAAAATTGAACAAAATATTTCAGGGAAAAAGAAGGCATTCAGTAAAATAGGAGACATTCAACCATTCCTGATGAAAAAACTAGAAGTGAACAGAAAATCTGATCTTCAAATTCAAGACTCAAGTGAAGCATAAAAGCATAAACAAGAAAGAAAAAATATTATTCAATAACATTTAAACCGTTTTACCTACAAGGGAACACAATACTGGTAAATCTTTAGAGCTGTATCTCTATTAAGGAAGTTAGAAGGAGTATACAAAGACTTATGCATATAAGTTGACTTTGATGTGATGATATAAAAAATTAAAGGGTGAAGAAATGATTGTACAGACAGAAGAGAAAAGGGAAACATAGAATAGGGTAAATTGCATCACATAAAAATGCAAAGGACTCATTACAGTAGAGAGAAAGAAGGAAGGGGTGAGCACTTGTTTGATTCTTATTTTCTTTTTTTTTTTAAAGCCAAATTAAAACAAAGTTGATTAAAGATTCCCCATACTGGGTTGATTCTTAAGGAGCCTAACCATTTGTAGTGCTCATATGGACAAATGGGTCAGATAGAATCTCAGCTAGACAGAGTCTGAGCTGGACTGAATCTGACTAAGCACCTTCATGGAGCAAGATGGAACTTAAATACAGAAAAAGACTGAGGGAAGAATCTCGGTATTATCAAGTAGTCTGGGGTCCCAGGGATGATCCCCATAGATCAAACCCAGGGTGGGTCATGCAGGAATTGGAATAAATCATTTTCTGTTCTTATCAAGAAGCCTCTTTGTTTCTTTAAAATTTTGAGTAAGGGTCTTTTATTCCATACAAGAGCCTCAAAAGCTTTAACCTTATCCAGACCCCATTCTAAAGGGAGTCGGTTCAAGCCTTGAGTAGAATCATAAAGGGGCCTAGCAATAAGACCCAAATTAGGAATCCAGATTCTACAACATCAGCCATGCCTAGATATGGTTGAAGTTGTTTCTTAGTAGCTGGAACAGGGATAAACAGAATTTGCCTTTTTCTCTCAGAGGTTAAAGGGTGAGAAGTGGGTGTGAATTCGTGGCCCAGATGCTTTATGGACTGGCACACTATCTGCACTTTGTTCAAAGAGACCCTATAGCCTTGAGTGGCCAAGAGATTATGGGCTTCTCTGGCAGCAGCCAAAGAAGCCTCCAGAGTGGGGCTATGGATAAGGATATCATCCACATACTGAATTAGGCTGCTGTCTGTTAGTTTCAGTTCCCTTAATTCCCTTCCCAAAGCCTGGCCAAATAGATGGGGGCTATCTTAAAACACTTGGGGCAAGATTGTCCATGTTAACTGGCGTGGACTTGATTCCCCAGGAAGGGTCCATTCAAAGGCAAAAATAAACTTTGAATCTGTGTGAGGAGTTATACAAAAAAGGCATCTTAGAGATCCAGAGTGGAAAACCACTGGGTGTCCCCAAGGATTTGAGTGAGTATAGTATATGGGTTGGGGACTATAGAGTATATTGGAATAACAACTTCATTAATGGCCCTGAGGTCTTGGACCATCTGGTATTCTCCATTAGGCCTTTTGCAGGAATGATGGAAGTCTTGCATGGAGATTGACAAGGGACGAGAATTTTGTACTTAAGGAATTTTTCAGTTAAAGATTGTAGTCCTTCCCAGGCCTCAGGCTTAATATGATATTGACAGTGATGGGGAAGCACATTAGGATCCTTAAAGTGAAGAGTGGTTGTGGTGGTATGAGTAGCTCTCCCAGGAATTCCCTTATCCCAAACAATTGGTTTCACTATCTCCCACACCTCCAAGGGAACATAGGGAGGTCTGGTAACCAGAGGGAAAATGGAAATGGGAGGCTTGACCATAGAAAACTGACTTCCCAATTTCACCATCAGGTCCCTTCCCAGTAAAGGGATGGGACAAGAGGAAGAGATAAGGAAAGACTGTTCAAGGAACAGATCCTCAAACAGGTAGGGAACTGATTCTTATTTTCATCAGATTTTCCTGAAAGACAGAATAACATACATGAAGTATAGAAGTTTATGTTACCCTACATGGAAGTAAGAGTACAAAGGGAAAAGAAAAGTGAAAGGCAGGGGGCTGATGAAGGGAAAGCAGAAGAGAAGGCTGAAGTACGAAGGGAAAAGGGAAAGAAAAGTGGGGCTGATAGAAAGGAGGACAGATTGAAGTAAGGGGTGATCTGAAGCAAAATTCTCATGAGGAGGGACAGAGTGAAAGGAGAGAGAAAAAAGGAGCTGGGATGGGAAGAAATAACACCGTTAGTGATCACAATTGTGAATGTGAATAGGATGAAATATTGCATAAAACAGAAGCAGATAGTAGGGTGGATTTAAAAGCAGAATCCTACAATTCATTATTTACAAATATATATTTGAAGCAGAGAAATGCACACAGGGTAAAGGTAATAGTTTGAAGCAGAATGTATTATGCGTCAACTGAAATAAAAAATAAATCAGGGGTAGCAATTCTGACTTCAGACAAAGTAAAGGCAAAAATAGATCTAATTAAGAGACATAAGGAAGGAAACCACCTTTTATGCTATCACATAAAATGTAGTAATATCAATTCTTAACATAATTGCTCCAAGTGATACAGTATCCAAATACTTAGAGGTAAAGTTAAGTGAGGTACAGAAAGAAATAGACAACAAAACAATACTAGTAGGGAACCTCAACCTCCCCCTCTCAGAATTAGATAAATCTAACCACAAAATAAACAAGAAAGAAATTGAGATCAATATATATATATATATATATATATATATTATATATATTATATATATGTATATATTAAAACTTAGATGTGATAGACCTTTAAAGAAAACTGAATGGGAATAGAAAGAAATATATCTTTTTCTCATTGGTACATGTCACCTATACACACACACACATACACACACACAAACACATAACCATATTTTAGTTCATGAAAACCTTACAATCAAATGTAGAAAATCAGAAATATTAAAGGCATCCTTTTCAGATCATGATTGAAATCATGTCACTATTACATGGTGGTATGACTTAGTCAGAAGGAAGACATGTGGGACAGTAGATAGAGCACCAGGTCTGAAGTCAGGAAGATTCACCTTTGTGAGTTCAATTATGGTCTCACATACTTACTAGCTTTGTAACTCTAGGCAAGTCATTTACTCTGTTAACCTCAGTAACTCATCTGTAAAATGAGCTAGAACTGGAAATGGCAACTCATTCCATTATCTCTACCAAGGAAATCTCCAAAGAGGTTGCAATAAGTTAGACATAACTAAAAGACAGTTAAGCAACAACAGCAAAGACTTATTCATCCTTCCATGATGCTGGAGCACTCAGCAATTTTCTTGCATAGTATGCTCTCAATAAATGTTAGTTGAATTAATCTTAGTGTTATTGGAAAACTCTGACAAGGCACCAGAATTATGCTGTTTCTAGCAACCTAGCAAATAAATTGAAAAATATCACCTTCTCAAAAGGTTTATTAAATTAAAAATTAACATATCATTTGAAATAAAAATTCCAAATGAAGGAATTTGGAGTTTATTTACTTGAATAGCCTAAATGCCACAAAGTTGGCTCTGTACTTATTTAGTACTTGTACCATGATTTGTTTGGAGAGGAACTACTTAGTACATAAAGATAGATCGTAGGAAAACAAATCCAATTGGTATTTCATAGTTGGCTTCCTTAATGAATGCACTGTGCAACTTACCCTTACAGATACTCTATCAACATGGGAGACTGCATGAGTAAGGAACAAAAATAATTAGTGTTTTATTAGTAGGCAGATAGAGAGTATGATGTGCTGCCCTATCTCAACCCAGCATACATACACCATAATTTAGTATCTAGATTTGAAAAATATAAAGACAAAAGATAAGCCATCCTTCAGTGACTTCACTTTCACTGGATAGCAAAACAAAACTTGTATGCAGCAAGGAAATACAGAATAATTTGAGGTGGCAGAAAGAGAACAGATTTTGAACCAGAAAGAAGACAGAATTCAAGTTAAATCCCAGTTATTTCCTAGTTGTTTGACCTTGGACAAGTCTCTCCTTTTTGCTCAACTCTCGTTTTCTCATCTTTAAAATGGGGAGAATAGAGGACTTGCCAAATTTTACACAAGTAGTCAAAAACAAATATATAATCTAATCCCAAAGTCTTGACATCCAAACCAGTTCTCTGACTACTGCACCATCCCTTCAATAAAAACTGACTAAGCTACAGCTGGCTAGCATCATTTCAGGATCAAAAAAAAATGAACCATAATCAGATCTTTCATGCATTAAAAAATAATAAAATTAGAAAGAATGAATTCAAATAGCTTAAAGAGAGACTTATGCCTAACATGCTTGTTGGTGCCTCCAAATGGAGAAGTTATATTTCAGGGCAATTTTCACCATTTTATATAGAAATCACACTCTCAAAGTCTCTTTCAAGAACTTTGGATTTGACTGTGTGACATGTGAGACACTGGCACAGGACTGCTCAGCATGGAGTGCTCACATAAGAAAAGATGCTGTGTTCTATGAGCAAAGCAGAATTGAGATTGCACAATGGAAAAGTAGGATGCGCAAATTTGGAATAATCACCCCAAATATTCACATGAGTTATCTGTGCCCAACATGGTGTCCAAGCTCATATTGGTCTGATTAGTCACAGTCAGGCACACTAAAATTCACTCTATCATGGTGAAGTCATTTTGGTCCTGTTTGAGAATGAAGGACAGCAACCAACCAGATGAAAAGTACTTATTGCGAGATAGTAAAAATCATGAAACTGATCTGGAGTGAGCTCAAGGAAAGTTGACCACTAAACAGTGAGGAAAATTAAAAGCGTAATCATTAGTAAAAATGATGCATTGTTTTCAAGGTTGCAAAACACTTCATAGTCCTTGTCTCATAGAAACTTCTCAGCCGCCTTTGTGAGTGCTGTTAACCTCTATTTCCTGATGTGGAAAATAGGTTCAGGTATTTTAAGTGACTGGCACGTTGTCATAGAATTAGAAAATATCAGAGGGAGGAAATGAAATCTGCTGGGATTTCTGATTCAGCCAGATTTACACTGACTGTTAAGGAGAGGTGAAGAGGCAAAGACTAGTCCTCTTGATAATACCAGCTATGCAGACTGCCTTACTGATTGTTGTGAGGTTCAAATAAAGCAATATATGTGAAGGGCTTTGCAAGTTTTAAAGAAATGAATAGTACTTGTCAGCACTATAAACAATAACAACCATTATTACTTTCTACTCCATTTTTAAATAAAATTGTATTTTTGTGAGTGAATAGTTGCTGGTAATTTCTTTACATCAGTTTATTACCCACCACCACCCTCCAAATGAATAATTATTCACAATAGTGAAAGTGTCAATGTCCATTTTACAACTTCTTTCCTCCTTTAAAAAATAACTTTATAAGCATTATCTTTCATTTCCATTATCCCTACTCCAATTGGTAAATTTAAAAAGAAAAAAAAAAACTTAACAATATGTAAGCTTAATTCTGCAACCCTAACTCCAATCTTGGCCATCTTCAAATATTAAAGCTATTTCAAGAGGCAATGAGGATGCAGTGTCAAAAATAACCTGAATTCTAAAGATTGTTGCATATAAAAATCAAAGAAAGAGGTAATTTTACAAAGAAATATTGTGTAGTGAAAAGACAAATGGACATGGAGACCAATCCTTGGAGATTGACAGCTGTCAAGGTCGTGCATTGGACAATAGATTGAGTGTTAGACTTGGAGTCAGTAAGATCTGGTATGGATCTTAGAATGGGCTATCATTTCATCTGCCTCTGGCAGATGATTCTTCCAGTCTTTCATATCTCATTTGGTTTCAACTGCTTTGAGCTTCTAATGACCTAGGCATAGAAAGCAGTCAATTGTCATTGTCCCAACTCTTTCAACCACAACCAATGATTGAACCCTCACACTATTTCTGGCAAGAGATAACAGGTTTGTTTCCTACTTTGAGTCTCATAGCATTTCAGTCTCTTTACTTGCCACCAGGGAAGAAGGAGGGAAATAATAACAGTAATGTGTATGTGTGTATTTGTGTGTGTGTGTTTACTGTCTTTTATGCATATTAAGTCCTGGCTGACCAAAAGGCTTTTTATTTACAAGATGGAAAATAGACAGAAAAACTTCATAGCATCCCGTTATGTCCTCTGAAAGAAAAAGCCACACCTCTGAATTCTACTTCATCACGCACTTCCTGAATCATACTTACCAAAACCACATGCTTGCCTGTTATCCTAGGACTGTGCTCTTATTTTCCAGCCCATGGACACACTTTACACAGTAGAAAAAGATTGTGAGGAAAGGGCTTCATAAACCAAACATTTGGCATGTGATCTTGTTCCCAGGCAGAAGAGATTATTTTTGTGAAGTTGTCACACAGATCTGTGTACTGTGCCTCATACTATAGATCTAAGGAGGCATGAAAGGGAAAGGATCTCAGAAATCAAAAAGCCCAACCATTTTACTTTTAAAATTTATTTCAAATTTACCTTTATTTCTATTAACAAAATTATATTTTATCTTCCTCCTACATGCTAAATTATCATATTCATTTTTCCTATTTCATTTCCCATAGGGCTGCTTTTCTGGACTTCATAATCTCCAAAAAACACATTATTTGCAACATATCACCTCTAGCTCACAGTGCCTCAAACTATTGCCCACCCTAATTTTAAGATTTCATCATATCTCCTGCATATAAAATACTATCTCTCCCTGTCTCCTACTCTACTTTACAGCTTTTTTTGCTCTCTTTCCCCATTAGATTGTGCATTTTCTGAGGACAAGGGTTCTCATGTCTTGCTTTGTATGTCTAGCCCCTAGCACAGTGCTTGCCTCACAGTAGGTCCTTAAGAAAAGCATATTTTTTGTTATGCATTACAAAGAAAATGCATTAGAAGAAAAAACAACTTGTAGCAAAAATGTATAGTCAATCAAAAGAAATTCCCACATTGATTATGTCCCCCAGAAATGAATGTGTCAATCGGCACCCTATGTTGGTTGTCTTTCAGTTAATAGATGGGTAGCATATATGTAAACACTAATTCTATGAATCACACCAGCTCCCTTATTTTATAACTGAAGAAAATGAGACCCAGAGTGACTTGGCCAAGGTCTCAGTGAAAGTCAGAATCAGACTGAGTGAAAGGAGCAGAACTAGGAGAACTTTTTACACGGCAACAACCACAGCGTGCGAGAATTTTTTCTGGTAGACTTAGTACTTTTTTGAAATGCAAGGACTTAAAAAATTCCCAATGGACTCTTGAGGCAAAATGTCTTGCACAGACAGAGGAAGAATTATGGAATTTGATTGCATTTTGTTTTGTATTACACTTTGTTTTGTTTTGTTTTATGATTTCTCCCATTCCTTTTAATTCTTCTATGCAACATGACTAAGGTGAAAATGTATTTAATAGGAATGTATATGTAGAACCTATATAAAATTACATGCCATCTCAGGAAGGGTGGTGGGAAGGAGAGGGGAAGAAGAAGGAGGGAGAGGGAAAGAATCCAAGATATTTGGAAGTGATTGAAGAACACTGAAAACAAATAAAATAATTTAATTAAAAAACCAGCATCAGAGATAGGTCATAAACCTCTATCTTCAAAACTCTGGAGCTATTATTTCTTCAGTTACAGCATGTTGCGACTCACTTGTCTTTGTAACAATCTCACTAACTGAAACAAAGACCTGAGACCACTTCCCTTTCTCACGGTAAGTAAGCAAAGAAAATTGCATATTTTCCTGGCACTCAAAGAGTTAGCTGTTGAGAATCAAGACTAAAAAAATGATGCAGCATTCCCCCTTGGGAGCTAAGATTTTCAGAAGGTCAAAATCCAGAATGTACAGAGGTACATATGTATGATAGAAAGCAGAGTGTGATTGGGAAAGACCAACAGCTTAAGTCAAAGAACTCAAGGTCAGTTGGAGGAGGGAGAGGTTACTTATGGCTCTGGGGTTCAATTATGGTTTCATGAAAACGTGTACTGAGGATGTGGACTCTGAGTTGATCTTGCTATTTCCAGGAGTAGCCATCCCGTCTCCTATCTCTCTGCCTTCCTGAATGCAAATGCACATGCGCAATGATGTCCACCTCTTAGGATTCCTCAATTGCATAACAGTGCGCTCAAACTCAACTATGTTAGTTACTTTTCCTCACAGCTTTTATTCTGCCCTTTGCTTCCACTAAAAATATCTTGTACTCATTTTAAAATGTGTTGCATATTCTTATATGTGTGTCAGTTCTACAGGTAAAATCAAACTTCTTGTGGGGCAAAGGCGAATCTTTACCTTTTTATCTTTGTATTCAGAGCCTCAGCAAATTATCTGTAATATGAAAAGTACTTAATAAACATGAGCAGATTGATCAATAAATATATTATAAGATGACATCATAGGTATATTATTAGACAGTGCCTCTGAACTCTATGTAGATAAATCCCTCCATTTTACATGCAAAACTGACACCTATGAAGATTAAATGCCTACAATGTTCACACATATAGAAGAAAATGATTGATGCAAGATTTGGACCAAAGGTCTCTAAATTCACACCAAGGTTCACCCCACTCTCCTACTCTTGGGAAATGAGAAGGGGACAGTCCCAAGATATAGAAATATCATGTATTATGCTTTGTCTGGAAGTACATTTAAAATAAAATCATAAGTAATCACACTGGGAAAGTAAGTTGTAGCCAAATTAAGACATACTTTCAATTTCAGGCTGTGGAATATGCATTTTTGGAAGTTTCATGGAACAAATGAAGTTTCATCAGCACAAATATGATCTGTGAATTAGGAATCAAACTGTCATAACTGTGTTAAGGATGGCTTGCAAGTGAGATTGAAGTCAAGGAGACCTATCTGAAGAACAGCTTTGAGTCCTAAACTCCCATTTCTTCATCTCAATTAATTTTTATTCAACAAATTAATCAAGTACATATTACATGCAAAATATGAAGATAGGATGCATTTGATTTTTCCTCCTGCATCAAGAATAAAAGTATTGCTACATTTGCATTTAAATAATCTATTCCTGCTTATTTTAGACACTAATTTCTTCAACTTGTTTATTTTAGGAACTCTTCCAGGCTGTGGATATGTATGTATGTATGTATGTATAAATGTATGTGTGTGTGTTTGCTTCCTATTATACTACCTGAGGGACTTCTGTCTCTTACATTACCAAACTTGTTTTATTTTCTCAAATTTAGCTACAATTAAAATGCTATTTACAAATGGTGAAAATATTTCCCTTACAAGTCAAATTATCCAACTGTTGCAGAAAAGTCCTGCGTCTCATTTTAGAGAAGCTTGAAAAGTTTATAGAAATGGCTTGACCCTTGTTGAAAACTTGCCTTGTGTTCCTTTAAATGTACCAAATGGAGAAAACTCTTAGCAGCAAAGTAATGCACTTTTGAAATTCCCCAAATATTGTCTCATTTGTAAAACTTGTCAATCTTGATCTAATTTCTTCTGTTATCTTGCATCTGTTTTCAGGCTAGAATCACTCCTGTAGATAACTTGATGGGAAGAGGCAGCATCATGCGATACCTATATTAAATCCCTAAGCTGAGAAACAAACCTACTGGAATACCTGTGGTTCTGCTGGTTTTACCTCTCAAGTTCCACATCCCCTTAGATCCAGCCGACTCTGACAAAATAATCAAATGAAAGTTAATTTATCAACAACAATAACCATGTTGAACACACTGTCTCCATTCTACTCAGGTTAGAAGTACACAGAACATATCTTCCTTCTGGTCAATTCAGGGATTATTCATAAACCAACTGATTTTATGATGACTTCATAGTGAAAGTCTTTAAAAATAGTAAATGATTGCAACATCTATTCAGAACAAATTTGAATGTACCCAATAGTTCTCTGCCAGTGAAATGTACTAGCTAAAGGAAGGACATTGGATAATACTAGATTGTTAACAAATAGTAGGCAAACAAAATTTTTAAAAGAGCATTAAGGTGGAAAACTGTACTTTTTAAAAGATGCTATATAGTAAAGTTCAATATAAATGACTGAACTTGAAATTGGTGGAACTGTTTTCAAATCTTGGCTTTAGTATCCATTTCATGTGTGACCTTGGGTGAGTTTTTTGGATCAAAATTTTCCATCAGCAAATTAAGGAGTGGTCTAGAAGACATCAGATGATTTATATGTCCATTTAACATGTAATAATTCTCTTTGTTTTATAAAGAAATGTAAAAAGGATGCAGTTATGTTAAACAGGAAAAAATACTGATTTATTAGTATTGAGTGAAATGTCAGTTTCTTAAGAGCTGCAATGATGACGAGGATTATATATAGAAATATATATATATATAAAACACATAAACACGCATACATATTATTTTATGCCATACACTAACAAAAGATTTTGTACATAATAGGAGCTAATAAATAAATGTCTTAGATTTACTTGCAGGGGAGTCTAAAGATCTGGGTTTGGATCTTGGTTTTACTACTTAACAATTGTGGTCTTGGTTCACAATTTATTTTAAACTGTATGACCTTCAGTTTCCATATATTAAGAATGACAGGTTCATACTAAATAACATCTACTTTTCTTTCCATATTCGCATTCTCTTTCCAGTTTTCCTCAGTTCCTTATGTATAAAATGAGCCAGAGAAGGACATGACAAATCACTCCAAGATCTCTACCAAGAAAAGTCAGAAGAATCAGTCATGACTGAAAAATAACACATAAAAATAAAAAATAAAAATAACAGGAAACCTTTATATGGAACTCCTAGATTTACAAAGCGCTATATACTTGCATACACATGGGAATGTATGTAAGTACATAAGTGTTAGTATGTATCTGTTGATTAATAAATCTCATTTAATTTTATCCTCACATTACTATATGAGATAGGTGATATCATTAGGCACATTTTGCAGATATATATATATATATATATATATATATATATATATATATATATATATATATATATATGCTAGAGACAGGATTAATGAGTAATTTTACAGATGTAGTAGGTGATGGAAACAGCACTCCAACTATGGCCTTTCTGACCCCAAATCTTATACACTATGCCACCTAACTGCATTACCAGCTATGGCATCTCTTCCTCACCCACCATTCCCGTTCTCCCACTGTTCGATTACTTTTTCTTTTTTTTTCTTTGGAGTGATGCAGGATGGATATGTCTTGGATATATCTGAGAGCTACTATTTGTTCATTAATTTGCATTCTAGACTTGTAAATTTCTGAGGCTTCTGCTAACCCAATATGAACATAATGACTCTTTTGAGAGATCTAATGTACATAAAATCCAGTGGGTTTCCAGGAAGGTACTAATTCTCTGGAATACTCTAAAAGGAGGTCATTTTGTCTATGACAACTGGAAATGTTCTCCCAAAATAGAACATACACATCAAGTGACTTCTTGAAGAGAGGGTTTACGGAAAGTGTTCTTTGTTGAACTGGCTACAAAATGTGGTCATAACCCAGATTAGCAAATTGAAATCTTCTCAAACTGATATGGCTAATCCATTAATTGATCACTAGCTGTTAGTGAAATGCCATTGTTAAATATTTGCGTAAACATCTTTATGTATCTTCACATAAAGTTCTTATA
This sequence comes from Bettongia penicillata ogilbyi, assembly GCA_023548195.1. Lineage (NCBI taxonomy): Eukaryota > Metazoa > Chordata > Mammalia > Diprotodontia > Potoroidae > Bettongia > Bettongia penicillata. The sequence continues at coordinate 499,079 of JAJHZJ010000296.1, read as the reverse complement.
TGGTCTGGACTTATTTTTTTTAGGAACTGAATTACATAGACAGTACACCTTCTTGTAGTGCTTAAAGATTCCAGTAACCCAAAAGGCAATTTCATTATTCTATGAATATCTGTTTTAAAAGCCATGAATTTTAGCACGAAGGACAGCAACGATTCTACTGCTCAGATTAAATGTTGGAAATGAATGGAAATGTTGGAAATAAATGTTGGAAGGAGTGAGGGAGGAAAGAAGGAAGGAAGATGAGAAATATGGAAGGAAGAAAGGAAGGAAAGAAAAAAGGAAAGAAGGGATGGTTCAAGATTTATATTTCTACTATTGCATTTTCACAATTCTTATGATAGTTCTATAATATGAAATGGTGCCAAATACCATAAAATTATAGAATCTTAGATAATAAGAATAACAATTGACTTGTAATCAGAAGATGTAGGTTTGAGTCTTGTCAAATATGCGACCAAGTAACTTCATCTTTCTGGATTTTTTCTTTTTTAAGAATCAAAAGATCACAGCTTAAGATCTGGAAGGGTCCCTTAAGGTCATTCTGTGCAACTCTAATACTTTAGAGATGAGGAAATTGCTTGTTGGTTATATTAACTTATCAAAAAGTTAAAGAAAACCAGAAATCAATCTCAATTTCCTTAACTCTAGTTATCTCAACCTATCTATCTGTCTTTGAGATACTACAATTTTTGGGAAATTGAAAAAAACTTAGAGCTTATTCAATCCAAGTGATCCAAGAGCAAAAATCTCTTGGTTGGAGAATTAATTTTCTGTGTATTGTTATTCTGTGATAAGTTATTTCAGGAAGAAATATTACTTGACACACAGAGACATGTGTCTCTAATGTAAAGTGGGGTTCTTGATATGAATCATTTCTCATTATATTTATACAAAATAGAAAAAAAAATCATGATATATTTACAACTGGTCAGTCCTTGACTCTCGTGATACTTTTTTGAGTTTCTGGAAATGGGAAGAGAATATAAGTTTCCAGTCTGTTACACAAAATACTTATAGTAGGTATTAGTAGGTTAAAAAAATGGCTTAGTTCAAAGAGTATGGTTACCAGTGGGCCTACTAGATATAAAGGAATCTCAGCAATCAAATGATTTTGGTTGCTATATGACTGTGATATTTCATATTAAATTCGCAGAAAATTAAAAACTTCAGATCATCTACAAAATAAATGTGCTCTAGATTTGCCTCTAGTATCCTACATCTTCCCAGAAATTTTATTAAAGAAAAAAGTGATATAATAAGTACTCTTAAAGACATTAATATTGCATTTTAGTTCTACACATAATAGTTTGGTTTCCCTTTACCTAAGAAGATGAGAAACTTCCAAAAGAAAATCCTACTTCAGATAAATAAAGGACAATGAGGTGACAAGCTACCAGCAATAACCATGACTATTGACAAAGAGTTCCATGTGTCCATCTTCATTTTGACATATTCATAACTTTGCTTACATTTGTGATAATCCAGGATCCAGGGGAAATGCTAATTTTTATTGTAAATTTCATTCAATATAATCTTATTAATGGTTTCAGGACTGCATGCAGATTTCAAGAACTCTAGCACCATAATTAAATTAGCATTGTTTATGCTTCAAGTATTTAAAGTCTGGAATTACAGGCAATAACCATAAAATAGGGTGATAATTAATGATAATAACTCATTACCACAGAAATGAGACCAAACTAGAGCAGTAATGACACTTTTTATTTGTAACAGTACTTTATGGCACTCCAGATTACTTAGTAATTCCCGGAAGATCATTTTTTACTAGCAAAATTAGGTACCACTGATACAACAATAAAAAAGAAACCAAAAAAAGAATGAAATAAATAGTTTATCTTTCTCATATAACATTTGGAAGTAGAGGCACTAAAGTCTATCTCTTTCCGTGACAGGGCTTTCTACATCCAAACAGAATAAGTCTAAACCCTATTCTATGTCAAAGCCTTTCAAATGCTTGTAGGATCAGGAATTTTTAGTTGTGAGACAGTTTAAAGAACACATAGGGCAACACTCTCACTTTACAGAAAAAGAATCTGTGACACAGAAAGCCCTAGGGTCACAGTGGTAAAATATATCTGAGATTCTGCTTGGATGGAGAAATCAAGAGTAAAATCGATGAATTGTAGGCATTAAGTGATCAATTTGGACCTGAGATAAGAAATGAAATAACCTGATGAGGAAAAACTATTCAAAAAGAAATATACTGCTTTGAGAAGGAATGGTTTATTTTCCCCTAGAGTATCCAAGTAAAGACTACATGGCTATTGTCAAGAATATTACAAAATGAATGACTTCTTTACCCGAGGGCTGGCTTTTGTTTCCATTGTCACGCCAAGTCTGAGATTTTATGTCAGAGATATCAAGGATAGCTTCTTAGAGAAGTTATATGTCTTAACTATGTCTCAAAAGTGGAAGAGAATTTTTAAAATGGAAATGGATTTTGTAAGACATTCCAGACAAGTGGGTAAGTGTGAGAAAGAACATAGAAGAGGAAACAACAGTATACCTCAGTATATTAGCAAATCATTGTTTTTAAGGAAAGAGAACACAAGGAAGGAAAGAGAGCTATAGTCCTAAGTTGGTTATATATTGTGAAAAATGTTAAATTGAGGTATGATAATGATGCTAATAATTTAATAATCAACATTTATGTAGTATTTTAAAGTCTTGTTTTAAAAGTCTGTGCAATGGATCTTGTCTTTCTGCAAGTTTGTGCCAGTCTTAGTATGGCCATCTTATGAGTATCTCATTGTCTTCTGCCCCTTTGATTGCAGAGCAGATGAGGGAATACTCCCGAAGTCTCCATTTAAGGATTGTGCCCAGAACAGTCATTTCTTTAGTTCCCAAAATCTCCTTATATTATAGGAGAGAACTGTCTCAGTGACTGGATGTTGGCCAAAGGGAATTTCTTTTCACCTTTCATACATTTGCTATGCATGAAGAAACTGGAGCTTTATCATTTGTAAATTACCTAATTTTATGCCATTTCCACATATAGGAGAACATTTACCTTATTCTTATCTATCCAAAGCCAGGATTTGAAATAGGCATTAATAACTTATTCCCCTCCTCCCCAGGAACTCAGCTGAGTAGATTGACATGATTGAAAACCAATAAATCTGCTTTGGTGAACAGATGAAATCCTATTTTTCTGTCCAATCACCCCTGGCTCATTTTCAGTACTTCCTATAGCCCCTTATTTTTCTGTTACTTCCATTTTGACTCTCTATCTCTGTGTATCTTCAGTAATCAATTTTCTTTAATTAACACTATTTGTAAGAGGAGTTTCTGTGTGTGTGTGAGAGAGAGAGAGAGAGAGAGAGAGAGAGAGAGAGAGAGAGAGAGAGAGAAGGAGGGAGGGAGGGAGAGGGAGGGAAGGAGAGAGAAAAAGAAAGGGACAGAAGAGGCAGACAGACCCTCAGAAAGAGACAGACAGAAAAGGGTATAGAAAATTTAGCTTTGGGGAAATTATTTTGGCTATTTTGTCATAACCACATTATTCCATCTTCATAATTGCATATTCTAAATAAATGTGAATCCAAAGTTGTTATTTGATTCAAGAAAGAATTGGGATAGATTGACTTTTTGATATTTAGGAGACTTAGAGCATTGTCTATTTTGAATTCTCAAAGGAAACATGTCATTCAAGTGTGAATTTTTCATTTGTATCATTTCAATCACCTTCTTTCATATTAAAATGGACATTCTATTTTCCTCTCTGAACCTATGGTTTCACTTGTATGGAAACTGATGAAAGTAACCTCCCAATATCAATATTTTGGATTCGTGCTCTAGTCCCATGAAGTGGACTGAGAAGTCACGTGACTTGCCCAGAGTCACCTTGTAATTATTTGTCAGATATAAATCTTAAAACTAGAATTTTCTGACTTAGAGGCAGATTTTACATTCAATTATTTATATTACCATTTTGATTACTTACAATCATCAATGACTAGAAAGACTTTGAAATATTTAAAGGACCTTTAGAACACATAAATCACAAGAGTTAAACGTGAACTTAGATGACAGGACATCAGAGTTGAAACTAACTTTGGATATTATCTAGTACAATCAATCCAAAATCATTTATTAAGTGTCCATTATTTTGACACCACTTTTAACATTATGAAAATAAAGAGAAAAATTAAACTTTGTCTGTCCTCAAGGAACTTAAATTTTATCAGTAGATCCAATCCCTTGGTGTTAAGAAATTGAAGCTAATGAAGATGCAATATCATAAAATGGTATACAGTGAGTCAGAGTTGCACTTGGGGATAAAAGCATATTTTCTTATTTCAAGGGAAGTAGATATTCCACCATAATGTCTTCACTTTTTGACAGAAAGGCACCTGTCTCTCAAAGGCATTATAATTTTCCCAAGGTCATGCAGCAAGTAAAGCACCAATATTTTTACTCCAGCTCCAATACACTCTTAGTTATACAATATTTTTATTATTTCAGTAATTGTACAACTGAAGACAAAAATCAAACAGACTCAAATACTGCTTATCCTGGAAATGTATTTAGGTAATTAAACAAGTACAGATGTGTTCTTGTTCCTCTGAATTCCTTATTGTAAAAATATGTTAAACACACTCTAATTAGGCTTTATTTTTCCATTAAGTATGTTACTTTTTTTTTCTTTTCAGCTTTCTGGAGATTGCAGTGGGAAAACATTAATCATTTGCATGCTTTGATTTGATTTTTTTAATTGGGCACTACCACCTGTGAGGATCAACTAAGGTATGGAAAGGGCTATCTGCTGTGCCATCTGGAAAAGCACTACCTCACCCTTATTCAAACTCATGAAGTCACAGAGCCTTGACTATTAAAATGTTACTAATTAACAACTTCCCAATAATTTATTAACCAAGAGAGACCTGATTAGATATGGTTCTTTTATCCAATTCTCCCTCTCCAGAAACTTCCACATAATTGAGGCAACAAGAAAATGGTGTGACTGGTGGTATGGGCATGCAAAGGAACACAAACTTTTCACACAGGATAATTCTGCGATGCTTAATGTCATTTTAATGTTTTCTCTGACCTGTAGTGATCTACCTACCAGTCCAGTAATGGTATAACTGTCCAAAGGTGTATTTCTTTCAAAATTCAGAACTGCAAAGTCACAGCAAAATAAAAGAAAAAGGAAGAAAACACATAAAAGCAAATGACAAAAAAATACTATTTTCTAAATGAATTAATATATGTTTGAGTATGACCATATTGCCAGAGAATCACAGAGCCTCGAGGAGACCTCAGGGTCCATCTGGAATAACTCATACCTAAGTAAGGGCCCCTTTTTATCATGACTAAGCAATGTTCATCCAAGCTCCATGTAAAGATTCAATTTCTAACCTGTCAGATGGTTACCAGTTGTTGGTCATAGTATTTGTTAATACTAATTGTCAGTATTTTTTCTTTTTAAATCCCTCTTCTATTTTAACTTATGTAATTTTTTTCCCATTAAGAATATTGCTTCCTTCTGTGGCAAACAGAGTGAACTAACTGCTTTTGTTTTTACCAGTTCTGTAGACATAATAGTATTTACTAACCATTTACAAGCTAAAAGAGTTTGTGTTGAGAAAAAGGGAAGAGTCAAAGAATTTGGATGAAAAAATTATGCGTGGTTTATTGGTGTGCTTATCCATATAGAAAATGACATATTTGAGACCCATAAGCAAGAAATATTCAAGGATATAAACATCTTTTGCAAATCCTGGCAAATAGTATATAAGAAAATGATTTGGAAGAAACAGATGGATGATGAAATTAAACCAAACTTGTTATGGAATTTTTATTAAGAGAAGGGAGAAATAATACCTGACACTCACATATAATATGTTAAGATTTGCAAACCACTTTACATATATCATTCCATATTACCTTCACAAAACCATGGAATGTAGTTGCTATTAGTATCTGCATTTTACAAATGAAGAAGTTGTGGCAGACAGATGTTAAGTGACTTGCCAAAGCTCATACAACTAGGAAATGTCTGAGATGGGATTTGAATGTATGTTCATGAATTCAAGTCCAACGCTTTCTCTACTGCACTACCCAGATGCCAAATAAGACATATCCACAATCTACTGCACCTATCTATTATATGAACAACATAATAGGCAATCTTTTGATGCAGACCCTGATTTACATACTCTACACTGTCCCGTGGACAGAAGATACATTTATTATTACAGGTCTTGTTCAAATGCTTTCCATGTTCTATGAGCTACCAAAGATAATTGCGCTCCAACCCAGCACTCTGAAAATCAGGGAGTTTGTATATAATTATGAGATATATGATGAAAAGAGTATTCTTAATGATTCTACATAAGCTGTATAATAATTTTTATTCTAGTTTAGAATAAATTTAGAGAATAATATATGGAGAATGGACATTTATCAGTAAGGCTATTATCACAGTAACTCTATCAAAAATGGTTTTCTTTAAAAATCCTAAAAAATTTCAAAGAAGTAGTTTCAGAATATTGAAAAATGATAAGCAAAAGAGATCTCTGAGACAATAAAAATATGAGGTATTAAAAGAATCAAAGACAAAAATGACAAGAGAAAAACATGCTGGAATAGTAACCACAAAAGCATCTTTAAAAAGCTATAATTTTCTCAAGACTTGGTGAAATACATAATAAAAACAAACAGGATAACAATATGAAAAATGTCACCTTACCAAGTTAAAAAAGGATTACAGTTAGGTGATATGAGAAAGAGATGATAAAGTTAAGCATTTCATAGGGGTAAGTATATGAAATATCAATGAAATTGATTACAATTATAATCACTTTACTAGAGAATAAAATAATGGGAGGAAGAACTGAATTACAATAAAGTAGAAATCAACTCAACCAGAAACAAAATGGGAGCAAAACTTTCAAAAATTATATATTTAGTGGAAAAACTGAGAACCAATGTAAAAATTATAAAAGTTTCTGAATATAAGAGAGGAACAATTTAAGTATGTTACTTAAGAAATTATCTAAGGTAACTAGAAAAATGTTAAAATAAAACATATTTCAAATACATGTGCATGTGTATAGACATACATATAGATATACAGGTGGGATAGGTGGGGGAGGATATAACATTAAAAACAATATTCTTCAAGGACCAATGAAAATAGGACATTCTAAACTACCAGAAAACTACTAAAAGGGAAGAAAAATTAAAAAATTCTGGAATATTTCATAAAGTGAATGATTATGCATGCACACACACATACACACACACACACAAAAAAAAAACTCACCCCCCAACACACATACACACATACTTTTTTATATAAACTTAGTACCAGATTAATTTGACTACTCCTTCCAGGAAAAAAAAATAGCTAAACACTATTTAAATGAAAGAAGTTGTAAGTATTTCAAAATCAACATGAATTTCAACAAATCTTAGAGGAAAAGATCTAGATTCTGAAAAAGAAAAACTGTCATAAAAATGATGTAGCAAGAAATTTGAATGTCTGAGAAAAAAAGGGGATATTAATCAAGAATTGGTAAGATCTATAAACATTAACCTAATTTTGACACATAGTATGTGGTATCTTGGTCTAATCACAATTTAACATACTGTTAAAGAAACTTAAACACAACATAATTAAAATCATTCTTATAGGTAAAATCTGAAGTGCTTATAATGAAGCAAAATAGTTGGATAACTCACTGAATTTCCTTGGAAAGTCAAATATGTGAGTATTAATTTCTTTTTAAATTTTTAATATGGATATAAACTCAAAAAAAAGGATAATCTAAAGAGATATTTGTTAGCCTTGAGTTACATTCACAAATTACTTCATAAATCCAAGATAACCAATATAACAATGTTTGTTATATTTGTATAATATTTTTATTGTTTAAATTGTTGTCCTAATTCTGTTCATTATTTTCTGCTTCAATTCATGCAAATATTCACAATTTTCTCTGAAACAACCCCACTTCTCACATTTCCAGATTACAAAGGAGTGCTTGTGTTCTCTCACAAACCAGAGCACAGGCCAGGAGAAGAGTGAACACCTCTTCTTAGATCATAACACCTTGGAAGTATGGAAACCTTACAGGTCCTGGTAAGTATCTCTGCAAAAGTCCATACAAACTCAGTAAAATTTGGGGCACTACACCTTAGAAATCCAGCCATACTTTAAAAAAAACTTCAAAGTCAGATAATAAGCTAGGAAAATGGGCAAACAGCAGGAAAAAAGAAAACTCTGACTATTCAAAGTTACTATGGTGATTTTATCACCAAGGCAATATACATAGCATGGGTGATAACTATGAATATGCCAGGGTAGTTCACCATCACCAAGTATAAAAGACTCTCTATGTAGAAGGCAGAAGGAAAACATTTATTTAAGCACCAGAAAGCCAAGTCCCAGAACAAGAAAGCAAAATCTGTCGTGGTGACCAAGAAGTTAGCATGATCAGAGCAGGGACTAAAGTCCTTCTCAAACCTTTCCTTCCCCAGCCAGGGCTTTCTCATTATCAACTGTAACACTGTGTCAGTCTCAAACTTCCCCTCCCTCAGCCAGGGTCTTCTCACTATGAACTATCACAGTGTGTCAGTTGGCCTGTATTCTATCCCATCTGACCTGATCCCACTCATTCACTTCCTCCTGGTTCTATTCCACCCTTCCTGTTCTGACTCTTCAGCAAGTTCCTACTACCACATGTGACTTAGGCTTCCAGGTGGTTTTAGCAGGTTACATGGGCCTATTAATTAATGAGAAAGATCTTTCCTTTTAAATTACTATTACAGTGGTGAGGATGATCAAAACACACTGAAGAATCCAAAAAAGTCAAAGATTTTACATCCAAAACCTCCAGGAAAAATATGAATTTGTCTCAGGCCATGGAAAAGCTCAAAAAGGGTTTTGAAAATCAAGTTAGAGAGGTAGAGGAAAATTGGGAAGAGAAATTAGAGTGACACAAGAAAATCATGGAAAATGAGTCAACAGCTTGCTAGATGAGAGACAGAAAAATAATAAAGAAAATAACAAACAAAAAAACCAACAAAAAAAAAACCAGATAATACCAAATGGTAAAAGAGATCAAACAAAGCATTGAGGAGCAGAATACCTTAAAAATCAGAATTGGCCAAATGGAAAAGGAGGTACAAAAGTCACTGAAGGAAATACTTCTTTAAAAATTAGAATAAAGCAAATGAAAGTTACTGATTTTATGAAAAATCAAGAAATGATAAACAAAACCAAAAGAATAAAAAATGAATAACAGACAATGTGAAATATCTCATTGGAAAATCAGATGACCTGGATAGATCCAAGAGGGAAAGTTAAAAATGATCGGACTACCAGAATGCCATGATCAAAAAAAAAAAAAAAACAGAAAGAAAAGAAAAAAGTGCCTAGCCATGATCTTTGAAGATATTATCAAGGAGGGGGCGTGGAGTCAAGATGGCGGAGTAGAAAGACTCACATATGCTAGCGCTGAATCCACAGCCCATGGATTTAATGTAAGAAGAACTCCCCACAAGTTCTGGATCACTGCAGGGTGTGCAGAAACACAGTGGAAGAGATTTCAGTTCCAGAGAGCCCTGCAGAGCGGTCCCCAGGGTCCGTCGCACCCCAGAAAGCAGAGCCCACCCCTGCCCTGCCCTGGCTGGGTGGCCCCAGAGGAGCAGATCCAAGCAGGCTTCAGGGACAGAATCTCCAGAGGCCGGGAAGGTCCCTCCATCCACAAGCATTACAGGTCAGTGAGAGAGACGTCTGGGCTGACCGAGAGGGGAGCGGGGTGTCTCCATGCCTTGGGTCCCCACAGGAGGAAGCAGTGGAGGCAGAGGCAGGGGCAGTGGCAGAGGCAGCGGCGGCAGCCCGGAACTCCCCAAGCAGGCAGGCAGAATTTCAGGTCTCTGCACAAACCCCATGAGGGAACTGAGCCTGGGAGGCAGCACTGTCCCCACCCCAGCACCAGAACTTAAGGTCACATTGAATACCAGCCATGCCTGCCGCACCTGCCAGAGAAAGCTCATTTGAATCTCAGGCCCCAAGCACTAGCTGGGCCGATCTGGGCGGGGGTGCAGAGGAATCTCAGAAGTCAAGTAACTGGCTGGGAAAATGCCCAGAAAAGGACAGAAAAATAAGACCATAGAAAGCTACTTTGATGGGGGACAGATGTTCCCACCTTTTATTTCTGATGATGAGGAACAATTCTTACCATCAGGGAAAGACGTGGAGGGCGGGGCCTCTCTATCCCAGACATCCGAGGTGGATGTCCGGTGGGCTCAGGGCAAAGAAGAGCTCACAAAGGATTTTGAAAATCAAGTTAGACAGGTGGAGGAAAAACTGGGAAGAGAAATGAGACAGATGCAAGAAAAGCATGAAAAATGGGTCAATACCCTGATAAAGGAGACCCAAAAAAATGCTGAAGAAAATAACACCTTAAAAAATAGGCTCACTCAATTGGCAAAAGAGGTTCAAAAAGCCAATGAGGAGAAGAAAGCTTTCAAAAGCAGAATTAGCCAAATGGAAATAGAGGTTCACAAGCTCACTGAAGAAAATAGTTCTCTCAAGATTAGAATGGAACAGATGGAGGCTAATGACTTTATGAGAAACCAAGATATCACAAAACAAAACCAAAAGAATGAAAAAATAGAAGATAATGTGAAATATGTCATTGGAAAAACAACTGACCTGGAAAATAGATCCAGGAGAGACCTTAAAAATTATGGGACTACCTGAAAGCCATGATCAAAAAAAGAGCCTAGACATCATCTTTCATGAAATTATCAAGGAAAACTGCCCTGACATTCTACAACCAGAGGGCAAAATAAGTATTGAAAGAATCCATCGATCACCACCTGAAAGAGATCCAAAAAGAGAAACTACTAGGAACATTGTGGCCAAATTCCAGAACTCCCAGGTCAAGGAGAAAATCTTGCAAGCAGCTAGAAAGAAACAATTCTAGTATTGTGGAAATAAAATCAGGATAACTCAAGATCTAGCAGCTTCTACATTAAGGGATCAAAGGGCGTGGAATAGGATATTTCAGAAATCAAAGGAACTTGGACTCAAACCAAGAATCACCTACCCAGAAAAACTGAGTATAACACTTCAGGGGAAAATATGGTCTTTCAATGAAACAGAGGACTTTGAAGCATTCTTGATGAAAAGACCAGAGCTGAAAAGAAAATTTGACTTTCAAACACAAGAATGAGAAGAAGCATGAAAAAGTAAACAGCAAAGAGATGTCATAAGGGACTTACCAAAAGTGAACTGTTTACATTCCTACATGGAAAGACAATATTTGTAACTCTTAAAACTTTTCAGTATCTTGGTAGTTGGTGGGACCACACACACACATGTACACGCATGCAGGCACACACACATACACACATGCACACACATACAGAGACAGAGAGCACAGAGTGAATTGAATAGGATGGGACCATATCTTAAAAGAAATTAAGGTAAATGGTGAGAAAGAAAGGTAGAGGGAGGAAAGAGGGTGAAATGGAATGGGGTAAATTATATGTCATTTAAGAGGCAAGCAGGAGACTTTTTAGTGGAGGGAAAAAGAGTAGAGCTGAGGAAAAAAAAAACAAGAAGTTTACCCTCATCACATTTGACTAAAGGAAGGAATAAAATGCACACTCATTTTGGTTTGAAAACCTATCTTACAGTACAGGAAAGTGGGGGAAAAGGAGATAAGCAAGGGGGTGGGGATGATGGAAGGGAGGGCAATGGGAGGAGGGAGCAATTTAAAGTCAACACTCAGGGAGGGACAGGATCAAAAGACAGAATAGAAACAATGAGGGACAGGATAGGATGGAGGGTAATTCAGTTAGTCTTACAGAACACGACTATCATGGAAGTCATTTGCAAAACTATACAGATAGGGCCTATATTGAATTGCTTGCCTTCCCAAAGGGAATGGGTGGGGAGAGAGGGATGGGGAGAATTTGGAACTCAAAGTTTTAGGAACAACTGTTTAGTATTTTTCTTGCTACTAGGAAATAAGACATACAGTAAATGAGGAATAGAAAGTCATCTGGCCCTACAGGACAAAAGAGAAGATGGGGACAAGGGAAGGGAGGGATGATAGAAGAGAGGGCAGATTGGAGATAGGGAAAATTAGATTGCTCGGTGTATTGGGTTGGGGGGAGGGTATAAATGGGGAGAAAATTTGGGTTCTGTGAAAATGAATGTAAAAAGTTAAATAAATAAATTTTTTAAAAAAAGATATTATCAAGGAAAACTACCCTGAAATTCTAGAACCATGGGTGGGGGCGTAAAATAGAAATTGAATTTATTCACTGATAACCTCCTGAAAGAGATCCCAAAATGAAAACTCCCAGTAATAATATAGAAAAATTTCAGAGTTCACAGATCAAGGAGAAAATACTGCAAACTGTCAGAAAGAAACAATTTAGGTACCCACAAATAGGATAGCACAACATTTAGCATTTTCTTTTTTTTTTCTTTTTCTTATATTATTTATTTATTTATTTATTTGTTTGTTTGTTTGTTTGTTTGTTTGTTTGTTTATTTATTTATTTGGCTTTTTACATTCATTTTCACAAATTTTTGGGTTCCAAATTTTCTCCCCTTTTCTCCCCTCCCCCCACCCCAATACCCCAAGCAATCTAATTTTCCCTATCTCCAATCTGTCCTCTCTTCTGTCATCCCTCCCTTCCCTTGTCTCTATCTTGTCTTTTCTCCTGTAGGGCCAGATGACTTTCTATTCCTCATTAACTGTATGTCTTCTTTCCTAGTTGCAACAACAATACTAAACAATTGTTCCTAAAACTTTGAGTTCCAAATTCTCCCCATCCCTCCCTCCCCACCCATTCCCTTTGGTACGGCAGGCAATTCATTATAGGCCATATCTGTGTAGCTTTGCAAATGACCTTCCTGATAGTCGTGTTGTGTAAGACTAACTGAATTGCCATCCCTCCTAACCTGCCCCTCATTGTTTCTCTTCTGTCCTTTGATCCTGTCCCTCCCCAAGTGTTGACTTTCAATTACTTCCTCCTCCCTTTGCCCTCCCTTCCATCATCCCCCCCCAATATCTCCTTCTCCCCCGCTTTCTTATACTGTTAGATAGGTTTTCATACCAAAATGAGTGTGCATTTCACTCCTTCGTTTAGTCAAATGTGATGAGGGTAAACTTTTGTTTGTTTGTTTGTTTGTTTTTTTCCTCAGCTCTCCTCTTTTTCCCTCCACTAAAAACATCTCCTACTTGCCTCTTAAATGACATATAGTTACCCCCTTCCATTTCCCCCTCTTTCCTCTCACTACATTTCTCTCTCACCATTTACCTTAATTTCTTTTAAGGTATGGTCCCATCCTATTCAGTTCAATCTGTGCTCTCTGTCTCTGCATGTGAATGCATGTGTGTATGTGTGTGCATGCGTGTACATGTGTATGTGTGGTCCCACCAACCACCCAGAAACTGAAAAGTTTTAAGAGTTAGAAATATTGTCCTTCCCTGTATGAATGCAAACAGTTCATTTCTGGTAAGTCCCTTAATACTTCTCCTTGCTGTTTACTTTTGCATGCTTCCTCTCATTCTTGTGTTTGAAAGTCAAATTTTCTTTTCAGCTCTGGTCTTTTCATTAAGAATGATTGAAAGTCCTCTGTTTCATTGAAAGACCATATTTTCCCTTGAAGTATTATACTCAGTTTAGCTGGCTAGGTGATTCTTGGTTTCAGTCCTAGTTCCTTTGCCTTCTGGAATATCCTATTCCACGCCCCTCGATCCCTTAATGTAGAAGCTGCTAGATCTTGGGTTATCCTGATTGTATTTCCACAGTACTGGAATTGTTTCTTTCTAGCTGCTTGCAAGATTTTTTCCTTGAGCTGGGAGTTCTGGAATTTGGCCACAATGTTCCTATGAGTTTCTCTTTTTGGATCTCTTTCAGGTGGTGATCGATGGATTCTTTCAATGCTTATTTTGCCCTCTGGTCCTAGAATGTCAGGGCAGTTTTCCTTGATAATTTCATGCAGGACGATGTCTAGGCTCTTTTTTTGATCATGGCTTTCAGGTAGTCCCATAATTTTTAAGTTGTCTCTCCTTGATCTATTTTCCAGGTCAGTTGTTTTTCCCATGAGATATTTCACATTCTCTTCCATTTTATTGTTCTTTTGGTTTTGTTTGGTGATTTCTTGGTTTCTCATAAAGTCATTAGACTCCATCTGTTCCATTCTAATTTTGAGAGAACTATTAAATTCAGTGAGCTTTTGAGCCTCTTTTTCCATTTGGCTCATTCTGCTTTTGAATGCATTCTTCTCCTAATTGGCTTTTTGAACCTCTTTTGCCAATTGAGTGAGCCTATTTTGCAAGGTGTTAATTTCCTCAGCATTTTTTTGGGTCTCCTTTACCAAGATATTGACCTTTTTTTCATACTCTTCTTGCATCTTTGTCATTTCTCTTCCCAGTCTTTCCTCCACCTGTCTAACTTGCTTTTCAAAATCCTTTTTAAGCTCTTCCAAGGCCTGAGCCCACCCAACACCCCCCTGGTGTGTCTGGGGTACTAAGGCCCCACCCTCCACATCTTTCCCTGATGGGAAAAATATATTCTCGTCCTCCCCATCAGATCTGAAGGTCGGGATCATTTGCATTTGTTGGAAAAAACTCTCTAAAGTCTCATTTTTCTTCCCCTTTCTAGGCATTTTCCCAGCCAGTTACTTGATTTCTGAGATTCCTTTCCACCCCCGCCTGGATCCGCCCAGCTAGTGCTTGGCCTCTGAGATTTAAATGCGCTTTCCCGCGGCAAGCTTTGGTTCTGGCGCAGGGGTGGGGGCAGGGCCGCCTCCTAAGCTTGGGCCCTCAGGGGCTTTCTGCAGAGACTTTCAGGAACAGAGCGGGTGGGGGCGGGGTGGGGGGCCCCGCCTGCTGTGCTCAGCTCCCTTGGGGGTTTTATTCAGAGGCGTTCAGCAGTAGAGCAGGGTGGGGGCAGGGCCGTCTCCCCTGCTCGGCTCTCTCAGGTTGGAAAGACCTTCAGTATTGAAGATCCTACCTGCTGCTGGGGGATTCCTGAGTCCCGGGCCGCTGCCGCCTCAGCCGCCCGCCCACGCCTCTGCCGCCACCGCTTCCTCCCGAGGGGGCCCGGGTCACGGAGACGCTCCACTCCCCTCCCCTATCGCAGCCTTCTTTCTTACTGACCTGTAGCTTCTGTGGGCGGAGGGACTTTCCCGGCTGCCGGAGCTTCCCCCGGAGCTTTCCTCTCTGAAGTCTGCTCGGGTCAGCTTCTCTGGAGCCGCGGCCAGGGGTGGGGGTGAGGTCCGCTTTCCGCTTTCCGGCGTGCGATGGACCCCGGGGACGGCTCTCCAGGGTTCAGTGGAACGGAAATCTCTTCCCCTATGTTTATGCACCCCCTGCAGAGATTCAGAATTTATGGGGATCTCCTTTTACCTCAATTCCATGGGTTGTGGGCTCGGAGCTCGTAAATGTGCGTCCTTCTACTCCGCCATCTTGGCTCCGCCCCCAACATTTAGCATTTTCTACATTATAAGATTGGAGGGCTTGTAAGATAGTATTTTTGAGGGCAACGGAGTCAGAATTACAACCAAGAATCACCTACCCAGCAAAACTAAGTATAATTCTTTCTGAGTAAAAATGGATATTCAATGAGATAAAGGTTTTTCAAGCACTCTTGATAAAAAGACTAGAGGTAAGTAGAAAAGTTGACTTACATATGCAAGAATAAAGAGAAGCATGTAAAAAAAAAACAGAAAATAGTAATCATAAGGGATTTACTTAGATTAAACTATCTACATTATTATGTGGGAAAATGGTAGTTGTAAGCATTAAGACTTCTCCATTGTTTGGATAGTCAGAAGGAACATATATAGATAGAGGGCACAGAAGTGAGCTAAACATGAAGGGATGATATCTAAAAAAAACAAAATTAATGGGTGATAGATATACTGGAATAAAGAGAAAGGGGGAGGTAGAATGGGATACATACATTATCTCACATAAAAGAGACAAGAGAAAACTTTTGTCATGGAGAGGAAGGGGGGAAGTGAGAGGGACTGAATGAATTTTACTCTCATCAAGATTGGCTCAAGGACAGAAAAATATACAATCCTATTGTATATAATGATCTCGCTTACTCTACAAGAAATTAGAAGGGGATGGCAATATGAGAAGGGTGGGGGAAGTGATAGAAGGGAGGGCAGATTAGGGGAGGGCTAATCTGAAGCAAAACCCATATGAGAAGGGACAGGATGAAAAGAGAGAGAGTTGAATAAAGTGGGGTGTGGGGAGATATAGTTAGAAATAGTAACTACGAAAAAAATTATAGTTTCCCTGTTAAAGGCCTCCATTCTCAAATATATAGACAATTGAGTTAATTTTTATAAGTAAGGGCCATTCCCCAAGTGACAAATGATCAAAATGTATGATCAGTTTTCAGGTGAACTAATCAAAGCTATCTATAGCAATAAGAAAAAAACAATACCCTAACTCATTATTTGTTGGAGAAATGTAAATTAAAACAATTCTGAAGCACTATCTCATACATATTAGATTGGCTAATAGGGCAGAAAAAATAATGACAAATATTGGAGTGCATATGGGGAAAAAATGAGACTTTAATGTATATTTAAAGTACCTTAATTCACTTTAATGTAGAGTTGCTACTTGATTCAACCATTCTGTAGAGCAATTTGGGACTATTCCCAAAGGACTATAAAACTATGCATGTCCTTTGACCCAGCAATATCACTACTAGCTCTATATCCCAAAAGAGATTAAAAAATAAAAAGGAAAAGGATCTGTATGTGAAAGAATATTTGTAGCAACACTTTTCCTGGGAGTAAAGAATAAAAGTGGAGGGTATGCACATCAGTTCGGGTATGGCCCAGT
Organism: Bettongia penicillata ogilbyi; assembly: GCA_023548195.1. NCBI lineage: Eukaryota > Metazoa > Chordata > Mammalia > Diprotodontia > Potoroidae > Bettongia > Bettongia penicillata. Next base: position 482,211 of record JAJHZJ010000296.1, on the reverse strand, counting down.
AAGTTATGATATGTGATTATGATGGGAAACTATTGCACTATAAGAACTGATGAGTAAGATTCTCTCTGGAAAAAGAAAACCTGGAAAGATTTGCATGAGATGGTGCAAAATGAAATTTAGTGTGTATAAAGTAACAAAAATAGTGTAAGATTATCACTTACGACTTAATTAGCTATTCTCAGTAATACAGTGGTACAAGACAATTGTGAAGGACTTATGATGAAAAACAGTAATCATCTCTTGAGAAAAAACTTCTGGTGTCTGAATAAAGATTGAAGCATCCTTTTTTTATGTTATTTTCCTTGAGTTTTTTTCATGTCTATGTTTTTGTTCACAACATGACTATCAGGGATATGATTTGCATTACTACAAATGTATAACCTATATACAGTTGCTTGCCATCCCAGTGGGGGTGCAAAGGGGGAATGAGTTTGGAACTCAACGATTTAAAACTTGTTTTTACATGTAACTAGGGAAAAAAGAAAATAGTAAATAAAAGTTTATGAGGCAAAGTCAAGGTGGAAGAGTAGAAGCAGGGACCTGCCTGAGCTCTCCACACAAACCCCTCAAAATACCTGTAAAATGATTCTAAATGAATTTTAGAGTAGCAGAAACCACAAAATGACAGTGAAACAGATTGCCAGCAAAGACAATCTGAAACTCTGACAGGAAGGGTTTATGGTACCAGGCTCAGAGCAGAGTGCAATCCAGCATGTACAACACTGGCACAGATGAGACTGAAGTAGCTGTAACTGTTTCCAGATATCTCAACCCACAAACACCAAAGACAGATTTATAGATCAGTGGGAAAGCTCTCTCACCTCGGTGAGAGAGAAACATGGTCGGGCCCCAACCTAGCCACAGCCACAGGGGGATGGGAAGTACTGCTGCAATGGCAGCTACTTCTGGAGTTCACAATTATAAACAGTGGGGAAATTGAGCTGCGGATCTGGGCCACAGTGCTAGGTGGTGGTCCTGGGGACAGGAAGAGTGCTGGTGTGACAGAACTGGTTTTGACTGTGAAGAGGAAGTCCTACTTGCAGTTCCAGGTCAAAAAAGAGTTCTTCTGCTGGTCCATAGACCAGAATGCAGATCAGAAGATGAGTAAAAGTCTATGCTTTGATCATACCACTTTGGAGTAACTGAGAATTTACAGGTTCTTTGTGATATCTCTGAAAACAACTATACAAAATTACTGAAACTTGGGGCAGTATACCCTCCCCTGAAGAAATTGGTGAAAAATCAAGTAACTGGCTGAGAAAATGATAAAAAGGGAGAAAAATAAAAGTATAGAATGTTATTTTCTTGGTGAACATGTATTTTCTTAAGAAAAGAAACATCAAAACATAGAACTAAAGGAAGATCAAAGCACACAACTGGAGGAAGAAAACAAAGTCAAGACTCCTACATCCAAAACCTCCAATAAAAATATGAAAGATCTCAGGTCATGGAAAAGATCTCAAAGATTTTGAAGATCAAGTAAGAAATAGAGGAAAAAAAATGTGAAGAAAAATGAGAGTGATGCAAGAAAATGATGAAAAATGAGTCAACCCTATCAAAAGGAACTCAAAAAATGCTGAAAAAAATAACACCTTTAAGAAGAGTCATCCAAATGTCAAAAAGAGATAAAAGTCAATGAGGAGAATAATTCTTCTCTTTTTTTTTAGCTTTGAAAACATCATACAATATTTATCATATAATTTTTTTAAAATTTATTTATTTAACTTTTTACATTCATTTTCACAAAATTTTGGGTTACAAATTTTCTCCTCATTTATCCCCTCCCCGCAACCAAATACACTAAGCATTTTAATTTTCCCCATCACCAAACAGCCCTCTCTTCTATCATCCCTCCCTTCTCTTGTCCCCATCTTCTCTTTTGTCCCGTAGGGACAGATGACTTTCTATTCCCCATTAACTGTATTTCTTATTTCCTAGTAGCAAGAACAATACTCAACAGTTGTTCCTACAACTTTGAGTTCCAAATTCTCCCCATCCCTCCCTCCCCACCCATTCCCTTTGGGAAGGCAGGCAATTCAATATAGGCCATATCTGTGTAGCTTTGCAAATGACTTCGATAATAGTCATGTTGTGTAAGACTAACTATATTTCCCTCCATCTTATCCTGCCCCTCATTGTTTCTATTCTGTCTCTTGAACCTGTCCCTCCCCGAGTGTTGAATTCAAATTGTTCCCTCCTCCCATTGCCCTCCCTTCCATCATCCCCCCCTTGCTTATCTCCTTCTCCCCCACTTTCCTGTATTGTAAGATAGGTTTTCATAATAAAATGAGTGTGCATTTTATTCCTTCCTTTAGTCAAATATGGTGAGGGTAAACTTCATGTTTTTTTCTCAGCTCTCCTGTTTTGCCCTCCACTAAGAAGTCTCCTGCTTGGCTCTTGAATGAGAGATAATTTACCCCATTCCATTTCCCCCTCTCTCCTCCCACTACATTTCTCTCTCACCATTTACCTTAATTTCTTTTAAGATACGGTACCATCTTATTCAATTCACTTTGTGCTCTCTGTCTCTGTATGTGTGTGCATGTGTGTATGTGTGTGTGCATGCACGTGTGTACGTGTGTGTGTGTGGTCCCACCAACTACCCAGATACTGAAAAATTTTAACAGTTACAAATATTGTCTTTCCATGTAGGAATGTAAACAGTTCACTTTTGGTAAGTCCCTTATGACTTCTCTTTGCTGTTTACTTTTTCATGCTTCTCATTCTTGTGCTTGAAAATCAAATTTTCTTTTCAGCTCTGGTCTTTTCAACAAGAATGCTTGAAAGTCCTCAATTTCATTGAAAGACCATATTTTCTCCTGAAGTATTATACTCAGTTTTGCTGGGTAGGTGATTCTTGGTTTGAGTCCTAGTTCCTTTGACTTCTGGAATAACCTATTCCATGCCCTTCTATCCCTTAATGTAGAAGCTGCTAGATCTTGTGTAACCCCTTTGTATTTCGACAATACTGGAATTGTTTCTTTCTAGCTGCTTGCAATATTTTTTTCCTTGACCTGGGAATTCTGGAATTTGGCTACAATGTTCCTAGGACTTTCTCTTTTTGGATCTCTTTCAGATGGTGATTGATGGATTGCTTGAATACTTCTTTTGCCCTCTGGATCTAGAATCTCAGGGCAGTTTTCCTCGATAATTTCATGGAAGATGATGTCTAGGCTCTTTTTTTGATCATGGCTTTCAGGTAGTCCCATAATTTTTAAGTTGTCTCTCCTGGATTTATTTTCCAGGTCAGTTGTTTTTCCAATGAGGTATTTCACATTATCTTCTATTTTTTCATTCTTTTGGTTTTGTTTTGTGATTTCTTGGTTTCTCAGAAAGTCTTTAGCCTCCATCTGTTCCATTCTAATCTTGAGAGAACTATTTTCTTCAGTGAGCTTTTGAACCTCTTTTTCCATTTGGCTAATTCTGCTTTTGAAAGCATTCTTGTCCTCATTGGCTTTTTGAACCTCTTTTGCCAATTGAGTTAGCCTATTTTTTAAGGTGTTATTTTCTTCAGCATTTTTTGGGGTCTCCTTTATCAGGGTATTGATCCATTTTTCATGCCTTTCTTGCATCTGTCTCATTTCTCTTCCCAGTTTTTCCACCACCTGTCTAACTTGATTTTCAAAATCCTTTGTGAGCTCTTCCATGCCCTGAGCCCACGGGACATCCACTTCGGATGTCTGGAATACAGAGGCCCCGACCTCCACGTCTTTCCCTGATGGTAAGAATTGTTCCTCATCATCAGAAATAAAAGGTGGGAACATCTGTCCCCCATCAAAGTAGCTTTCTATGGTCTTATTTTTCTTTCCTTTTCTGAGCATTTTCCCAGCCAGTTACTTGACTTCTGAGATTCCTCTGCACCCCCGCCTAGATCTGCCCAGCCAGTGCTTGGGGTCTGAGATTCAAATGCTGCTTCCCAGCCTCAGGGCTTTCCGTGGAAGGCACGGCTGCTATTAAATGTGACTTTAAGTTCTGGTGCTGGGCTGGGGGCAGGACCATCCCCAGGCTCAGTTCCCTTAGGGGGTTTATGCAGAGACCTTCAGTAATGGCCCTGAGCTCCTGTCTGTTCTGGGAGTCCCAGGCTGCCACTGCCTCTGCCACTGCCTCTGCCTCTGCCGCTGCATCCCAATGGGGCCCAAGTCACGGAGACACCCCACTCCCCTCTCAGCCAGCCCAGAAGTCTCTCTCACTGACCTGGAGTGCCTGTGGTCAGAGGGACCTTCGCAGCCGCCAGAGATTCTATCCCTGAAGCCTGCTCAGATCTGCTCCTCTGGGGCTGCGCGGCCAGGGCAGGGCAGTGGTGGGCTCCACTGTCGGTGTGCAATGCACTTTGGGGCCAGTTTTTCAGGGCTCTCTGTAATGGAAATCTCTTCTACTGCATTCCTGAGTGTCTTGGACTGCTCCAGAATTTGTGGGGAGTTCTTTTTACAGAAAATTTATAGGCTGTGGGTTCAGAGCTAGCATACAGTGAGTCTTTCTACTCTGCCATCTTGGCTCCTCCCCAGAATAATTCTTTAAAGAACAGAATTGGTCAAATGTAAGAGGTAGTCCAAAACTCGCTGAGGAAAATAATTCCTTAAAAATTAGAATGGAGCAAATGGAAGCTAATGGCTTTCTGAGAAATCAAGAAATTATAAAACAGAATCAAAAGAATGAGAAAAAAATAGAAGTCAATGAAATATCTCATTTGAAAAAGAACTTATCTGGACAATATATCAAGGAAAGATAGTTTTAAAATTATTAGTCTACTTGAAAATCAGGATAAAAAAAAAACCTAGATATCATCTTTCAAGAAAGTATCAAGAGGGGTGGAGTCAAGGTGTCAGAGTAACAGTATGGAGTTTCTAGAGTCCTCCTGCCAAGTCCAGGAAAATACTTGCAATTAATGACTCTAAAAAAATCCTGGAGCTACATAACACAGAGAATGACAGAGTGAAGCAAATCTCCAGCCCAAGAGCCTGGAGGGTAGACAGGAACTGTCTATCACAAGAGGCAGGGCACAGTCCAACTTGGGCCATGCAGGCAGAGACATGACCTGAGCAGGACTTGGGGAGACTGAATTTCTCTCACCTATGGTGGTCTGCAGACTTCATGACCCCAAAATGCTGAGGATAAATTGGAAGGTCAGTGGGAAAAGTCTGTTTGACCATTGCGAGAGAGTGGAGAGATCTGGCCCAATCCCAGGGCAGCATAGGGGGAAGGGGGCAGAGAAACCCACAGCAGTCTCAATACCAGATGAGACAGCTGCATTGTTTCTGGATATCTAGGCCCACAGATTAAGGGAGGATCAGGTGGCTGAGAGAACAGCCCCATTTCCACTGGAAGCAGAGAAGTACCTTAACAAAGAGCTCAAAAGTCAAGTAAATGTCTGGGGAAATGAGGAAAAACTGGAAAAAAAAAGAATTAGACTATAGAATTTTACTTGGGTTACAAGAAAGACTATAGCATGCAAACAGAGGAAAACAAAGTTAAAGCTCCTCCATCCAAATCTTCCAAGAAAAATATGAATTGCTTTCAGGTCATGGAAGAACTCAAAAAATATTTTGAAAATCAAATAAGAGAAATACTGCAAAAATTGGGTAGAAAAATGAAAGTGATGTAAAAAAATCAGGAAAAAGTGTCAACTGCTTGTTAAAGGAGACCCAAAAATGCTGAAGAAAATAACACTTTAAAAGTAGATTAACCTAAATGGCAAAAGAGATTCAAAAAGCCAATGAAGAGAAGAATGCCCAAAAAGCACAATCACAATTATGGAAAAGGAGATCCAAAAGCTCAAAGAAGAAAATAATTCCTTAAAAGTTAGAATGGAGTAGATGGAAACTAATGACTTTATGAAAAATCAAAAAATATAAAACAAAAAGAAAGGAATAAAAAAATAGCAATGTGAAATATCTCACTAGAAAAAACAACTTACCTACAAAATAGATCCAGGAAAGATAATTTGAAATTATGGCACTACCTGAAAGCCATGATAAAAAAAAAGAGCCTAGACATCATCTTTCATTAAATATCAAGGAAAACTGATCGAGGGTAAAAGAATTATTGAAGGAACCCACCAATCCCTTCCTGAAAGAGATCTGAAAAGAAAAACTCTTAGGAATATTGTAGCCAAATTTCAGAGTTCTGATATAAAGGAGAAAATACTGCAAGTGACCAGAAAGGAACAATTCAAGTATTGTGAAAATACAATCAGAATAACACAAAATTCTACAATAAAGGAATGAAAGGCTTGCAATATGACATTGCAGAAGTCAAAGAAACTAGGATTTTAACTGAGAATCAACTACTCAGCAAAACTAAATACAATATTTAAGAGGAAAAATGGTCATTCCACAGAAAAATACAATATTTTTCTGTGGAAATGTTTGACATAGTTTTTATTGTATTTATTTTTTATTTCATTTAAGCTTTTTTTTTCTTTTTTAATTAATTAATTTATTTTTAGTTTTGAACATTAATTTCTTTTTTAAATTTATTTAAGTTTTCAACATTCATTTCCACAAAATTTCCACATTTATCCCCCACCCCAAAACGCTGAACATTCTAATTACTCTCATCACCAATCTGCCCTCCTTTCTAACATCCCTCACTTCCCTTATCCCCATCTTCTCTTTTGTCCTGTAGGGCACAATAACTTTCTATACCCCATTACCTGTATTTATTATTTCCTAGTTGCAAGAACAATACTCAACAGTGGTTTCTAAAACTTTGATTTTCAACTTTTCTTCATCCCTCCCTCCCCATCCATTTCCTTTGGGAAGGCAAGCAATTCAATATAGGCCATATATGTGAAGTTTTGCAAATGACTTTCAAGTGTTGTGTAAGACTAAGTATATTTCCTTCCATCCTATCCTGCCCCCCATTGCTTCTATTCTTTCTTTTAATCCTGTCCCTCCCCAAGAGTGTTGACTTCTAATTGCTCCCTCCTCCCACTGCCCTCCCTTCCATAATCCCACCCCACCCTGCTTATCCCCTTTTCCCCCACTTTCCTGTATTGTAACATAGGTTTTCATACCAAAATGAGAGTGCATTTTATTCCTTCTTTTAGTCTAATGTGATGAGAGTAAGCTTCATGTTTTTTCTCTCACCTCCCCACTTTTTCCCTCCACTGAAAAGTCATTTACTTGCCTCTTTTAGAGAGAATATTTGCCCCATTCCATTTCTCCCTTTCTCCTCCTAATATATTTCTCTCTCACCCCTTCATTGCATTTTTTAAAGATATGATCCCATTCTATTCAGTTCACCCTGTGCTCTCTGTCTCTCTCTCAATGTGTGTGTGTGTATGTGTGAGTGTGTGTTTGAGTGTGTGTATGTGTTGTGTGTGTGTGTGTGATCCCACCAACTCCCCAAATACTGAAAAAAGTTGAAAGAGTTACAAATATTGTCTTTCCATGTTGGAATATAAATAGTTCAACTTTAGTAAGTCCCTTGTGATTTCTTTTTTCTGTTTACCTTTTCATGCTTCTCTTGATTCTTGTGTTTGAAAGTCAAATTTTCTTTTCACAAGAATACTTGAAAGTCCTCGATTTCATTGAAAGACCATTTTCCCCTGAAGTATTATACTCAGTTTTTCTGGGTAGGTGATTCTTGGTTTTAGTCCTAGTTCCTTTGACTCCTGGAATATCATTCCATACTCTTTGATCCCTTAATGTGGAAGTTGCTAGATCTTGTGCTATCCTGGTTATATTTCCAAAATACTTGAATTGTTTCTTTCTAGCTGCTTGCAATACTTTCTCCTTTACCTGGAAACTCTAGAATTTGGCCACAAGTTTCCTAGGAGTTTCTCTTTTTGGATCGTTTTCAGGAGGTGATTGGTGGATTCTTTCAGTATTTATTTTGCCCCCTGGTTCTAGAATTTAAGGGCAGTTTTCCTTGATAATTTCATGAAACATGATGTCTAGGCTCTTTTTCTGATCATGGCTTTCAGGTAGTGCCATAATTTTAAATTGTCTTTCCTGAATCTGTTTTCTAGGTCAGTTGTTTTTCCAATGAGATATTTCACATTATCTTTCTTTTTTTCATTCTTTTGGTTTTGTTATGTGATTTCTTGGTTTCTCATAAAGTCATTAGCCTCTATCTGTTCCTTTCTAATTTTTAAAGAATATTTTTCTTCAGTGAGCTTTTGAACCTCCTTTTCCATTTGGCTAATTCTGTTTTCTAAAGCATTCTTCTCCACATTGGCTTTTTGAACCTCTTTTGCCAATTGAGTTAGCCTATTTTTAAAAGTGTTATTTCCTTCAGTATTTTTTTGGGTCTCCTTTAGTAAGGTGTTGACCTGCTTTTCATGCTTTTCTTACATCTCATTTCTCTTCCCAGTTTTTCCTCCACCTCTCTAACTTGATTTTCAAAATCCTTTTTGAGCTCTTCCATGGCCTAAGCCCATTGAATATTTATTTTGGATGCTTGGGATACAGAAGCCTTGACTTTTATGTCTTTCCCTGATGGTAAATATTGTTCTTCCTCATCAGAAAAGATGGGAAAAGATATCTGTTCTCCAAGAAAGTAACTTTCTTTAGTTTTATTTCCCCCACCTTTTTTTGGTCATTTCCCCAACCAGTTACTTGACTTTTGGGTTCTTTGTTAGGGGTAGGGTATACTCTGGGAATCTCTAAGATCTCAGTTCCTCCAAAGTGGAACAATCAAACATGTACACTGATCTAGGAGCAACAACAGATTTTTGTGCCCAGAATCTTAGCAGTTACCTCTCCACAGCCACCTGGTGTCCAGTTCCACCAAGTCAGCACTAGGGGATGATTTTCAGATAAACTGGATGGGCAGGGCTTCTATTCAGTGTGACATAAAAATCAGTTCCCTCAGGACCTCTACACAGGGATGAGGTAATATTCAGCTCCTCAGTGCCCCCAGGGGTTTTTATGCTCCAACAATGGATGCAGGCAACTGTGCATGCTGTGGTAGGAACTGCTCCTGCCTGCTGGCCTGTGGATGTGGCCTCTGGAGCCACTGCCTGAGGCTAGAGCTATGAGAAGGCCCTTCCCTCTTCCTTGTCCACTGAAAAACCCTCACCACTGACCTTTGGCGCCGGCGGGTTGAGGGATCTGCAGACCAATGCTGCTGGGACTGGGTATCTGCTGCTACTGTGACTAGAGATTCTGCCCCTGAGGTGTCCTCCTCCCAGAGTTGTGCCATGCTGCAAGGCCAAGGCTGCTCTGGGATCTGCTCTACTTCTGGTGCTACCAACGTTTCCTGTGGGCCTTTCAGGTCACCCTGGGCTGGAAGTTTCCTCCACTCTGTTGTCCTTCACTCTGCTGCTCCAAAGTTTTTTGAGAGTCCCTCTCTACAAGTATTTTGTGAACTGTGTGGGGAGAGCCTGAATATGCATGCCTTTCAACTCTGCCCTCTTGGTTCTTCCCCTCAACATTCATTTCCACAAGACTTTGAATTCCATATTTTCTCCCCATCTCTCCCCTTTGCCATCTCAAAGTGCCTTGCATTCTGATCACCCTTTCTCCAAATCTGCCCTCCCTTCTATCACACTCCTCCCTTCCTTTGTCCCCATCTTTCTTGTCTTGTAGGGCAAAGTAGATTTCTATACCCCATTACCTGTGTTTCTTATTTCCAAGTGGCATGAACAAACAAGTCTCAATATTCATTAGCTAAACTTGGAGCTCCAACTTCTCTCCTTTCGTCCCTCCTCACCCATCCCCACTGAGAAGACATGCTATTCAATATAAGTTATATATGTACAGTTTTGTTAAAGCTTTCCATAATAATCATGTTGTGAAAGACAAGCTATATTTCCTTCCTCCTATCCTGCAGATTATTTATTCTGTTCTCTCTTTAGACCTTGTCCCTCCCCTTAAGTGTTTACTTCTAATAACTCCTGCCTCCCATTTCCCCTATCTTCTACCATACCCCACTTCACTTATCCCCATCTCCCCTACTTTCCTGTGGTGTAAGACAGATTTTGATACCAAATTGAGTATGCATGTTATTCTCTCCTTAAGTCAAATGTGATGACAGTAAGCTTCATTTTTTTTCCCTCTCACCTTTCCCCTTTCTCTTCCATTAAAAAAGCTTTTTCTTGCTTCTTTTATGAGTGATAACTTACCCCATTCCATCTCTCCCTTTCTCCTCCCAATATATGCCTTCTCTTAATTTTATTTTTTTAGATATCATCCCTTCCTATTCAACTCACCTTGTGCCTTCGGTCTACATTATATACATATATATATATATATATATATACACACATGTATGTATGTATGAATGTATGCATATGTATGTGTATACATGTATGTATAATCCCACCAACTGCCCAGATAATGAAAAGAAGTTTTCAAGAGTTACAAATATTGTCTTTCCATGTAGGAATGTAAACATTTCAACTTTAGTAAGTCCCTTATGATTTCCCTTTGCTGTTTTCCTTTTCATGCTTCTCTTGATTCTTGTGTTTGAAAGTCAAATTTTCTAGTCAGCTCTGGTATTTTCATCAAGAATGCTTGAAAGTCATCTATTTCATTGAATGACTATTTTTCCCCTTTAGTATTATATTCAGTTTTGCTGCGTGACTCTTGGTTTTAATCCAAATTCCTTTGACTTGTGCAATTTCATATTCCATGTCCTTTGATCCTTTGCTGTAGAAGTTGCTATAACTTGTGTTTTTCTGATTGTATTTCCATAGTACTAGAATTGTTTCTTTCCAGCTGCTTGCAATATTTTCTCCTTAACCTGGGAACTCTGGAATGTGGCTATAATATTCATAGGAGTTTTTCTTTATGATTCTCTTTCAGGAAGTGATTGGTGGATTCTTTCAATATTTATTTTACCCTCTGGTTCTAGAATATGAGGGCAGTTTTCCTTGATAATTTCATGAAAGATGAAGTCTAGGCTCTTTTGTTCATCTTGGTTTTTAGTTAGACCCATAATTTTTAAATTGTTTCTTATGAATCGGTTTTCACAATCAGTTGTTTTTCCAATGAGATACTTCACATTGTCTTCTATTTTTGCACTCTTTTGATTTTGTTTTGTAATATCTTGGTTTCTCATATAGTCATTAGCTTCCATCTGCTCCATTCTAATTTTTAAAGAACTCTTTCCTTCAGTGTGCTTTTGAACCTCCTTTTCCATTGGGCTTTATCTACTTTTTAAAGCATTCTTTTTCTCATTGAAACTTTGGCCTTGAAATAGAGGATTTTTGAGAATTCTTGATGAAAAGATCATAGCTAAATAGAAAATTTGACTTTCAAACACAAGAATCAAGAGAAGTATGAAAAGTTGAAGAGGAAAGAGAATCATAATGGACTTACTAAATTTGAACTGTTTATGTTCCTTCATGACAAGGTAATATTTGTAACTCAAGACATTTCTTGGTATTTGGGTGTTTGGGTAGATTGTATCCATATAGACAGAGGACACAGGGTGAGTTGAACTGGAAGGTATGATGCCTAAAAAGTAAAATTAAGAGGTGAGAGAGGAATATATGGGGAGGATAAAGGAAGAAATGGAATGGGACAAACTATCTTCCATAAAAGACACAAGAAAAAGAGTTGAGGTGAGAGGGGAAAAAGTGAAGCTTACTCTCATCACATTTGGCCTCGGGAGGGAATAACTTGCATACTCAATTTCATATGAAAATCTATCTCACACTACAGGAAAGTAGGGAAGAAGGGGATAGGTGTGGTGTGAAGGGATGATAGAAGGGAGGGAAGATGGAAGAAGGGGGTAATTAGAAGTAAACACTTTTAGAAATGCAAAAGGTCAAAAGAGAGAGTAGAATAAATAGGAGGTCAGATAGGATGGAGGGAAATATAATTAGTCTTTCATAACATGACTTTTATGGAAGTATTTTGCATAACTACACATGTATAACCTATATTGAATTGCTTTCCTTTTCAGTGGGGATAAGTGGGGAGGGAGGAAGGGAAAGAAGTTGGAACTGAAAGTTTTAAAAATGAATGTTAAAAATTGTTTTTTACATGCAACTGGGAAATAAGAAATACAGGTAATGGGGTATAGAAATTGATCTTTCCCTATGAGAAAATAGAGAAGATGCAGATAAGGGAATTGAGGGGTGTTATAGGGAGGGCAGATTAGGGAAAGAGATAATCAGAGTGTATGGTGTCTTTGGGTTGAGGGAGGGCAGAGATGGGGAAAAAATTGAAAGTATCAAGGAAACTGCCGTGATATTCTAGAACCAAAGGGCAAAATGGAAGTGGAAATAATCAGTTAATCACCTCTTGATAGATATCCAAAAAAAGTAAAATGTCTAGGATTATTGTAACCAGATTTCAGAGTTCCCTAATCAAGAAGAAAGTATTACAAGCCACCAGAAAGAAAAATTCAAGTATTGTGGGAAAATAATCAGAATCACATAAGATTTAGGAGGTTCTACACTAAAGGAACAGAGGACTTGGGATGTGATATTCTAAAGGTCAAAGGAGCTAGGAATAAAACCTAGAATCACCTTCCCAGGAAAACTGAGCACACTTTAGGGAAAAGAAATGGGATTTCAAGGAAATAGAGGACATGCAAGTATTCTTGTTGCAAAGACTAGAGCTGAATAGAAAATTTGACTTTCAAAATAGAAACATGATAACATAAAGAGAAAAATGACACCATAAGGAACTCATTAAAGTTGAATTGTTTACATCCTTACTTAGAAAGATGATAATTATAACTCATGAGATGTTTCTCAGTATTAGGGTAGTTAAAAGAAATGTGTGTGTGTAGTATGGATATAGACAGAGGGTACACAGTGAGCTGAATATGAAAGGAGAACACCTAAAAACAATTAAGTGTTGAAATTAATGTAAAGCAAGAAAGAGAAAGGGAGAGATAGAATGTGGTAAATAATCTCATATAAAAGTATAAAAGTAGTAAGAAAAAGTTTTTACAATGGAGGGGAAGAGGAGGGATTTGAGAGGGAATAACTGAGGTTAATTTAACAAGATTTGTTTTAAGAAGGTAATAACATACATTCAATTGCCTATGGAAATATATCTAACCCTGAAGGAAGGGAGGAGGGGAGGGGAGAGGGAGAATAATAGAAGGGACAGCAGATTGGGCAGAATGAGTAATCAGAAGCAAACACTACTGTGGGGGTCAGGTCAGGGAGAGAATGGAATAAATGGAGGGCAGAACAGGATAGAGATAAATGTGGTTAGCCTTTCACAACATGACTGTTAAGAAAGTGTTTTGCATGGCTACACATGTATGACCTATATTGAACTGCTTGCTTTCTCAATGAAGGTGGGTGGGGAGGGAGGAAGGAAGGGAACTCAAAGCTTTAAAATTTGTTTATATATGCAAGTGGAAAATAAGTTGTACAGCCATTGGTATATATATATATATATATATATATATATATATATATATATATATATATATATATATATATATATATATCTTTCCCTATAGGAAAATAGAGTAGAGGTGTATGGGAGAAGATGGTGGTGAAAGAAGGGAGGGCAGACTGGGGCAAGAGGGTATTGGGCTTCATGCTGTCCTGGGGTGGGAGGAGGGGAGAGCTGGGGAGAAAATTTGGAATTCAAACTCTGGTGAAAATGAATGTCAGAAACTGAAAATAAATAATAATAAAATATATAGTATATAATAAAGATGCTATAAAAAGCTTTAAAATGGATAAAGGAAGTTTTTATTTCAAAAACATCATAAATTTTGTATGCATCTAAAAGAAACAGAAAAAAAGACATTAAAAATCTCCAATTGAAAATCAAAATTTAAATTGTGAAAATCAAAGGTGATGTTTATATTTTGATTTTAAACTTGAACTAATAAAATCTAGAAACTTGTTTTAAAGGAAAAACTGCAAAAATGATAAAATGTTGGTTGATCTGACTGAAAAAAAATAATACCAAATTTAAGTAAGTAAAATGAAAAGTGTTAGTTAATTATCAAGGAAGATTAAATTAAAGAAATATTAGTGGATTTTGTTCAATTATAGACCAGTAAGAAATAGATGAATATTTGCAACAATAAAATTTGGCAAAATTAACAGAAGAGAAGATAAATATGTAAATTATATTAGAAAATAAAGTTACCAAGTCATAAATGAACTCTCTAAGAGAAACAAAACAAAACAGAAACAAAAACCCTGCACCAAAAAGATTTGCAAGCAAATTTTATCCCCAAAATAAAAAAAAGGTAATTCCAATATTATACATGGGGAAAAAAGGAAAGAATCATTCTTTGAAATACTTATGGTTTTGATATCTAAATTAGGGGGAGAGAAAATTATTAACCAAGTTCTGTAATGAATATTGATACAAAAAAATTAAAATACAACAATGACAGAGTACTCTGTCATGATGATTAGATGGGATTCATAACAAGAATTCAGGATGGTTGAAATTTAGCAAACTGCAAACATAATTCACTTTATCAGCAACAAAAATCAAGTAATCATACCAATTTATATGAAAAAGATCAGAAAAAGCAGCAACTTTTCCTTTTTTTTTATAGTGTCTACTCTAGCTTTAAGTGGGATTTCTCTTTCTATCTCTTGGAGTTGGACTTTGTTGCTAATATATAGGAATGCAGAAGATTTGTGTGGGTTTATTTTGTAACCTGCAACTTTGCCAAAGTTGTTTATTATTTCAAGTAGATTTTTACTTGAATCTCTGGGATTCTCTAAATATATCATCATATCATCTGCAAAGAGTGATAACTTAGTTTCTTCTTTGGCTATTTTTATTCCTTCAATTTCTTTATCTTGTCTAATTGCTACCGCTAACATTTCTAGTACCATATTGAATAATAATGGTGATAATGGGCATCCTTGTTTCACCCCTGACCTTAGCAACTTTTCCTTTTAAAAATTCCAGCAGACAAGAATAAGTGGATATTTACTTTCTTATAAATAGTATCCATCTTAAATCATGAGCAAATATTATCTGTCTGGAAATAAATTAGAATTATTCCCAATAAGATAAAGAATGAAACTAGGATCCTCATCATCACCATTTTTCTTCAATATTTGACTACAAATGCCATGAAGAGTAATCAGAAAATTTAAAGGAATGGAAAGAATAAGCATTGGAAAAGAGGAAACCAAGCTGTTACTTTGCAGAAGGTATAACAGTACACCTAAACCAAAAAAAATCTACTGCAATACTCATCAAAACACTTCACAACTTAGTAAAATTGCATTTTTAAAAGAGCTATATAAAGAAATTTCATTTAATAACTGCTAACCGTATAACATGCTTGGAAATTTACCTGCAAAGACAAAGTGAAACACCGTACAAGCACAATTGTAAAACACTTTCAATGATCTAAATAATGGGAGAAATGGATAGGTCAAGGCTCTATTAAAATGACAGTTCTGCCTAAATAAAATGAATTCTTCTAATCAATTATACTAATTGTTAATATAGAATAATTGGATTATTCTAATGAATGTACTAATCAAACTTGTTGCTCAATTATTTTTCAGTTGTGTGACAATCTGTGACCCCATTTTTTGTTGTCTTAACAAAGATAATGGAGTAGTTTGACATTTATTTCTCCAGCTCTGTTTATAAATGAGAAAAGTGAGGCAAAGAAGATTTTGACTTGTCCAAAATTACAAAGGTGTTAGATGTCTGAGGCTGAATTTGAAACCCAGAATATGAGTATTCCTGATGTCAAGCCCATCACTACATTCATTGCGCCCCTTAGCTACCCATCAATGAAACTACCAAATAATTATGCTATAGAACTTGAAAAAATAATAGCAAAATTCATCTGAAAAAATGAAAGAGCAAGACTATCAAGGAAATAAATGAAAAAAAGTGAAGGAAGGTGATCTAGTATTATCAGATCAAAATATTCAATAAAAAAATAAAATGATAGTCATCAAAAGAATCTCATGCTGGCAAATAGAATAATTGGTTATTTGAATAGGTTAGCCATGTAATATCAGGAAGTAAATGACCAGATAGTAATCTACTGTTTGGTAGATGCAAAGATCCAAAATACTGGAATTAAATCTTACAGTATGGCAAAAATTTCTGTTGGAAAAAATCATAACTGGGAAGCCTTCTGGGAGAAACAGAACATAAACCAACATCTGACATCGTATACCTAAGGTCAAAATGGATATATGGTTTAGACATTAATGATGGCATAGTGAAATTAGCAGAGCATAGAAAACATCCATGTCAGACGTATGATTAAGGCAACAGACCTTATAAGAGATTGAGAAGATCTCAGGAAATAAAATTAATAATTTGAATTACATATTTTTTTTGATTGTGAAAACAAAATCATTGCAGTAAAAATGAGAAAGAAATCAGGAAACTGGGAAAACAATTTACAGCAAATTTCTCTACTAAAGTTCCATCAGAAGTTCAACAGAGTCTTGGTCTCTATAAAGAACTTTAATGTAGCAGACAACAATCTTTTCAAAGATTCATTTCAATATTATATAATTGTAGCATATTATCATAACATAATATATGATATAACATAGCATAACATAAAATAGTATCACAACATGTAATTATATATATTACAATTGAATAATTTTATAAATGATCACATAGAATATTACATAATATAACATGCTGCATGCATTATATTATATATTATATAAATTCATAATACAAAATTTACATTATATATATTAACTGCATCATATGACAGATTAATGTATCATATTGTGATATGCATTAATTCATCTTATATTATCCATTACACATATAAGACATACATATTACCTCTACCTAAGCATAGAAACATATATAGATATATATAAACACTTCTCCCAAGAATAAATATACATACATAAATATGCATAAAAACATACAAGGGCATTATGTATTTACAGGCATATGCATCTATTTAAATATAAGCATATGATTATATTGATACACATGTGTGGCTGTAAGTACTTGTACATATATTTAGAGGAAGGAAGGGAGGGAGGAAGGGAGGGAGGGAGGAAGGAAGGAAGGAAGGAAGGAAGGAAGGAAGGAAGGAAGGAAGGAAGGAAGGAAGGAAGGAAGGAAGGAAGGAAGGAAGGAAGGAAAAGGAGGCAGTGAGGAATGGAGGGAGGAAGAGAGAGGGGGGTAGAAGACAATAAAAGATACAGAAACAGTAGATGAGCAATTGTTTACACATGCAACTCTTCAGCTACATGATATTGTTTGCAATCAGTCTTCATTTCTTTTGCCTCTGACAATGGATCCTTAGAGTGATCTACTTTGACTGTCCTTGTATTTCATTAAGGATGCTACAAAATATACCACCCTAACATATTGTGTAGCACCCTTACGCAATTAACAGAGTGCCTTCTCCAAACAGGAATATCTGGGAGAATTAACCAATTATAAAGATTCTTAAAGGTAGAGTTGACAAATATGGCATATCAAAAAGTATGGCATGAAGCCAGAGCAGTATTCAAAGACAAACATATATATATATATATATATATATATATATCTGCACAGATATATTAACATAAGTAAAAAGAAAAATAAAATCAATAAGTTGAATTAACAATTAAATATACAAATGAACAAACTTAGTAAAAGAAAATGCAAAATTAAATTATAAAAATTACACAAATAATTTTGAAGTTGAGTATGATAAAAATGAATAACAAATAGAAAGAAAAAACAATAAAAAACTAAATATAATTTTGGAGACAAAAGGAAAAAATACAATTCTCCTTGTCTCCTTCATACTGAAAAACACAATTAAGAAGAGAGGATGAATGTGTACACACACACATCATTTATATATGTGTACATATATATATATAGTTTCTATAATATTATATACATATATGTATGCATATATTTAAAAACAATTAAATCCATGTAAAAAAAGAGACATTAAATAGTTCATAGTATATGAATATCAAATATAGAATCATATAATCATTATGGATCTTTAAGGGACCTCAATTCACCATTTGATCTTATTGCCTACCTTTATAATGGCAAGATATTATGATATAAGCTTTGCCCAGGTTTAAAAGTATTCTCCTGTCCTAAATATCTATGATCATTTGATTATGACTATGCTGCTTAAAAGAATTCACAGAACTGGGTTGTGTTTTTGCAGCAAAATCGAAGGGTGCTTAGCAAACATAGTTAGTTGTGGGATGGAATTCTCATTACCTCACACCATACTAGAAATTTCACCACACTGGAAAAATCCTTGGTTTTTCAGTCAGTTGGATAATTTCTGAGTCCTCCCTCTCATGATTATTTGTGTGACTTTGAACAAATTATTTAGCTTTCATGTTCATCATTTTCCTGAGAAGAAAAATTCTATTGGAATGCATGCCCTCAGAGTCCTTTCCAACTTCCTACATGATCATATGTCCTGTTTAAAACCAGGACACAAACGGTAGTAGGTGACAGTCAGGGGACTGAACATTGATCTGTATCTTCACAGTCCCTTGGATTATCATGATCTTCCCATGGGGAACCTTCATTTTATTATTCCCATGAAAAGCAAATGTCATCAATCTTGGGGAAGTGAGCAGTGTCAAAATCAGTTTGACACATCAAGCAAAGATTAATTGAATATGCTACCTGGTCTCAGGTTCAAAGATTAGTTCTTTGGATGGGAGGAAGTATGAACACTTGCTAATATTAGAGGGCTTTAGAAAAAATCTTTACAAGAGGTGATTTGTCCTGGAGAGATATTTCTTTAGTCACAAGAGGTATGAATCTGAAGACTGGTCCAAATTCTTTGAGTATCTATGAGAAAAGCATTTAAAATCTGAGATCCTCATTTCATTATATTTAAAATATAAATTATAATATAAATATTTTCTAATTCCTAATTCTAATTTTATTCCAGGGAATAAAATTATTTAACATATATCTTTTAAAATGTTTTGAACTTTAAATGTCACTTTCATTAGATGATGCATGAAACTTTTGAAGCAAGAGGAATGAAAATTATTACAAAACTTTTATGTTAAGATATGACAGTTCTATGTCCAATAAATCAATTAGCAGTATAAAATAGGTATTACATATTTTTCTATAATGTGCAGTCATGACCATCTATTTGAAAGAATCATAAAAACAGTCTTAGATATTGGACAAAAGCTAATGACACGACACACACACAAACACACACACAAATGCCTTGTATTTGGCTGAAAGGATAAAGTCACAATTTTGAGCTGCATATATTTAAAAACTAACAATGGTAAACTGAGAGAAATATGTGAATAAACAAGTGAAGAAATCCAGGTTTAAAGAGAATTTCTCTTTATCAGAAAGAAGGAAGCAGAAGTATTACTAGAGAAAATTCATCCATCGGAGATGATCACACATTCAGCCAAGAGTAGATTTAGACAGGGGACAAATAATATGTCATTCCTATATTATTTGGAAAATGATAAGTTTCAATGATGATAACCTGAGGGAGCTAAAGTAAAAGAGTGTCTGCCCTGTGTCACATTTAGCAGTGTGCTCAGCGCCTTTGCTGCTAAATGTGAGACAGGCAAGTAATTTTGAAAGAGAATATGACAAGGCTGTATTTTGTCATCTGATTTCTTTAACTCACATCCAAAGTACATCATGGGAAATGTCCAGTTGGATAAATCAAAAGTTGGAAGGAAAGTTGTTGGGAGAAATGTCAATAATCTCAGAAATGCAGATGAAACCACTCCAATGGTAGAAAGTGAAGAGAAATTTAGAAGTCACTTGATGAAGATGAAAAAGTAGAGTATAAAAGTTGACTTGAAGCTTAATGCCAAAACACAAATACATACACACACACACACACACACACACACACACACACACACAAGGTCTTGGTAACTGCTCCCTTCATTGCCTGGCAAATAGAGAAGAAATTAAAGTAGTGTCAGATTTATATTCTTATGTTCTAAGATCACAGCAGATGGCAACTGGAGTCAAGGAATTAAAAGATACTTGCTCCTTAGAAGGGAAGCTGTCACAAATCTGGACCACAGCCTAAAAAGCAGTGATATCACCTTGCTGACAAAGGTTTATGTGGTCAAAGATATGTTTCTTTTTTTCCAATAGAAATGCATTTCTATAAGAGATAAACTATAAGGAAAGGTTAGCACTGCAACATTCAACACTTTCAAACTGTGGTGCTGCAGATGATTTTTGAAAGTCCTTTGGATAGCAGGGTGATCAAATCAGTTAATACTTAAATTAATTCAGCCTGTTCATTGTAAAGTCAAATACTGGAGCTAAAGTTAAAGATTTTTGGTCACATAAAAAGAAGACAGGACTCATTAAATATATTCTGATGTTGGGAGAGATTGAAGGCAAAAGGAAACATTGATGTCACAGGAGGGATAGATAGATAGTGTCATAGGAACAATGAACATGAAATTGGAAAGATTGAAAGTTAGTAGAAGACAGAGGGACTTGGAATGCTATGGACCATGGAACACAATTGGATAACTGAACATATATTACCAAAATCATTGTTTCAAATAATATTAGTTGAATCTCTATGATTTTGCAAGTATGCCATCATATCATCTACAAAAACAGTTCACTTTTGGTAAGTCCCTTATGACTTCTCTTTGCTGTTTACTTTTTCATGCTTCTTCTCATTCTTGTGTTTGAAAGTCAGATTTTCTTTTCAGCTCTGGTCTTTTCATCAAGAATGCTTGAAAGTCCTCTGTTTCATTGAAAGACCATATTTTCCCCTGAAGTATTATACTCAGTTTTGCTGGGTAGGTGATTCTTGGTTTGAGTCCTAGTTCCTTTGACTTCTGGAATATCCTATTCCATGCCCGTTGATCCCTTAATGTAGAAGCTGCTAGATCTTGTGTTATCCTTATTGCATTTCCACAATACTGGAATTGTTTCTTTCTAGCTGCTTGCAATATTTTCTCCTTGACCTGGGAATTCTGGAATTTGGCCACAATGTTCCCAGGAGATTCTCTTTTTGGATTTCTTTCAGGTGGTGATCAATGGATTCTTTCAATACTTATTTTGCCCTCTGGTTGTAGAATATCAGGGCAGTTTTCCTCGATAATTTCATGAAAGATGATGTCTAGGCTCTTTTTTTGATCATGACTTTCAGGTAGTCCCATGATTTTTGAGTTGTCTTTCCTGGATCTATTTTCCAGGTCAGCTGTTTTTCCAATGAGATATTTCACATTCTCTTCCATTTTTTCATTCTTTTGGTTTTGTTTTATGATTTCTTGGTTTCTCAGAAAGTCATTAGACTCCATCTGTTCCATTCTAATTTTGAGAGAACTATTCTCTTCAGTGAGCTTTTGAACCTCTTTTTCCATTTGGCTAACTCTGCTTTTGAAAGCATTCTTCTCCTCATTGGCTTTTTGAACCTCTTTTGCCAATTGAGTGAGCCTATTTTTCAAGGTGTTATTTTCTTCAAAAATTTTCTTTTTTGGGTCTCTTTACCAAGGTATTGACCCATTTTTCATGCTTTTCTTGCATCTCTCTCATTTCTCTTCCCAGTTTTTCCTCCACCTGCCTAACTTGCTTTTCAAAATCCTTTTTGAGCTCTTCCATGTCCTGAGCCCACCAGACATCCACCTGGGATGTCTGGGATACGGAGGCCCCGACCTCCATGTCTTTCCCTGATGGTAAGGATTGTTCCTCCTCATCAGAATTGAAAGGTGGGAACATCTGCACCCCATCAAAGTAGCTCTCTATGGTCTTATTTTGCTTCCTTTTTCTGGGCATTTTTCCAGCCAGTTACTTGACTTCTGAGATTCCTCTGCACCCCCGCCTAGATCGGCCCAGCTAGTGCTTGGGGTCTGAGATTCAAATGGGCTTTCTGTGGCAGGCTTGACTGCTATTCAATGTGAGCTTAAGTTCTGGTGCTGGGGTGGGGGCAGGGCTGCCTCCCAGGCTCAGTTCACTCAGGGGGTTTATGCAGAGCCCTGAACTTCTGCCTGCCTGCTCAGGGAGTCCCAGGCCACCGCTGTTGCCTCTGCTGCTGCCTCTGCTGCAGCCACCTCTTCTTCCTCCCGAGGGGGCCCGAGCCACGGAGACACCTCACTCCCCTCTCGGCCAGCCCAGATGGCTCTCTCACTGACCTGTGCTGTCTGTGGGCGGAGGGACCTTCCCAGCCGCCGGAGATTCCATCCCTGAAGCCTGCTCGGACCTGCTCCTCTGGGGCCACTCGGCCAGGGCAGTGCAGGGGTGGGCTCCACTTCCTGGGGTGCATGGACCCTGGGGACAGCTCTCCAGGGCTCTCTGAAACGGAAATCTTTTCCACCGTGTTTCTGCGCACCTTGCAGTGATCCAGAATTTGTGAGGAATTCTTCTTGCAGGAAATATATGGGCTGTGGGTTCGGAGCTAGCATACATGAGTTTTTCTACTCCGCCATCTTGGTTCCACCCCCCAAAAGTAAACTTCATGAAAAAATGAAAGTTCACCTTTCTTTTCATTCTCAGTAACTAGTGTCATAACAGAGACATAGTGGGTGCTGATTAAATGGCTGCTTGCTTTATTTCATTGACATTTACTGGCCTCAGTTTCTTTCTTATTCAAGAATTTGTTTGGATCCTTTAAACCATAAAACCCAAGTGTCAGAGGTTTCTGTCTTTGCCTCAAAGTATGAAAGCTTACACAACTTAAAAAATATATTCTGCCTAAAATTCCCCACGCCCTTGGGGAACTACAACAGAATTCAAATGACTTTGTCCCCTCCCCTTGTCAAATCCTTCCATCTTCACCAGCACCAAGGACAGAGTCCTAATTTTCCATCACTTTCAGAGACCAGACCAAATCATTTTGTAGGTCATAAATAAAGTCAGCAAAATCAAAGTTTGCCTTGTATTAAATGATGACCTAGAATTATAGGAGAAAAAAGTTTCAGTAAAAGGGGAAGAACATGTCTCCTCAGTGAATGAAAGTTAAAATATGGTAAAATTTAGTTTAATGGTTCCATCTGTTTATCCTACTGTTTAGCTATAAAGATGATGGCAGATATATGGCAAAAGAAGTTCCCCTCTAACCTCTTTATTTGAAGGAAATACCTGCTAATTTATTGCTCATTGAAAAGACTAAAAACAAAAGATAAGGTGATAGAAAATAGGGCCATAAAATTAAAACAAACAAAGAACTTGTCAGAGTCAGATGTTTGGATTTTCTTCCTCCTTTGGAAAAAATGTGTTGTTGTTTGCATTTGAGTCACTGGAAGATCTAATGTCTTGCTAGTTGGAAGGGTTAGACCTCCTTGTCATTTATTTTTCACCTATGTCAGCTTCAAAACTCGATATTTTTATATCTATGACTGAGGGCTAGTTTTACACTCAAGTTCCCTGATGACATGCAGTAGCAACTTAACATGTAATCTCTTGCAAATTAAATAAATATAAGAAAGAAAAATATTAAATCTGTGGATAATTCTTATTAGAGTTTTATTATCCAAGAAGTTTGAATTTGCCTTTCCTTTATGTTCCTCAAATTATCTTGGTGAAAACAATAAATTCCCAAGTTAGTCAGAAGGAGTTTTTCTTGAACACTCAAATTTAAACATCTAGTTTTTTTTTTTCAAAACAAGGGAAATAAAAAATACAAATTAGAGTTGAACCTAGTTCTCAGCACTATCTCCAGTATTTTTTTTTTAATTTCTTACTCTAATGCCCTGATAACAGAAATAAACATGATGAAAGTAGAGGAAAGGAATGTCAAAAATCAGAAATTGTGATTTCTATGCTCAGGTCTGCCAAAGCTTATATTTTATTCATCTGTAAAATTATCATATTGCATTATATCATGAAATAGCATGGAAGTATTCTAGCTCCATGATTCTACCATTTCAGGAAGGTTAAGTATCAGTATATGGCCTGTAGATAGTTTGATGTTGCAAAAATTTGCCACTTCCTTGACTGTCCACCACTTTATCTATTTGAATTTTATTCATTCTTTGTAGTGCAAGTCTAATTATCTTTGTTCTATCAATAGCCTTTTCCATAGAATCATAGAACATTTAAATTCTAAGGAGTGACAGAAGTAATCTAGAAGAATCTGATCTACAATAACCCCTACCAGCATCACACAGGCTCCATTTGAAGATATCAGGTGAAGAGTAATTTACTACCTCCTGATATAGCCTTTTTTGCCCTATCACCAATTTATGTCTTAGGAAGATTTTTGTTTAATTTTAAAATTACATACTTAATGGTAATATGCTCTTATGCAACTTTCATTTATTATATATAGTTCTAACCCAAGGATGGGGAACTTTTGACCTTGAGGTCACATGTGGCCCTCTAGGTCCTGAAATATGGCCCTTTGCCTGATTCCAAGCCTCACAGTAAAAATGTAAGGCTTGGATTCAGTCAAATGGTCACACTTGAGGATCTAGAGGACTCACATGTGACCTTGAAATGGTAGATTCCTCACCCATGTTCTGCTTTCTGGGGTCATATAGAGTAAAACCAGATTGTCATATAGATGACAACTCTTTAAGTGCTTAAAAATCTCACTTCCTTTATGCTTTTCTTTTCTGACTGAACCACTTTGGCATTAACTTTATTTCCTTCTTAACCTCATTATCTTCCTTTGGGTGTACTTCAATTTATCAATGTCCTTACTAAAATTTGCACTGAAAATTGAAGGTAATATCCCAGACATTACAGTCATATGCTACCTAAGACAGCCCTGTCAACTTTGCAGTTATGAATGCTAACA
Source organism: Bettongia penicillata ogilbyi (assembly GCA_023548195.1). NCBI lineage: Eukaryota > Metazoa > Chordata > Mammalia > Diprotodontia > Potoroidae > Bettongia > Bettongia penicillata. The sequence goes on along the minus strand of JAJHZJ010000296.1, from coordinate 457,623 downwards.
TACCTTTCAAAGAGTGCCCTGCCATCACTAGTCTAGGTATGTCAAAGGATATATGCTCTTAGCTATGTTGCTAATCATTTGAACTATGCATGTCACATTTCATACCTCCTTATCCCCGAGCAAAAAGAATCTTGTCCATGTTCTCACCAGAGTTTGCCAAACATTTAAAATACTTTAACAATATGCAAGGCATCGTATAAAAAAATTGTGACAATAAAACCAGTACTCATTCTAATACCTCCTAGTAGAGTGTTCAATACATGTGATGTAATTAGATACAGTTTAAATGGAATTCAATGAACATTCAATCATGCTTGCTAGGTTCCAGATTTACTGTACCTCTGATGTTTCCTGTGTGAGCTTAGATAAATCATGTGTACCCTGTGGGACTTGATTTCCTCATCTGTAACCTAAAATCTTTAGACTATATTATTTCTAATGCACCTTCTACAACCAGATCTATAAGCAAATTATAAAATTCAAAAGGACAGTTTTTTTAATGGAGCTTTTGAACTCAAGTGATTTGTATAATAGCAGAATATTGAGACAATAGGAATATAACATTTTAGGAGGGGCAGCTAGGTGGTGCAGTGGATAAAGCACCAGTGCAGGAGTCAGGAGGACCAGAGTTCAAATCTCACCTCAAGACGCTTGACACTCCTGAGCTGTGTGACCTTGGGCAAGCCACTTAACCCCAACTGACTCATCCTAGGTCATCTCCAGTCATCCTAATGAATATCTGTTCACTGAATTCAGATGACTCTGGAGGAGAAATGAGGCTGGTGACCTCCACATCCCTCCCTCAATCAAAAACAAAGTCAAGTGCAAGTCATGTCATTATTTCTCTGATGGCATGGTCTTCTTTGACAATGAAGGACTAATACTCACACACAGTTGTAGGGAGTAATTTCTCATGAAAACAAAGAATTGTATTTGGTTTCAAAATCTACTACTTCCTAAGAAAGTATTTTCCATTTATCAATCAATGCACAAGCATTTATAGAGTATCCCCCACACTCAAGGTACTGTGTTAACACTAGGAATATATAGTTTAAAAAAAAAGAGAGAGAAAATATTCCCTCCCTTCACAGTGATGAGACAATATAAACTTGTGCATATTTATGCCTATGTGCATATGCGTTTGTAAGCACACATATATGTGTATATAGATAATGACTTTTAGAAATTGTTCACTATATCAAATCTAAATTTACTTTTCAAAATTTCCAGCCATTTTTATTCAAAATATGTATTAAATGCATGCACACTAGGTACCATGTATGGCTATTTGTGTACAATTATGAAAACCAACCAAGTGTGACTTCAAAGAGCTTTAAAACTAATTGAAGCATATTGCCCACACACAATAAGATAACATAGAATGTGATCAATTCCAATTATTGTTTCAAGGCATTTTGACAAGCAACATCCTTTTTTTTCCTCTTGGGAAGAAAAGAGAGGGAGAGAGAATGGGATTCTAATGGAGAATGTAGTACCTGAACTGTACCACAAAGAAAAGCATTTAAAAAGAAAAGGGACTTAGCCAGAGGAATCCAACACTTCATCATAATCTGTGAAAATGAACCAACCTGTAACAGAGATAAAGGAAATAAGTCTTGAAGATCTTAATTTAGACATAGCTTCAGGATAAATCTTATTAAAATAAAAGATAACCAAAGGTGAACTGCCTAAAATAGTAATCAGTTTACCATCCATGGAGATGTCCAATCAGAAACTGAATTGGATTTCAAATAATTGCATTATTTGTTTTTTTTTTTTTTTTTATAAGTAAGTTGGTCTAAATGGACATTAAAGAGCCTTCTAACCTTAAAATACTTTGATATAGGGAGCTCTACTCAATGTCGTGGAGCAGAGAATTTGAATCATGAACCATACCTTAGGAAGGTTTTCTGGCATTTATCTGAAGGGTGTTTTTAATATTGTAGAGATTGCAAACAGTGAGACTATGAAAGAGTTTCTTAAAGTAGTTTGGACAGGGAATGATGAAGGTGTAACATAGGGTTAATGTAGAAGAGGAGGCAGAGGCAAGGGACAGGCTAAATTTATCCAGCTGAGGTTGGATGAGTTTGAATTAAATGTGGAATATTTAAATGTAATTGGTTAAATTTCTTAAAATTTAATCAAGTTAAAATTTAAATATGGGAGATGAGGGAAAGGAGAAAATTTTGAGTAGAGTTTTGAACTTTGATGATAGAAAAGAATATGTCTGTCACTGACCAAAATCCATAAAGTAACAAAGGCAAAATGTTGGAGCATCTATTCAGGATTATAATTTCAAATGACTAACTTTCCTTTGTTAGTGTGATATTCTAAAAAAAAAAAAAAACACTCCTTCAAATGTTCAGGTGTAGAGAATTCATTGAAGATCTCCAAGGAAAATATTGATAAGTTCTTCTAGGATCTTTTAAAGATGAAATTATTCTGCAGGTATGAGTTATATGAGGTTGGTTCTGAGGTCTCTTCCCACTCTAAGCATCTGTTGTGTGCTAGGCACCGTACTATATAAAAAGTGACAAAGGATGTCTCAGTCCTCTTGAAGCTCACATTCTAATGGGACAGAAAACAAGCAAGCAAATATGTACAAACTATATGGGAAAAATTAGAAAGAAAAAAAAGAAAGATGCTAGAATTAAAAGGGATTGGCAAAGGCTTCCCATACAGGATAAGATTTTAGTTTGGACTTAGAAGAATAGAGAAGTCAGAGGAGGGGCATGGTGAAGAGGGAGAAAATCCAAGAGGACAGTCAGAGAAAATGCTCACAATTGAGAGATGGAGTGTGTTGTTGTTTGAGAAATAGCAAGGTGGTCAGTGTCACTGGATAAAAGAGTACATGGTAGGGAGCAAGGGTTGGACAAATGGAAAGTTGAGTCAGAGGTAGGGGTATTGGGTTATGAAGGACCTTGTATGTGAAATAGAGAATTTTTTTTAATTTTATCATTTTTATTGAGTAGGGGGTTGACATGATCAGATCTTCAAAGGATTTAGTGATTAATGATATATTCAGTACTTGGACTGAATATTCTTTTTCATTCTTGGTGGAATACAAAAATAAGCACAAATTAGATTTCATAATTTCTCCAGATTTATCTTGGTTTTAGAGGATCTATGAAATTGAAAAGGAAAAATAATGCATCTTTATTTCAATACAGTTGATTTTCTTTATAATCTTATGCAATTCATTTTAGACATTAAAAACATTATTCTGACAAAACTGTCAAAATACACACACACACACACACACACATAGATAGATTTTAAATAGAGCTGAAGTCTTGGTTGGTTGAGGGACCATTAACTTTGTATCAGATGTGAGTCTCAAAAGCATTTTTGGTAGAGTATTAGCTATGATCACTTGGATTAATTGATTTAAATTCAAAAGTACTCTGGTCATAGAAGAGGAATTGTGATAATTGGACTAATAATGTTATATAAATATTTCAGGAGGGGTGACAATAGATGAGTTGAGAAGTGTTTTTTTTGTACAGCAAGTTTTAGGAAGTTAGTTGAATGAATCTGAAGGTTTGTCTAAACTTCAAGTCCCTTTTCTAAAGTGTATAACTAATTATTTATGAATAAGTTCCCACACAATTAAAACTGTCTACCATTTCCATGTCTCATTTCTTTGAAAAGGAAACTTTGCACAGCAAGGATATATTGGCCAATGGAAACATTTCCCTTGACAGAAAAGTGTGTCTCCTGTGGGGTTTTTAAATACCTAACTCCCTGTAACAATTGCTTGTTCTGAGGTTTGCCTAGTTTCTTTTCCTTCCATTTGATTTCCAACCTGAGTTTTCATCCCTTTTTGTTTGCAGAGATATCATTTTCCCAGCTTCCAATGGCAGGTACCACTGAGATATGAGATTGATGTTTAAAAATACAGTGTAAGATGAAATTAAGCTCAATGGTCCAGTGTGTCTTCAAAAATAGAAGGGAATATTTACTTCCCCATGAAATTGTCTCAATCACACATTTCACTGTTAGAATCAAACAACATGCTCTCCTCCATGTTGGAGTCTGGTGTTTTTAACAAAATCCTGGTGTGCAAACATTGAACTACTTGCAACTTTGTGTTTGCTTTCAAGCAGAGCTTTGTCTCTGCTAAACTATTAATGTGTATTTTATGACATCATTTTCAGCCTGCCTTTTCCCTTCCTTTCTTCCTACCTCTCTAATGTCAGTTTCTTTGGATACAAAATAACAGAAACTCTATAGATTAAGTGATTATACTTCCATTTTGATAATAAAATTCTATTTATAATCAAGACTTAGCATGGCGGGAAGGGAATATTTTTATTCCCCTTGACTTATTTTGTGATATAAAGTAATCAAAGGATTTTTTTTTCCTATTGTAAAAAAATCTCTGATAGGCAGGCATATCTCAGCACATTGGTACTAAGGAAATGAATGAAGTACAGGAAGAAATACAGGATGGAGTTTCTAGAGACCTGATTTTGCCTTGATGTGCAATGTTGGACAAATTATTGAGTTTTTCCCCCTGCTACTGCAAAATTATTGGCTTAACCCTTGTAACTTCAAATGTGCCTGCAAGATCTAGCATTGTATATCAAATGTTATATGGTTTCTTTTAATTCTGAGGCTTATTTTCTGTTCTGATGACTTACCCAGCTTTGATATGAGACATTCTTTGTTCTAAGAGTCCTTTCTGCTCAAATTTTCTATAGCCTTTGCTCTAAGGTTCTTTCTACCTCAACTGTCCTTGGTTTCTAGGTGATTGACCTATAAGACTCACTGTTAGAGAATCTTTGTTTCGAAATTTGATTCTTTTCTACAAGCTCCTTAATTTCCAGATTCTGAGACATTGAAAAGAAGCAAGAATGAGCTGTCTAGCAACAGGAAAAAAATGGTACATGTAAACTCTCCATCCTAGCATAGGAAGGACTAATCCCTCTATCTGCCATATAGGTTCAAATACTATATAGGCAAGTAAGTGGCACACTGGATAGATAGTGTGCTACACCTGGAGCCAGGATAACATGAGTTCAAATATAGACTCCAACACTTACTAGCAGTATGGCCCTGTAACTTAATTTCCATTTGCCTCAATTTCCTCATCAGTATAGATGTAGATAATAGAACTAATCTCACAAGGTTGTTCTAAAATACAAATGAAATAATAATTGCAAAACCCTTAGCACAGTTCATGGCATGTATTAAGTGTAATATTAATTTAAGTTATTATTATGATGTGATGGAATTCTTAGGGTTAATAAACTGTGAATTCATGTTCTTAAGAATAGCACAATTTCAAGGGTTTTAGTTACATTCTAGGGTAGGTTGTGATCAAAGGATTTTAGATTTAGACATGAGCGGAACCTTAAAATTCAATCAATCCAGCAGCCTTATTTAATAATTGAGGAAAATGTTTTCCCTCATTTTGTGGAAGAGAAAACTTAGGTTTAGTGAGGTTAGTTAGATCATCCAAAACTGTGTTATGGATGGATATTCCAGGAAACCTTTGACGCCATCTAGTATTGCATCATGATACCAGCTCCTAGTGAGTTACATATCCTAACATCAGAAGGTATGTCTTCTTATTTGTAGCATCCACCTCCAGTTCAAGGTAAAGTTGTGTATTAATATTGTGGTGAGATCAGATGTCACCTAATAGTCACATTTAATGAGTATTTCTGTTTTCTAATCACACTATGATTATATTTATATATTATATTATATTATATTATATTATATTGTGTTATGTTATGTTATGTTATGTTATGTTATGTTATGTTATGTTATGTTATGTTATGTTATGTTATATTATATTATATTATATATTGTTGTTGTTTCACAAGTTGTCAAGAGTTTCATTACTTATTCCCATCCCTCCTCTAAGAATGGTGGCTACGTGGTACCATTGTTCAAGCACTAATCAAATTACTTTTAGGATGCTGATTAGGTATTTCATGATATTTTGCTTTTCTTCATTGCCTTACATGTTTCAAATCAATTGAATTTAACCAACATTTATTAAGCAGCAAGCATAATTCCAGTCACAATGCTAGGCACAGTAAACATGAAATTAAAAATAGATGTATATATATATATGAATATAAGCATGTATACATATATCCACATGTATACACATGTATATATGCACATGCATATGCATGCACACCATACATTTTGTGTTTGTGTGTACATGTATACATATATGTGTGCATACACATGATGTGTTCATAATGTACATGCATGTCCACAGTGTACATGTACATGTAATATGAACATGTGTGTTTATCCTTCATTGCTGAAGAAGACCATGCCATCAGAGAAATATGACATGAGTTGTGCTTGGCTTTGTTTTGAGTGAGGGTGGGCTGTACAGGTCACTAGCCTCATTTCTCCTCCAGAACCATCTGAATCCAGTGACCAGATATTCATCAGAATGACTGGAGATGACCCAAGAAGAGGCAATTGGGGTGAAGTGACTTACCCAAGGTCACACAGCTAGTGAGGATCAGTTGTGTGAGGTGAGATTTGAACTCAGGTCCTCCTGACTCCAGAACTGGTGCTCTATCTACTGCACCATCCAGCTGCCCATATGTATGTATGTGTATATATGTATATATGCATATATAATGTATATATGCACACATATACACACATATGTACATACACACGTGTGTGTGTATGGAGAGAGGGAGACAGAGAAAGAGAATTTACGGATTAATTTAAGGCATGATTGTATAAATCCTAACATTTGAAAGGACATTATTACAATGAGAATTAGGAAGAAAAGTAAATCAATAGATGAGAAAAGAGGGAAGACCTTGTTATCAATAACTCCAACAAGGACACAATCTCCATTTCACTGTCTCTGAAACTGGCTGTAGGCAGCCTAGAAAGACCTATATAATATAAACCTTGGGGCTTACTTCTCTTACCTGCCTCTTCTACTTAATAGAAAGCTATGTTATGAGAAGCACTAGTAACAGACACAGTTGAGACCTGTATATGAAAACAGAATTGCTAAAGCTTCTGAAAGTCATCTTTCATAAATCACCTTTAGCAATTTTTGTCCTTTTGTCAGTGTCTATGTTTTTGTGGGGAGGGTGGGGGCATCTATGGGGACAACAAAAGAGTTGTACTATAAATTTCTGGTCCATAAATTGATATTTTCATATATAAGAAGTAAACAATTTGACTTTTATGTATATTTTATCTTTCTCATGGATATTATATATCAAAATCCCTTTTAAGTTCTGCTATTTTTATTTGGGGGGGGTGGGATTGGTCACAAATCACTAAAAGTATTTCAGTTCATAAAATGTCCATTTTTTTCCCATTCAGGATTATACTTAACTTTGCTGGGGAAGTTACTCTTAGTGATAACCTCAGGTCTTTTGCTCTATGAAATTCAGTATTCCAAGATGTATGACTCTTCAGTGCCATAGATACTAAGTCTTGGGTAGCTTGTATAGTAGTCTTATTGTGTATTAATGATGTTTAAATTGTTTTTTTCTAGTTACTTTCAGGATTTTCTCCTTAACCTGGAAGCTTCGAAATTTGGCTATATTTCTGTAAATTTTCCTCCTGGGATCTCTTTCAGGTGGTGATTGATAGTTTTATTTCCCCCCCCCCCCATTTTTGCTTTGCCTTATTGTTCTAGAAACTCAGGGCAACTTTCCTTCATAATTTCTTTTGATATTGTATCAAAATTTTTATTTTTTATCATAATTTTTGGGCAGTCCAACTATTCTTATATTATTTTTCCTTGATTTGTTCTCCAGATTATTTTTCTCTCTCATTAGTTGTTTCACATTATCTATTTTTCTTTCTTTTGATTGTGTTTAATTATTTCTCTGTGTCTTAGAATGTCATTAGTTTCCCTTTTCCCAATTCTAGTTTTCAAGGAATTGTTCTCTTCCTGAAGTTTTTAGTTCTCTATTTCAAAATGGTTGATTTTCTTTTCATAATTTTCTTGGTTTTCTTGGATTATTCTTATTTTTTTCTAATTTTTCCTCAGTCTCTCTGATTTCCTTTTTAAAGTCTTTTTTAAGTTCTTTGAAGAAATTTTGTGTTTGGGACCATTTGACATTTCTCCTTGAAAAAGAAGTGGCTTTTTTTTAGCTCCATCATCTTCCTCCGAATATAAACCCAGATTTTCTTTATCCACATAGTAGCTTTCTGTGGTTGGGTTCTTTCTTCTTTGCTTACTCATTTCTATTTATTTTTTGATTCCTACTGATTCTTACTATTGAGTCCATTCTTTTTAACTAGCATACACATCTGTTTTGAGAATTTATTATGGTTTGGATTCACTCCTGTAAATGACAATCGGACACAGCAGTTAAAAATGAAAGTAAAATTTAATTATGTACAATTATATAATACTAAGAAGATGGAAAGGTAGAGAAATCTGAGGGAGAGCTGAACAACATCTGTATCAGGGGAAAAAGTAAAAATCATCACCCTGCCAGAGTAAAAAGGAAATATTAGTTATCAGAAGTGAACAACATCTGTATCAGGGGAAAAAAATACAGATCATCACCCTGCCAGAGTAAAAAGGAAAATACAAAGGTTAGAAGAATGCGGGAGAAGGCAGGACTCCAACTGCCAGGTATACAAGGAATAGGTTGCTTACAAAGACACCAAATACCACAAGTAACAAGAAGTATACACAATTTAAGAAGAATAATAGAAATAGGTAAAGAAAACATCACCGATTCGGGGGAGCACCAACTCTAACAGTCACGGCTGGGGAATCCCGGTTCACAGCCTTGAGTCCCAAACGGGAAGGTCCCAGGCAGATCGTCATCTCCATGGGTGAGATTCCAAAGAGGCTCTGAGACTTGCTAGTTAATATAGGTCTTTAGACAAAGAAAGCACTCAGCCAACTAGTCTTAGCAATAGGATTCTGCATACGTGACTTAAAGTGGGAAATAAGTCAATTAATCAACTATTTGAGTGGAGTGTTATGGCTAGGTGCAAGAAACAGACTGCTCTTTGATGTTTTGACAAGATTATGCAGGAGGGGAGTAGCCAGATCCCCATGCATAAACAATTCCAGGAGGGGCTAGTTCCTAGAATCACTATCTAGGTCTGTTAGCTTGAGCCAAGTCATAAAGTTCACAGAGCGGTTAAATTCTCAGGGGCCTGCATTTCAGTTCCTAGTCCTCATATCAATTAGAGTGAACTTATTTTATATAAAGAATTTCAATTCTTTATTCAACATCACAGATTTAAACCTGCAGTAGACATTATAGGTGATAAAACTCAAATACCAACTTTTTCACAACTAGCAAATGAAGGTGTAGTAGTATGAAATGTCTTGAACAACACAATACAACCAGTTGGAATGATGGAATTCAATTCTATGTCCTCTGTTTTCTAATATAATATTCTTATCACTCTGTCAATATCTTCTCAAAGTTATCTTTCCACATGAATTTTTCTCCAATAATGTTTTATAATATGCTACAACCTACCTATTATCATCATATTGTGGGTTCTGAAGATGCTGGACTAAAAGCAGGGAATTCCTAGGGCTCTCCATCAAACTACTTCAAATACTTTTAAAAATGGTTCTAAATAAATTCTAGAGTAGCAGAACCCGCAAAATGACGGAGTGAAACAAATTTCCAGCCAAAGACATCCTGGAAGACCATGGGAAATGTTTATTGCACCAGTCTGAGAGAAAAGTACATTCCAGTGTGGGATGCACCAGCACATAAAAGGCTACAGCGGACATCAGGGCACTGAATCAATGGTAGCCGTGGCAGTTTCCAGACTTCTCAACCCACAAATGAGAAAAGCAACTTAAAACATCTATGAAACCTGGGTGGGAGAGGAGCAAGGTTGGATACCAGCCCCAGCCGAATGATGACCTTGATCACAGAGACAGCAACTTACAAGAACTCTAGACCTTCAGGTGGTGTAAAATAGAGCAGCTGATCAGAGCGGGATTACAGGGATCTCCACTGGTGTTGAGGTGTTTAGATGCTGAGGCAGGATTCTCTTGCTTTGTCCATGCTTTGATTGGTGATGCAGACCTGGGTGGCAGTCCTGGGGCAAGGAGAAGAGCTGTTGTGGTGATAGTAGAGAGGCAATCCCCCTTACTCTTACAAAAGAGTGCTTTTTGTCACTTCCAGACCAGGAGAGTATTAAACATATTTCCTTTGAACAAGACACTTTGGAAGAGCTGAGAATTTACAGATCCCTAGAAGTAATTCTGAAAACAGTGCACAAAACCCTGAAGCTTGGGACAGACACCCCCAAACTGGAAGAAGAATCCTACCTTCAAAGAGCTAAAAAGTCAAGAATTGCCTGTAAAAATGAGTAAATAGCAGAAAAATAAGCTATAGAATCTTACTTTGGTGACAAGAAAGATCAAAACACACAACTTGAAGAAGACTACAAAGTCAAAGCTTCCACATCCAAAGTATTCAAAAAAAATATGAATTGGTCATGGAAGGATCAAGTAAGAGAAGTAGAGGAAAAATTGGGAAGAGAAATGAAACTGATGCAAGAAAATTTTGAAAAACAAGGTAACAATTTGCTAAAGGAGATCCCCAAAAATGCTGAAGAAAATAAAACCTTAAAAAACCGACTAACTAAATGGCAAAAGAGGTCTAAAAAGCCAATGAGGAGAAAAGTGTCTTAAAAAGCAGAATCAGGCAAATGAAAAAAGATATCCAAAAGCTCAGTGAATAAAATAAGTCCTACAAAATTGGAATCAAGCAAATGGAAGCTAATGACTTTATGAGAAATCAAAAAATCATGAGAGGAAACAAAAAGAATGAAAAAAAAAATAGAAGACACTGTGAAGTATCATACTGGAAAAAAAAAAAAAAAAACAACTGAACTGGAAAATATATCCAGGAGAGAGAATTTAAAATTATTTGAGCACCTGAAAGTTATGAGAAAAAAAAAAAAGACCCAAACACCCTGGGCATTATTGTTGAAGAAATTGTTTTTCTTTTTTGTTTTCTAAATTTATTTTTTCTTACCTTTCAACATTCATTTCCACAAGATTTTGAGCTTCGAATTTTCTCCCCAAGGGTCTCTCTTCCCCCCCCCCCCACCAATGCATGGTGATTTCCCCTTCCCCCAATCCACCCTCCAGTCTATCACATTTCTCCATTCCCTTATCCCCATCTCCTCTATTTTCTTGTAGGGAAAGATAGATTTCTATACCCCATTACTTGTATACCTTATCTCCCAGTTGCATGTAAAAATAATTCTTAACATAAATTTTTAAAACTTTGAGTTTCAACTTCTCTCTGTTCCTCCCTCCTCAACCATTCCCACTGAGAAGGCAAGCAATTCATTATAGGTTATACATGTGTAATTGTGCAAAAGACTTCTGTAAAATCATGTTGTGAAAGACTAACTATATTGTAGTCTTAGAGATTGTGGGGCTTTCACTAAAACCTGTGCCCTTAGTGTGGACTGTGGCCGAGGTTGCAGTGGCTGCCAAAGGCCAACTGCCAGAGATGACAGAGGCAATGGAAGAGTTTTTTGGAGGAGACTTCGTCTCCATGATAATCCCATTGGATTCTGCAGAGTCCCCCACCAGGGACTACACAACCTCTGCCACAGGCTGGGGAGCCAGACCTTTTCAGCCAGTCTTCCCGGTCATTGCCACAGTTGCCAAACAAAGATTCAGACTTCCAAGTACCATGACCTGGAAAAACTCGTGCCTAAGAGGTAGTTTTGGAGAGGGGAGATTTTATTTCCAGGGCACGTAAGAGTTGATACACACATGGCAAATGGAGAACAATGAAGTGAGCAATGATTGCTAAGGAGAACAAATTGGACTTTGTCAAGAGAAGAAAAAGAAGAATAAGACAAGGGTAGTGGAGGAGGATGCTTTGGATGTGGAATCCCTTGTTAAAACAATGCCATCCCAGAAGATTATGGACACCCTAGATATGGTTCCAGAGATGCCCCTGCTGTAAAAGAAGAAGAAAAAGAAAACTCAAGAAACAAAGAGCCCAGACAGAATGCCCCATGAGGATAGCATGGAGGCAGAGATCATAGGTAGAACCAACTCTCTGAAGAAGCATCATAGCAGAAAGGAGCCGCTTCCAAAAGCACTTCAGTCCCCAAGTAAAGGGAAGAGAAAGAAGATAAAAATCATCCTTCTCTCACCCCCCAGGAGCAAAGAGAAGGGGTGTGGATCTGGAAGGGGCCTTTGTGAGAAAACCTAAAAAGTAGAAAAAGGATAAAAGGTCAGATGAAGAGGGTTTTAGGGAGCAGGAGACCCTTCTTGACCCCATGAAGGAGGAGAAGCAAGAAAGGAGTGTGAGTCCATAGAACAGGGACAGGGAGAGTAGAGGCAGCAGTGCAGCAGTCTCAGGGACTCTGGCACCAAGAAGAAGATAAAGAAGAAGACTTATAGAGAAGAGAAGGAGAGGCATAGAACTGATAAAGTGTCCAATGACAAGGGTGGTGAAGAGGAACCCAGTGCCTTCAGCAGCTGCAAAAAGAAAGGTCACAAAAAAAAAGCAGCCCAAGGTCGAATTGGCAGAAAGTGTCCCTCTAGCGTGCGGTCCTAGGAACATCAAAAAGAAAGAAAAAAAAATCTCAGACACAGATAGAACCACTCTCTGCAGAGGAATCAGTTTGGAAGAAGAAGAAGAAGACGGCGGTAGAACAGAAAGTGATGCAGGACCCTCAAAGCCCAGGCCTGGAACATCAATGAGACTTAGAAGTAGTACCAGAAAAAAATAAGAAACTTGGATAAAGTCACTATAGATAGGCTAGAAGAAAGACTTTTCAATAAGAGACTAATAGAGAATCTGGGAAAACTGAGGCTCTCCAAACCAAAGTGGAAGAGCCCACACTGTTTGGTTAATGGGATACAGCTATTTTGAAAATTTGGACCAAAAGATGAAATTTCTCAGACTTATGGGAGGCTTTAAGAATTCCTCCCTTTCACTCAGCAATTCCACAGGCACCCTCAGGAAACCAAACATGGCTCTAAACAAGTAGGTCACCAACACTTTACAGCAAAATCTGCAAGTGGAGTTTGACACAGCAATGTACTGAAAGCATCAGCTTGGAGTTGGACTTGGCTATTCAGCTTCTGCAAACAAAAACAAGTTATTATGGATAGACAGAAGTGCATAGCAGAAGAGGAATTTGAATACTTAATGCCATCTCAGAAAAAAAAAATTAAATAATCCATCAATGAACTCCCTAGGAAAAAATCTCCAGGGCCAGATGGATTTACAAGCAAATTCTATCAAACATTTAATGAACAGTTAATTATAATACTATATAGACTATTTTTGAAAATTGGGAAAGGAGTCCTCCCAAATTCTTTTGATGATACAAATATGGTTTTGATACTTAAACCAAGAAGAGACAAAACAGAGAAAGAAAATTATAGACCAGTTTATCTAATGAATATAGATGCAATAATTTTAAATAAGATTTTAGCAAAAAGAATATAGCAACTTATCATGAGAATAATTCATTATGATCAGGTAGGATTATTACCAGGAACACAGGGATGGTTCAACATTAGGAAAATTATTAGCATTATAGATCATATCAACAAGGAAACTAACAGAAACTACATGATTATCTCAATAGACACAGAAAAAGTTTTTGACAAAATAGAACACCCATTCCTATTAAAAATGCTGGAGATAACAGGAATAAAGGGAACTTTCCATAAAATAATAAGCAGTATCTGCCTAAAACCTTCAGCAAGCATTATGTGCAATGGAGAAAAGCTAGATACATTTTCAGTAAGATTAAGGGTGAATCAAGGATGTCCATTATCATCACTATTATTCAGTATGGTACTAGAAATGTTAGCTGTAGCAATTAGAGAAGATAAAGAAATTGGAGGAATTAGAATAGGCAAAGAAGAAACTAAGTTATCACTCTTTGCAGGTGGTATGATGATACACTTAGAGAATCCCAGAGATTCAGGTAAAAAACTATTTGAAATAATCAAGAACTTTGGCAAAGTTGCAGGTTTCACAATAAACCCACACAAATCTTCTGCATTTCTATATATTAGTAACAAAGCCCACCAGCGAGAGATAGAAAGAGAAATCCCATTTAATGTTACAGTGGACACTATAAAGTATTTGAGAGATTACCTGCCAAAACAAACCCAGGGACAATAGGAACACAATTACAAGACACTTTTCACACAAATAAAGTCAGATCTAAGTAAGTGGAAAAACATTAATTGCTCGTGGGTAGGCCAAGCCAATACAATAAAAATGACTACTCTGCCTCAATTAATTAATTTAGTACCATACCAACTAAACTATCGGATAATTACTTTCTAGAGCTGGAAAAATGGTATCAAAATTAATCTAGAAGAACAAAAGGTCCAGAATATCAAGGAGACTAATGAAAAGAAATGCTAGGGAAGGTGACCTAGTTCCACCACATTTTTTCTCATGAAGTATTATGCTGAATTGCTGTGTAAGTGTTTCTTGGTTTTAATCCTAGCTCCTTTGGCTTCTGGAATCTCATATTCCAAAGCCCTTTGATCCCTTAACTTAGACACTCCTAGATCTTCCATTATCCTGATTGTATTTCCACAGTACTTGAATTGTTTCTTTCTGGCTATGTACAATATTTTCTCCTTCACACGGGAACTCTGGAATTTGGCTACAATATTCCTAGGAATTTTTTTTTTGGAATCTCTTTCAGGAAATGATCTGTGAATTATTTCAGTATTTATTTTACCCTCTGGTTCTAGAATATCAGGGCAGCTTTGCTTCAGAATTTCATGAAAAAATTACGTCTAGGTTCTTTTTTTGATCATGGTTTTCAGGTAGTTTCATAATTTTTAAATTGTCTCTCCTGGATCTATTTTCCAGGTCAGTTGTTTTTCCAATGATATATTTCCCATTGTCTTCTATTTTTTTCATTCTTATGGTTTGGTTTTGTAATTTCTTGACTTTTAATAAAGTCATTAGCTTACATCTGCTCCATTCTAATTCTTAAGGAATTATTTTCTCCATTGAGCTTTTGGATCTCCCATTCTATCTGGCCAATTCTGCTTTTTAAACATTTTTCTACTCCTTGCCTTTTTGGACCTCTTTTGCCATTAAGGTTAGTCTGTTTCTCAAAGATTTATTTTCTTCAGCATATTTTTGATTCTCCTTTAGCAAAACGTTGACTCATTTTTCATAGTTTTCTTGAATCACTCTCATTTCTGTTCTCAAGTTTTGTTCTACTTCTCTTACTTGATTTTCAGAATCCTTTTTTCAGCTCTTCCATGGCCTTCCACCTCATATTTTTCTTGGAGGCTTTGTATGAAGGAGCTTTGACTTTGTTTTCTTGTGTTTGCATTCTTTCGTCTTCCTTGTTACCAAAGTAAGATTCTATAGTCCGATTCTTTTCCAGGTGTTTGCTCATTTCTCAAGTCATTTACTTGACTTTTGAGAACTTTGTCAAGGTAGTTTTCTGATTTCAGTGTGGGTGGGAGGTATTCTGTCAGCTTCTCGATGCCCTCACAATATGTGGGTCTAGAGCTCCAGAAACAGTGACTCCAGCTGCCCCTGCTGCTGCTGTGACTCTTGTGGGTTCCTCTGCCCCCTTCCCTTTCTGCCTTAGCATTGAGGCACAATCACTCCACTCTCCTTCATTGGTCCCACAGGCTTTTTCTACTAACCTTCCAATTTATCCATAGCATTTTGGAGTCTTGAAGTCTGGAGAGACCACAGATGTGAAAGATTCTGTCCCCCTAAGTTTTGCTCAGGTCCCCTCTGTACACTCACAGGCCACGCTGGACTCCACTCTCCTCCCAGTGTGTCAATACACCCTTCCTGCAATCTTCCACACTGTTTTGGGCTGGACATTTGCTTCATTCTGTCATGCTGTGGGTCTTGCAGTTCCAGAAATTGTTTAGAGCCATTTTTACAGGTATTTGGCTGGGTTTGGTGAGAGCACTCTAGAAAGTCTGGGCTGTTACTCTACCATCTTGATTCTGTCCCCTCCACTTAAGAAATTAAAAAGGAAAACTATCTTGATATTCTGAAACCACAGGGGAGAATAGAAATTGAAAGAATCCACTGATTGCCTCTTGAAAGAGATCCCAAAAGAGATCTCCTAGGAAAATATTAGTCAAATTCCGGGGTTCTCAGCTCAGTGAGAATATATAGCAAACAACCAGAAAAAAAAGGTTTCAAGTACTGTGGAAACACGATTAGGATGACCTAGAATTTAGCAGCTTTTATATTAAGGGACTAGAGGGCTTGGAATATGATGTTTCAGTTAAAAGATTAAATTAAAATATGGTTAAAAGAGCCAGGATTGAAACCAAGAATCACCTACACAGAAAAACTGAATAAAATACTTTAGGGGGGAAAATGAATATTCAATGAAATAGAGGTCTTCAAGTATTTTTGGTGAGAAGACTAGAGTTATATAGGAAGTTTTACTTTCAAATACAAGAATCAAAAGAATCATGAAAAGGGAAAGAGGAAAGAGAAACCATGAGGTATTTATTAAAGATAAACTGTTTACATTCCCAGATGGAAAGAGGATATTTGCAACTCATGAGACATTAGTCTTATGACAGCTGGAAAGAATGTAAGCATGTACTATATAGGTATTTAGGTATATGTTATATGCATACATATGTGTATGTGTATGCATGTATATATGCATTTGCATATGTATGTGTATGTGAATGTTTGTGTGTTTATATGCATATGTGTCTGTATGTGTATAGTCATATTTCTGTTTATATTTACGTACATATGTATATAATATGTACACACACAGAGGACACAGGAAATACTGAATATAAAGAGAGGATATCTAAAAATAATATTAAGAGGTGAGAGAGAGGAATGAACTGAGAGAAGGAGAAAGGGAGAGGTAGAATGGGATAAATTATCTTACATAAAAGAAGCATGAAAAATGTTTTACAATGGAGGTGAAGGGATGTTAGGTGAGAAGGAATGAGTTAGCTTTATTCTCATCAGATTTGGATTAAGGAGGGAATAGCATGCAAACCAATTATGTATGAAAATCTATCTTAATCTCCAGGAAAGTGTGGAAAAAGTGATAAGAGACAGTGGGGGATGATAGAAGGGTAAATAGGAACAGTAACTGACCAGAAGCAAACACTTTTGAGTGGGGATAGGGTCCAAGATGAGAATATAATAAATATGGGGCAGGGTAGGATGGAGGGAAATATAGTTAATCTTTCACAATATTACCATTATGGACATATTTCGCATGAATACACATGTATAACTTATATTCAATTACTTGCCTTCTCAATGAGGGTGAGTAAGGAGGGAGGATGGGAGAGAACTTGGAACCCCATATTTTAAATGAATGTTAAAATGTGTTTTTACATGCAACTGGGAGATACAATCTGCAGACAATGGGTTATAGAAATCTAAGAGAAGGATGGGGTAGTGATAGAATGGAAGGCAGATTGAAGACAGAGTTAATTGGAATGCACACCATCTTTTGAGGGTAGAAAATCTGAAACTCAAAATCTTGTGGAAAGGAATGTTGAAAAGTAGAAATAAATTAATAAGTTTACGAAAAAGACAAAAAATAACTTGGTTTGCCTTCAGTTTTAATTCTTTGGTGATCATGTTGCTTGAGAATTTGAAAAAATACACTTAGATGTATTCATCTTAAAATCACCAGTTCTATACTCACGTATGTGCTTGTGAATTAGGTTGCTTTAATGTGACTGTTGTATCTAGATACAAGGTGATTAAAGAAATAATTACCTTAAAACTAAAGATTGATGCTGAAACTAAAATGATGAGGGTTATATACAAGATTCAAAGAGGTTATTCAATTTTCCATAAATGTTGGGCGAACTTCACTTTTTGGTTATATGTACTCATTGACGAATGAGAATTCGTTTTTCAAAGGAAACATCCCTTTCAATGAGACACCATTTATTCTAAATAAAAACTCAGAAGTAGGCATTATCTTCATTTCTTCTAACCATAACTAAAGTATAATAATATTCACACACATATACATAAATACTTATGCACTTCCAGGAATACATATGTGCAGACACAAAGTAAATTGTTTTCTACATATTCCAATTTTGAGTTGTTTTTAAACGCAGTTAACATAAAACTTGCCAGTCCTTGGAGAAATCAAGAAGAAATCTGACTTAATTACCATCTGGCTAAAATTTCTTTAATTTTCTAGATTACAGAAAATGTTCTGAATCTTCTGAAATATGACATTGAATAGAAGGAGGGTTTAGATTTCAATTAAAAAAATTCTTAGTCTTTCATTTGTCCTCTATGATACTTACAATTCCACAAATTGTCTCAAATGCATTTGTTATTTTTTCTCTATATCTTCACTTACTATATTCAGATGTAACATTCAAAATAGTGCTAGGTGCTCAGAATGGGAATGTGACTCTGAAGGAATAATTAAATAAATGCAAACACCAAGACAGTTTAATGAGTGATTTTCTATGCACATGATGGTAAAAAAAAAAGAAAAAAAAATCAGTTGCCGTAAAATGTTTTCTTTCTTTATACCTAGAATATCCTTCCTTCTCATTTTTACTTAATTTTTATTAATTTATTTATTTTTAATTTTCAACATTCATTTCTATATGTTTTAAAATTTCTCACCCCTCTCAAAAGAGAGCATGAAATCTGATATAGACTCCATATGCATTTCCATTAAACATATTTTCATATTAGTTGTATAGTATAGAAGAATTAGAACTAATGAGGGGAACTATGAGAAAGAAAACAAAACAAAACAAACAAAGCAAAAAAGCAAACACAAAAAAAATCACCTGCTTTGCTTGCATTCAGACTCCGTAGTTCTTTCTCTGGATGTGGATGACATTTTACATTATGAGTCCTTTGGAATTGTTTTAATCTCTTGCATTGCTGAGAAGTATTATGGCTATCAAAGTCAATCACATCACACTGTGTTACTGTGTACAATGTTCTCCTGGTTCTCTCACTTCACTCAGCATCAGTTTATATAAGCCTTTCCAGATTTTTCTGAAGCCTGCTTGTTAATAATTTCTTATAACACAGGAGTATTCCGTTGTGTTCATATACCACAACATGTTCAGTCATTCCCCAATTTATGGGCATTCCCTCAATTTCAAGTTCGTTGTCACTACAAAAAAAAATTGCTATAAATATTTTTGTACATGCAGGTCCTTGCCCCATTTTTATGATTTCTATGGGATACAGACCTAGAACCAGTACTGGTGAGTCAAAGTGTATGCATATTTTTATAGCTCTTTCGGCACAATTCCAAACTGCTCTCCAGAATGGTTTGATCAGTTCACAGCTACACCAACAATAAATTAGTGTTCCAACTCTCCCACATTTACTCCAACATTTGTGATTTTCCTGTTTCATAATGTTAGTCAATATGATAGGTGTAATGTGGTTCCTCAGAGTTGTTTTGATTTGTATCTTTTTAATCAGTAGTGATTTAGAGCATTTCAATATGACTATAGATAGCTTTAATTTTGAAAGAATAATTTAAACAGTATGTAGATAATGGGAACATGGAAATCATGGAAGAAACAATAACACTGAGCTATTGATGTCCCTCATTAGTGTTTAGCTATGATACCTAAAAACAGTAATAGCAATTTACATTCCCTAAGATGGTTCATTCAAATATTTTCATGTTATCTTTTTTCTTCTCCTAGGCTCCATTCCTATATCACTTGCTAGAAATGACCAGTTGGATTCCTCTTAGGTATTTCAGAAGCAAATTCTTGTCTGCCAACAAAAGAAAATCTGAAAGTTGAGCCTTTAGAGACCTTCTTGTCCACAGCCTTTGTTTTACTGAAGAAGAGGTATATCAATAAGCACCTCAACATGGACAGGGGGGCCTGATATCATACGTTCTTAGACCTGCATTCATAAAAGGGAAACAACTTTCAAGAGGTTAACAATCACTTTAATCAAGCACATGTATCAATCCTTTAATCATTCATCTAGTTCAGGAAGTCAGCACCCTGAATTTCAAAGAAAATACAGAGAAATCAAAAGATCAATAAACATGGCTTCCTCTGCTTGAATTCAACAGAAATTGGATCCCAACTCTCTGACTATAGTTACCAGAAAGGGAAGCACAACACCTGGGTTCTCAAAGCCAGGGGGCTCCTTAGTGGCTTCACAGAGTCCTCATCTGACCAAACAAACACTTCCAGTCATTAAACCCCAAAGTAATCCACATACATGACTTCCTCTGCCTGACCATAATTCAACAGACAGGTACAGCTGTTTCATCATCATTATCAGAGAGAGAAACATGACATCTGGATTCTTAAAGAAAGGGGAATTTCTTAGTGGCTTCCCAGGGTTCTCATCTGGCACTCAAATCTTCTTACCAAAAACTAAGCTCTAAAATAAAGCCTCACCTGCAGAGTATTTATACATTTTTTTTAGAGTCAGAAAGTATCCCAACATTTGAGAACCAGGGCTTCATTAACAAAAGCTGTGAGAGTTCCTACAAATCTTTCCTAATGAAATTCCCCTTAATGTGCAGGTCCATCACTGGGTGGGGAAGATCTTTTATCACATTAATAATACAAATATATATATATATATATATATATATATATATATATATATATATATATATACTGTTTCTAGTTAAAGAAACTCTTCTTTCTGTACTTTACTGCTAGTAAAAACTCCTGTTTGATGTAAGCAAGATTCAATCAGAGACCCTTAATTATACTAAAACAAAAACAGGAAAAGATCTCAGTTTTACTTGGCATTACAGGAATCTAGGAATAAAAGGGGTGATGTAATCATTCATGTAGCCAAATTTGTGTATTAACTATTCCCTTTATATAACAGCCCCTTTCCTTATTTTGTATTGGCATAAATTGTGTGTTACTATCTCCTTCAAAAAATATTGCTATAGGATGGAACCAAGAAGGCAGAGTAGAAGGAGGGGCCTGCTGTAGCTCCCCCACCATAGCCCATAAAATACTTGTAAAAATGACTCTAAACAAATTCTAAAGCAGCAGTAGCCCCAAAAGGAGAGAGTGAAAGAGATTTCCATTCCAAGACAACCTGAAAGACCAACAGAAAAGGTCTATCGCACCAGGCTTAGAGCAGAGTGCAGCTCAGCCTTGACCATACTGGGTGGCATGTACAGGACTGGAGCAGACTTCAGGGCACAGAATCACAGGTAACAGCTGCAGTTCCCAAATTTTTCAACCTACAAATGCCAAAGACAGCTTCAAAAGTTAGTGAGAAAGTTCTTTCACCTGGGTGAGAAGGGAACAGGCTCTGTACTCAGCTCCAGGGCAGCAGTGGTGGCTGAGGAAGCACCATCAATATTTGGAACCCTCCACCTAAAGACCCTGGGGGAATGGGGCAACTGATCTGGATCTCAGCCCTGAGGGTTGACCCTGGGTTGAGAAGGAGCACTGGTGTGATGGAGCTGGTGGAGGCTGTGGGGAGAAGGAATTCTACTCGTAAATCCTGGGCAAAAAACTTGTGATTGCTCCCAGAGTAGAGTGCAGGTCAGGAGAGGAGTAAACATCTCTCTCTTGATTGTGCCACCATGGAGGAACTGAGAACTTACATGTCCCTAGAGTAATATCCTCCACTTGACAAAGACTCAAAAGTCAAGTAACAGGTTGGAAAAATGTCCCAAAAAGGGAAAAAAATATAAGACCAGAGAAGGTTACTTTCTTGGTGAACAGGCATTTTCTTCCATCCTTTCAGATGAGGAAGAACAAAGCATACCTCCAGAGGAAGACATAACAGTCAAGGCTTCTGCATCCAAAATCTCCAAAAAAATATATTCAATGGTCTCAGACCATGGAAGAGCTAAAAAGGGACTTTGAAAATCATGTAAGAGAGGTGGAGGAAAAATTGGGAAGAGAACAGAGAGCTATGCAAGAAAATTTTGAAAGTGAGTCAACAGCTTGCTAAAGGAGACCAAAAAAATCTTGAAGAAAATAACACTTTCAAAAATAGACTAATCCAAATAGGAAAAGAAGTCCAAAAAGCCAATGAGGAGAAGAATACTTTAAAAAGCAAAATTAGTCAAATGGAAAAGAAGGTTCAAAAGCTCACTGAAGATAATAGTTCTTTAAATATTAGAATGTAGCAGTTGGAAACTAAAGACTTTAGGAGAAACCAAGAAATTACAAAAAAAAACAAAAAGAATGAAAAAATGGAAGACAATGTGAAATAACTCATTGGAAAAACAACTAACCTGCAAAATAGATCCAAGAAAGACAATTTAAA
This sequence comes from Bettongia penicillata ogilbyi, assembly GCA_023548195.1. Taxonomy (NCBI): domain Eukaryota; kingdom Metazoa; phylum Chordata; class Mammalia; order Diprotodontia; family Potoroidae; genus Bettongia; species Bettongia penicillata. The sequence goes on along the minus strand of JAJHZJ010000296.1, from coordinate 435,406 downwards.
AATTACAAAACTACTTGAAAGTCCTGATAGAAAAGAGCCTAAATATCATCTACCAAGAAATTATCTAGGAAAACTGCCTTGATATTGTAGAACCAGATGGCAAAATGAATATTGAAAGGATGCACTGATATCCTGAAAGAGATCTAAAAAGAGAAACTCCTAGGAATATTGTAGTGAAAGTCCAGTGTTCTCAAGTCAAGGAGAAAATATTGCAAGCAGCCATCAAGGAAGAATTTGAGTATTGTGGAAATACAGGGTAACACAAGATATATCGGCTTCTACATTAAGTACTGAAGAGCTTGGAATATGATATCTCAGAATTCAAAGGAACCAGGATTAAAACCAAGAAACATCTACCCAGCAAAACTGAGTATAATGCTTCATGAGAAAAAACGGTCAATCAATGAAATAAAGGACTTTCAAGTATTCTTGATCAAAAGACCAAATCCGAATAGAAAATTTGACTTTCAAACACAAGAACCAAGATAAGCATGAAAAGGTAAACAGGAAAGAGAAATCATAAGGGTCTTACTAAAGTTGAATTGTTTACATTCCTACATGGAAAGACAATATTGGTAACTTGAAACTTTTCTCAGTGTTTCGGTAGTTGGAGGGATTATGTGTGTGTGTGTGTGTGTGTGTGTGTGTGTGTGTGTGTATGAATATATATGTGTGTATGTATATATATATATATAGAGAGAGAGAGGGGGGGGCACAATATAAGTTGAATAGGAAGGGATAATATGTAAAAAAATACAATTAAGGGTTGAGAGAGGAAGATATTGGGTGGAGAAAAGGAGAAATGGAATGGGGCAAATTATCTCTCAAAATAGGCAAGAAGAAGCTTATTCAATGGAGGGAAAAAGCATCGAGGTGACAGAAAAATTAAAGATTACTCTCATCCCATTTGGATTAAGGAAGAAATAACATGGACACTCAATTTGGTATGAAAATCTATCTTTCATTACAAGAAAGTAGGGGAAAAGAGGATAAGTGGGATGTGGGGGGATGCTAGAATGGAGGGCAAATGAGAGGAGGGAGCAATTACAAGTAAACACTTTTTGTTAGGAACAACATCAAAAGAGAGAATTGAATAAATGGGGTGCAGGATAGGATGGAGGAAAATATAGTATTTCACATCATAACTACTATGGAAGTATTTTGCATAACTACATATATATAGACTATATTGAATTGCTTGCCTTCTCAGTGGGTATGGGTGGGTAGGAAGACAGGGAGAGAAGTTGGAACTAGAAGTTTTAGGAACGAATGTTGAGAATTGTTTCTATTCAACTGGGAAATAAGAAATACAGGTAATGGAGTATAGAAATCTATCTTGCCTTCCAAGAAAAGAGAAAAGATGGGGGTAAGGAAGGGGAGGGGTGTGACAGAAGATAGAGCACATTGAGGGAAGTGGAAACCAGAATGCATGGTGTCTTGGGATGAGGGGAGGTGAGAGATGGAAAGAAAATTTGGAACTCAAAATCTTGTGGAAATTAATGTTGAAAACTAAAAACAAATAAATCAAAGAAAATTTTTTAAAAAACAGATCATAAAAGAGATGAAAAGAAAAAAAAAAGTATTGTTATGTACTCCTCTGCCTTGTGGAAGATATTGCTTTTTTCAAAGCATAATTCGAACAACTAATCTTTCAACATTTCTTCCTTCCTTCCTTCCTTCCTTCCTTCCTTCCTTCCTTCCTTCCTTCCTTCCTTCCTTACTTCCTTCCTTCCTTCCTTCCTTCCTTCCTTCCTTCCTTCCTTCCTTCCTTCCTTCCTTCCTTCCTTCTTTCCTTCCTTCCTTCCTTCCTTTCTTTTTGTCTTTTAATGCCTTTATTTTTAAAAATTTATTTAGTATTTTATTTTCCCCAAGTTACATTTAAAAACAATTTTTGACATTTGTTTTTTCTTAACTTGGAGTTCCAAACTCCCTTCCTTCCTCTCACACTACCCCCTCATTGAGAAGGCAATTTGATAGAGCTTATACATGTGTAGTCATGCAAATAATTTCTGCATTAGTTATGTTGTGAAAGAAAATATAGAACTCCCCTCAAAATCCCTCAAGAATATATGAAGCTAAAAAATTATGCTTCAGTCTTTGTGAAGACACAATCAGTTCATTCTCTGAGGACAGACAGCATTTTTCATCATACATCCTTCAGAGTTGTCTTGCATCATTGTATTTCTGAGAATAGTTGAGTCATTCACAGCTGATCATCTTACGGTATTGCTGTTACTTTGTACACAGCATATTTCACGTTGTATCAGCTCATGCAGTTTTCCAGGTTTTCTGAGAGCAACCTGGTCATCATTTCTTTATAATGCAATAGTATTAGGTACTAATCTCGAACCACAACTTGTTCAGCCATTCTCCAGCTGATGGATGTCCCCTCTATTTGCAATTCTTTGCCCAAGACACGAGCTGATATAAAACAATATTTTACATATGAGTCTTTTCCATTTTGTTTCATTATCACTTTTAGGATAAAGTAGTAATTCTATGTCAACGGGTATGTATACTTTTATATCCCTTTTAGTATATTTCCAAATTGCTCTACAGAATGGTTGAATCAGTTCATAACTCCACCAACAGTACATTAATGTCTAATCCCCTCTAAAATTTGACATTTCCCTTTTCTGTTCTATAGTCAATCTAAAAGGTTTGAGGTAGTAACTCAGAACATTTTTAATTTGCATTTCTACAATCAGCAATGAAAGCATTAAAAAATATGGCTAGAGGTAGTCTTGATTATTTCACCTAAAACATTTCTTAACTTTTGATCATTTATCAATTGGGAATTGCTATTATTTTTATCATTTTATTGATTCTGTATATGTTGGAGAAATGAGGCTTTTCTCAGAGAAATTTGCTTCATTTTTTTCCACAGATGCTATTGCTAATTATATTTCCCTCTCCATCCTATTTCCCCTTGTCTATTCTATCCTCTCTCTTCTTTCGCCCTGTCCCTCCTCAAAAGTGTTTTACTTCTAACTGCTTTTCCTTCAATCTTCCCTCCCTTCTGTTCCCACCCCCTCCTTTTCCTTTTCTCCTCCTACTTTCCTGTGGTGTAAGATAGATTTCCATATCCAAAGCACTGTGTATATTACTCCCTTTTTGAGCCAATTCTGATGAGAGCAAGATTCACTCACTCCGCCTCCTCTTCTTCACTATAAAAGCTTTTTCTTGCCTCTTTTATGTGAGACAGTTTAACCCGTTGTACTTCTCCCTGTCTCATTGTCCAAGCGTATTCCTCTTTTCTCATCCCATATTTTTATTTTTTAACATCATCCATTCATATTCAGCTCACACCTGTGCCCTCTGTATATACTTCATGTAACTGCCCCAATAATGAGAAAGTTGTTATGAGTTGTAAATATCATCTTCCCTTGTCAGAATGTAAACAGTTTAACCTTATTAGGGCCCTTATGATTTCCCTTTCTTGTTAACTTTTTTATGCTTGTCTTGAGTCTTGTATTTGAAAGTCATATTTTCTGTTTAGCTCTGGTGTTTCATCAGGAATGCCTAAAACTTCTCTATTTCTATGAATGTCTATGTTTCCCCCTGAAGGATTTTACTCATATTTGCTGTGTAGCTGATGCTTTGTTGTAATATTAGCTCCTTTACCCTCTGGAACAGATCTACACACTTTGCCAGTATATAGCAGTGAAACTTAAGATAGTCTAAACTTCTTCAAGCATGAGGAGTGGCAACTCACCCTCCAAGTGACACAATGGGCCCAATAGTACCTAGTTGAAGATGAGTTAAGCGGAGCGTGGACAAAGCATTCACTACATCTTTACTTTTTTTACATCTTCTATATTTTTTCACAGATCATCCAAAATTCTTTGGCAAGCTACAAATGACCCACAGGTCATAATCTGTGCCTGAGTTTGTGTGTGAGTTCTAGAATATTATATTCCAAGCCCTCCAATCCTTTAAGGTAAAAACTATGAAATCTTGAGTATCCTGATGAGGCTAAATTGTTTCTTTCTCCTTCACATGCAAGCTCTGAAATATGGCTGTATTCCTGAGAGTTCTCATTCTGGGATCTCTTTCAGGATTGGTGGATTCTTTCAATTTCTACTTTACCTTCTGGTTCTAGAATATTACTGACATTATCCTTGATAATTTCTTAAAAGATGATATCTAAGCTCTTTTTTTTAGATCATATCTTTCAGGTAATATAATCCTTTTAAAATTATCTCTCCCTGATCTAATTTCCAGGTCAATTTTTTCCAATGAGTTATTTTACAGTCTTTTTTTTTCATTCTTTTGGGTTTATTTTATTGTATTTGATTTCTCATAAAGTCATTAGTTTCCATTTGCTGCATTTTAATACCTCCTTATCCATTTGGCCAATTAGGGTTAGGATTAGGGTTAGGATTAGGAAGTTTTATTTTTCTTGAGAAAATTTTTGTGCTTCTTTCTGCCTTCGTCAATTCTGCTTTTTAAACCATTCCTCTCTTCCTTCGCTTTCTTTACCTCTTTTACCATTTGACTGCATCTGTTTTCCAAGTGTTATTTTCCTCAGTAGTTTTTGTTTCCTTTACCAAGCTGTTGATTCATTTTTGATGGTTTTCTTGCATCACTCTCATATCTCTTCCCATTTTTTCCTGTGCCTCTTCTACTTGACTTTCAACTTCCTTCTCAAGCTCTTCCAGAGGTTTGGACCCGTTCACATTTTATTTTGGAGGTTTTGGATATAGGAGCTTTGAATTTGTTATCATCTACTGAGTGTGTGGCTTTTGGTCTTCCTTGTCACCATAGTAACTTCCTATGGTCAGAGTTTTATCTGTCAATTGCTCATTTTGCCAGCAGTTTTGTTTTTTTTTTAACTTTTAATGCTTTGGTATAGTAAGACTCTGCTTCTTGGTTGGGGTGGTATTGTCCCAAGCTTGAGGTATTTTGTGCAGTTATTCTCAGAGATACTTCTAGAGAAGTGTAAGTTTTCAGTTCTTCCAAGCAAGGTATGATTTAAATATGTTTAATATTCCCCTGGCCTGCGCTCCTTTCTGTAAGTGACCACAAGCACCCTTTTCTGCCCTGGAACTATGAGGAGGGTCCCTGCCAGGTCCCTACTCCACAGCAGTTGCAAATTCTGATGTGATAGTGCTCTGCCTTCTCTGGGACTGCCACACAGAACTGCAACCTGCATCTCAGTATGGGCAAATCAACAGAGCACAGTCTAAGTGCTTGGCCAAGAGACCCCTTTTACCCTCCCCCTGACCAGTTATTCAACCTCCTTACTACCTGGGAGCTGAGATCTCTAGAAGCAGCTGCTGGCTCTGCTGATTCAGCAGCTCTCGAGGCCTGCTCCTGGTTTGTCAGAGGTTGGACTCTGCTGGACTCTGCTCCATTCTCATCCAAGTGCAACAGATCTTTCCTGCTGACCTTTTAATTTGTCATTGGTGTCTGGGGCTAGAGATTTTGAAACCACCACTGTTGCCACTAATTCAGTCATCCTAAGGCCTGCTTCTTGTTGACTAGGGACCAGTCTATGCTGGCAAAACCTGCACTGGACTATGCACCACTCTCACTCTCACTTCCTTCCAACCTTCTAAGTGGTCTTTGGGTGAAAAATTATTTCACCCCATTCTTTTCTGGGTTCTGTTATTCCATGAATTATTTCATAAAATTGTTTCAAGGTGTTCAGAGAGGTTTGAGGGAGAGATGAAGTGAGTTGCTACCTTTCCTCCATCGTCTTGGCTCTGCCCTCAAGTGTCATTACTTGATCTAGAGACTCACTCACCAAATAATTAACATTATTTTCTTCTTCAAATTGTTTTCCTTATCATGTTTACATTAGTTATTTACTTCCTTATGTATAAATTATACCAACACCGTATGACAAAAGTGCCTTAAGGTCAGAGACAGATTTTGTGTCTATGTAATATCTAGCAAAATATTATATATAAAGTAAATATTCATTTTTAATTACTGACAATTCTTTTTACTCTGTCTTTTTGTTTATGTCTATATATACATACATATATGTACTTGTATGTGTTTATATGCACAAGTGTGTGGACATTATATACATGTAAAACACATATTACTTATGCATATATAATACACATATAAATATTAGATATTTATACCTATATAAACATATCCATATATACATGTATACACATACATATGTTATATACACACACTAATTCACAAAAGGAAACTAGTACAAACTCATATGGCAAGATATACTGAACTTGGGAATCTATTATAACATTGACTTTCCAAGAAGTCAGGGAAACATGCTTCATTTTCATTCCTTAGAAGACACAATGTTTTTTTTCAACAACCACTATTCTGAATGATAGAGCTGAAAGAAATAAAGGATGGAAGGAAGGAAGGAAGGAAGGAAGGAAGGAAGGAAGGAAGGAAGGAAGGAAGGAAGGAAGGAAGGAAGGAAGGAAGGAAGGAAGGAAGGAAAGAAGGAAGGGAGGATCTGGGAGGAACTGAATTGTTTATAAGACTGTAACTCAGTCATTTGAGACCAACACATGATAAATATTTTGCCCACACCAGGCAGTTCATAATTACTACCAGACTCTTAATCAATGTTTCACAGCCACTAACAGTGTATAACTATATTCATGTCCTTGTCAAAGCAGAGAACATTCTGGGCATAAAATATAGATGTATATATACATTTTTCCCTCTCCTTGGAAAATTGATGTACCATCCCATTCCATTAGAATTTTCCAGTGAACATTTAAATTATGTTGATTCAGTGATGACTAAACAGAAGTCTTGTTGTTTGGCAAGGTTAAGTTCTTTGACCTCACTTGCTCATAAATCCCCATATAATGTTGATAAATTATGATACTGATGCCCTGACTTCTCATTAAGTACAAAGGGTGTGCATAGCTGTAGGACTTGCTTTTGGAGCTGACAACCACTTACTGTCTAATACATGAAGTTTGATCTTTTGAACACAAAATGGCAAATAGTTCAAAATCCTAACATCTCATTAGTGAGATGGGCTTGTTGCAGTGAACTGTAAGTTGCATTTTGAATGCATGTAGTATTTAAATGACAATATCCTTGACTTAAAGGAGATTAGCATGTGGGTGATAGCGTTAGTCTTACTTTCCTTATTATATTGGCTCAGAGATATAATTTTGAATCAAATTATCTAAACTATGGATGTCTGTACAGAAGGAGGTAATAATAAATTTGATGAAGATTATATCTACAATATATGTGTGTATATGTATGTATGTACGTATATAACCACATGCATACATATTTCCATACATACAAGTCTGCACTTATTCATGCCAACAGAATGAGGAAAATATTGTGTAATCAATTGGAGAGCTAACCTTCATCATAAGAAATCATGAGATCATACTCTACCTCTGAGGCATGGTACCTGAGTGGTCCTAGGCAGGCCACTTAATTTTTTAGTCTGTTTCATAACCTTTAAGACTTCAAATGACAAAGAAATCACTGAACTGTTTTGAGAGAAAAATGTCCTTTACAAAGAATTGTCAAACCTAATAAATTCCTAGATCCTATACCTCTTCCTTTCTTTTTAAAAACATATATCACTTGCTCATGCTACTATTATTTGTGGCATAGTACCTAAATGTTATTTGCAAAACTTTAAAGAATATACGCAAAATTACCTGTACCTCAATCATAATAAACAAGGACACCAAGACCCAAATGGAAGACACATAAAATGGCAAGATGCATAAACAAAAGCTCTGGAAAGAAAAAATGATTATCTTTCCTATGAATATATGCCATGTATATGCAAAGGTAGCATGCCAAACTGGCAAAATAATGAATCTGATACCAGAAGACCTTGTTTCCCTTTCAGCCTCTAGGTACCTGGTCAAGTCAACTCATATCTTTGGACCTTTTCAGCCTCTAGGTACCTGGTCAAGTTAACTCATATCTTTGGACCTCAGTTCTATCATCTTCACAATGAGAGAGTTCAACTCCATGGTGTCTATGATCTGTTCAAGCTTTGAATTGCAAGACCTCTGCTCCACCAAGAAAGGTAAAATGAGATCTGCATTGATGGAAGATGCAGACAGACCAGGAATGCTCAACATTGATGATATCCTAATTGTACCAACCCAATTACAGCATCCACAATAGGTAATGTCCTTCCCTTCCCCTCTTGCTGACAATGAAATGAATCTGAGCTTTATGAATTTATGCAGAGCAACACAAAGTCTATAAGGAAATGTTTGATAGGGGTCTTGAGAGGGAAAGAGTGCTCAAGAGGGAAGCTGTATAAGCATAAGAACTACTTTCAATTTTGTCTCTGAATATTCAGTGACTGGTTTATAAAAGTTATTTAACAATATTTATTTGATGTGAAATTTTATGTGAGAGCAACTTAATTGTTTAAGAGCTTGATTACCAGAAGACTGCCCCCTATATTAAACAAAATAATCATAATTGAAGGGGTTATAATTTGTCATTCCAAAATTAACCATGAGGGAAATGACAGTGAATTAAGGGAAAATATATAAAATATAAGATTTAATGTACAACACAGAAATACATAATAGTAATATTTGTGCTTGTTTCTGTAGAAAATCTGGGTATATCTGCATAAAAATGAGTATGCAAATCATTGTCCCAAATGGAATACTTAGAGGTAGAATGACTTTATATTTACTGCTGGTGCTGGAATTAAGATAACATAAATTTGATTCCTATATCAGAAAATAAATCATTTAACTTCTGTAGACTCAGTTTACTTATCTTTAAAATGGGGCTAATAAGAACCTGTACCTCACAGGGTTGTCATGAAAATCTTATTAGATAAGAATAACATAATATTATTAGACAAAATAGTAAAGTGCTTTGCAAAGAACTTTATAAATGCTAGCGATTGGAATTATTTCTAAAACTCAGAGAAATTTCTGTTCTTCAGATTTTGAAGGCTGTAATGCTAGAAGTAGAAACTATGCAATTGTTTAAAGCACAATTCTTCCTTCAATGACTTTATTGCAGTGATAAAAGATGTATATTATTAAACTCGTTGAAAGATAATATATTATGATAAATGAAAAAATATAAACATCAATTTTAAAGAAGAGAGGAAGAAAAAGCCTTGTGGGAGTGGGGTTTGTAAGAACTTTAAAGAAGGTAGGTTTGAGCTGTACCTGGGTGCATGGGTGAATGAGTTAAGCAGATATGAGAGTATGAGCAATAAGTATTCCAGTTGGAAGGGACATTTTTTTTTAAGGAATAAAGTCATGGAACCTCATTATGCATCTGGGGAATTCTGAACAACCTTTCTCACTTAGGGTACAGCATGATCATCATTGTCATTAATATTGGCATTGAAATTACCATCACTATAATCATCACAGACATTTATGCTCTCTATTATCTAGTTACCTTGCTACCCAGTATGGAAATGATAACCTGAAGGATTTAATCTTTACATTGCTAGAATGCCTACTCTGGACGTCCCAGGGACATACATGTTGACAGTTTCATGTTTAGCCCACTCTATCATTCTAGCTGTCCACTTCCCCATGATTTAGATTTATTATTTTCTTGTGTGTTTTCCTTATTTTTATTTTTTTATTTTGAAAATATTTTGTATTTTAAATATTTTTTCATTTACCTGTGGAAATTTAATAATTATTAAGGAAATCTAGCTTCAATGGAATGTGATAGTCAGTAGAGTCAGTAGGCAAGATCGTTAAAATGCTCATCCCATATTTGAGATTCCCTTAAAGTTTGAGACCCTGACAACAAAAAGACCATTTCTCTTACACTGATGCCTTTTGACTCTGACTCTCTATAATAAAGTAAGCAAATAAATAATCAAAATTATATGTACAGTAATTTCATTGAAAGAAAGAATGAAATATTTATTGTTTAAGATGTGTCAGGCACTAAGCTAAGTACCAAGAATATAGGTACAATTGAGCAAGACCACCCTGTCTTCAGGAAGTTTATACTCTGATAGGTAATATAACACATAAAAGGAAGTTAGAAAGGAGTTGGGATATGAACACATGACAACATAGTTTAGAAAATGTTGGAAAGTGTTGTAGTGATCTGGTCTGGGACAGAAAAGCTCAACAATATGGGCATAGGATCCAGGGGAAAGATTCTGAGTTCTGGTAAGAGAAGGATGACAATGTCAAGGGTGGTGACAAAATGGTTTCAGAATGGCAAGGACATATTTCCTCCAACAATGAAGACTGGAATCTATCAAAGTTCTTCATTCCGCATGATGTTTCTTTTTATAAGGTCTCCTCTATAACTCTATACACACACACATACACACACACATACACACACACACACTAAGAAAGAACAAACAAAATTCTAAGATCTTTTCCTCAAGTTTTTTTTTTCCAAAAATCAGAAGACACCAGTAGAACACATAGACTGTCACCACTTATCCCATGTTTCTTCCATGTCAACAACCCTGATTCATTTTTTAAATCTTTGCTCTGTTTTTTTTCTTTCTTTTAAGTGTTTTTTTAATTAATTATTTATAGTTTTCAAAATTCATTTCCACAAGATTTTGAGTTCCAAATTTTCTCTCCATCTCCCACCTCCCACCTCCCCAAGACAACATGCATTCTAATTAGTTCTTCCCCAAATCTGCCCTCCCTTCTATCAATACCCTTCTCTTTTCCCCTTCTCTTCCATTTTCTTGCAAGGCAAAATAGATTTCTGTACCCCATTGTCTTCAGGTCTTATTTCCCAGTTCCACGTAAAAAAGATTTTTTTAACATTCATTTTAAAAACTTTGAGTTTCTAGTGGAGACCAAAGGCAGAAGCGGAGCGTGAGAGGGAGGTAAAACTGGGAAAGCGTCTCTTGTAGATCACCCTGGCTCCAGACCTGGCAGGAAGAAGAGTGTTGATGCTGCTGCCTGGCACCTGAAGCCCTCATGATGGCTGTGATCTAAATTTTTTCAGGAAGCCCCAGAGTCATGGCCCAGAAGCACCCCGGGGAAAGGAATTTGTACCGGGCACCCCGCAGTGGCTCTTCAGCTTGGACTTCAGGACCCACTGTGGGCCCCGACAAACTTTCTTCTCAGGATTTGGGGATTCAGTGGAGGCTGCACCCAACGGTACTTTTTGCCTTAAAAGACACCCTTGTTCCACAAATGCACAGCCCCAGAGCCCCACCCAGCAATCGGACCCAAGCCAAGGTGCTGCGAGGGAGCCAGGACCCTCTGGGGAGGGAGAAGATCTTGATCAGACCTAAGCATCTTCAGGTGAGCAAACATCAGTGGACATGGAGCTTTCACGGGATCCTGGGGCTGCGGACCCGGAGGATAGGGAATCTTCCCAACTGTACCATCGGCCTGGAACTGTTAAAGAGCCCCTAGTGTTCCTGAGGGGCCTTTCTCTGAGGGAGGAGATGAAGCATTTAGACACCTGTGCACCTGCTGTACCTTCCCTGGGCGAAGATGAAGATGATAAAGAAGGGCTCTCCAGCATTCCCAGAGACCCTTCTCCTGTGCCTAGTGGAAAGAAACCTCCACCTAGGAGGCAGAGGCATGGCCTGTCAACCAAAGAAGAGTTCGGGGTAGAGGTGGGGAGAGTGTTGAAGGGACCCCCTGGCCTCAGGTCGACACCAACTTGGCCAGAAACAAAGTCAAACAGACCAGCGTCACTATTTGGTCGTATGGGGGTCAAAGGAACTGCATTGACTCGGACAAGAGTTCTGGTGGTTGATTGAGATGTTGGTGGTAGTGGGGAAGTTAGTATGTGGAAACTGGTGGACACCTTATCTATTCTTGTGGATGGCTGAAAGGCAGTGATCTGGACCTGCTTCGAATATGGGTGGGGAGCTAGGCTCATATGGGATTCCTATGTCTATGCCGGGGATTTTACTGCGGCACAGGACTTTTTTCCCAACTACTACGACTCCTGTGTGCTGTGCTATTCTTGGTTCTGGCCTTGCCGTTGGGTTGCCTTTAGCTGACCTGGAGAATCTTGGTGTACATGGGAGACTGATTGGGCTGGCAGGCTCAGGCCACCTGACTGACCTGGGGGATTTCAAGACTCTGGGCTGGATTCACCTGCTGTGCACCGATGTTGGACTTATCTCAAAGAGAGCCGGACCTGGCAACAGTTGGTGGGGCTAGTGCAGAGGTTTTGGCAGGAGGTATCTTGGGGCAAACAGAGGACCAACGAGCAAGGGGATGGGCCCACATCTAGGGGGCGATACTACCAACCTAGAGAGGAGGTGTCTCGACTCTTGACTATGGCTGGGATCCTGGAAGATGAGCTAACTAGGGGTAGAAGTCACAGCATCAAATATGGAACTGAAGAAGGCATATAGACAGCTGGTGTTGATCGTTCATCCTAACACGAACCACCACCGGAGGGCTAAAGAGACCTTCAAGGTGTTGCGGGTTGCCTGGGATATTGTCACTAACCCTGAGAGATGGAAGGAATATGAGATGAAACGGATGGCAGAGAGTGAGTTGAGCAGGTCAGGGAATGAATTTCTGTCCAAGCTGTGGGATGTAGTCAAGGAGGCCATGAATACTATGATGTGCAGCTGGTATCAAGGGAAGCACAGGAGGTTTGAAATGGATCAAGAGTCTTAATATGCTGGATACTGTGCTGAGTGCGACAAGACGTATCCTGCTGAGGAAAGTGACTTCTGGGCAGAGTCAAGCATGTTGGGCCTCAAGATCACTTATTTTGTTATGATGGATGGAAGAGTATATGACATAGCAGAATGGGCTGGGTGCCAGCGTGTGGAGATTTCCCTGGATACCCACAGAGTCCCTTATCACACCTCATTTGGGTCCCGGTTCCTGGTCCTGGTGGGCGGCAGAAACACTCCAGATGCCCCCCCCACCCCCACCCCAGCTTCAGTTGCTGACCTTCAGGATTTCTTCAGCTGCATCTTTCAGGTTCTCCCAGGTCAGATGGAAATTTCTTTGCAGCTTCTCAACCTGGCCCTGGGGCCACCCCACCCTCCAGGCCAGACAGTTCCACAGCATCCAAAGGTTCAGAAGCCAAACCCACGTGGCAGAAAAAAGTGAGGATGCCCTTCCAGCACTGAAGCCCTGTCTCTTCCTCTTCTCCACCCTCCTCAGTTCAGTGTCAGGGAATCATAAGGGCTGTGTACAGCATAGGATGGAACTTGCTTGTTTTTTTTTTTAATTTTCAATATTTAAAAAGTTTCAAACATTACCTGTTCACTCAGTGACTTGTGAGAAGTCACTGAATCCCCACTCTGGGAAATAAGAACTGATCCTTGCTTGATGACAATACCAAAGAAATAGTAGGGTGGCTGGCAGGAGGGGCCCTGTGGCTAGGATTGGGATTGATGAGTATTTTGTGGGGGACAGAACTCTCTACAGTTTGGCGGGTGGGCTTTTATATTGTCTCTCCTTACCAAGGCCAGGGTGATACTCATTCTGTTGTTAACTTGGACCTTTATTTCTTGGCCTTCTCCTCTGTCATCCATGTGAGGAGGCAAGTGGCTCTTACATTCAGGGGTAGGTAAAAGGCCAGGACCATTCAAGGAATGGAAATGTTTACTCTTCCTATTCTATGATTCCTTCCTAAACTCAGTGTTGTTTCTGCAAGGATGGCTGATTTGACAATTTTTTTTTTTAAAGCAGACTCAAGTCCCCATGCCCTTGGTGGGTAGCAGGCAAAAAAGCAAGTTTGGTGGTGGTGGTGCTGGGGGGTTGTCCACAGCTATCACTATGTAATCAAAGGGTTTTTTTTTAAGTTTGTTCATATTTGTATGTACATACTGATTTAAAATCAGGAGATTTACCTTTCTATAAATATAACTGATAAGCAAAAAAACAAAAAACAAAAAAACTGTGAATTTCAACTTCTATCCCTTGCTCCCTTCCCACTCACCCACATTGAGAAGATAAGCAATTCAATATAGATCATTCATGTGTAGTCATGCACAACACTTCCATAACAATCATGTTGTGAAAAAGTAACTATATTTCCCTCCCTCCTATACCACTTCCCATTTATTCTATTCTCTATTTTGACCCTTCCCATCCTCAAAAATGTTTATTTCTGGTTACCCTCTCCTCCCATTTCCCTCTCTTCTATCATGCCGCCTCTCTTATCTCCTTCCCCTCCTACTTTCCTGTAGGGTAGCATTTTCATACCCAGTTGAGTGTTATTCCCTCCTTAAACCCAGAGTAAGGTTCACTCTTTCCCTCTTACCTTCTTCCTTTTCCTCTCCATTGAAAAAGTTTTCTCTTGCCTCTTTCATGTGAGATATAATTAACCCCATTCTATTTCTCCCTTTCTCCTTCTCCTAATATATTCCTGTCTTACCCATTAATTTTATTTTTTAGATATCATCCCTTCATATTCAACTCACCCTGTGCCCTATGTCTATATGTACATAATCCCTCCCAAAACCTTAATATAGAGAGAACTCTCAAGGATTACAAATATTATTTTTCCATTTAGGAATGCAAACAGTTCAGAATTTGGCTGCTTGCAATAATTCCTATTTGACCTGGGAACTCTGAAATTTAGCTACAATATTTCTATGAGTTTTGTTTTGGGAATCTCTTTCAGGATGCAGTCAGTGGATTCTTTCAGTATCTACTTTGCCCTCTAGCTTTAAAATATCGGGGCAGTTTTCTGTGATGATTTCTTGAAAGATGATATCTATGCTCTTTTTATTTTTGATCATGGTTTTCATGTAGTGCAATGCTTTTTAAATTGTCTCTCTTGGATCTATTTTCTAGGTCAGTAGTTTTTCCAGAGAGATATTTCACATTTTCTGCCATTTTTCATTCCTTTGGTTTTATTTTTGTAATTTCTTGATTGCTTATAAATGCATTAGCTTCCATCTGCTCAGTTCTAATCTTTAAGGAGTTATTTTCTTCAATAAACGTTTGGATTTTTTTTTCCATTTGGCCAATTCTGCTTTTTAAGACATGTTTTTTTGGACCTCTTTTGCCATTTTGGTTAGGCTATTTCTTTCTTTCTTTTTTTTTTTTTTTGAAATTTTCAAGTCAATTTATTAAGCACAATGATGAAAATCATCAGAAGAATATTCTCCTGAAAATTAAAATTACTTTTTTTCTTAGAAAAAAGAAAAGGAAACCAACACACACTCAGTAAAGCCACAGATGCTGCAGCATTCCAGCCTCTCTGCAAGTGGAGATACAAGAATGGGGATTCGAAGCCTGCTGACACCACCAGTTCATTGGTCAGTCTAGTCACTAGTCACTCTCCAAATCAGCTGGATTAAAATAAGGATCATCCTCTTCGTCGTCTAGCTCCAAGTCATCCATTTCTTGGAACAAAGATTCATCTACTTCCATACTGTTAGCAGCTTCTTCCAGGAACTGGATATCAGATGTGTCAAGATGGTGATCTGTTTCAAAGAGCTGTTTTCCACTTAATTTATTTTTTCCAGCTTGTTCCTCTTCCTTCATTCTTTTGCTTTTAATTTCCAAAAGCTCTGCATCAAACTTGGCCTTCCAACTTAAGAAATTCTCAATTGTTACAGGAGTGCCACGGAAACATTGCCTTTCTGCCTCTTTGGCTTCTTTTTCCTTCTGCTTCTTTTCTTCTTCTCTTCTAGTTTTGATTTGATCTACAATTTCATTTAGTTTTTCTTGAACAGCTGATACTAGAGTGAAGATCATTACCATTCCAAGGTTTTCTTCTGCTTGTAACTCTAATAATTTTAATGTATCTGAGACATCATTATCTTCTAGATTTTCCTGGGAGAATATTTCATAACAAGGCATTTCATCTGGATACTTTTTTCCATAAGTAAACTTAAGGGTTGTCTGGACAGTTTCATCATTTTCTCCTGCTTCAGATGTCACAGTAATAGTAAAACTGGTTGGATTTTCTGATAATACTGTGAAGGAGTCTGGGTAGATGGACTCCAGAGCCTCCAGCTCGTTGCGCTGCTCCTCGCTGTAATCCGTCATCGTGGCCCAAGCCGCTGGCCCATGGAACGCTCGGACATGGAGAGCTCGAAGCCAGAACCTGGAACCCCGGGGCCAGCTGGGCGGGCGGGCGGGGCCGCAGGCGCAGATTGCCCTGGCTTAGGACTCGCCGGGGTTCACAGCCAGGCAGGGGCCTGAAGAAGGAAAGGGGATTAGGCTATTTCTTAACGTATCATTTTCTTCCACATATTTGGGTCCCTTTTAGCCATTAGTTGACTAGTTTTTAATGATTTTCTTGCATCACTCTCATTTCTCGTCTCAATTTTCCCTGTACTAATCTTACTTGATTTTCAAAATCCTTTTTGAGCTGTTCTATGGCCTGATACCAATTCATATATATATTTGGAATCTTTGGATGTAGGAGCTTTCACTTTATTGTCTTTTTCATTTGGTTGTATGTTTTGATGTTCCAAGTCACCAAAGTGAGATCTATAGCCGGATTTCTTTTTTCTGGCTTTTGCTCAATGTCCCCAGAAAATTACTTGACTTTTAAGCTCTGTCAAGCTAGTTCTCTGCCTCCAGTGGGGGTGAAGTGTACTATCAGTTGCTTGATCCCCACACAATCTTTGGGCCTAGAGCTTCAGAAACTGTCACTTAAGCAACTGCTGCTCTGACTGCAGCAGGCTCTTCTGTCCCCTCCTCCTCCACAGATTGAGGCTGGAGCACTGTACTCTCTCACATAGTTTCAGCAGTCCCTTTCTCCTACTGCCCTTCCAAGCTGTCCTCTGGGTTTTGGTATGGAGAAGTCTGGAAACTACTACAGTTGCCAATGATTCAGTCTCCTTGAGGCTTGCTCAGACTCAGTCTGTACTGGTGTGGCCTTTGCTGACCTGTGCTCTCCTCCCAGCTTAATGAGATAGACACTTCCTGTTGACCTTCTAGGCTGTCCTGGGCTGGGGATTTGTTTCACTGTGATTCGTTGGGTTCTGCAGCTCTACAACTCTTTTAGAATCATTTTATAGGTATTTGGTACAGTTTGGGTTTTTACTCTGCCATCTTGGCTCCCTGCCCCTATGTTTATGTTGTTTACTGCCCCACTGTTACCTATTCCATTCTGGAAATATCATCAAGCAAAAATATTGTCACTAGAAAAGATGCAAAAGTCTGTTTCTCTGTTCCAAAAGCAAAATACTCATCCCTTCTTTAATAAATCCCTATATTTCTTCTGTTCCATCCCCATTGCAATAGAAACTCAGGGCGAGAAGGGCTATTTTCACTTAAAAAGTATTCCCAAGCCTTAACACATAGTGCTTACCATATTTAATCCCTCAATAAATGAAATTCTATTCATTTTATTTACACATTCAAGGGATAAATAGAGGAGGGAGGGCAAAATAAGCATAAGAAAGTAGGTGGCACAGATCATGTACGTTCAGATGTTTCAGCACTTCAGTGGAGAAACTCTAGGTTTGTTGTGGGTTTTTGCTGCTACTGTTGTCACTACTTAGGCTTATTATTTCATTGATGGGAGAAGTCCTCATTTGGAAACTCCCTTTACTTAGTCAGACTGATGATCCTCTCACAACTGACAAGTTTAGCTGACAAGTTAAATGCTTTGCCAAGAGTCATATAATCAGCCTGAGTCAAAGCAAAGCCTTCAGCCTAGACCTGCTTGTCTCTAGGGTTAGTCTCTAAACACTACTGCTTCTAATGAGAAGGTAGAAAATTTGATGGATAGAGAGCCAGTCTTGTAGTGTGAAAGATCTGAGATCAACTTCTCTTCTAGACGGTTAGCAGGAAGTTCATCTTGGGGAACTCAGTTATTCTTTTTCATTATCATTTTGGTCATTTACAAAATCATCATAATAATAGTAGTGACTTTGTTTCAATAGTGTTGTGTAGAATAAATCATATGATACATATACATATGCATACATTTATACATATAGACATACATATGCACATCCTTATAAAATATATACACATACACATATACACATACACACATATGCATATATACACTGATATACATATATATGTGTGTGTTAGTATTTATATGTGTGCATATGAGTATGTGAATATATACATACATACATACATACATATATATATATATCCATAAGCCATCATGACGAACAAAGTCAAAGACCTTGGCTGGATCTACAAATGTTGTGTACAGACCTCTTTTATGCTCCTTGAATTTCTCCTGAAGTTGTCGAGTAGCAAACACCCTGTCGACTGACTATTCCTTGACCCTTTCTAAAGTCACACTGGCTCTCAAGTGTATTGCCATCTTACACTTGAAGGACCAGCCTATTAAGGAGGACTCTAGCAAGAATCTTGGCAGCAAAGACCAAGAGACAGACTCCCCCTGTGGTTGTTGCAGGACAATCGATTTCCTTTACCTTTATAGAGATGTACAACAGATGTATCCTTGAAATTCTGGGGGATAATCTCCTCTTGTCATAATACCTGGAATATTTCAGTCAGCTTTTATATGTGCAATGGTCCCCTTACCTTGTAAGTCTCAGCTGGAATAGTATCAGCATCAGGTATTTTGCCACATGAAAGGAGGCTAATGGCCTTCAAAACCTCTCATTTATTTGGAAATTGAGCTAAAGAAGGATTGACTTCAACCTTAGGTAATTGTTCAGTGGCCTCGGCATTGACTGATAAAGGTCTGTTGAGAACACTATGGAAATGTTCAGCCCATCTCTCCAGGATCATGTCCTTATCACTAATCAAAGTGACTCCATCAGCACTGAGTACTTGTGATGCACCATACATTTTTGGTCCATAAATAACTTTCAGGGAATCCTAAAAGTGCTTTGGATTGTTTCCATCAGCATAAAACTGAATTTCATCTGCTTTCTTACTGAACCAGGAATCCTACATCTCTCTAAGCTTTGCTTGTACTTTATTTTTGATGGAATTAAATGCTACATTCTTAGAGATGGGTGAATCATCCTGCTAGTAAATCCTGTTGAGTTCTTGTTTTTCATCTACAGCTTTTGAATTTCCCCATAATTTTCATTATTTCACATTTCAGTCTTGGTATTCTTTAGTGTTTTGATACAGATGAGTAAATGCAGTGCTCTACAGCAAATCTCTGAAAGCTGGCTACTCCTTTGCTGCTTCACTGTTACCAACTGTATGTTGGCTCAATTTTCCCCCTGAGTTAGGGACAAACTGTTCATGCTCAAAGAAGGGCTCTAATTTGACCAAGGACTTTGACATTGTTAGCTGTGAGTGCTTATGAAAAATGATGTCAACATTTGGTTGCCCAGAGAAGTGACCAATTCTCTGCTGCCTGTGCTAATTTTGACCTAATACTTCTCCAACAGCCACCACTACACTATCCATAAATGGAACTATCAGTTGCAACAAATGGAAAAGCTTTGAATACTTTGGATATATTCACTTACCTTGGTAGTGTACTTTCCAGGCATGTATGCATTGACCATGAGCTTGATGCATGCCTTTCCAGAGCTAACTTAGTGTTTGGGAGGCTCTGAAGAAAAATATGGGAAAGAAGAGTTATTAGACTGACTACCAAACTGAAGGTCTACAGAGCCATTATGCTGACCTCATTGTTGTATGCCTGTGAAATATGGACAATCTACTAGTGCCATGCCAAGAAACTGAATGACTTACATTTAAAATATCTTAGGAAGATTCTGAAGATCACCTGGCAGGACAAGGTATCAGACACTGAGGTCCTTGCTCAAAATAAACTTCCAAGCATTTAAACTATGCTTGCGAGAGTGCATCTCAGAGGGGCTGGACATATTTTTCGAATGCAAATTGTATGCTTGCCAAAAAGACTATTTTATGGAGAATTCACATGAGGCAGGTGATCACATGGTGGTTAGAACAAATGATACAAGGACACTCTCAAGGTCTCTCAAGAACTTTGGATTTGATTATGTGACATGGGAGACGCTGGCACAGGACCACTTGGCATGGCATGCCCACATCAGAAAGGGTTTTGTGCTCTATGAAAAAAGCAGAATTGAAACAGCACAAAGAGAATGTTGAATGTGCAAATTTGGACTACCCACCCCAAATGTTCACATGGACTATCTGTGCCAAATCTGTGACAGGGCATTCTGAGCTAGTATTGGACTGATCAGCCACAGTTGGACACACTGAAACTTGAATTTATGGTGATGTCATTTTGACAATATTTGAGAATAAAGGACAACAACCAACTATATATATTGGGGTGTGTGTGTATGTGTGTATGTATGTATGCATGTGTATGTATATCTATATGCATGTGTATGTATGTGTATATATGAATATGCATGTGTATATGTATATATACATATATTATGCATATTTATGTTTATATGTACATACCTACATATATGTATGTGTGTATGTGTATATATGCATATGTATATGCTTATTCATATGTATCTGGTTATGTGTGTATCTATGTATATGTGTGCATGTGCATATGTATGTGTGTATATATGTATATGTGTTTATTTTCATATGTATATATGTGCACATATATATTTATAATATTACAAACTTTAAATATCTAAATACTTATTAGATATTAGTCATAGATCTAGTGATTACTTCTTAAAGTCATCAAAAAAGGCACGTCTTACAAAAATCAGAAAGTAATTCATTAATTCCTCATCCTGTGTGACCTTCATTCATGCTATTCCATTAGATAACACTGAGGATCAAATACCCAATATCTTTGACACCTTTCTCTTAACTTTACTTAACTCCATGTTACATGACAGGAACTTGTCTGATTTTTTACCAATACAACTTCATATCAAGAGACTGAATGCAATAGAAGTTTCATTTTTATAATCTTGATAACTGTCATTCCAATTCATTTGTAATGGTCGGTGCAATCAAGGAAGCTGTAGTATCTTGAGACCTGATGTGAACAACGTAATGCTAAGCAAAAAACTAGGATCAATTGGAAGATATCATCAAGTATAGAGAATCTCATTACTCTTTGGAGTTGGCTTATTATATCTCCTGTGAGAGTAGCAGCTACCCTTTTAAAGTATGTTTAGCTGTTTTATAAGGCACTTGATAAGAGGTAGTTGACACACTCAGGCTCCTCATCTCTGAAAATAAGACAATTAAATTATATGACCTTTGCAGTACCTTCTATCTCTATATCTGTGAACTTATGTCACTGTGAGGTGTTCTTGACTCATCACAGTTATTCAATGTTTGTTATATAGAAGGCACTGGGCTAGCCATTAAGAATTGAAAGTATAAAATGAAATCAATGAAGTGTTTGTGTGTGTGTGTGTGTGTGTGTGTGATAAACAAATAATACTTGAAGACAGGTATTATTCTCTCTGCATTGGGTTTAGTTGCATGACTGGCAGACAAGTGCTCTGGTATAGAAAGTGATCTGCAGAAGCCAGCCTGTTCCTGTCTCACAGGCTTGTTTTTGTTTGTTTTTCTTTGGTTTGTGAGTTTTTTTTTTTGTTTGGTTTTTCATTTTGCTAATGATACTATCAAAATGTGTGTAGATTAAAAGATTGCAATAGAGATGAGAAATTTATCGTATGATAATTCATTATTGTTGCCCAAATAATCATCCTTTGAAGGGTATTCATGTAGGGACATATTGGGGTAATATTATTGTCACTAAATGCCCCCTGATGAATCTCTATACTTTCTATCATGGAATATCATGATCTCGGAATCAAATATGTAGAGTATCCATGTGGCAATGAAGAAACATTGCGGGCACATAGTCAGCTTATTTTCAATAAATATAGATGTTTAATCCTTACTGTATGGGATGTTCTCAAGATAATGTGTGATCAGAAATAGGAAAAAATTGGGTTGATCTTGTAGCGACAATAAGGGAAACATACTGCCACAATATTAATGAAACATATTTCCTGATTTACCTTCAATCTTAGCATCTTCCCTCTAAGATTACTTACAATATACTGTGTATAAACTTTGCTTGTACTTAGTATTTACATGTTGTCTCTTCCATTAGACTGTAAGTACCTTGAGAACAGAAACTGTATTTGAGGGTATGTTTTTGTTCCTGTTCTTTCTTTTTTTTTGAAGTTGGAATAATAACCTTTGTATTGAGAAGACCTGACACATGATAAGCATTTATTGAATGCTTATCTTGATTGTTTATGTATGAATATACATAAAAAATAAAAACATACATACCTACTAAAATACACATATTGTGGGAATGTAATATTACCTAGGCACATGCACACACACGTAAATAAAACATATATTATGTACATATATAAAATTATTTGGGGAATATTGCTAAAGAATCTCTTATCTTGTTACTATCCTATTTATGATAAGCCTATGTTTCCTTTGATCCTGTTTTTCCACATAGACATATTCCAAATTATGACATCAGAGTATATTGTGACCTGTAAGATACATATTCCACTGATACCATTCAAGAACTTGGCTTCTGCAATACCACATAGATAAGGTTGGGAGTAATTCCTCAGTAGGATATCATTATGACGGTCTAACATATGTCTGTGACAATGGGAATGACTATGCAAGGCTATATGCCAGAAGCAACAATAAGGTTGAATTAATAGGAGTAGGTCCTTTAATACATGCATCTCACATTTAGATCTTATTATCCTTCAAATATTATGGAAATATGGAACAACTAGACTGTTGTTTTTTGGGGGGTACAGGGGAGTAGTTAAGAAAAATGTCAAGTTTTGATCGTAGGTATGCTGAAAATAGTTGTGACTTTAGCAAAAAAAAAAAAACACATTTTAAAGAATATTTGTTTGAAGACAAATAAAGACCCTTGTGGAAATTTTAAATTTGAATTGTTTATATGGAATTTTCTGGTCAGTACATAGAAGTCACTAACTGGAAGAATGGAGATGCTTGATATGGTTAGATTTGGATAGATAAATTTGAGTACTCAACATAAAAATGAAAATTGAATAAATGAGGAGATGAAATCATCATAAATAAAGAAACCTGAAGAAAAATTCCTGAGAAATACACCTACTTATCAGGTTGGAGGAGAAAGAGAAATAAACAAGGAAGAAGCAGTAGAAATCAGTATTAGAAGAAATGAAGATGCAATGAGACAGAAGTGAAAGGAATAAAGCATTTTATAGAAAGAAGGGAAATATTTATGTTTATATATTATTATTATATTATCTATCCACATACATATGCATATGTGTATGAATATGTTTATAAATATATATTAATTATAAAATACAGTAACAATAAAATGAAAGTCTTGTCTGTGTTGATGACTAGAGAAAAACATTGAATTTAACATTTAGGAAGGTAATAATAATCTTAGACAAAATAATTTTAACAGAATTAGGGAAAGGAGAGGAAAAGTGATCCAGGGCTTATGAGAGCAAGTTATTCTGAAAAATTCCATGTAACATGGCAAAGAGAAAAGAACAGGTTAAAATAAAATAGTGCAGGAGAGAAAGCAAAATGGAAAACATTTTTATAAAGGTAGACGAATCTTCTGGTGCTAAAACTGTTGCTGATTTCTCATAATTGCGGGGAGTTGATTCTGCAGTTATAAAATCTTTTCTAGCAATGTTATCTCAAGCAAGTTTGATCACTTAAGGGCTTAAACCCTACTCTCCAAGGACCAATTTTGCTATATAAGACAAGAGTCAACTCTAAGACATAATGGATTCTCTAGACATGACAGTCTATTAAAATGGAGCACTTATAAAGTGTTACATTGTTCCTCAATCCTGTGCATACCACTTTCACTTCTGAAGTAATTGCAACAACATTTCAAAAGAGGGATGTGATAGTTAATTGTAAAGCTACATCTTGAGTTGTGTGTTATAATGTAAACAATCACAGGTGATAAGAGTGAAAGGTCTTCTCTGTCCATTAATAGGCCTCAGGTGGAGCCCAGTAAGGGAAGCTTGATTAGCAGAGGCTTGTTTTGTAGGAAGTCCCATATGTTTCGTTAATTTCTAATGAGAGACATGATGCCCTCTGGCTCTGAAAAACTTATATATACTCTTAGGTGAGGTTTTGTTTGGGGGCTTGCTCTTTAGAAGAAGGTTCATGTACCAGATGGGTAGCCATTAAGGAGCTCCCCACCCAGGCTTTGAAAACCCAGATGTTGTTTTAGTCTCTGGTAAGTATGTATGTATGTATGTATGTAATGATTAGACCCTTGCATTTGTCTATTGATCTGTGATGTATGTACTGAGTAAGATCAGACAGTTAGAAGTCCTGTCTGTTGCTCTTTATTTCTCTGCTTGTATTTTCTCAATTGGCATATGTGATTAAAGAAGATTGTTGACCCCTCAAAATTTGCTTTCCTTTTAGAAAAGCAGATCTGAGAACCTGCGCTAAGAATCTGCCATCTGGGATGTGCCAATATGCTTGCTGCTATATGTGTTCAATCTTGAGTGCCAAAATTTATTATGGACATTGAAAAGTTGAGGCATATCCTGAAAATGGTAATCAGGAGGCTAAGTCTATATAAGATCCAGCATACTAACTTTGATTGAAACCCTGATAATATTCATTTTAGAGAAGACTCTGGCCCAGCAAGACAATTTTATGTATGTGATGTGACTGTGTGTGAGTGCATATGTATGTATGTGTGTGTGTATTTATTGAGGAAGAAGGGGGAAATAAGGTAGAAATGTTACAAAGTTTGAAAAGAGAGAGTTTCACAACTAATTTGATATGAGAGTCTAGATAGAGTGAAGAGTTCAGAATGTGACCCAGATTTTCACCCTTTGTGATGGTTTTTGCACTGAAAATAATAGCAAAGATAAGAAAAGAATAGGGTTTGGGGGGAAAATAATGAATTGAGTTTTACTCATTTTGAGTTTGAAATGAATATGCAGTTTACAATGTCTACTAGGTAGTTGGATATTTAAGACTGAAGGTAAGGAGAGATAGCTTAAGGCTAGAAAAGTGGAACTGATGATGATCTCCATAGAAATAATAGTTGGCTACATGGAAGCTGATAAAATAAACAAGTGAAAAATGTAGAGGGGCAAAGGGAATAATGATTCAAGTAAGAACTCATTGTGACACCTATGGTTAGTGGGTGTTTTGTTGACAAATGTCCATAAGGAGACAGAGAAGAATCAGTCTACAGATAAAAGGAGAATCAGGAGAGAGTAGTTTCATAAAAACCTAGACAAAAGATTAAGAAAGATAAAAGAGTGATTACTATGTCAAAGTCTGTAGAGAAGCCTAGAAATATTAAGACTGAAAAAAATCATTAGATTTGACAATTAAAAGACAAATATTACATTAGGAATGATGAAGTTGGAAGCCTGATTGCAAAGAGTTAAAAATAAAATGAGAAGAAAGAAGGGTAGATTTAGACTTCACAGAGGGGTAATATTCTATACAATAATTAGCTTGGTTTAATCCTAGGAAGCAAGAAAAGGCCTCCTGATACCCATTTGGTTCCATCCTCCTTGGCAGTAGGGAGTTTATTTTAGGATAAAAGTTATAATCACTCCAGGACTTGTTAGAATAAAAAAAAAAAAATCCTTACATCTAAGGTAAGGTTTGTCTCTCTTACTAATCTTACATTTATATCTTTCTTTACCTAAGCTCTAGACTCCTAGGGGTTCAGGTAAAATAGAACTTACTGGGAAAATTTGGATAACACACAGTATGTTACATTTTAGTGTCTGTGGATAACCAGATATCAGAAGGGAGAGTGAAAAAAAAGATTCAAACTTTTCTTGGGCCTTCTCACAGCCTAGGGCCTCTGTTCCAAGATACCAGTTAAGGAAAGAACTTCTTATGATACTCACTTTGTGACAATTCATTCATCCACTCCTCAAAGATGTGCTGAAAATACAATGTTTGATTCACAATTTTGGATCCAAATACTAGGAATAATCCCCTTCAACTTGTACAAGTGACTTCTTTTTACATCAGTTTCTAAAGGCATAGTTTCAAAACCTTTGGTTGAGTTCCAAAGGCATAAAGGCAATATTTTCCCTCAGGTATATATGAGTTATTCATTCAAAGTAGTCTTTTATGAACATAAAAGTCAAAATAAAGGTGTTTTCAAACCCACCTTTCAATACATAAAATGTTCTAGTACTCAGATTTAGCCAAAAGAATGATTTGCCTTGAGAGACAATAACACTTTCCTCATCGGAAATATTCACATAGAAGCCAGAAGAATACTTAATGTAAATGTTACAGAGACATTATAATTTTTGAGCTGAAAGGAAATATGAGGGTCATTGTGAAAATTCTATCTTTTGATTTTTCGGAGGTTCAAACTCAGACCTAAAGCAATTGAGCATGATCACACAAGTTATAAGGACAAATCTTAGAATTTAGACCCACTTCTCCTGACTTCAAATCCAGCAATCTTTCCATTATATCACAATATCTCTCCAATGACCTCCCCCCCCAAGTATTGTTCGGAATAGATGATCTTTGAAATTCCATGTAACTCTATGATTCCAGAAATTTCAGTCATAGAAACTGAGAAAAATATAGGTTAGGAATCATATAGCTTATTTTTTCTTCTTAAAGAACTCATATGGGGGCAGATGGCAGAGTGAGAGCAACCACTCGTCTAGGCTCTTAGACAACTCCTTCAGATTCCTCTAAAAAGAGAATCTGACCAAATTTTGGAGGAGTAGAATCAAATAGGAGACAGACTGTGGCAGATTCACAGTCCAGGACAGGCAGGAAGGCCAACTAGAAGGTTTTGTTTTGCTGGAGTAGAGGAGCACACAGCACACAGTGTAGTGCATCCCCACCAAAGCAGGACCCAGCATGAAACAAAGGTGCTCTGAAGTAGTGGCCACACTGTGAAATCTTGGGCATAACAACCCAGGACAGGAGTCCAGTGGAACCAAGTAAGTGAGAGCCACAGAGCCCCAGGTATCTGCAGTAGCTGTTTCTGAGATAATCAGCCAGCAGATTAAATGTCTCTTAAGTCACCTACTTGAACTTCTGGGAGCCAAAACGGAAGAGTGATTGGTAAATGTTCACTCTCCCACTCCTTGTTGGCCTTGAAAGAACCATAAATTTTTTCCCCAGAAAAATACTGGAACAGCGAGATTAGCAGAAGGGGCAAACAATCTCATAACACATGAGGTTAGGAAAATCACTAAAGAGGATTCCTCTTGCTGTGACAGAGAACTGCAGCTGTCCAAGACAGCACCAACTCAGTGAGCCAGGAGGAGATCTGGAACCCTAGGGGTTTGGAGCTTCACGACTACCAACACCAGGACTCCAGGTGTGCCTCAGCACCCCAGGGAAATGGGAAGACACCAGGGAGGCTGGGATCACCAACCACTGTACCTCCCTTTGCTTTAGCTCAACTGAAGACACCTCCTGTGGCCAGACCACTCCTCCCCCACACTTAGCAAGCTTAGTCCAGGCAACCCTGGGAAAACACAAAAAGACTTCAACTGGACTCTGCTTTCTCACACCAGCCAGCTCAGCACAAGTTTCTCTAGCTTCTAACTGGAACAACCAGAGACCACAACACACAAAGCCTCATCATCATAGTAAGAGGCAAAGCAGGAAAGAAAAGAACATGAAATCTTTCCATGGGGACAAGGACCAAAACACAAATACCAAAGAGGTCAGCATTGAGACTGTACTCTCATGTAACATTTCAGAAATGTCTATGAACTGGTTGCAAGCACAAAGCACACTCTTGGAAGAGCTGAAGAAGGATTTTTAAAATCAAATTAGAGAAACAGAAGAAAAACTATTATGAAAAAAGAATTCGTGGAAGAGAACAGCTCCAAAGAAAGGAAAATTGGGCAAAAGGAAAAGGATGCATAAAATCTAACTGCAAAAATTGGACAAATTGAAAAGTAAGCACATATACTAACTGAAAAAATTGGACAAATGGAAAAGGAAGTACAAAAACTAAAGGGAGAAAATAACTTCCTAAAAGGAATAATAGGACAGATGGAGAAGGAGATGCAAAAGTTAATTGAAGAAAACAATTTCATAAAAATTAGAAATGGGCAAGTAGAAGCTAATGACTCTATGAGACAGCAAGAATCAGTTTAAAAAAAATCCAAAGACTGAAAAGATAGAAGAAAATGTAAAATATCCAACTGGAAAAACAATTGACCTGGAAAAGAGATCCAGGAGAGAAAATCTAAGAATTATTGGCCTACCAGAAAGCCATGATGAAAAAAAGAGCCTGGACAATACCTTCCAAGAACTCATGAAGGAAAACTGCCTGGAAGTCCTAGATCCAGAGGGCGAAACAGTCATTGAAAGAACCCAAGGTCCACATCCAGAAAGGGATCCCAAACCAAAAACAAGAAGGAATATCATTGCCAAATCCCAGAACTATCAAGTGAAGGGTAAAATACTACAGGTAACCAGAAGGAAACCATTGAAACATCGAGGTACTACAGTCAGGATCTCACAGGACCTTGCAGTTTCTACATTAAAAGATAAAAGGAATTGGAATATGATATTTGGTAACGCAAAGGAGATGGGAGTACAACCAAGGATCAATTACCCAGCAAAGTTCCACATAACATTTCAGGCAAGGAGATGGACATTTAATGAAATAAGGGATTCCTAGACTTTCCTGATAAAAAGGCCAGAACTCAATTGGAATTTCTATCTTCAAACACAGGTCTCAAGAGGTAAACCTTTATAAAGATAAACTAGGGGAAAAAAAAACCAAGCTTGTTACTCAATATGGGCAAACTTTTTACATCCCTATAAGGGAAGATGATATTTCTTAATCTTGAGAATGATATGTTTATTATGAAATATAAAAATGATACACATATATAGAGGGAGCAGGTAGAAAGTAAATGATGTGATGATAAAAATGTGAATTAAGTGTGAGAAGGGACTGTAACAGGAGATGTAAAAAGGAGGAGGCAGAAAATGATAAATTACATCACAGAAAGAGGCATAAAATTAAATTAGGGTAGAGGGAAAGAGGGGAGGGAGAAAAGCATTGTTTGAGGGGTATTCCCATGTGATTTGGTTCAAGGAAGGAACAACAAACTAAATTAAGTATATAAATCTAACTAGCTCTATAGGCAGTAGGAGGGGAAGGGGGAAAGAAAGCAGAGGGGAGGTTAAAAGGGAGGGAAGAAGTAGTAAGGCTAAAGGGGAATAAAAGGGAGGGGGGCTGAAAGAAGGAAGGGAAGACTGTGGGAGGTGATGGTCAAAAATTAAAACTCTACTGTGGAGGGGAAGGGAGAAGGGAGAACTAAAAGCACAAATAGTGGGAAAGAGGATGGAGGGAAAGACACACATACTAATCATAACTATGAATCTGAATGGGATGAACTCTCCCATAAGATAAAGAAGGATAGCAAAATGGATTAAAAACCATAATCCAACCATATGTTGTTTATAAAAAACACATTTGAAATGGGGCCATACACGCAGAATAAAAGTAAAATGTTGGATCAGAATATATTGTGCTTCAGCTGATGTAAAAAACAAAAAAGCAGGGACAGCAATCTAATCTCAGACAAAGTAAAAGTAGAACTAGATCTAATCAAAAGACATAAGGAAGGAAAATATATCCTGCTGAAAGAAATCACAGACAACGAAGCAATTTCATCACTGAACACATATGCTCCAAGTAGTATAGCATCCAAATTCTTAAGGGAGATGTTAAGGCAGTTACAGGAAGCTATAGACAGGAAAACTATGTTAGTGGAGGACCTCAACCTGCCCCTCTCTGAACTTAATAAATCTAACCTCAAAATAAAGAAGAAAGAAGTTAAGGAGAATAAAACTCTGGATAAGGTAGATATGATAGACCTCTGGAGAAAATTGAATGGGAATAGAAAGGAAAATACTTTTTCTCAGCAGTACATGGCACATATACAAAAATTTACCATGTATATAGCATGAAATCCTCACAATCCAATCCAGAAATGTAGAGATAATCAATACATTCTTCTCAGATCATAATGAAATAAAAATTATATGTAATAAAAGGATATGGAAAGACAGACCAAAAATTAATTGAAAACTAAATAATGTAATCCTAAAGAATGAGTGGGTTAAACAACAAATCATAGAAACAATCACCAAGTTCATTCAAGAGAATGACAAAAATGAGACAGCCTACTAAATCTTACAGGATATTGCAAAAGCAGTTTGTAGGGGAAACTTTATATCTCTGAAAGCCTACATGAATAAAATAGAGAAAGATGAGATCAATGAAATGGGCACGCAGCTGAAAATCTAGAAAAAGAACAAATTGAAAATCCCCAAGTAAATACCAAATTAGAAATGCTGAAAATCAAAGGAGAGATTAATAAAATTGAAATTAAGAAAACTATTGAACTAAAAAATAAAATTAAGAATTGATTTCATGAAGAAAACCAATAAAATTGATAAACCTTTGCTCATTTTGATTAGAAAAAAAAGAAGAGGGGGGAGCCAAGATGGTGGAGAAGAAAGATGCACATACACTAGCTCTTGCTCCACAGTCCATAAAATACCTGTAAAGAAGAACTCTCAATAAATTCTAGAGAATCAGAAGTCACAGAACAATGGAGTGGAGGAGATTTCTAGCCCAGAGTGACATGAAAGACTGACAAGAAAATCTGTCACCAGATCTAGAGCAGAACCTTGGCCACATGGTACCGGGAGGAGCAGAATACAGTAGGTTTCAGGGAGAGAATCTCCAGCAGCAGCGCACATCCCTCAACCAACAGATGCCAAAGGTCTGTGAGAGGGTCTTTCTGGCTGGCCGAGAAGGGAGCAGAGTGTCCCCATAACTTGGGCCTCCTCAAGTGGCAGCAGTAGAGGCAGCAGCTGACAGGGCTCCCAAAGCAGGCAGTAACCCCCATCCATTGTTGAAAGTCTCATTATAAACCCCCTGAGGGAACTGAGCCTTGTGTGGTGACCCCACCCCCTCCTGAGGAGGTGATCTTAATCTCACACTTAATAGTGGCCCTGCCCCTGCCTCAAGTCCCTGAGGGTTTGGAGCAGCTCATCTGAATCTCAGCCTCCAGTGCTGGCTTGATAGAACAGAGGTGAGGGGATTGTGGAGAGGAAACTCAGAAATCAAGTAACTGACTGGAAAAATGCCCAAAAAAGGTAAAAAAAGAAGACAATAGAAGGTAACTTTCTTGGGGAACAGGTGTCTCCCCCCAACCTTTTGGATGAAGAAGAACAAGGCATACTCTCAGAGGAAGTCAAGGCCTCTGCCTCCAGGGTCTCCAAAGGGAATTTAAATTAGGCTCGGGCAATAGAAGACTTTAAAAGAACAAGTTAGCAGCTTACTAAAGGAGAACCAAAAAAATGCTGAGGAAAATAACAGCTTTAAAAAGAGGCTAACTCAATTGGAAAAAGAGATCCAAAAAGCCAATGAGGAGAAGGAGATTTTAAAAAGCAAAATTACTCAAATGGAGGAAAAGGTTCAAGAGCTCACTGAACAAAATAATTTGTTGAAAGAAAGAATTCAATTCACGGAAATGAATGACTATTAGTTAAACCAAGCAGTTAGCAAACAAAACCAAAAGTTTGAAAAAACAGAAGATAATGTGAAACATCTCAATGGAAAAGCAACTGACCTGGAAAACAGATCCAGGAGAAACAATTTAAAAATTATGGGACTACCTGAAAGCCATATTCTACAAAAGAGCCTAGGCATTATCTTCCATGAAATTATCAAGGAAAACTGCCCTGATATTCTCAAACCAGAGGGCAAAATAAACATTGAAAGAATCTACCAAGCACCTCTTGAAAGAGATCAGAACAGAAAAACTCCTAGGAATATTGTGGTCAAATTTCAGCGTTCCCAGATCAATGAGAAGATACTGCAAGCAGCTAGAAAGAAACAATTTGAGTATTGTGGAAATAAAATCAGCATAACACAGGATCTCGTAGCTTCAACATCAAAGGACTGAAAGGCTTGGAATGGGATATTTCAGAGGTCAAAGGAACTGGGATTGAAACCAAGAATCACCAACCCAACAAATTTGAGTATAACATTTCAAGGATATAAATGGTCATTCAATGATATAGAGGACTTTCAATCATTCATATTGAGGAAAAGACCAGATCTGTATAGAAAATTTGAATTCCCAAGACAAGAATTAAGAGAAGCATGAAAAGGTAAACAGAAAAGAAAAATCATAAAAGACTCTAAAGCTGAACTATTTACATTATTACCACATGGAAAGAAAATATTTATAACTCTTGATTTTTTTTTCAGTATTTGGGTAGATAGAGAGTACAGGGTGTGTTGAACCAGAAGAGATGATATCCACACAAAAAAATAAAATAAAACTTAAAGGGTGAAGGAGGAAAATACTGGGAAGAGAAAGGAAAAAATGGAACAGGGCAGGATACAACTCATAAAAGAGATAAGAAAAATCTTGTTCAATGGAGGAGAAAAGGGAGAAGGGGAGAGGGGAAAAATGAAGCTACTCTTCTCACATGTGACTGAAGGAGGGAATAACATGCTCACTAAATTTGATATGAAAGTTTATATCACCCCACAGGAAGGTAGGAGAAGAGGTGACAAGTGGAGTGAGGGGGATGTTAGAAGGGAGGGCAAATGGGAGAAGGGAGTTACTAGAAATAAACACTTTTGAGAAGGGACAAGGTCAATTATAGGGGGGAAAATAAGGGGGATTAGGGTAAGACAGAGAGCAATATAATTAGTATTACACAATACGATTATTATGGAAATCTTTTGCAAAACAACACATATTTAGTCTGTATTGAATTGCTTTCCTTCTCAGTGGGGATGGCAAGGGAGGTAGGGAGGGAGAGAAGTTAACAACGAATGTTGAGAATTTTTATTGCATATAATTGGGAAATAAGAAGTACAGGGAATTGGGTATAGAAATTTATCTTGCCCTACAAGAAAAGAGAGATGATGAGGATAAGAGAAGGGTGGGGTGTGATAAAAGGGAGGGCACAATGAGGGAAGGAGTAATCAGAATGCAAAGTATTAGGAAGTGAGGGGGAAGGGAGTGATGGGGAGAAAAATTGGACATGTTACAAAGTGAGATAAAAGCAATTAGTATTAAAACTACTGACTGAATTAATTGAGAACAAATCAATGATATCTTCAGTTTGGGGAAAATAATTTTAGTCTAAATTTCCTAGAAGAATTTAACCTCGGGTAAAATTTGGCACAGATGGAAAAGTTAAGGTTTTAATGGTAAATTTGATTTTATGATTGCTATTTAATCATTAAGAGGAACATGTATAGAAAGGCATGTAAGCCACTTAAGACTTGCCTCAAAAGATGTTCCTTGGCAAAAGTGAAATAATAATCATATTTGAAACCTGGTTATTGGAACTTGCCATTTTTAGATGCTATGGGATTATTAAGTGACTGTTCTTCTGAGTCGAACTCCAGGTATGGATAGCAAGAAAGGCGGTCTGAGCCTCCAATTCATGATGCCAGTAAGCCAGTCAGATGCTGGTATGAACTGCGAAAGGTGATCACATGGGAAGGCTGGGAGAGTGACTGTTCAGCCTGGACTGAGGCAGGATTCTCCTGACTCAATTTCCCCACTGACACCTGGCAGACTTTTAAGCCTGACTGAATGTAAGTGGACAATCTAATCCTCCCTGGAACTGACATGAAGTAAGGGAGATATTGTATCCCTGCAGTGTCCCTGCTCTTGGTGGCAATTTCCTATAGTCAAAAGGTTTGTAAACTTAATACCAGATTGATTAAATTATAGATTATTGGTAGGAGAACATCTGAGGATAAGTCTAAAATTAAGCTGTTAGGCATAGGACTTTAGACCAACAATGATAAGTTAGGTTCCTTTAATTCTTAGTAATACTGTGGAGACAATTAAGTCAAGAGCTTGTGAAGTTAGCAACATGAATATAATTTGTGTCTCAGTTGGTTAATGTTTAGCATTTTTGATCATATCAATAACAAAAATAAGATAAACCACATGATTATCTCTCAATAGATGCGGAAAAAGTTTTTGACAAAATACAACACCTATTCCCTTTGAAAACACTGGAGAGTATAGGAATAAATGGAACTTGCCATAAAATAATAGGCAGTGTCTAACTAAAACCTTCAGCGAGTATTATATCTTATGGAAATAAGCTAGATGTATTTCCAGTAAGACCAGGGGTGAAACAAATATGTCCTTTATCATCACGATTATACAATATGGTACTAGAAATATTAGATGTAGCAATAAGAGAAGAAAAACAAATAGAAGGAATTAGAACAGGCATAGAAGAAACTAAGTTATCACTCTTTGCAGATGATATGATGATATCCTTAGAGAATCCCAGAGATTCAGGTGAAAAACTGTTTGAAACAATAAACCATTTTGGCATATTTTCAGGTTACAAAATAAATCCACACAAATCTTCTGCATTTTTACACACTGCTAACAAAGTCCAACAGTAAGAGATAGAAAGAGAAATGTCATTTAAGTCTAGGGCACACACTATAAAATATTTGAGAGTCTATCTGCCAAAACATATCCAGGGACTATATGAACACAATTATAAAACACTTTTCTCACAAATTAAGTTAGAAAGTAAGTGGAAAAACATCATCTGCTCATGAGTAGGCCAAGCCAATATATTAAAAATGACAATTTTACCTAAATTAATTTACTTATTCACTGCCATACCAATCAAACTATCTGATAATTATTTTCTGGCAGTAGACAAAATCATATCAAAATTCATCTGGAAGAACAAAAGGTCTAGAACATAAAGGGAACTAATGAAAAGAAATGCTAGGTAAGGTGGCCTACCTCCACCATATCTCAAATTGTATTGTAAAGCAGCTATTATCTAAACCACTTGTTACTGGCTAAGAAACAGAAGGGTATTCTAGTGGAATAGGTTAGGTACTCAAGACACAGTAGTCAATGAAAATAGCAATCTACCATTTGATAAATTCAAGGACTCCAGCTTCTGGGATAAGAACTCTCTTTTGGACAAAAATTTCTGGGAAAACTGAATAACAATGTGGCAGAAACTAGGCATAGATCAATGCCTGACACCATGCACAAGAATGAAATCCATATGTGTCCATGATCTAGATATAAAGATTGACAATATAAACAAATTAGTGGAGGAAGGAATAGTGTATTTATCAGATTTATGGAGAAGGGATGAATATTTGACTAAACAAGAGATAGAAAGCATTACAAAGTGCAAAATGGATGATTCTGATTACATTAAACTGAAAAGTTTTTGAACAACCAAACCCAATGCAACCAAGATTTTGAGGGAATCAGAAAACTGGGAAAGAATTTTTGCAACTAGTGTCTGTGATAAAGGCCTCATTGCTAAAATATATAGAGAACTGAGTCAAATATACAAAAATACAAGTAATTCCTTAATTGATAAATGCTCAAAGGATATGACCAGGCAGTTTTCAGAGGAAGAAATTTAAAGCTGTCTATAGTCATATGATAAAATGCTCCTAATCACTATTGATTAGAGAGATGCAAATCAAAACAACTGAGATACCACATCACACCTATCAGATTGGCTAACATGACAAAACAAGAAGATAAATGTTTGAGAAGATGTGGAAAGTTGGAACACTAAGTCATTGTTGGAGCTGTGAGCTGATACAACCATTCTGGAGAGTAATTTGGAACTATGCTGAAAGGGCAAAATAAAGTGCATACCCTTTGACCCAGCAATACCATTTCTAGAACTGTATCCCCAAAAGATCATTAAAATTGGAACGAGTCCCACATGTACAAAAATATTTATAGCAGCTCTCTTTGTGGTGGTCAAAAACTGAAAATCAAGGGGATGCCTATCAATTAGGGAATGGCTAAATAAATTGTGGTATATGAATATAATGGAATATATTGTGCTATAAGAAATGAAGAACAGGATGACTTCAGAGAGGCCTGGAAAGACTTGTATGAACTGATGCTGAGTGAAAGGAGCAGAACCAGGAGAAATTTGTACACAGCAACAACCACAGTGTGCGAGGAATTTTTCTAGTAGACTTAGTACTTCATTACAATGCAAAGACTTAAATAATTCCCAATAGCCTCTTAAGGAAATGTGCCTTCCATACCCAGGGAAAAAGCTATGAAATTCAATTTCAGAATGAAGGAAATAATTTTCTTTGGTATTATGTTTCCTTTTGTTTTATGATTTCTCCCATTCATTTCAATTCTTCTTTGCAATCTGAATAAAGTGAAAATGTATTTAATAGGAAGGTATGTGTAGAACTTACATAAAACTGTATGCCATCTCAGGGAAGGAGTGGGGAGGGAGGGTAAAAATCTAAGACATATGGAAGTGATTGTAGAACACTGTAAACATAATAATAAAAATTAAAGGAAAACAATTTAATATCTAAAACGAGCAGGAAAAAAAGAACTCATATAAACAACAAGATTACTACATTGTAAAACTATAGTCTTTATTCAATGAACAATGAGATGACATAACATAGAAAAATGTTGCTCACTTGTTTCAGCCATGTCTGACTCTTAAGGATCTCATTTGGAATTTTCTTGGCAAAGGAAGTGAAGCAGTTTGTCATTTCCTTCTCCACCTTATTTTATAGATAAGAAACTGAGGTAAACAGGATTAACTTACCCAGGGTCACTCAAATGGTAAGTGTTTGAGGCCAGATTTGAACTCAGGAATATGCGTCTTCCTGCCTCTATGTCTAGCACTCTATCGTACCTTCTAGCTGCCTCTAGATAAAAATAAATAAATAAATAAAAATTAAAAAAAATGCACGTGTCATTTACATTGGCTTCAAGTGTTTGTTTATTCCTATTTCCTGGTCCCACCAGAATTTTTCCTCTTTTGTTCCCAGGTTACATTCCATCTACTTGTGTGTCTTAAATACATTTATTTATTTGCTGTTTCTCTCTTTACACAGTGCCCATAGAACTTATCATGGCGGCAGGCCCATAATAAGAGCTCGGTTTGTTGTCCTTCATTTTCAAAGATGTCATTAAATGACATCACCAGGACAAAGTGAAGCTTCAATGTGTCCAAATCACTTTCTAAATGCTTGTTGACCATCTGATTAAATCAAAAGATAAAATGCATTTTGAGTGTATTTCATAGGTTCTCCTTGGAGGAACTGAGTTGATTTCATTAACATTGAGGCAATAACATAAAATGAAAGCTAGCATTGGAATCAGAAAACCTTGATTCAAATCCTCTGTCTGTAACTTATTACTTATATGAGTTTAGGCAACTCAACTCTAAAAGGAGCACAATGAACTGCAAATCTTCTGAATGCTTTTGTAGTTATTCAGCTGTGCCCTACTCTTCATGGCCCCATGGTCCACAGCACAACTAGCTGTTCTCTGTCCCTCAGAGTCTGTCCAAGTTCATTTTCATTGTTTCCATGACACTATCTAACCATCTCATCCTGTCTCATCTTCTCTTCTTTTACTTCCGATTTTTCCCAACATCAGGCTCTTTTCCAATGAGTCCTATCTTATTATTATGTCACCCAAATATTTCAACTTCAGCTTCAGTATATGACCCTCTAGGGAGTAGTTTGAATTAATTAAGTATTGAATGATTTGACCTCCTCAAAAGTTGACTCTCAAAAGTTTTCTCTAACATCATGATTTAAGAATATTTTTTTGGCAGCACTGTGCTTTCCTTATATTCCAACCCTCATAGATAAACATTCCTATTGGAGAAGTCACAGCTTTGACTGTATGGACTTTTGCTGGCAAGGTGATATCTCAGTTTTTTAGTATGTAATCCGTATTTGTCATAGCATTCTTTGCAAAGAGCAAGTGTCTTTTAATTTCATGGCTGTAGTTTCCATCTGCAGGGATCTTTGAGACCAAGAATATAAAAACTGATATTGCTTCCATTCTTCTCCCTTTATTTATTTGGAAGTGATGGGAACAGTTGACAAGATCTTAGTTGGTTTTTTGTTTGTTTTGCTTTATGTTAAACTTCTAGCCAGCTTCGATACTCTCTTCTTTCACCTTCGTCAAGAGACCTCTAAATTCCTCTTCACTTTCTGCCATCAGTGCCTCACTATCTGCATACCTGAGATTGCTGATACTTCTCCCAGCAACCTTACTTCCAAATTTTAATTCATCCCACCCGGAACTACATATTTGTGCTCTGTAAAT
This sequence comes from Bettongia penicillata ogilbyi, assembly GCA_023548195.1. Classification (NCBI taxonomy): domain Eukaryota; kingdom Metazoa; phylum Chordata; class Mammalia; order Diprotodontia; family Potoroidae; genus Bettongia; species Bettongia penicillata. The sequence goes on along the minus strand of JAJHZJ010000296.1, from coordinate 397,485 downwards.
AAGTTAAATAAATCAGGTGATAATACACAGCTTTATTATGCTCCTTTTCCTCCCTTTGCAAATGCAAACTATCTTGTTCCATCCCCTGCCACCACTATCAGCCCTGTTAGTTCTTGTTACTTAGACTAGAAATACCCTGAACACAAGACCTTCAGAAATCAGACCCTAACTCTTGAGAAAGATAATCAGTTTTATTTTTGAAGTCATTTAAAATGGAGGAATTTTAAGTGACTAGAAACTTGCTTGACCCAACATGGTTTTTGCAGCCTTTGACCAAACCTGACAATTCTCCACATCCTGTCAATCATCCACCAAGCTAACTTACCATAAAATCCATTCCTACTTGAACACCATATTCACCCCTTTCCTTTCTTTCCAAATTGGGGACAGAGAAAAATTCAATAGCATCTCTTTCCACTTAGCTCCTTCTCACCACTTCTTTTGGCACTGTGATAATTCAATACTTTTACCCACACAGTAACACTGGGATAACATTTGCATTTTTAAAACACACTTTTGTATCAGGAGTCCTCTGTCAGTCTCATTTTGCTAAGGGCAAGCAATATTTTTGGCTACTTGCAAACATTCTTCGATAGTGTTTTCTTCATTTTTTTCTCATTTTAATCTTGATGATATTGAATTGAAACTTTGGAAGAAATGTCATCAAGTGACTCATAAGCAACTCATGAGAGGAGGAAGGAAACAACAGTTTATTAAGTTCCTATTATGTGCCAGATACCATGCTAAGCTTTTTACAAATGTTATCCAATTTGATCCTCATAAGAAATCTGGGAGGTAGGTGCTATTATCACCATTTTATAGTTAAGGAAACTGAGGCAGGCTTGAACTAAGATTAAAGTCACATAGCTAGTAAGGGTACAAGGCCAAATTTGAAATTTTCCCTTCTAAGATTTATCACAGTGCCTGATATACAGGACACACAGAAAAAATGCTTATGGATTAGACATGGCCTGAGAGAAAATTTCTCAATCTTTATTTCAACTTCTTTTCATCTAGGGCTTCTCTTTTGTAATGTCTTTTCCTTCTCACTCCCTTTTAATTCATCATAATTTTCATAAGCAGCTCTCCTTCTATAAAAAAGTGTGCTTTGTTACCAAGGTCTTCTACAAAATAAAAGAAACTTTGAAAATATAAAAGAACAACAGTAACCAAACAAGCAAGTTCATTCTTTAGAAAAGAAAACTGGGAAGATCAAAGCAACAACCGAGACAGTCTATTAAACTCGGTTGGTTTTCATTATACTAATTGTTCTCATTATGGCAATGTTTAATTGCATATTTTTGTATATAATCCCACTCTTTTCAAACAGGGAGCAAAAGCTAGAAAGCTCCCTGCTCTCTGGGGATGTTTTTCAAAAACCTCAACAAGTGGTACCCTCACATGTGTGAAGTTCTGTGACTAGAGGAAAGTGTAACTCATTATTACCTCATTAAATTTGAAAGGGTTACCATTCTAAAATCTGTGTTAGGTAAAACTCCTTTATAAACTATTTTATTAACCAGAATGCTAAGGATTTTGGTTTTTAGAGGGAAGTAATATATTCTATTTCTATAATACTTCACCATTGTAATAGCTTTTTGTGACAGTTCATCCTAGGCACAAAGACTTTATGAAATACAATAAACACGTTCTTTGTGGCCCTGAGACAACGGTTTTCCCTCATGTTTGAGGTTTACAATATTTCACTAAATTTGACGCATGTGTCTGATTTGATTTGTGTGTTGCCCTGAGGTTGGTAATACTTATTAAATTAATTTGCTAGATGAAGATACACGATGAATGAATTAGAAGAAAGAAATATTTATAATATGTCAAACATTAGGCTAAATTCTGTGGATACAAACAGAAAAACTCTTTTTTGAAAGAGTTCACACTTTAATTGTAGAAAATTCATAAAATAAAGTTCATAAGTGAGACAGAGGGAAAGTTCAGGAAGTCACGAGTATTCAGCAGTAAAGCAGATGGATATGCCCAGGGATCCTCAGATGATATCAGCAGGTCAGATGATAGTTCCAGGATTTGTAAGGCATAGAAACAGGACATAAGGTAAAGCCTGAAATAAATTTGAACTCCGTAGAGGGGGAAATGTTAAAGACTGGTGATCAGTGATCTCAACCGATGTAAAATGGGTGCGGCTCTTCATCTTATTTTAAGCTTATAAAGTATATCACGTCAAATACTCTACGTGACTTGTTAGTGGTTTGATACAAGTAGAAAGGGGAAAATCAGGGAACAACTCTAATTATAAACCTTTTTGGATAGGGGAAGAGAGCAAAATAGAAATACTATGAGATTCATTATCACTGGAACTGGATACAAATAATATCTTTGGAGAAAGAACCAAGATAGTAGAGAAGAGGCAGCAACTCAAGACAAATTATCCTTCCAAACAAATTTAAAGAAGTGACTAAATTGAATTATGGATTGGTAGAGACAACAGGTGAAAGTGAGGAATTTTCCAACCAAAGACAACCTAGGAGGCCAACAGGAAAAGTCTTTGAAAAGTGTTGATAATGTGCCTGGAGTAGAAATGCTGTTGCTAAAGTTGACCTTGGAGAGGTCTGTGATACTGGTAGCAACAGTAGCTTCAGGAGCTCTTAGAACCAGAAATGGAAAGGAAGTTGTATAACTTGTAGAGAAGAACTTTAACCCTTGAGGATGCAAGGCAACATTTGCCCTTGTTACATTTCCAAGGCTAAGAGGAGTGTTACCAATGGTGGGTGCAGGGGCACATGGGCCATCTCTGGGTAAAGATTAGCGTGTAGGCCAGGAGGGAAGATATTTTAACTGTCCCCGGATCACAACACCTTGGAAATACTTGAAGTGTGGAACACCCAGAACTAGCTCTGAAAAAAAAGAACATAAAAAAGTCTGAAACTTAGGAGAAAGCCTCCCTAACTTTAAGAGAAAGTTTAAAATAAACCATAATATGAGCAAAGAACAAAAAAAAGAGAACTTGACCATAAAAAACTACTACAATGGCAAGGAAGACCAAGACATAAACTCAGAAAAAAGATAGCAATGTAAAAAAAAACAAAAACACACAATCAAAGCCCCAATAAAAAGTGTACAAGCTTAACCAGAATTCATGGAGGAATTGAAGAAAGAAATGAGTGATAGAGGGGGAAAAATGTGAAAAGAAATGGGAGTGATGTGAGAAAAATTGGAAAGAGAATTAACAGCTTATTAAAGAGGAACAGAAAAATGTTGAAGAAAATAATAATAAAAAGAATATATATATACATATATATGCACACACACACACATATATACATATTAATTGGGCTAATAGCAAACAAGTCACTAAATGTCACTGAAGAAAGGAACTGTTTAAAAAGCAGCATACATGAAGGGCAAAGCCAAGATGATAGAGAAAAGACAAGGACTCCTATAAGCTCTCTCAAATTCTCCTCCAGACAACTTTAAATAATGCCACAACATAAATTTTGGAGAGGCAATACCCACAAAATCTTGATATGAAAAAATTTCAGGTAATAAACCAAAATTTTGGAATGCAAAGAATTACTTAAGAAGAAATTTATATCTCTAAAAGTGTACATTAACAAAACTGAGAAAGAGTGAATTAATGAATTAGACAAATAATCAAAAAAATCTAGAAAAGGAACAAATTAAAAACCTTAAACAATTTTAGCTATTGGAGAAGTTGTGAACTGGTCCAAACTTTCTTGAAAATCACTTGCAACTATGTCTAAAAGGCATAAAACTGTACTTGCCCTTTTACTCAGCAACACCTCTACTAGATCTGTAACCCAAAGAGAATAAAGAAAAAGAGAAAGGATCCATATGTAAATAAATAATTATATCAGGTTTGCGTGTGTGCATGTCTGTGTAGTAAAGAATTAGAAATGGAGGGGATAGCCATCAAGTGGGGAATAGCTAAATAAGTTGTGATGTATGATTGTGATGTTGATCTATTGTGCTATGAGCAATAAAGAGGGAGGATGGTTTCAGAAAAAAAGTGGGAGGATGTGTACAAACTGATGCAAAGTGACGTGAACAGAACCAGGGAACCAGGAGACCAATGAACATAGTAACTACAATGCTGATCAACCATGAAAGACAGCTACTATTATCCATACAATGATCCAGACAATTCTGAAGGGTTCATGATGAAAATTGCTATCCATCTCTATTGAGAGAATTGACAAATTCTGGCTGCAAATTGAAATATAATTTTCTCACTTTCTCTTTCTTGCTTTTTAAAAACAACGTGGTTAACAGGGAAACATTTTTTCACATGATTTCAGATATATAATGCTTACCTTCCCAGTGGTTGAGAGAGGGAGAGAATTTAAACCCCAAATTGGTGTGTGTGTGTGTGTACGTATGTGTGGAGACAGAGAGAGAGAGAGAGAGAGAGAGAGAGAGAGAGAGAGAGAGAGAGAGAGAGAGAGAGAGAGAGAGAGAGATGAAGATGATAATGTATACTCGATTCTTGACCAAAATACTCCCTTGGTATAATAGCAAGAACATCAGACTGATTAATTGCAAATCAATCAATCCATCTATCTATCTATCTATCTATCTATCTATCTATCTATCTGCATGTATGTGTATGTGTATATGACTCCTTGTCTCAGCTTCCTAGTTTTCCTAATTTCCTTCCCAACAAAATTCAGCTTTTAACTTCCCAAGGTTTTCCTCATCCTCTCAACTTCTAGAGATTATCATTCATGGTTATTTTCCATCTGTCTTGTCTTTATCTTGTGTTGAATTAATTTCATCTTTCCCCTACTAGAGGGTAAGCTCTTTGAAAGCAAGGATTATATATTTTTAAAACTTTCTTTGTATCCTATCACTTAACATAGTGCCTTGGTAAATAGTGTGGGCTTAATGAATGCTTGTCAGTGTGTGGAATGGAAACCTAGAATCACTCAGTCATCTTACTGCTACTTTGTAATTGGTCATCATCATGCCTAAATTCAGTTTAAATGATCACATTTTGATTCAATCAGGACATGTTCAGAGCAGTCATTACTTCATTTCTGAAATCTCTGCCTCTTTGGATTCATTACAATGAACCATTATGTTGCCCTCCATACCCTAAGAGAGTCCATTAGTGTGCTACAAAACTAGGTACCATCGAATGTTATTGAAGAAATAGACAAAATAATGTCAAATCTCTAAAAGATTATCACTTTCCCTATGAGACAGACTCTGCACCAATAAAAGCTCAATCTATGAGAGCACATATATAGGACATATAAAAAAATATATCCCAACATAAAAGAATGTCACCCTATAAAACAATACTACATTTTTATTGTAGTATATTAGGTTTCTGAAATCAGCTCTCATGAAACATGAAGTAATGATGACTTCGACAAAGTATAGAAGGGCTTAAGACTGGACCTGTCATTTCTTTTCTATGGGAAACTCCTGCTGAGAATATTCCTTTTACTAATGTAGATGGCTCTTTCTCCAACTGATTGATAATAAATAAAAGTAAAGGGAGATCTATAGTTTTTGCTGTTGTTCTCTAACTTTCTGTATGCTTCTCTCTCCATCTTTGTGTTGTTTCTTTTTTCTGTCTATATCTTTGTCTTCCTATATCCCTCTAACTGTTTCTTTTATCCAACTCTCTCACTCCTCTCTGTTTCTGTCTCTATGTCTCTCTCTCTGACGGTCTCCTCTCTTTTTTTTGCTCTCTGTTTCTCAGTTTATATTTCTGTTTCTACCTCTGTCTCTCTGTCTCTTGTATTTTTCAATTATTTCTTAATAGAAACCAAAAGACAGTAGCTGCTATTTTCAGGTTAAAAGATTTAGTTTTGTGATAGAATTCAAGGAGGTGGGAAAGGGGTAAGTTGTAATTATCTTCATTTTCTAGAAGATAAGAGGGATAGAATAACTTTTCCGAGACTACAAAATAAGTTTGAGAGGCAAGATTTTAAGTCATCTACCTACCCCAAATTTCAGACATATTTTTCTTTCTCCTCCCCTTCATCAGCTAAGGTCACAATCCAACAGAGTTAACCAAAGCATTCCATGTTTAGAAAATAAGGGTTAAGGGATTACTGTGGAAAAGACTTCATAGCCTGTCTTTGATCATAATGTTCTCATAGTGGGGTAGAGGATAGAAAGGAATAAGAATTTAGATTGCACCTACTATGTGCCAGGCCATGTCCTAGACACTTTATAAGTATAATTATTTTGATCCTTACAACAATTCAGTAAGGCATATGCTGTCATATACATTTTATATTTGAAAACAGTGAAACAGATAGAGGTTACATGACTTTCCCCCGATCAGAGTTAGTAAAATACAAATTTGAAACCAAGTCCCTCTGATTTCTGGCATAAAATTCTATCCACTGTGCCCTGTAGCTGCTTCTTCCTCTTTTAGTCTAATATGTTTCAAATAATCATAACTACTTATATTTCCAATCCAATCATATGTAACAAATATCTTAAAAGATATATTACTATATTCCTTCATGTTATCTTTTATTCCCTTCCTCCCAAAAATCACCTCTTTTCCCTACTCCCAAACTACACTCAAAGCAGTCATTTTTGTTTGTTTTCTTTTGTGTTCATTATAGTGAGCTGACTTTATCATGAGTTTTATCAAATACATTAGTTCTGGGAATGGGAAAAGATAAGGATCTGGAATGAATGTTTCATTTCTAGCTGTAGCACGAAGAATTAAAAAAAAAGTCATGGGTGCCATGGAATGATGTCTACATAGCATAGCTATATCATTTCTTGATATTGTATTTGTCACTTTGTTTGAATCAATATATCCCTGTTGTGAAAAACAGAACATTTAACATGCTATTCAAACAGTAGTAGTTTTTCTTTTCTGAATGAATAATTCAAATCACTGGAGTGAGAAAAAGAAAAAAAAACTTGGCTAAGTAAATCAAGATAAACATTTGAATATCTGGAAACAAATGATTTGTATTTGATGGTTGGAGTTTTGATAAGCAGAAATTGTAGGACTCAAAATTCTAGCTAAGTGGATAGGCAAGCAGGACAGACCTGTGCTGACAAGCGAGGTAATTTACCATCAGATGCCAGCTTAAGGACAGATACTGATTGGTAGCAAGTTTTTCATCTTGTTTCCTTGAAAGGTTAAGGAGGTGAATGTCTCCTTTGTCAGAAAATGAGGATACTTATTCTCACTAACTCCAATTATCATTGTTTAAAAGTAATTTTCCATTTATTAACTGTGTTCTCCTTCCAAACCTTTTATCATTCCAAAGTTTCCTACAGTCTCTGAAGTATTGCCTGACCATGGAGATTTAAAATCACATCATAATTATATTAAAACTGAAATCTGCTATGTGTTTGATTCAAAATTGACACTGATTGCCTCCTTGAATTACATTTCACCTAACATGTTATTTATTAAGGAACAATTTTACATGTTATATTGGTTAGCCTTAAGTATGGGCGCATGTGTGTCTTTTAAAGTAAGAATATAATTATCAGTTATAAGATTTAGTGAAATTTTAACTCAAAAGCAAAATGTATCAAAGTGGAATAATGCCATTTAGAAGGAGGTTAAGTACAAATAACTTGAAAAATATCCAAGTACTAACATTTGTTACAATTGCATCCAATTCAATTCAGTACAGTAAGCATTTATTAAACATCTACTCTGTAGATTAAAAAAATTACTATCTTTGGGGATACAGAGTCATTAACCTCAAAGGTCTTACATTTCATCATGTAACAAGGTTACTAAATGTTTGCATTAGAAATATCCATTATAAACGAAAAAATAAAGGGCCATGGAGTGTCAGAGAGGAGAAAGAGTGAGAGACAGAGAGACAGAGAAAAGAGACAGAAAGAAGAGACAGAAAAGACAGAGATAAAGAAACAGAGAGAGGGAAAGAGAAACAGAAAGAGAGAAGGGGAGAGAGACAGAGAGAGAGAGAGAGAGAGAGAGAGAGAGAGAGAGAGAGAGAGAGAGAGAGAGAGAGAGAGAGAGAACCTTTTCTATCACTTTCTATGAAAATTCGTGCAGGAAAGAATTTTGAATCCAGGTCTTATTTTAAAAAGTTATGTAGAAAGAACGCTATTCAGATTCAGAGAACAATGTTCTTTCAACTGCACAGAATGAGTGAAGAGACATAGAGGAAAATCTCTGGTCCTAGTGTATATTGGTACATATAGTAACTCCTATGTTCCAGGCACTGTGTCAAGGAGAGGTGATACAAATAGAGGCAAAAGACAGTCAGCCCTCCACCCTCAAGTTGCTCACAGTTGAGTGCCTGACTGGAATCAGGAAACACTGGGCAGTGGAGGAAGCATGGCAGATGGACAAGAGCTGTCTTGTCACAAGGAAGGAATTGATTTACTTTGTTTTGCCTTAAAGTGAACTACTAGGAACAATGTATTGACATTTGAAAAAGGCAGATTTATGTTTTCTATCAGGACAGGAAAAAAAAAGCCAGAAATAAAAGACAAAGAAGAATCTTTCTCAATGATAACAGCCCCAAAGTGGGATGAACTAGTATAGTAGCGGATGACAAAATACAGGATGAATTGACCAGGGAGTGGTATATTATAGTCATGGAAAGTACAAGACTGGAAGATTTTATTCTCTGCTTTGGGTGGATGGCTGAAAACGGTGAGAAACAGAACCATGACATTCTGTTGCTTAAAAATGGGCAATGATTCCCTACTGCTTCTGGAATGCTATACAAAATCCTCTGCTTCACTTTGAAGTCTTCCACAAAGGGCTTTTGAAATAATAACTATTACTATATGCCTTTATACTGCATTAAAGCATATGTGCACAAAGTTTATGGGTTGGGATATACTTTAGATTCTCTACCCTGAAAGTGTCATTAGTGGACAGCAAAATGTTAACTCTGAGTGAACAATATAACATTTAACTCCTTAAAGAGATGTGTGAAATGAAAAGCAAGTTCCCAAACAACTTTCACTCTAAACAAGTAATTAATGATGTGGACACAATGAGGAATGTCAATTTCATTTAAATTATTATTGGTATAGTTTTGATTTAGATGTGGAAAGGCTGGAATCCAAAAACAGTTTTAATCAGTGAATGATCATCTACAAAGAGAGCCAAGATATTTGTTCTTTGGGATAATGAAGCCCCAGATAAAATAACAGCCTTAAATTTAAAAGTGATGTTTCAGTAGCAATATTGCTACACTTGTCCTTAACATAATAATGAATATCTATTCACATGGCACACAAAGGCTGGCAAAGACTTGTGAACTCACATGACACCATGGCATTTAGATGAGCTAGATGCTTCAGGTATGATTGTCTCATTTCCACAGGAGCAAATGGAGGCTCAAACATAGCACTAATTTGTCCAAAGTCTCATAGAGACTAAATGTTAGAGGCCAGTAACTGAGATCTCTATAGATTCATAGAACAATGTTCTTTCAACTTCACAGAGTGAGTGAAGAGACATAGAGGAAAATCTCTGGTCCTAGTGTATATTGGTACATATAGTAACTCCTATGTTCCAGGCACTGTGTCAAGGAGAGGTGATACAAATAGAGGCAAAAGACAGTCAGCCCTCCACCCTCAAGTTGCTCACAGTTGAGTGCCTGACTGGAATCAGGAAGATCAGAGTTCAAATCTGGTTTCAGAGACTTATTAGTTTTGTGACTGTGAGCAACTCATTTAACCTCAATTTCCTCACTGCAAACTGAGGATAATAGCAGTATCTATCTTACAGAGTTGTTGAGAGGAAGAAATGATATAATATGTGCCAAGTTCTTAATCGTATGCCTGGCATATATATATATATGTATGTGTGTGTATACACATATACATACATATATTTTTTATTCCCTTTCTTCCCGATTACATGAATCCAATCATCATTTCTCCCTTTTGTTGTCATGGTGGAACATCTTCAGGGACTTCAATTGATTTTCCTCTGACAGACCAAAGGCTTCAACACTTTCGATTTACTTTTTTGTGTCCTTAAACCATGGTGCCTAGAACTGCCCACAATTATCCAGGTGAGTTGGGGAAGGGCAGAGCAGAAAGAAGCCAGATTCCTTGCAGTTCTGCCTCCTCTCCCCACCAATACAGTCAATACATGATCTTTCTTGGTGGTCAAATCATGCTACTGTCTCACAGTAAGTTTACAATCCACTAAAACCTCCTGCCTCTATATCTTTTCTTCTAGGTAGCTGTTGTCTATGCATTATTCATTGATTTTATATTTGGAAAGTTGATTTTTGCAAGATTGCAGGTCTAAATGCAAGAATTCACATTCAGGGGGGGCGGAGCCAAGATGGCGGAGTAGAAGGACGCACATTCACGAGCTCCGAACCCACAACCCATGGAATTGAGGTAAAAGGAGAGCCCCATAAATTCTGAATCTCTGCAGGGGGTGCACAAACATAGGGGAAGAGATTTCCGTTCCACTGAACCCTGGAGAGCCGTCCCCGGGGTCCATCGCACTCCAGAAAGCGGACCCCACCCCCACCCCTGGCCGCGACCCAGAGAAGCTGACCTGAGCAGACTTCTGAGAGGAAAGCTCCGGGAGAATCTCCGGTAGCCGGGAAAGTCCCTCTGCCCACAGAAGCTAAAGGTCAGTTAAAAAGAACCCTGCGCTAGGGGAGGAGAGCGGGCCCCCTCGGGAGGAAGCGGCGGCGGCAGAGACGGGGCAGGAAGCGGCGGAGGCAGAGACGGGGGCAGGAAGCGGCGGAGGAAGAGACGGGGGCAGGAAGCGGCGGAGGCAGAGGCGTGGGCGGGCGGCTGAGGCGGCAGCGGCCCGGGACTCAGGAATCCCCCAGCAGCAGGTAGGATCTTCAATACTGAAGGTCTTTCCAACCTGAGGGAGCCGAGCAGGGGAGAGGGCCCTGCCCCCACACCGCTCTACTGCTGAACGCCTCTGAATAAAACCCCCAAGGGAGCTGAGCACAGCAGGCGGGGCCCCCCACCCCACCCCCACCCGCTCTGTTCCTGAAAGTCGCTTCAGAAAGCCCCTGAGGGCCCAAGCTAGGAAGCGGCCCTGCCCCCACCCTGCGCCAGAACTAAAGCTTGCCGCGGGAAAGCGCATTTGAATCTCAGAGGCCAAGGACTAGCTGGGCGGATCCAGGCGGAGGTGGAAAGGAATCTCAGAAGTCAAGTAACTGGCTGGGAAAATGCCTAGAAAGGGAAAGAAAAATAAGACTTTAGAGAGTTTTTTCCAACAAATGCAAATGATCCCGACCTTCGGATCTGAAGGGGAGGATGAGGACGTATTTTTCCCATCAGGGAAAGATGTGGAGGGCGGGGCCTCAGTACCCCAGACACCCCAGGGGGGGTGTTGGGTGGGCTCAGGCCTTGGAAGAGCTTAAAAAGGATTTTGAAAAGCAAGTTAGACAGGTGGAGGAAAGACTGGGAAGGGAAATGACAAAGATGCAAGAAGAGTATGAAAAAAAGGTCAATATCTTGGTAAAGGAGTCCCAAAAAAATGCTGAGGAAATTAACACCTTGAAAAATAGGCTCACTCAATTGGCAAAAGAGGTTCAAAAAGCCAATGAGGAGAAGAATGCATTCAAAAGCAGAATGAGCCAAATGGAAAAAGAGGCTCAAAAGCTCACTGAATTTAATAGTTCTCTCAAAATTAGAATGGAACAGATGGAGTCTAATGACTTTATGAGAAACCAAGAAATCACCAAACAAAACCAAAAGAACGATAAAATGGAAGAGAATGTGAAATATCTCATGGGAAAAACAACTGACCTGGAAAATAGATCAAGGAGAGACAACTTAAAAATTATGGGACTACCTGAAAGCCATGATCAAAAAAAGAGCCTAGACATCGTCTTGCATGAAATTATCAAGGAAAACTGCCCTGACATTCTAGGACCAGAGGGCAAAATAAGTATTGAAAGAATCCATCGATCACCACCTGAAAGAGATCCAAAAAGAGAAACTCCTAGGAACATTGTGGCCAAATTCCAGAACTCCCAGCTCAAGGAAAAAATCTTGCAAGCAGCCAGAAACAAACAATTCCAGTACTGTGGAAATATAATCAGGATAACCCAAGATCTAGCAGCATCTACATTAAGGGATCGAAGGGCGTGGAATAGGATATTCCAGAAGGCAAAGGAACTAGGACTGAAACCAAGAATCACCTACCCAGCTAAACTGAGTATAATACTTCAAGGGAAAATATGGTCTTTCAATGAAACAGAGGACTTTCAATCATTCTTAATGAAAAGACCAGAGCTGAAAAGAAAATTTGACTTTCAAACACAAGAATGAGAGGAAGCATGCAAAAGTCAACAGCAAGGAGAAGTATTAAGGGACTTACCAGAAATGAACTGTTTGCATTCATACAGGGAAGGACAATATTTCTAACTCTTAAAACTTTTCAGTATCTGGGTGGTTGGTGGGATCACACATACACATGTACACGCATGCACACACATACACACATGCATTCACATGCAGAGACAGAGAGCACAGATTGAACTGAATAGGATGGGACCATACCTTAAAAGAAATTAAGGTAAATGGTGAGAGAGAAATGTAGTGAGAGGAAAGAGGGGGAAATGGAAGGGGGTAACTATATGTCATTTAAGAGGCAAGTAGGAGATGTTTTTAGTGGAGGGAAAAAGAGGAGAGCTGAGGGAAAAAAACAAACAAACAAACAAAAGTTTACCCTCATCACATTTGACTAAACGAAGGAGTGAAATGCACACTCATTTTGGTATGAAAACCTATCTTACAGTATAAGAAAGCGGGGGAGAAGGAGATATCGGGGGGGGGGGGGATGATGGAAGGGAGGGCAAAGGGAGGAGGGAGAAATTGAAAGTCAACACTTGGGGAGGGACAGGATCAAAGGACAGAAGAGAAACAATGAGGGGCAGGTTAAGAGGGATGGCAATTCAGTTAATCTTACACAACACGACTCTCAGGAAGGTCACTTGCAAAGCTACACAGATATGGCCTATAATAAATTGCCTGCCGTACCAAAGGGAATGGATGGGGAGGGAGGGATGGGGAGAATTTGGAACTCAAAGTTTCAGGAACAATTGTTTAGTATTGTTGTTGCAACTAGGAAAGAAGACATACAGTTAATGAGGAATAGAAAGTCATCTGGCCCTACAGGAGAAAAGAGAAGATAGAGACAAGGGAAGGGAGGGATGACAGAAGAGAGGACAGATTGAAGATAGGGAAAATTAGATTGCTTGGGGTATTGGGGTGGGGGGAGGGGAGAAAAGGGGAGAAAATTTGGAACCCAAAAATTTGTGGAAATGAATGTAAAAAGCTAAATAAATAAATAAATTAAAAAAAAAAAAAAAAAAAAAAAAAAAAAAAAAAAAAAGAATTCACATTCAGTCCCATCTTGCTGATGTCAATATTTCCTCAAATGGGTTCAAATTGAAATCCATCCATGTCTTCTCATCATATATGATGGTTTTCTATGTAGTCCAAAAAGTTTTTCACACAAATCTGCCCAACATATTGTAGACCTTTTTGGTATTTTTTTTTTTACATTCTTTGAGAAACACAAGAGCATTTCAGTTTCCAATGTGTTATCCTTTTTCTCTCTGTCTCTGCCTCTGTCTCTGTCTCTGTCTCTGTCTCTGTCTCTCTCTCTCTCTCTCTCTCTCTCTCTCTCTCTCTCTCTCTCTCTCTCTCTCTCTCTCTCCACCTATGATTATATCTTTCTTTCTTGATATATTTTATACCATTTCTTGAATGTAAGTCAACATTGTCCACATGGTGCAGCCTACTTATATGTGCATTACTCTCTATTTCACTTCTTCAGCAATGTTTTTGTTTCTTTGGTGTTCTGTGCTATATAAAAAGATATAATTTTCTGTTAAAGAATAGCTGAGAATCTTTGAAAGTGATACAATTTCCCCAATACCCCATTCAGTTTGCTAACTTCATCCTATTCAAATAAGGACAGATTATGTTCCATCTATAGTATATATCCAAGATATAATTACTAATGAACTAGTTCAACTCTCTGTCATAGACTGAACAATAGGTATTCATTTTTTTTCGATTTGATATTTCCTCATTGAATTATTAGGACTCTCCATAGAACTATTTGTGATCTTACTGAAGTGATTCTGCAGTGCTCAAAGTATACCTTTTCAATGTATCTATCAGGAGGACCAGATTTAAATATTAGTGGATGAGCAATTATGCATATGGTATCGTAGGAATTGTCTTATCTTGCAAAATGTCTCCTCCATCTGACTTCCACAGTTCCTGAGATTCTATTACTGAAACTTCATTCCCTTGGGTTAAATATTTTCCTTTCCTAGATAAGCAAAGAATGATAGAATTTAGAGTTAGAGTTGAAAGGGACTTTCAAGATAATCTAATACAATTTTTTTTTCATTTTAGAGATAGAGAAACTGAGGACTAGCGAGGTAACCTCTCCCAAGATCATCACAGAATGATAAAATTTATAGTTGAAAAGATCTTGAGAGATAATTTAATTCAAGTTTCATTTCAAAGATGACAAATGTGAAGGCCAGAGAAGTATTTATCAAATCCCATTACCCAGTTCTGGGTCAAAGATGCATGACACAAAAGAGTGCCTGAAATTGAGATCTTAGCTGAATACTGATAGCAGAACAAATTCTAGAAATTTAGGTCTGTCGCTTCCATCATAAGAACAGTGTAGGGACACAGTTCTAACATTTACCTAGTAGAAAATATATTCAGTGGAAAAATTATGGAAGAAGACCAAGAGCAAAGAGAAACCATAGGTTGGTCACTTTGAACTTGAAGAAGCTGACAGTGAACTAACAGTGAATGAACTCGGGAACTTTCTACTTAATCTAAGTCAATAGACACAAAACTGGATCAAGAATTTTAGAGTCCTGGCCAGAAGGGCAGTGAGCAGACCTCTCACTGGATTTTACTACCTTGAAAACACCAAAATATTTCACTGTGCCCAAATTAGTGAAAAAGCAACAGTTCTAGTCAGAATACCACTCCCCCTCCCAAAAAAGTGGACAAAGCTCAAAACTAGCATAAAGTTCAAAATCAAGAAAGAGGGTGGAAAAGTGAGTGAGTAAAAAGAACTCAGACATAAATAATGACTATGGTGCTAGGGAAATTAAGAGACACAAATCCAAAAGAAGCAATGACTTCAAAATATTTAGAAGCAAAACCTCAAATAAAAATGCAGACTGGATAAAAGCTCAATGAGTATCATCTAGAAGAGTTAAAGAAAGAAATAAAGAGATAAAAAAGACCAACAAAAATAAGGCACTAGAGAAAACAGGGAAAAGAAATGAAAATCCTCAAAGAAAATTCTGAAAAGTGAATTAACCACTTGGTAAAAGAAGTAGAAAACATTATTTAAGAAATTAATTCCTTCAGAATAGAAACAAATAAACATTAGCTAATAACTTCATGAGATATCAATAAATAATAGTTGAAAGACTAAAAATGAAATATCCAACAGGATATAAAACACATAGAAAAAAAGATCAAAAAGAGGTAATTTTGAATTATTCGTCTACCTAAAGACATGAACAAAAACAACAAAAAGAACCTAAATATTATCTTTTAGAAACTATTCAGTTAATCCACCTAGAATTTTTAGAATCAAAGGATGAAGGAGAAATTTAAAGAATCCTCCAGGCACCTCTTGAACAAAATGGCCAAATGAAAATGCGTAGAAACATCATATCTAAATTACAGATCTGTGTAGTCTAGAAGAAAATATCATGATTATCAAGAAAATAAAAATAGTTCAAGTACCATGGTAGCCTCCATCATAATGGAATGGAGGATTTGGAATATGATAATCTAGAAGGCAAATAAGATAGCATTGCAATCAAGATTACTCTATCCAGCAAAACTGAGTCCTAATCTATGGGTGAAAAAGGATATTTGATGAAATAAAGGACCACTAAGCATACTTGATGAAAAGAATAGAGATAAATATAAAATTGGTCAATTGCACATATGTCTCAAGAGAATTGAAAAAATTTAAATAGAAATAAGGAAACAAAGAGAACTAAGAAAAAGTTAAATTATTTTCATTATTAGATGGGAAGATAAGAAATGTAACACCTTAGAACTTTATCATCACCAGGGTTTTAGGATGAGTTTAATTATACAGCACTTGGAATCTGCATCTTGCTAAAAGCCATTATAGACAGTGAAGTAATGCTAATATTAAACATATGTGTACCATATGGTATAGCATTTAAATGCTTAAAGAAAACCTAAATGAATTACAGGAGAAAATAAACAGTAACACTATAGAAACCATCTTTCTTCTCTCATATCTAGGTAATTGTAGTCATAAAATATATGAGAAAAAAGTTAAGGAAATTAATAGAATAACAGAAAAGTTAGGAATGATAGATCTCTGGAGAAAATTGAATGGGAAGAGAATGGATTGTAGCTTTTTCTGAACTGCACATGACACTTTCACAAACATTGACCACACTTTAGGGAATAAAAATGTCATAAGCAAATATGCAAAAGCTAAAACATTAAATGTACCTTTTTCAGACTATGATGCAATCAAATCACATTCAATAAAGGACCATGGAAGCATAAGACAAAAATTTACTAGCTATCAAATAATCTAATCAAAAACAATGAGTGGATCAAAAGAAATCAGCAAAGCAAAAGAGTCAATGGTTTTATGAAATTATTTGATGTTGTTTAGTCATTTTTCAGTTGTGTCTAATTATTTGTGAGCCTGATTAAGATTTCCTTGGCAGAGATAATTGGAGTGGTTTGACATTTCCTTCTCTAACTCACTTTAAAGATGAGCAAACTTAGGCAGACATAAGTCCCTTGCCCAGGGTCACAAAGGTAGTGAGTCTCTGAGCCTGGATTTAAACTCAGCAAGATGAGTCTTCCTGACTTCAGGCTGAGCACTCTAATCATACCTTCATCTAGTTGCTTTGAAAATAATAAGTAATATGCATCATAAGCAAGAATGAACATTTTCTGTAATGGGGCTAAACTAGAAGCCATCCCAATAAGATCAGAAATGAAGAAAGGATGAAGAGCTATGTTTCACAATGGATAGAGTGCTAGGTCTGGAATTGGGAAGATGCATTTTCCTCAGTTTGTATATTACCTCAAACATTTAACTGCATGTGTGACCATAGGCAAGACACAACTCTGTCTTATTTCGTCTGGATACAAGTGAAACGACTAAACACCAAAGATACAAGGTTGTACATGATCAATGTTATTTATTTAATATTGTTACAGAAATAAGACAGGAAAAGATATTGAAGGCATAAGAACAGAAAGTAACAAAATGAAGCAATCAGTCTTTGATAACAGAATTCCCTAGAGAATCAACTAGAAAACTGGTTGAAACAATTAACTTAATCAAAATTGCAAGATATAAAATAAACTCACACAAATCATCAGTATTTCTTAATATATTATCAACTTAACCGAGCAGCAGGGATTAGAGAAATTTCATTTAAAATTACTCCAAATAATATAAAACACTTGGGACTCTACCCACAAAGACAAGTTCAGGGATTATATGAATTATAATTACATGAACTATATGAATTTTTTTAAAAATTCACACAATGTCAGATCTAAACAATTGGAGAATCTTTAATTCCTCATGCTTAGGCTGAGTAAAAATAAAAATGATGAATCTACCAAAGTTAATTCATTTTTTTCAGTCAGGTCAATACAACTACCAAAGAATTATTTTAAAAAACTAGAAAAAATAATACCAAAATTCATCAGCCAAAGATCAGAAATCCCAAGGGAATCAATTACAAAATGTGAAGCAAGGCAGCCTAGCTGTAGTAGATTTCAAAATATTTTGCAAAGCAGTTATCTTGAAAGCAATAACGTACTGGGTGGATCAGTGGAAGAGATTAGGTACACAACACACAGCTTTGGGAGCAGCAGCTCACCTTATGACAGAAAAAAAAGTACTGGGAAAAATAGAAAGCAGTTTCACAGCAATGAGGCACAGATTGACATCTATCATATGCCAAAATAAAGTCAAAATTGATAAATGATTTTGACTTCAAAGTTGATATTGATATCATAAAGAAATTACGGAAGCATGGAAAATTTGTCCAAAAATTTTGTGGATAAGAGAGGAGTGTATTACCAAAAAAAAAAAGTGATGGAGTAAGAGGAAGTAAAATGAGTAATTTTGATTACATGAAATTAAAAAAAAATGCACAAGCACAATTAATACATCCAAAATTGTAAGGAAAGCAGGAAACTGGGAGGAAATTTAACAAGAAATTTCTCCGATAAAGACCTCATTCCCCAAATATAATGGCAAATGAGACAAATTTATAAAAATAAGAGCCATTTGCCAATTGATAAACTGTGAACATGAACAGACAGTTTAGAAGAAATCAAAGTTATCAATAATTCAATGAAGAAATGCTCTAAATCATGATTGAATAGAGAAAATCATGTTAAAACAACTCTGAGATACTACCTCACATATCAGATTGGCTAACATGACATAACATAACAGAAAAGAAAAACAATAAATCTTGGAAGGAATAGTGGAAAATGGTACACTAAAACACTGTCAGTGGATCTGTGAACTTGTACAACTATTCTGGAGGGAAAAACATTGAAAGTACAGCTAATGGGCTATAAAATTGCATATCATTTCCTTCAGAAATACCACTACTAGGTATATATCCTAAATATATCAAAGAAAAAGAAAATAATTTACTATACCAAATATTAATCAGGATGTTTTCAGAAAAAAATTAGGGAAGTTTTAGATAGTATGATGCAAAGTGAAATGAGCAGAAGGAGAAAATTATAACCAGTAACAGCAAAATTGTATGATGATCAACTGTGAATGGCTGCTATTCTCAATAATATAATGATCCAACAATCTTGAAGCACTTATGAAAACTGTTATCCACCTCTAGAGAAAGAAGTGATGAACACTGAGTGAAAAATAAAAATTTTTTTCACTTTATTTTTCTTGTTGTGTGTGTTTGTCTATTTTCCTTTGCAATATGGATAATATGAAAATGTTTTGCATGTCGTTACTTGTATAATCAATATCATATTCATCAATTCCTCAAGGTGTGGTGGAGGACTGGGAGGGAGGAAGAGAACTTAGAACTCAACATTTAAAGAAGAACTTAAAATATTATTTAAAGTATCATTGGGAAATACTTAACTGAATAAACGAAAAGAAATTAAAATACAAATATGAGACAGAGAGGATTACAAAAAATTCAATATTAATTACATATTTTTTAACTTGCTAAAGCAAATCAATAAAATTAGAAGGGAAAGGGTTAGCTGTGAAAAATCTTTGCAGCAGGGTTCTTTATTAGATGTCTCATTTGAAAAATATATTTATTTTCAATTTTCACCATTCACTTCCATAAAATTTTGAGCTTTGAATTCCCCCCTGTTCCCAAGATAGCATACTATCTGATGTAGACTCTACTTATACATTCACATCAAACATATTTTCACACCAGTCATGAAGAAAAGAAGAATTAGAATTAATGTGAAGAACCACTAGGAAGAAGAAACAAAATAAGCCAACACAAAAAAAAAAAAAAAAAAAAAGGAGAGTTAATAGTCTGCTTCCATCTGCATTCAGACTCCAAAGTTCTTTCTCTGGATGTGGATAACATTTAATTATGAGCTTTTTGGAGTGGTCTTAGAGTTTTGCATTGCTGAGAAGATCTAAGTCTACAAGGTCAGTCATCCACAATGTGGCTGCTGCTGTGAACAATGTTTTCTTGGTTCTGCTCTTTTCACTCAATATTAGTTGTATAGAACTTTCAAGGTTTTTCTGAACTCTTCCTTACCGTCATTTCCTATTGCACATTAGTATTCCATTACATTCAGCCATTACCCAACCGATGAACATCTGTAGCACTAAGACAATATTTACAACACTTACAGTGCCTTTGAATATGCTGGCACAATTTCAAATCACAAAATAAATGACTCTCCACATGGAAGACAGAATCAAAACATTTATTCAAACACGAGAAAGCCAAATCCATCATAGTAACAAAAGTCTATACATAATAACACTGCAGCCCCAGGCCTTCCCTCTGTTAGCCTTCCTACAAATTAGGTCCCTTAAAGAAATCATAAGCAGTCTTACCTTAAACAAAATGCCCTTCTCACACTCGCAGCTAGCTGTGGGCTTGCCTACATCCTTCAGTTCTGGCTGCTCTCTCCCTAACTTCTTCTTAGCTCTGCTCTAGCTCCGCCTCTTCCTGCTCCACCCATCATCAAGCTTCTCCCACCACAGCTCCATGTAACTCACACTCATGTGACTCAGGCTTCCATGTAACCCAGGAAGGTCACATGACCTATTAATGAATGAGAACTATCTTCTCATTTTAAATTACCTTTATAACATTACTTCATTTTCCTTTCTTTTTTTGTCCACCACAAAAAGAGCTACTATAAATATTTGTGTTCATGTTGGTCCTTTTCCTGTTAGTTTTTCTTTTAATGCTCTCTTTGGGTTACAGATCTAGAAGTGGTACTGTTGGGTCAAGCACAACTTTATAGCCTTTTGGGCATAATTCTAAAGTTCTCTCCAGAATGGTTGGATCAGTTCGCAACTCCACCAACAATGCCTTAGTGTTCCAGTTTTCCCACATCTTCTCCAACACATATCATCTTCCTGTCTGTTATTGCCCTGTTTTAACCAGGCTTAAAGGAGTGATGTGGTACCTAAGCACTGTTTTCATTTGTATTTCTCTAATCAAAAGTGATTTAGGGCATTTTTTTAACATAATTATAGATGGCTCTGATTTTGTCATCTGAAAACTGCTTGTTTCTGTCCTTTCGCTATTTATCAATTGAGGAATGACTTGTATTCTTATAAATTTAAATCAGTTCTCTATATTTTTTAGAAATGAGGCCTTTATCAGACATGCTGGTTGTCAAGTTTATTTCTCAGCTTTCTGCTTCCCTTCAAATCTTGGTTGTACTTGCTTTGTTTGTACAAAAATGTTTCAATTTAATGTAATCAGAAACATCCATTTTGCATCTCCTAATGTTCTCATAATGTCCCTTTTCCATATATGTGACTGGTAAACTATTACTTGCTCTTCCAGTTTGCTTGTAGTGTGAATCTTTATTTCTGAATCATGTACCAATTTTGACTTTATTCTGGTCCTTCCCTTTTCCCTCGTTTGTACTTTTCTCTATCCTTTCTCTCTTTCCCTCCTCATTAGAGTTTTGTTTATGATCACTGCCTCCCTCAGTCTGCCCTGTCTTCTCTTAGCCCCCTCCTCCTTATTTCCCTTTACCCTAACAACTTCAGTCATCACTTATATCTATACCTTCCCTCTTATTTCCTAATTTCCTTACTACTTTCTATAGGATAAGTTAGCTTTCTATACTTGATTATGTTATTCCCTCTTTGAACTAAATCTGATGAGAGTAAGGTTCATGCACTGCTCATCTCCCTCCTTTCTTTCCCTTTCCTGTAATAGGCTTTTTGTCTCATCATGTGATGCAAGTTCCCCCGTCTGTCTTCTCATTTCCTCTTCCCCCAGTACAATCCCTTTGTACTACTTAATTAGATTTTTTGTCATCACATCAAAGTCTACTTATACCTATACTCTCTATGTATACCCCTTTTAAATGTCATAATTACAATATTTTCTCAAGAGTTACAAGTGTCATCTTCCCTTTTAGGGATATAAACAGTCTTCCCTTAATAATAACATGTTGTTAATATTGTTGTTTTCTTTCCTGTTTACCTTTCTATGCCACTCTGGACTATTGTATTTGAAGATTTAATTTTCTGTTAAGCTCTTGTCTTTTCACCAGAAAGTTTGGGAAGTCACCTATTTTGCTAAATGTCCATCTCATCACCTGAAAGATTATGCTCAATTTTTCTTAGTAGTTTATCCTTGGTTTAAATCTAAGCTCTTTTGACTTATGGAATATCATATTTTAAATTCTCTGTTGTTTAATGTAGAAGCTGCAAGGTCCTACATAATCCTGACTGTGGTTCTATGATATTTAAATTGTTTCTTTGTAACTGTTTTTTCTCTTTTGTCTGTAAGTTTGGAAATTGGCTACAATATTCCTTGATATTTATGATTTGGGATCTCTTTTAGGAGGTGATCAGTGGATTCCTTCAATGACTATTTTACCTGCTGGCTTTAGAACCTCAGGAAAATTTTCCCTGATGATACCTTGAAACGTACTGTTCAGAAATCTTTTCTAATCATGGTTTTCAGGTAGACCAATAATTTTTAAATAGTCTTTCCTGGATCTATTCTCCAGGTCTGTTGTTTTACTAATGAGGGATTTTACATTTTCTTCTATTTTTTGCATTCTTTTGTTTCTGTTTGACTTATTCTTCATATCTCAGAGTCATTGGCTTCTATTTGCCCAATTATAACTTTTAACAAATTGCTTTCTTGTATTAGATTTTGTACCTCCTTTCCCATTTGATCCATTTTATGTTCTACAGATTTCTTCTCTTCAGTGAGATTTTGTGCCTCCTTTTCCTTTTGGCCAATTCTACTTTTTAAGTACTTGTTTTCCTTCTGAAGCTATTGACTCTCCCTTGAATACCTATCATTTCGTTTCCCAATTTTTCTTCTACTTCTCTTATTTTCCTTTTAAATACTTCTTGAGCTCTTCCAAGAAGGTTTATTGACTTGAGAACCATTCATATTCTTCTTTGAGGTTTTGGATGTGGATATATGGATGATGTTGTCCTCTTCTGACTGTGCCTTGATCATCCCTATCCCCATAATAAGAATCTATTGTTATTGTGCATTTTTGATTTTTGCTCATTGACTAATTCCTGGCTTTTACAGTTGAGCTCTCCTGCTAGAGCACAGGGAACACTGACACAAGTTTATTGGGTTAGGAGCCTGGGACCTGGTCCCTGGCTTTATGGGTTGGGCCCTCAGGTGCTAGCAGCTTGAGTCTGTAGGGATTTGCTAACTAGCCTGCTGCTAAGCTGGGGTCAGCAACAATGGAGGCTGAGTGGGGAGGCTGATCCCTGGAGGACCTCTGTTCACCTTGGACTTGCACTGAAATGTTTGGCTGTTAGAGGACATTTGTCAGCCTGGAGTTGTGCCTCCTAGAATTGTGCTTCCTGGAGCTGTGTTAAAGCACTGGGAGATTTGGCTCCTGGAGAATGCTGGTGCACATTACAGTTTTCTGAACTGGTGTCTATCAGTTCCTCTGCTTCTCCTGAGGCACTCTAGGATCATGGTATTTACACTTGCCTGCTCCACCATCCTGGAACTCAAGATCTACCCCTAGTTTGCAGAGGTGGGGCTTGCTGGGAAACCTCCTTTCCTGTACTGCTCTCCCTCCCCAGTGTGAGAGGGGCCTTTTTCATTAATTCTCCAAGCTTCCTGGGCTGCAAGCATGCTACACCCTATCTTTCTGCTGGCTTGGTTGTTTCAGTGTTTTTCCAGGGGCAATATTTTCTGGACTTTCACAGGTCAATAAGAAAGGGTGAGAGCAACTTAATTCTTATTCCACCACCTTATTTCCTGGAAGCAGAACCTAAATCCTCATTTCAGCAGATAAGAGACTGATTAGAGTATATGATTATCAGTTCATCCCTCAAATAATTAAGGGCCTAAATATATGAATAGTCCATTCTCAAGGGGAAAAAAAAGAAGCTATTATTAGCAATATTTTTAAAATGGTAGTCTAGATCACTAATAACTAAAGAAATTCCAATTAAAGTAATTCTAAGGTTGACTTTCACATTCATCAGATTAACAAAGATAAATAATGAAAAATAATAAATTAAAAGATAAATAATTAAAAGATAAATAAAAAAATAATAAAGAAAGAAAGAAAATAATGTGTTTGGTGGGACATGGGTGTACTGTTTGAGAATGGCACATTGACACCATCTTGGTAGATCTGTGAATTTACTCAGTCATTATGTACAGGATTTTGAAGTAAATCCCCTAAAGTTTTTAAGTTGTACATGTCCTTTAATGCAGGGTTACCACTTTTAGGCCTGTATCTCAAATATAAGACCCTATGTATACAAAAACATTTATGGCAGCTTTGCTGTTCTTGTTTAGGCAAAGATATTGATACTACTGAAGTACCCTACAACTGTGAGAATGGTTATACAATTTACGTATTATCGAGGTGATGAATATGAATGTAATGGATTAACATTAAATTAATTGATGAAATTAATATTAAAAATAAAAAGATAGGGAGAACTAGGAAGAACCGTATGAATCACTAAAGTGTGAAGTGATCAGAATTAGAACAATTATTGCAACATTAATATTGCAATTTAAATAATTTTGAAAAGTTTAAGATTTGTGACCAACAATGATTCCAAGATGTTATCAATGAAGAACATTTCCCTGCTTATGTTAAAGAGATGATGGATTAATATTCAGAATGAGAAACACATTTTTTGGACATGGTTAATGTGGGAATTTCTTTTGTTTGCTGTGATAATATTTTTTTCTGGTTTGAAAAGTAACATACACACACACATATAAACAGACACTTTATATACATACACAAAGATTTAGAGCATGGCTCTGGGTGATGTCAGTGGCTTTTCAAGCCACCCTTTTCTTTTAGAAATAATCAAATTAGAAGGTTGAATGATGTCTCTATTAACATAGGTAATAAGTGAAAAAAATAAAATTTAGTCTAGATCATTTGAGATTATTCTAACTCTCATAACATTAATTAAATCCTTCCCATTTTAAAGCTTATTTTCCCTGTGGACAAAACAGAGTATGGTATCAGGTTTACAAGTCTGTTATTTTAATGAACAATTTGGTTTGATCCTGATTTTTGTCAATTTGTCACAGGTGGCAAATAATAAATTAAAATTATTTTATAATATTTTAGTAATATATGTAAATATTAAACATAAGACATTTATAAATATTAATACATAAATCATTAGTATTTATGTATAATATATAGTATTTAGTATAATATATAATTAGTATACTAATATAACATTAGTACTTAGTATAATATATAATTTATTAGATATAAATATCATTAGTATGATATTATTATTTTATAATAATAAGACCTGAGGAAAATAAAGAAGAAATAAGCAGTTTGGTGCTTGGTAAACCTTCTTGAAACAAAGGCCCACCATTTTACAACCAATATTCTACTAATTAATTAATCAATAAATAATATGGGTCAAGCAACATATTAAGATTGAAAGTTAAAAGGAAAGTCAAAAATACAGTTTCTGTTCTCAGCAGTTATCGAGGAAAAGTGTTACTGAAACAGAAGAGGCACTAGACTCGCAAAGTGAGAGACGTAAGTAATGGACGGCCCATATGCAACCACAGGGTGAATTCAATATTGAGTGGTGACAGACTCATGGGAGAGAATGGACATTCTCACTGAAAGGTCATTTTTGTATAGATCAGTTATTTGCACCAGTGGAGGGAATGTGTACATGAAGGAGATGTCCAAGTCATTGGAGTAGTTTTTGAGTCAAAAGCCCATCTATGTGACTAAAGAAGGAGAAACTGATATTAGACGTAAGCAAGCTTAGGTACTGTCCTCTCCACAAAACTCCTCCTGACTTCAGCCATCTTAAGGAATCTTTCCCTCATCATATCTTCCCAGAGCAGTACTGTTCCCTCTGTACTGTTGTTTGCTCCTGTCACATTAAAAGTAGCCAGGTGGCTCAGTGGATAGCGAATTGGAGCTAGGAGTAACTTAGTCGGAATTCTGTTTCACATAGTTGTTATGTGACCCTGGACAAGTCATTTTCATTCCTGTGCTTCAATTTCCTAATTTGTAAAATAGACATAATAGCATTACCTACTTTAAAGGGTTGTTGTGAAGATCAAGCAAAATAATGCACACATAGAGTTTTAAAAACCTTAAAGTGCCAACTGCGTTACTGTTGTTATTTGGTCGATACTACTACTAATAATAGCAACTGCTACAAAATATGTTTATTTCAGTATATACTTTCATTCAGTTACTTGATAAGTTTCTTGACAGTGGAGTTTCAAACTTTTAATTGAAATTGTTGCTACAAGTTTCACTTTTTAACATTTTAAAGAGGAAAAACTGAATAAGTGTCTATCAGAAATAATATATTAAAATAAATTCTGGCAGCATATTCAATGTTTCCAACCTCTACAAAAGAAGAAGAGGGAGAAACCAGCTTCTATATTTTTATTTGAGGCCAAAATTGATTATAAATTTGTGACTTGTTTTAATTATTTGGTCATTTCAGCTTATTTTTTAATATTATATTATATATTATTATATTATATCATATATTATATATGGTATATCATATTATATAATCATAGATATACTATAATATAAAATTATAAATATATTATATATTGTGCATATAATATATATTTTATATTATATTATTATAATATGTTATAAGTTATTTTATGGAGTGGTTTCCTGTTTATTCTTACTTTGCTTTATATCCATTCATTTCCTAGTTTTTAAACTTCCATTCTAGAAAACAAGCACAGAGCTTAATCCAGAGTACAGTAAATCCTTAACAAGTGTTTGTTGAGTGGAATAGTAATAAATAATATAGGCATCAAAGGAAATGTCTTTCCTTAGTAAAATAGAAATGGATTTTAAGACAGCATCACTGGAAGAAAAATAGAAATTTCTGACAGTGTCAAGTACCTTAATGAGTAACTGGGAAGGATTGTTATCTTGAGCTCTGAGAATTTCTTGTTATCAAATGTAAGAGTTAAGCTCACACAAGCCCAGGCTGAATCCATTTTCCCGGAAAAATGAAGCCAGATTTCTATATATGGAGAAGATAAAGTTATATTGAAGGTAATGAAGAATTAAAATCTGAGGATCTTAGAATTGGAATACAGTTCTGAGGTCAGGGTCTAACCTATCTTTATCTAAACCATTGTCACAGGCTAAACAGACTTACTTCCTCTAACGACCTACAGGGAGGGAGAATCCCATGTCTGAAACACAAGAAAGTTGAGGAGACTATGGAGGGAGTCAAGTTCTTACATCCATTGGATATGTGTTCTTTTGAATAGATCAAATGACAGTCATCAACTTAAAGTTACAATGGCATAAGTCCAGGTAGAATCAGGATCACCTGATTCAAATTCTGCTCTATATACATAATCATTGTGGGATTTTGGGCAAGTTATTTAAGCTCTCTGAGCCACAATTCCTCATCTGTAATAAAGGGACTGATAATAACACTTCCCACAAAGGACTGCTTTGAAAATTAAGTGACATAATGTATGTAGTACTTTTCATGAACTTGTAAGATTTGTACATAAATATGAGTTTGCTTTTCCTTTCCTATTCATTCTTCAATTCAGATATTAATAAGTGCTATAGTTCCTTTTGTGAATTTATATTAAGGCTAATCTAATTAGCTCAATTAGAAATCAATGTTTTATGAGATTCTTTCCAACTTAGAATACTATAATGCTCAATTATGTCATAAACATATTGTTTGTTTCTGTACTCTTTCCAATGCCCTGCATAACATCTTACAGATATTGTTAGGTCATTCTTTTTCAGGAACTCATATGATCAATCTTCTTATCCTAAATTTCTTCAAAATGAACCTATTTCTTTAGACAGGCTTACCTTAGAAAACAAATTATTAGAGCTTTATTCCAATGGTTTTTGGTTTGGTATTTTTTCTGATTTATCGACCATTTCCAAAATTTATGTTATTTGGTAAAGTCATCTTTAAGAATTGAGAGTTAATAATAATGGAATATTAACTCCATCTCCTTTCTCCATACTTCTGGACTTTCTTTTTGGCATTCCTAGAATGCATTGTTTTTTTTCCCAGTCAAATCTAAACCAGATGACATAACATAAGATGGAGAGAAATATATGTAAGGGAGGGATGTTGCACTCTCACTTCCAATTAATTTCAATTACAGAAATCCTAGAAACATGGGATGAATCAATCAATGAAGAATGAAAACTACAGATGAGCAAAACTTTATTCTATAAGAAAGAATCAAAAGTCTTCTAAGTCACTGGATGAAAGGGAGATGATGGCAAACCAAAAAGACCTTGAGATT
The DNA here is from genome assembly GCA_023548195.1 of Bettongia penicillata ogilbyi. NCBI lineage: Eukaryota > Metazoa > Chordata > Mammalia > Diprotodontia > Potoroidae > Bettongia > Bettongia penicillata. Next base: position 369,502 of record JAJHZJ010000296.1, on the reverse strand, counting down.
GGTTGATAGTTCATGTGCTATGAAAAACCAAACAAACAAAAATCCAGAAAACCTAGTTCAGAGCTAGTTAGTCAAGTGTGAGAAGACTCCACCTTCAGGAGCTGAGATTTCCAGACCATTGAGGAGGAACTATTTATCTGGATAGCAGAAAATTTCTCCATTGCTCTCTTCCCACCTTCCCACTGGTTATGTTGCTAGACAGACTAAAATAGTAGAAGACATTCAGATGGCAATAGATAGAGACATGCTAAGAGAAAATAAGTCTTTCAGAGAGGAAAAGGAAAATGGAAAAAATCTGTCACTTTCCAGAGTTAGCTATATTCCATAAAAGCAGTTTTCCTTATAGTGGTGAACTCTTAGTTGGAAGAACTACTCAGATGAACACAGCCTTCAAGCTCTTAATCTCACTTGATTTGTTTCCTATGACTAACCAGGAGCAACTTCTCAATTTCAATGCTCTTTCTGATATAGGTTTGGAATTTCCATCAATTGCGATTATCCAACCTGCACAATAATGATTTACTTAATTTGTTTTAGTGTCTTCCTTTCACAAAAATGCAGAAGGCTATCTTAGTTTAAAGGTCAATTTTTTTTCGCTCTCTGTCCCCAAAATATTTTGCCTTTTAATGCAAATAAGAGGTAGAGAAAAACAAGAAAAATGTATGTATGAATGTATATGTGTGTATGTGTGTATGTATATATGTATTGTGTGTGTATACACACACACTCACACACATACATATACACACAGACAGAAACATCCTAATAAATCATATATGCGTAAGAGAGCTTACCTGAGCCTTCCACTATTACCTTCCATGCAGGCACCTTAAGGGAGCTTGTCTGGGCATGTTCTTATCTCTGATGATGGAGGTACCCTGCTTTCCCCTACAGTAACCTCCTTCGATTGGCTGCATAACTGTTTCATTTACAAAAGATAATGAGCTTCTTTGCAACTTGCTTTCTTTCCTATGAGCTTTATTTGGTGGGTAAATCTACTTTATTTGGTGGGTAAAAATCGCAGTTTACTCACAATGGGGGCTTCATGAACTGAAGGAGAGATGAGGGATGCCTTCTCTCTCCTATGCTTTTACTTCAACTCAAAGGTTTAGGGCAAGAATGGCTTTCACCTTTCTGGGTTGTTTGTCCTTGGCTTTAGAAACTGAAGTGATCTCTGGTTTATCAGAGCCAAGGCCGCTTCACAGTCAGGTGAAGAGTTAACAGAAATCTATTGAATAATCTAGGAGGAAGATGTCTGTATTGGCATGGTGGCAATGCGAGAGGAGGGAAGGGGATCTATGAGAGAAATGTTAGGAATATTGTAACAGTAAGTACCCCAACATACACAGGGGGACCTGCTATCACAGGTTCTTAGATCGACATTCATAAAAAAGCAAGGCAACCTTTGAGGGGTTAACAATCACTTTAATCAAGTACAAGTATCATTCCTTTAAGTAAGTACATATATTGTTCAGTTAGTTCAGGGGAGTCAGGACCCTGAATTTCAAAGAAAATACAAAAAATCAAAAGATCAACAGACACGGTTTCCTCTGTCTGATTCAATAGATAATTGGACCCCAACTGTCTGACCATAGTTACCAGAGAGGGAAGCAAGACATCTGGGTTTTCAAAGCCAGGAGCTCCTTAGCGACTTCCCAGAGTCCTCATCTGTCTAAACAAACATTTGTAGTTAGTAAGCCCCAAAGTAATTGAACAGAAATGACTTTCTCTGCCTGACCATTATTCAATGGACAGGTACAGCTGTCCGATTATAATTACCAGAAAGGGAAGAACAACATCTGGGTTCTCAAAGCTGGGGGAATCCTTAGCAACTTCCCAAAGTCCTCATCTGCCACTCAAATGTTCTTGCAAAAACTTAGCTCCAAACCAAAACTTCATCCTCAGAGTATTTGTACCTTTTTTACAGTCAGAGGATATTCCAACCCTTGAGAACCAGTACTTCATTAACAAAAGCTGTGGGTGCTCCTATAAATCTTCCCTAATCAAACTCTCCTTAATGGGCAGTCCCATCAATGCATGGGAAAGATTTTAATCACAATAAAAGAATTAACAATGCAAATACATACACTGTTTCTAGCTAAAGAAGCTTTTGTTTTTGTACTTTACTCCTTATGAAGACTCTTGATTGATAAAGGCAAGATTCAATCAGAGGCACTTGATTATACTAAAACAAAAACAGCAAAAGATCCTATTTTGATTCACATCACAAATGTGAAATTGAAAAGCCTTGGCAATGGGTTGCACATATTGGTAAGAGAGTGAAGGGTCAAGGATATCCGTTAGGTCACAAATTTAGATGACTGGAAAGATGGTTTTCTTCTCAAGAGTAAAAGAAAATTTAGGAAAAGGTGTGGGTGTTTGGGAAAAGCTAACACATTCAGTTTTAGGTGCCAACTTACCTTCTGTTTGCCTTAGTTTTCTCATGTGTAAAATGGGGATTATAAAATCACCTATGCCCCAGGGGTAATGATGTAAGGAGTAAATGAGACAATGATTTTAAAGCACTTAATACAATGCCTGAACCATAGTAAACATTAAAACAAAATTATTATGTTATTATTAGCTAGTATGGAAAAGGTTGAGTTTGAGATCCCTAGATGATATACCATTTGAGTTTTCTAAAAAGCACATGGAGCTGTGAGACTGGAAGTCAATAGAAAGGTTTGAGCTAGAAAAGTAGATTTAGTCATCATCAGCATAGCGATGGTAATTGACTGCAAGAGAGTCAAAGAGTTTATCAAGTTCAGTATCATAAAGGAAGAACAGAAGAGGGTTCAGGAAAGAGGCCTATGAGAGGTGGGCAGAATCTAGATAAAGATTCAGAAAAGGAGGCTGAGGAGAAGTGGTCAGATAGAAAGGGGAAGAACCAGGATAAAGTCATGTTATCAAAGTCTAGAGAGGAGAATAGCCAGGAGAAGAGGGTGGTCACCTAGGGATACAGAAGGCTAACGATTGTTAAAGATTGAGTAAAGTTCAATAGATTTGGCACTTTGGAGAGAACAATTGTAGTTGAATGATGAGAGTGGAAGCTGGAGTGTAGGGAGTTAAGAAGAGTATAAAGGGAGATTAAGTAGTGATTCCTATTACTGATGGCTTAGCCACAAAGGGCAGAAGAAATATAGAGTGCTAGTTACTGGGGAGAGAGGATCAAGTGAAGAGTTTTGGAGGATGAGAGAAATAAACCTCTTTGTAGGCATCAGGAAAACAGCCAGTAGTTAGGAAAAAGATTGAGGTTAAGGGAGAGAGTGGGGATGATACGGAAATAAGAGGGATAGCCAGCCAGCCTGGGAAAAAAATGGAAAGCTTGGAATACCACCTATTGGAATGATGATAGAGGAGTGATGACCAAGGAAGAAGAAAAGGATGGTTATGCAACCCTGTGGAGGTTTGTATTAAGACTAGGTAACTTGTAAAAGGGGTGGTACAGTGGGCCCACTTGTGTGACAGTGCTCAGGAGCAAAGGGGACAGACAAGACATATGGTGCATGTGAAATGGATGGAGATAAGTTAAGGAGCTGGGGGTTCAAGACCAAAAAAGTGTCAGATTGATCAGACACAAGGGCAGCAATATGAAAGTGTCTATTGTAGTAGAGATTACAAATTGGGAGAACAAGAAGGAATGGGTTTATGAAAGGTCTCGGTCAGAATTAAGAAAAGACTTAGGAGAATCGATGATGGGGTAGACATGGAAAGATGGGTGTCATCTCATCACAAGAAATTTTAGATTTATTGACACAAGTCTGGGTAGGGACTCCTGGTTCCATGTCTCTTTCATCATGGCATGACAGAAGGAAGACTGTAAGGATGAATGCTTCATTCCTAGAACAGAGCACAGAGACACGTTTAGAGGACTCCTGCTCCATCAGTTCATTTTTAATTTTCTAATACTAAAGTCATCTATTTTTTTTTTGGGGGGGGTACCTTCTTTTTCTTTGTTGTTCAATCAATTGAGAAAATTACAGCAGGAGAATTAAAACAACACCTTACTGTTTCAGAGTCCAAGTATCTAACAGATTTAAAGACAAGAATAAAATCTTCTCACTTCACATTCTGTGGCTAATAAACCAGCAAGATATAATTCTTTCCCCAACATAGCTGAGAATACAAGACAACCTAAGCCCTATGGCTTATAACTTCCTTTTATCTTTATTAGACAGCCATACACTTCTAAAAGCATTGTTTATTTTTTTAAGAGTACTTAGTACCTTATTAATTGTCCCTAGAGCCACAGGGTTTATTCAGGTCTCTATTACAACTCTCTTTTATATTGGAAATGAGGAGTGAAGGGGATAGGAAGATAATTGGGCAGAAGACAGAGAAATACCAAGTGCTTTTCTAGGAGTGCTTTGTTCCCACACTTCCTTCAGGATTTGATTTGGATGTCACCTTCCACCAGAGGGTTCTTTCCATCCCACTCTTCCCACCCTTTCAAAGATTTAAGTCCCATTTACTCTATCTTTAGCTTGTTTGCACATTGCTGTTCACATTCTTTCCCAATTAGATTCGAGCTTCTTGACAGCAGGGATCATTTCAGTATGCTCAATGTTTACCACAACATAAACACTTAAAAAAATTCTTTTTGTCTGATTTACTGGAGTAAAGCTATAAACCCATGAACCCCCTTCCTCAACATAATATAAAAGCCTTCGGTATTTTCCTTTCATTTCGTAAGAAAGGAAGTCCTGACCATTTCAATGTTAGCTATTTGACACTAAGAACTGATTTTTTTTTTCCTTTCTATCCTCCTCATCCATCATAGTTCTTTGCTATAGAGCAGGCTTCATGACACCAACAGCAATGGCAACAATGAAAACATACAGCTTGAAGGTTTGTGAAGTGTGCCTCATTTACATCTCACCATACTGTGCCATAGATGCACTGCATCCATCTTCACAGATGAGGAAAATGAAACTGACAAAGGGGAACTGATTTACTGGCAGCCATTCAAACCAAAATCTTCACTCACATTTAGTCCAGCATTCTTTCCACATTATATTGTCTTTTCACTGTATTATAGCGCATATGGGCAATAAGTATATGCTTTGCCACCTCCACACAAACCCCTCAGTGAGAATTATCATAGCATGTGTTCTAATGAAAATATATAGAGGACCAGAGCATACCAGAGCTATAGGATACTTTTGAAATCATCTAGTTCAATTCCTTCATGTGAGCCCCATAGAGATGAATCCATTACACTATAGCCCACCAGTTAATAAATGGAGGAATTAGGATTTATAACCAAGTCTTCTGATTGTATAACATACATTGACCAATGTTGCTTAGGCATATCAAAATTCATCTTTTATTTTTCTCTTAATATTTTCTTTTGGTGATGGTATGTGCCTGAGAATCATGAAAACCCAGATTCTCGGAAGGATCAACACTCCTTTGGACTAAAGGGAAGTGCATGGAGAGATCAGAGTTGGTGAATGCTGGGTCTAACATATTATCAATAAAAATATGTATAGGAAGCCATATAAACAACATTTGTCATTATCCTTCCTGGCAACCAGGTTTTAAACTTCAGAGTCATCTTTGACTCTTCACTATCTAATTTGTTGTCATATCTTGTCATAGTTATTTATAAATTAACTTTAGCAACAATCACTTTCTCTTCATGTACAAGTCCACCATCTTAGTTCAATAACAAAATAGTAGTAGTTATAGCTGCAAGAGCAGCAATAGTAAAAGTTGTAATTTTGGTATTAGTAGTAACAGTAATAAGAGTGGTAGTTGTAGCAGTAGTAATAGTAATGGTGGTAGTAGTAGTAGGAGCAGTAGTAGTAATAGTAGAAGCAGTGGAAGTAGTGGGAGTAGTAGGAGTAGGAGTAGTAGCAATAGTACTAGATGAGCCTAGAACACAAAGACAAATTTGTCAAAAAGACAACCTTCCTTGCTCTCAAGAAGTTTAAATTCTGTCTACTAAGAGAACATGAACACAAACAAGAAATCCAGGTAAGATGAGACTAGAGAAAATATTAGAAATTGGGGAGATAAAGAAAGTTTTCCCCTTAGACGTGGTAGCTTAGTGAGTGTATGTCAGAATTCTAACAGGCATGGGGGTCATGTGCAATACATGGAGGTAGGTAGGAGATTGAATGTTGTTTTCCAGAGTCTGAAGAAGCTGCATTCATTCAGACTGAAATGTGGTGGATGTGCCAGGGATGATTTTGTGAGGTGAGAATGTTGATGGTGGAGTTTCTTAAATATCAAACTAAGGTACTTGCTTTTAGTCTGACGGCATTAATTAGTCATTCAAGATTATTGAATAGAGGCATTCTGTATTCAGAACTAAGGTTTTGGAAGACCACAGCTTCAGAATTGAGGAGAGTCCATAACTAGGCAGTTAGAGTAACATAGGCAAAAATCCATTAGTGTCTGAGTTATGTAGTGACTCAGTAGATGGAGAGAAAAGGGATAAATTTTCAAATGTTACAAAGGTATCGCCAAATGACTAGAATAGAATGAGAAGTGGAAAAATGTAGAAATTTTCTGGGAAAAATATGTTGAGGGAGACAATCCTTTGAAATATTAGGATCAGGGAATGTTTCATGTAGAAGCTGACATTTGAGCTGGGTCTTAAAATCATAGCTGGTTTTCAATAGGTAAGATGAAATTAGTATGGTTTCCATGCATGGAAGATGGTGGATTTAAAAAATGGAACCAGCTATGTTGCAGTTTCATGGTGTATTGTGGGGGTCATCTTGAAAATATTCACAGACTCGGACCAGATTCAACCCAAGAAAGGGCATTCATTGAGAATTATGCTCTCCAGCAGGACGAGTTCCAACAAGGACCTGGCAACTTACTGGAAGAAGATGGGATTTTTATAGGGCAGAACATGCAATTACATAACAGGATATTTGAGTATTAAAAAGGCAGGAGGTGTTACTCAAGGAATTGGGTAATGGTGGGGTGGGGTGCTTCAGTGAAATTGCACATGTGATTTCCCATAACGCAGCAAGAAAAATTCTTTGAGGGGGGCATGTATGTATGGTAATGATATTATAATAAGCCTTTCTATGTTAAAAGATCACCTAAAAGACAGTTTTTGTACCTACTAAGAAAGCCCTTTCTATTGCTTTATGGTCCACACCTTATTCTGGGATTCTGATGGTGTTGCTTCCTGATTGGCTGGCTATTATACTCCTGACTGAGATTAGATGGATGTGGTTGTGATTGAATGCATGGGTGAATTTGCTGTTTCTGTGAGAATTAAGAGAATTGGGTCTGGGGGCATTGGCAAGGTAAAGGTAATGACTAAGATTACCATCACATTGGCATACCTGCTGTTCTAGTGACACATATTTGGAACATTGTGTCTGGGGAACCATGGTGTGTTTCAAGCCAGGCTGTGGGGTCAAATTAGGCCATGCCTGCTGTTCAGTGGGATTCCATCAGTTATATCTAAAAGATCTTTAGATGCTAATACAGATGCTATATTGATCTGTCTGTCCATAAAGACAATGGATGAATAACTGAATGTTTAGCTGGGACTAGAGAAGATTCAGTTTGATCATGGTAGCTGTCTTTTACTACTCACAGGTCTGTCATGCATAAAAAGTGTGTAGCTGTAGTTCACTTGGCCTCAGATAGCAAAGTAATGGGTAGAAGTTGACAATATAGAAATTTATCCTAGATGTAGGGGACAGTTCAGTAGTGTAGATGATAAGGCAATGGATTCGGACTCAAGAAGACGCAAGTTTAAATCTTTCCTCAGACTTACTACATATGTGTGTGTGTATATATATGTATACATATATGTATGCATATATATACACACACATACACATATATATGTACATTTTATATATGATGTATATTTTATATATACATACATACATATATATATATATATAATGTATATATGACAAGTTCTTTGAACTCTCAGTATCTTGGTTTCCTTATCCATAAAATGAGAAATTCTTACTGATGACCTCTAAAATACCATTGAGCGTGAAATAAATGACCCTATGGGGAGAATGGGAGAACTATTTCCAAGTGGAATTGGATCAAAGTTTCCCTTTATTAGAAGCCTAGAAGCAAATACTAGATGACAACCTTAAGGGGGTATATTGCAGGAGAGATACTTTTTCAGGTACAGCTTGGGCTATGTGATGAACTCTGTGATTCTGTGACAGAATACTAGATTTTGATTCAGGGAACTAGTTGCCATTTTTGGTTCTAGAGCTGTATGAAAGTTCACTTATTTTCTTTTACAAACATTTCCCCATCCCCCCACCCCCTGGAAAAGGAGAGTGAAAATAGCTAAAGTACCTGATGAAGATAATGATTATGATAAAAATAGTGACAATATTAGCTAGCATGCATGTAGCACCTTAAGGCTTTTAAAGCACTTTACAAATACTAACAAATTTTATCCCCACAATAATCCAGGGAGGTAGACACTAGCCTTATTTCCATGACTACCTCATATGACTGTTGCTAGACTCAAACAAGAAGATGAATAAATGCTGATTGTACTGTATTGTTTGTAAAGCTTCTTGGGATAATGATAATGAGGCATATGGCAATATAACGATGATGATGATGATGTGAGACCGGGAAGGACTTTAGGACATTTATTCTCTCTAGATATTGAAGATTGTTATTCCAATAACTTGATTTCTCAATGAAAAAAATGGAGCCCAGAGAAGAAACTCAACATTCACAAGTCATCTAAATAATAAAGTGATCCATTCAGACTTGGTGAACTAGTCAGTTTCTTTTACAGTTAAGAATTATTTCTCAAGTACCTGATGCTTTCCCAAGCCCAATTTGTCCTAAAAAAAGAGAGCTGAGACTATTAGTGGACTTCAAAATCCATGTGAATCAATGCTATAATAATAATAATAATAATACATATATATATAATATGCTATATATATACATATTTCATGTTTTTTATAATTATATATAATAATAATGCTACAATAAGGTAGTTAAAAATCAAATGTGACTTTAAACTGTATAAAGAATAGCACAGAATTCAGATATATAAGGAGGTGATAGCAATATCTTATTCCTCCTGGATCTAAAGGCATAGATAATAAATTCATCATATTTGTGGATGACTCAAAATGGGGAGGAACAGCTGACACACCAGATAACAGAGTTAGAATCAAAAAGGATATTGACAGGTGAATTCATGAGTCTAAATCTACTAAGATGAAATTCATTTGAGATAATATAAAAGTATTGCACTTGAGATACAGAGACACGTCACAATTTTCCAGCCATGTGATGAGGGAGGCATGAGAAAACAGCAATAGTTCTGAAAGAGAATGGTAGTTTTAGTTTACTGCAAAATTAATATGAGTTAGTAATGTGATGTAACAATCATTTAGTTAGTCAAGGAGATTAATGAGTACTTCTTATGCTTTGTCTATTATTTAAGGATCATGGACTTAAAACTAGAAAGGTGCCATAGCATTCTATCTTCTAATTTTACATGTAAAGAAGAGGAGAGCAGATAATATAAATGACTTGCCCTGGGTCACACAACCAGTTAATGTCTGCAAGAGAGTGAGCTAGTGAGGTGGTACAATGGATAGAGTGCTGGGCATGGAGTCAAGAATATCTGAGTTCAAATCTAACCTCAGACATTTATTACATGTGTGACCCTGTGTAAGTCACTTAAACTCTGTGTATGCTACTTTCCTCCACTGTAAATGGATGGAGATGACAAAAGCACCTTCCTCCAAAGATTGTAGTAAGGATCAAATGACATATTTTCAAAGTCTGTAGCACAATATCTGACACATAGCATATGATATATAAATGCTATTTATTATTATTTTTAGGGCCCATAGAATGGCAACCACTATACTGAAAGGTTGATATTACATTAGGATCAATTGAAGGAAGTAGTAATATTTAACCTAGAGATGAAAATACTGAGGGGAAGAAATGAATTGATTCCTATTTTTAAATATCTGAAGCTCTGTCCTGTCCTGTTTCAGTAAAAAAGGGTATTATCAGAGGTGATATATGTAAATTGCAAATGGATAAATGTAGACTTGATACCAGTTGTTCCCAAATGGAGTGGGTTACCTTGGATAGTCATGGGTAGCCCCTCCCTGGAGGTCTTCAAGCAGAAGCAGGATGATCACATAGTTTGTGATAGAAGAGAAGTATCCAAAATTTAGTTTAAAATATTTGGCCTCCGAGGTCTCCTCCAAGTTTAATATCATGTTATTCTTTGATTTTTTTTTTAATAGTAACATTTTCCAGACAATTTCAGGGAGCAATTTCCAAGTCATTTTCTCTTTGTATGTACAAGAAGAAACAATCTGCATGCTTGCAATTTTTTTCTGAAATTGTATTTGGGTGATTTCTCATTTTTTAAGCAAAGTCTCCTGTCAACTGCTTTAATTAATCACTGTATTCCTCTGAATAACTTCAGCCTCCCTTTGTTCCATACAGTCATCAATTTCCAAAAGTCAGCTTTGTAAACACATAAGAACTTTTGTGAGTGTGATGCCTCTTTATTGGCACCAAACTGATGCTGACTAACGAGACATCACACAGACAATTGTGTTTTATAACATATTTAATTTAACAGCACAAGTTGCTATATAAATACACTTTAAAATGAAGTACCATGTAACCTTGTTCTTTTTCAAGACCTTGAATGATGGGGGATTTCAAAGCGGTGAACATCCTCTCCCTCACAATAGCTCAAAATCCCATTGAGTCTTATAGACAAGTTTCAGCATTTGCTTTGGCCAGGTCTAGGACATAATTTCTGAGGATGTTCATCCAAATTTCTGTTCCCATATACATATCTCAGGTTCTAGAGCAAGGTTAAAATTCTTCCTCTCACTTCTAGTAGAAGCCTTGATTACCTGGGATTTAATTTTTAGTGCTGTCAGCTTTGGCACCCTCACCAGTGTGCTTTCCACGGATTGTTACTTGATCAATTAATAAAGAAATTATTAAGGACCTACCAAGTACAGATATTGTGCTAAGATGTGGAGATACAAAAAGAGGCAAAATTCAGTCCTTATCCTCAAAGAGCTTATAATCTAATGGTGGAAACAAAGTGCAAACAAACCAATATATACAGTGAGGAATCATTGTTCGTCCTTCATTTTCACAGAGTGCCAGAGACATCACAGGTACTGTCTTGACTTGCATTGTGAATTGGATTTAAGTGAGGCAGAGTCATACAAAGTCTGTTAGTCTCACTCTCTTTTCTGGAGTCATCAATGTCTAGAGGCAGGACAAAAGACAAGATGACTGGTGATGGCTTGGGGTGCGGTGGATGACCTTGGTGTTTTTGATATCTGACCAAGTTCAAAGTGCTCCACCGTGCCTGCTTCATGTCTGTTGGGACAAATTGTTCTCATTCATCCATTCCAATGGGATAAATTCTTCACATGCTTGCCATAGTTTTCCTACTAACTCACCAATGAGTTTGAGACATTTAGCCTTATTTAGTCTGCCTGCCAAAATGGTTTTTGTCAGGGTGTGGCCACTGCGCATACTACAGCTTCTTGGAACTACAGATGAGAGTTGAGTTTGGGTGGATACCCAAAGAGGATGAGCAGCCCTGAAAAGGACTCACCAGGTCCTCACAAGAAAGATGCTAGTCCTCCTTGAATATACCCGTATACGCCAGAGGTGAGTGTAGAGTTCAATTAGTTCACCAAGAAATCAAGATGGGGAAAGGAGGAAAGATTAGATAGTGAGGTGGAGATGATCTGGGAGAGAATTGAGGTCTTAGGGGATTGAAGATCATGGTGCAGATAGAGTAGGATTAGCCAATAGAAAATAGGAGAGGTGAAAAGTCAATAGATCATGGTTTGATAATGGGATTTCAATAGCCTTGAACATGGAAGTGTTGGTACATTTGTTGTTGATGGGAAGACCAAGGGTATGGCCATTCCACGTGTGGCTTAGGAGAGAAGTGCTTGATCATGGGAGGTAAATAATCTGTGGAACTAAGTGATTAGGGAGTTTGAGGGAGGCAGTATATATTAAGGTATTTACTCAACTAGGCACATGGCTTTTTTTTTTCCTACAGAAGCCCTGCAAAAGAAGAAAAGCTCCCTAGGGCATGGGTTAAGCTGTTATTGCCTTTAATGCCTTATTGCTTCAAACTGTGACTGGCACATAAGACTAGATAGAGTGAACAAATGAAGGAACAAATGAAGGAAGTAATGCACAAATGAATGAGTGAAATAAATACCACTTTTCAACCACAAATCATCTCCCTTATTCTGTCTTTCTATAAATGTAAATCAATCCAAACCTACAGAAGTCTTTACATCTTTATACAATAAATAATTTTAAAAGAAGGTATAATTAAAATGATGGGGTAAAAGAAGAAAGGGATCATTCAGTTTATTTCTCTGTCCCACACAAGAAATATTAATTACAAAGTGAGAAATTATTACAATTAACATATCTTCATAGAGTTGATGTCTCCTTAGTGTGGATACAATTCATCTTTTCAGTCTAGAGTGAGTAGTATTATAGAATGTTGACTTGCCCAAAGTAGGAGTAACTTTAAACCCAAATATGTCTATACTAACAAAAAAAAAGAAATGAATTCAAAATAGTGAATCAGGAAATATCTTCAAGAAAATGTATAGGTATAATATATCTTAAAATGCATAAAAATTGAGTTTTGATATTTATATTGGAATATACTTAGCACAAAATCACAGTGTCACAAAATTGGGAGTCTAGCTAACCAGAATGCATTTGGAAAATAGCATAATACTAGATAAGGCAAGGGATCAAGTTCAGATAGAACAATATGAAACTACATTGGAATTCTATGTTTGTGAAGGGTTGAGGGTTCCAGTAGGTCAGAAGGTCAACAAAAGTCAAGTCAATTAAAAGGGACAGTGAGTTATAATATCAGGGCAGGAATTGTTTGCCCTTTGCCCTGTTTTTCTAGGTCTTGTTGCTTGTGGGAAATCCTAGCCTGTCAGGTATTGATCATTGCTAGAGGGATGTCAGAGAAATATAGGTGAAAAGGTACATCCCACTTCCAATAAAGACCTGGCATAGAAAGTTAGAAATAAAGGGAAAAGTAAGTAAGGGTAATGAAAACTTTGCCATGGATTATACATGCGTACACACATATGTACACACATATGTATTGTGTATTACATATATGTTTCTGTGTATATGTGTGCATGCATATGTGTGTGTATGAAACCGAGCATGGCAAAAGCTAGAACACTGTCTCTCAAAAGACAAACATGTTATATTTTCATGGAATATGAAATGCATCACTTGCTTCAAAATTATTTGTACCTAATAATTCTTGCCACCTTAAAATGGCAAAGAACTCCAGAGAACTCCATAACTGTCAATGAAAAAATTTTGTATATTTCTCCCAGAAAAAGTTAAGTGTCATATAAGGAGTAGGCTGCTTCTTCAGCCTCATGCTGACTTGGCAGCTACATTTATGTTAAATTACATTTATGATCACAGTTCACTTTATAAACCAGTCATTGGAGATAATTAAATATCTATTTCCTTCCCATTGAACTTTTTTTTTACTAGGTCATCATGTTGATTCAATAACTGAAATTATGCCCGTGACCATTTAATGAAAATAATAACAGTAAGTTGGTAAAATAGAAACTGGTGAATGCAATTGATTGCCTCCCACTCAACCCTTTGGATTTTTTCTTTATTCCCAATTACAAGGAGCAATTTTAACTTTAATAACAGATGGCTTTCAGTGATTTTTTTCAAGAATAAAGCCTTGGATCATAAAACCTAAACTACTCAAAATACAGAAGTTAGAAAGCTAGCTGGAAGGCACAAAAAATAGCTTGGGTTGACTTTTAAGTAAATGCCAAAACACAAATTAATATGTTTCTCTATTTTACATTTAAGAAGAAAAATCAATTATTTGTTTGAATTTTCCTGCTGATGAGTTTATTTTAAACAGGTCAGTAACATATTCTGTTATTTTTCATTATGCATCCATTCATTTAGCACAGATTCATCAGTTCCTTCATATATGTCAGGCACTGTGTTAGATACTATGAATACAATGAAATCAACCAAAATAAAAGCTAGTCTCCCCCCCCCTTTTTTTTTTTTTAACAATCTTACAGTCGCTTTGTAGGAAAGATTGTTTACAAGGGTTTGATAACTAGAGGACTGGACCTGGAATAAAAAGGTCTAAATTCAAATTTGACCTCAAATATTTACTAGATGTTTAACTCTCATTAACTCTAAGTCCCTCCTTTTAAATACAAAGAACCTGAGACCTTGAGAGGTAAAGTGGCTTGATGGTAATCACATAGCTAGTTAAGTGACTAAGGCAGAATTCTAACCCGTCTTTCTTTATTTCAGCTTGAGTATGTTATCCACAAATGCTCATGAAGAAATTATTATATTTGGAGCCCTGCCTAGACCTTCATACTCAATAGACAGAGGACTTGGGTTCCAAGTTCTAATTAGATTCCCTCTCGTCTATTATTTCCACTTTTAGAGACTCATATTTAGCTCAGAGACTTATACCTTGGCCACGGTCACACAGCTAGGAAGTAGGAGGGGTAGGTTTTGAAACCAGGTCTTCCTAATTCCAAGTCGAATATTCTCAACTAGGACAGTACTGTCAGCAGACACTGGAAATATTTTTTAAAATGAAACAGTAGCTTTTAAAATTTATTCTTCTGTTTCCTATTTACTTTAAAATCAATTCTTCAAGTGTGTGTGTGTATGTGTGTGTGTGTGTGTGTGTAGATAGCTTCTAACATCACTGAAAAGTGGTTATTTCATCATTTCTCAATGGTCTCAAGTTATCATTTTGCCCCCATTCACATATTTCCAATAATGGGTAACTCATTGGTTTTTGAAGTAATAAATTCCATTTTGGGATAGCAATGATTCTGTAATTGTCTGGAGCTTTTGGTCTTATTTTTTGGCATAGCAATACAAAAATCTACTCCCTCAATACACACATATACACTAACATACTCATATTTCTTTTTGTCTCCATCTTTACAGGAAAAACAATGGATCTTAGTTTGGGGAGATGGGTTCCAACCTTATGTCTATATGTCCTTAGGCATAGCTGGGTCTCCATTTCATCATCCATAAAACAAAGGATTTGGAATTGCTGATCTCTGAAAGTGCATCCCACTCTATATAATCCAACGATCCTTACTCTCCATTCTTCCCTATGGGGGTAAGCAATAAACATCTGTTCCCTCTTCACTGTAAGGGCAATATGTCATGTGCTCAAAAGGTGCAATGTGGTAAGAGTCAAAGGAAAAACCTAAAGAGCAAAAGATCATTTTGAGTTAAGGGTATTAGGGAAGACTCAATATAATGGATTTATCATCTATGAACTTAGCTGAATCATGCCTTGCCTAGTTATATTTTTGTAGCTTTTAGGATGTCTTTCCAATGGTAAAGAGCATCAGAGTTTACCTTCTGTATAAGTTACAACTACTCTTATCTGTTATGATGACACTACATAGACTTTAAGCTTATCGCCCTCTATAAAACTCAGATCCTAAGCTCCTGCTATGCTTTTTAACAGGTGCAATGTAGTAAATACTTAAATAATACCAAAAAGTAATGACACTGGGACAGGGTGTGTTTATTTAGGTCAAACTCTCTCTACTCAAAAAGATACCACAAGCTAGGCCATGCCCTAAGCTGCTCAGTTCCAATATTGTCTTCATCACCATTACAACATGGGCCATTGTACACAGCTCAAGTGAATCACATTTGGAGGAAAGTCAACATGACCCCCACTTGGCAGTTGGCTTTTTTTCTTCAAGCTGACAAACAGTCAAATAAATTTCTAGGCAGAAAGGAAAATAAATAAATGGAAGGGAGTGGATAGATTAGCAAAGTAGGCCAAGCTCTCCCATCAAACTTCAAAAACAGAGAATGACAGTACAGAAAAGGAATGTGAATTATTTGACCCTTGAACACCATCTGGTGCTCAATATACCCTAAAGTATCCCAAATACCCCGAAGTATCCATTGTACTAGTAGGGGAAATGCTAATCAGGGATCAACGTAGCAAGGCTAAGGTGATGGTGGAAGGGGGAGAAGAGGGTATAGTATTAATGAGTTTTGATATGCATAGCAAAATTTTCTGAACACTTTAAATGCCTTATCTTTGTCACACAGACTTAGTGATCTTGGCACCTTATGCATGCTTGTGCTTGTTTAACAAATTGATAAAGGTAGGAAGCATGATATTGACTCTGAAGTCAGAGGACCTGCCTTTTGAAACACACTTTACTGGACTTGGGGGGGCACCTGTGTTTAGGGAAGATTAGTGCCTCTGGTGCAAGGGCTGGGCTACTTTCCACTTTCGGTGTCTACCTGCCATCTACCTCTCACCTGTGGCTCCAAGTAACTGTAATGTGCACAGTGGTCACACCTCGGTAAATCATTTTGCAAGACAAGTTAAATAAAATTGAAAGGAAGCAAAAAGTCTCAAATCCATTGGTGATTTAGTGGGGCATCTACCCCAAGTATGTGAAGATTTCCCCAGACATAACAGGCAGATGTGAACAATTTGTTTCAATTGGCCATGAAGGTGGAAGAAGTAGACTCTGTGGGGTACTTAGAGCTTGGTTTGACACTGAGATTCCATGGTAACCCACTGGATTCCAAGCCATCACCAGAAATTCTGACTTATCTCTTGCAACTGGACTTCAGTGACTCTGGAAGAGAGAGACAGATGACTTTGAGCAACTCTGCCTCACTTAAATTCATTTCCTGCTTGAGTGAAGACACCACCTGTGTCTGGAGCAGGGAGAGACAGCATGATTTGTACACGGTATTATGAACTGTGTGCCAGAGAAAGGATCTGAACAAAGGTCTTTATGAGTTTGAGGTGATGGTTACCATTTACCCTGATGATTATAAAAACATAACACAAACAATAGCTAACATTTATATAGCACTTTAAAAGGTTTTAAAAAACACTTTGGATTTATTTTCTCTTAGGGCAAGTGTTCCAGGAAGCACTATCTCTATTCCATGGATAAGCAACTGAGGGCCAATTAACTGACTTAAACCATTATCACATAACTGATATATGACAAAAGCTTTTTGTACTTACACACATTTCCTTAGAAAATTCAAGTCTCGGTGTTAACTCTGGGTACCTTCATCCATGTACTATATTTTGTGAATATAGAAATAACCTTTAGTATGTTGATAATTTCATAACGAAATATTTTACATTCAATCTTGTTCCAGGAAAGATAATGTTATTTACATAATCAGCTGTAAGTCTATTTTTTCTTCCTGTTCTATAACCCATATATTAAAAGAACTATACAGAGCTCCTTTCCAAGGTCAGAAATAAAAGGGGTGGTCTATTCTGCTGTTTAAGTTATGGAGGTAGGAACAATTCCATTCCATGGCTATGGATCTAGGAATGGGGCCCTTTCCTAGTTTTCCCATCTCTGCAATATATTTCCCCTTCCAGAAAATAAGTAATCTTTGATTGTTTAGATTTGGAAACAGTCATATAATTTATGCATCACTTGGTGAACTGAACCTTTATTCATGCAGAGATGGATACCTCATAAATAAGGAAACTGTCAGACAGAAGCTCTGCTTTGTTGCTTGTATGGATTTGGCTTCACTATCAAACAAACACAATTTGTAAACTGCTGCATCAGTAGCCTTCTCAAGCATTGGCAAGGTGAAAATGACATGAAAAAGCATAAAGCCTCCAAAGAGAAATTCATCAAAGGTGCAAAGCTTCCAATTCTACGTACTTGTATGGAAGGAACATACAGAGGTTGAAGCAGATATTAAGCAACTAAAGAATATTTGGTCAGATTTCCTTTTCTTATTATTGTTTTGATTTATTTAATTGTGGGAAAAATATTTTTTTCCGGATTTCAATCTTTTAAAAAATTTGTCATTTATTTATTCTTAGTTTTCAACAAATACTTCCACAGGATTTTGAGCTCCAAATTTTCTCCCCATCTCTCCCTTCCACCCAGCCCAAGACAGAATACCTTCTGTTTACTGCTTATCCCAATCTACCCTTCCTTCTATCTCACCACTCCCTTTTGTTATCCCAATGCCCTCTATTTTCTTTCAGTGCAAGATAGATTTCTATATCCCATGGTCTATATATCTTATCTCCCAGTTGCATGTAAAAGCAATCTTGAACATTTGATTTTAAAACTTTGAGCTCCAACTTCTCTCCATTCCACCCTCACCATCCATCCCCACTGATAAGGAAAGTAATTAAAAATAGGATATACATGTGCAGTTATGCAAAATACTTCTGTAACAATCATACCATGAAAGACTACCTATATTTCCCTCTATGCTATTCTGTCCCCTACTTATTCTATTATATCTTTTGACTCAATCCCTCCACAAAAGTTTCTATTTCTAATTACCCCTCCTCTCATTTGCCCTCCACCCACCACTTATTCCCTTCCCCCTACTTTCTTATAATGTTAGATAGATTTTCATACTAAATTGAGTGTGAATGTTATTCCCTCCTTAAGTTAAATGCAATGAGAGTGAGGTTCACTCTTTCCCTCCCACCACCCCCTTGCCCTCCACTGAAAAAGCTTTTTCTTGCCTCGTATATGAAATATGCCACATTCTATTTCCCCCTTTCTCCTCCCAATGTATTCCTCTCATTCTTTAATATTTTTCTAGATATCATCCCCACCTATTCAACTTATCCTGTACCCTCTGCCTATATCTGTATGATCCCTTCAACTACCCTAATACTGAGAAAAGTTGAAGTTACAAATCTTTCCATGTAGGAATGTAAACAGTTCAATTTTAGTAAGTCCCTTATGATTTCTCTTTTCTGTTTACCTTTTCATGCTTCTCTTGAGCTTTGTGTTTGAAGGCAAATTTTCTATTGGGCTCTAATCATTTCAAATAAGAATGTGCTTGAAAGTCTTCTATTTCACTGAATGACCATTTTTTCTTCTGAAGTATTTTACTCAGTTTTGCTGAGTAGATGATTCTTGGTTTTAATCCTAGCTCCTTTGCCCTTAGGAATATCATATTACAAGCCCTGCAATTCTTTAATCTAGAACATCTAGATCTTGTGTTATCCTGAGTGTACTTCCATAACACTTAAATTGTTTCTTTCTGGCTGCTTGCAATATTTCTCCTTGACCAAGGAGCTCTGGAATTTGGCAACAATATTCCTAGGAAGTTTCCTTTTGGAATCTCTTTCAGATGAAGATTAGTAGATCATTTCAATATCTATTTTACTGTCTGGTTCTATAAAATAAGGGCAGTTTTCCTTGATAATTTCTTGAAAGATGATGTCTAGACTCTTTTTTTTTTTTATTCATGGCTTTCAGGTAGTTGAATAATTTTTAAATTGTCTCTCATATCTATTTTCCAGGACAGTTGTTTTTCCAATGAAATATTTCATATGGTCTGCTATTTTTTTATCCCTTTGGTTTTGTTTTATAATTTCTTGATTTTTCATGAAGTTACCAGTTTCCATTTGCTTCATTCTAATCTTTAAGTAATTATTTTCTTCAGTGAGCTTTTGAACCTTATTTTCCATCTGACCAATTCTACTTTTTATGGCACTCTTTTTCTCTTTGGCATTTTAGATTTCTTTTTCCATTTAATCTTTTACCTTTTAGTCTATTTTGTTAAGGTGTTATTTTCTTCAGCATTTTTTTGGATTTCCGTTAGCACGCAACTGACTCATTTTTCCTGATTTTCTTGCATCACTCTCATTTCTCTTCCCAATTTTCGCTCTACTTCTCTTACTTGATTTTCAAAATCCTTTTTAAGCTCTTGCATGGCCTGAGACCAATTCACAATTTTCTTAGAGGATTTGGATGGAGGATCTTTGATTTTGTTGTTTTCTCTTTGTATATTTTGATCTTCCTTGTCACAAAAGTATGATTGTAGAGTCTGATTCTTTTTCCAGCTTTTGCTCATTTTTCTACCTGTTTACTTGACTTTTGAGCTCTTTGTCATGGTGGTTCTCTGCTTCCAGTGAAGGTGAAGGGTGTACTGTCAGACTCTTCATGTCTGCCCCAACCCTCAATCTGTGGGCCTAGAGCACCAGAAACAATTGGTGCCCTTCCCCTCTCCTTTCTCCCCCTTCCCCTGCCATTGCTTTCACAGGTTCTTCCTCATTCCCTCCAATGCCCTGGGGCTGGGGCCTGAACACTCTACTCTCTCACACATTTCCTACAGATTTTATCAACTGAACTTCCAATTTGTCTTTGGCATTTTGGGGTAGCAAAATCTCGAAACCGCCACAGATGTCCAACATTCAGTCTAAGCAAGGCTTAGGTTCTGCCTATGCTAGCATGGCAGAAACTGGACTGTGCTCCCACTGTGGCATGATAGATACTTCTGGGCCACCTGGGAAGGAGATTTACTGCACTCTGTCATTTTGTGGGTTGTGCAGCTACAGAATTTGTTTAGAGGCAATTTCTCTCTCTCTCTCTCTCTCTCTCTCTCTCTCTCTCTCTCTCTCTCTCTCTCTCTTTCCCTCTTTTTCTCTCCCCTTCTCCCTTTCTTTATTTCTCCTATACCATTTCTGACCCAACACCAGATAGGGTGGGTTAGCTATTTCTTTTTTTTAATATATAATTCATTTATTTTTTCAGTTCTCAACATTCACTACCACAAGAATTTGAATTCAAAATTTTTTTCCCTATTTTTCCCAAACCCACCCCAGGAAAGCATGTGTTCCATCTACCCCTTCCTCTCCTCTATTATCCACCCTTCTTCCATCCCCTTTCCCCTCTATTTTTCTGTAGGGAAAAATAGATTTCTTTATTTCATTGCCTGTATAATACTAAAGCAATTTTTAACATTTATTCTTAAAGCTTTGAGTTCCATATTCAATCATTTCTTCCCCACTCACCATTATTGTGAAAACAAACAATTCAATATATGTCACACGTGTGTAAAAGTGCAATGCACTTCCATAATAGTTATGTTGTAAAGACTAACCACATTTCCTTCTGTCCTATCTTGCTCTTCATTTATTCCATTCTCTCCCTTGACATATCCTCCCATAATAGCATTTGCTTCTGATTATCCCTTTTCCAATTTGCTGTTCCTTCTATTATCTTCCCTCTCCTATCTGCTTCTTCTGTGTCTTCCTGCAGGGTAAAATAGATTTCCATATCCAATTGAGTGTGTGCTGTTCCCTCCTTAGGTCAAATTCCACAAGAGTAAGGCTCAATTATTTCCTCTCATCTCCCCTTCTTCTTCTTCATTATAAAAGTTCTTTCTTCCCTCTTTTATGTGAGATGATTTGCTACATCCTACCCCTCCCTCTCTCTTACTGCTAGCACATTCTATTCAACAGTAAATTTTATTTTTTTTTTGGTATTCTTCCTTCATATCCATCTCACCCAGTGCCTACTGTCTATGTAAATAAATAAATAAATGTGTATGCATACATATATGTATGTATATATATACATATGCACATGCACCCATGTACATATATGTATGTACCTACACATAAATATAACGCACATATATGTCCACACACACACACACACACACACACATATATATATGTACATATATTCCCTCTAACTACCCTAATACTGAAAAAGATCTCTCTTGATTCTTGTATTTGAAAGTCAAATTTTCTATTCAACTCTAGTCTTTGTAACTAGAATACTTGGAAGTCCTCTAGTTCATTGAAATTCCATTTTTTTCCCTTGAAGTATTATACTCAGCTTTGCTAGGTAGATGATTCATGGTTTTAATCCTATTTCCTTTGACTTCTGGAATATCATATGCCAAGTGTTTATATCCCATAGGGTAGAAGCTGCTAAATCCTGTGTTATCCTGAAAGTATTTTCACAATACTTGAGTTGTTTCTAACTGCTTATAATATTTTCTCCTTGACCTGGGAACTCTGGAATCTAGCTAAAAAATTCCTAGGAGTTTTTCTTTTAGTATATCTTTCAGGAGATGATCTGTGAATTCTTTCCCTTTCTATCTTTCTGTTTCTAGAATATCAGGGCAGTTTTACTTGATAATTTCTTGGAAGATAATATCTAGGCTCTTTTTTTGATCATGGCTTTCAGGTAGACCAATAATTTTTAAATTATCTCTCCTGGACCTATTTTTCAGTTCAGTTGTTTTTGTTTTTGTTTTTCCAATGAGATATTTTACATTGTCCTGTATTTGTTCATTCTTTTTGGTTTTGTTTTATAATTACTTGATTTCTCATAAAGTTATTAACTTCCATCTGTTCCATTCTAATTTTTAAAGAACTATTTTCTTCAGTGAGCTTTTGAACCTTATTTTCCATTTGGCCAATTCTGTTTTTTAGAGCATTCTTCTCCTCATTGGTTTTGTGGACCTCTTTTGCCATTTGGGTTAGTCTATTTTTAAAAGTGTTATTTTCTTCAGCATTTTTTGGGTCTCCTTTAGTAAGTCATTGACTGACTTTTCATAATTTTATTGCATCACTCTCATTTCTCTTCCCAATTTTTTCTCCATCTTTCTTACTTGATTTTCAAAAATTCTTTTTGAGTTCTTCCATGTCCTGAAACTGTTGCATATTTTTTTTAGAGGTTTTGGATATAGAAGCCTTGACTTTGGTATATTCCTCTAATGATATGCTTTGTTCTTTCTCATCTGAAAGGATAGAAGAAAATACCTTGTCACCAAGAAAGTAACCTTCTATAGTCTTATGTTTTCCCCTTTTTGGGGCATTTTCTCATCCAGTTACTTGGCTTTTGAGTCCTTTGTCAAGTGGAGGGTATCCTCTAGGGACCTGTAAGTTCTCAGTTCCTTCAAGGTGGCCAGTCAAGGGAGAGAAGTTTACTCCTGTCCTGGCATTCACTCTGGTCTGGGAGCAACCACAAGAACTCTTTTCTGCACTGGAACTGTGAGTAAGATTCCCTCTCACAGCCACCACCTGCTCTACCATGCCAGAACTCCTCCTCACCCCAGGCCCCGATCACCACTCATGATTGAGGCCCAAATCAGCTGCTTATATCCCCCAGGGTCTTTAGACTAAGGTCTCCAACAATGAACTGTGCTGCTTCCCTTGGACCAGGGCTAGGGACAGAGTGCACCCCCCTCTCACCCATGTGAAAGAGTTTTTGTATTGATTTTTTAGTTATCTTTGGGGTTTGTGGGTTGATAAATCTGGGAACTGCAACTGGCACCTGGCTGGAAATCTGCTTCCTCCTGTCATTTTTGTGACTTATGCTAATCTAGAATTTGTTTAGAGTCATTTTTACAGCTATTTTATGGGCTATGGGGGGAGACCTAGAACAGGTCTTTCCTTCTACTCCACCATCTTGGCTCTGCTCCCCTTAGAGTAATTTTTTACAGATATTTGGCTGAGTTTGGGGGGAGAGAACAAGCAAGTATGTGATTATGACTCCACTATCTTGGGTCCACCCCACCATCATCACATTTTTCAATCCCATTCTTACCTCATTTCACTTAACCTACACACACAAGTACAGACACTTCTTTCAACTTTATTTTCCAAAAGAAAATGCTTAGAAAATAATATCTTCCTTATAGTATTAGGAAGAGGTCATTCAATTCAAAATTGTTGACATTAAATGCCTTAAAAAAATAATATATCAGAACAATATGGAAGCAAGCACCAGCTTGGTATGTCATCTATGTGACCTTTGCCAAATCAATTAGCCTCCCTGGGCCTGGCTCTTCTCATCTATAACTGGTTTGTGCTCAACTTCCAAGGTACTTTTTGCTCCAAAATGACTAATCTAAAGAATTTTTTAAATTTTAATGGTAATCATGGGTATAAAATTAACAAGAACTACTATTCATACATAGAACATTGAAAGTGTTTCAAGGACCTATCATCAAAAGATTTGTTGAATACATTGGGGAAGCTTAGTCTGGAGGAAGAAAGACTTATGGAGGCCATAAGAACACTATGGGGCTTGTATAGGGCTTTCACATGGGAGAGAAAATGGATATTTACTAATTGATGACCAGAAGTTAGACCAAGGAACAATAGGAAAGATTTGCAAAGGAGCAAATTTAGATTTAATGTAAGGAAGAACTTCACAATAAGTTGCACTGTCCACAATGTAATGGCTTGCCTCAGAGGTAGATTTTCCTTCACTGGGGCTCACCAAGCAGAGGAAAGATGGCCAATGGCAGGATGTTGCAGAAAAGATTCCTTTTGTCTATGGATCAGAGATGATGATTATTGAGAACCTTTTCAATTCCAATATACTGAGATTATCTGGATGCAGTCAGATATTTGCTAATTCAAAATACAGGTGGCATATCCTATTCTTATGCTTTATGCATCAAGATGAAATCAAAATATTTCTCTCCTTCAGTACTCTTTTATACCTAGAAATAAAATCTGTAGGGTGATGGTTGTGTAGACCCTTCAGAGGTCTGTGAAATCAACATTATTTTCAAGATGATACTAATGTTTTTATTTTTAATTTGGTATGCATGTATATATACACACATAAATACACATACACACATATATGTATATATAACATATATACACATACATACACATAGTTTCTTTTGTGTATGTACACATATGCACATGTGCATGTGTGTATATGTATGTACACATATGCACATGTGCATGTGTGTATATGTATGTGCACATGTGCATGTGTGTATATGAACACACATATTCTAGTGTGTATGTACACGTATATGCATGTGTGTATCTGTGTATATTCCACAGAAACTAAACCAAATCTATTTAGGGATCCTCAAAAAAGGGGACCTAAGACCAAAATATTTGAGAAATATTGGTGTAGAATGACTCCAATTTTAAGGTTGTTGGGGCCTGCTCCAGTGGACCCATTCTTGGGCTAGAATTCAGGTACCCTTGGTGGTAGTCCCAACAATGACACAAGATTTCTGACCCATGAGGGTATAGCTTCACTTTTTTTAGCAGTAGTTTCATTAAATGTAAAATTCAGATTAAAACAATAATTCTGAATTCACTCAATTGTAGGTATAAGACAAGACCTTGGCAAAAAAAAAATAAGATCTAAAAGAATGTGAAGGATAATTCTTATTTGTAAAAAAAAAAAAGACATAGAATGACTGACATTATTTGTCAAAAATTAGAAGTAAGGATATGATGACAAAATATATTTAATATTTAAAGAGAATTATAATATTTTCATGATGCCAGGATGCAGAGTAGGATGTGACCTTTTCCACTACATAAATTATTTATTTAGAATGAAATGAATTTGATTTAATTAAGTGTTGAAAGAAAATCTATTTTCAGAGAAAAAAATAATCAACTTTTTTGTTTTCTGGTAAAGTTTTAGGTATGGGTTTTGTGGATTCCTACCACTATAATTTTGACTATTTGGGAGCAGAGACACTATGAGCTTCATTCATATATTAAACAATAGGAAACTATGAATTCAAGTCCCCAAGCAATATCTCCAGTGGTTTGGCAGGATTCCTTCACAAACTCAGATTTTCAAGGTAGGTTAAGGACCAAGGACAAGGAGACTCCTTTTAGAAAAGTTGTCTGCACAGTTCAGTTGCTAAACTAGAATTGCAGGTAATGTAGAGAGCTTTGAAATTGTTGCAGTGCCAGCTTACTGAAGCTCACCCTGCTTCGAACACCCTCAGATTGAAGGAATTGAGCTTTTTTGAATTTTGAATTTCTTATTTTTCATTTTTTCTACACAAGATTAAAGAATCATAGATGAGTAGCCAGAGTGTTTAAATGATTCCTTAACAGTGAGAAGGATAATGAAGAGAGTCCTAAATCACATGAGGGCAAACTCTTTGTGTAGTACTCTAAGTCACACAGGATCAGTGAACATGGATAGGCTGAGCTTAGATCTGTAATGCTGGAGCATAATCCCCCCCAAAAAATGAAACTAGAGATTAATTTGATCATTTGAGAGCATTTTTATCTTTATTTTTGTGAGCAGGATATACACGGGGGTGGATAATCTAATCAACCACACTGTGTGATGAATACTTTGGGAGAAGTTGTTGAACTCTGCTATAATTTGTCTGAGATTTGGGACAGAGAGAACACATAGAGAGAACACTTTAGGGGTATAAGTGGCTTATTGATCGTTATATCTTTGACCATATGTTTGGAGATAATTTTTGTGTTTGTCTACTAGGCACTTAAAATTTGATTTTGAAATTAATTTAATTGTCTTGGGCATACCTGTGTCAAAGATCACAATGTTTATAAAGTTAGAATTTATTAGTTTCTATAAGGTGAAAATATTGGAATCATATTTAATGAAAGTCTGTAAACATTTCTTGATTGTCTGCTCTGTACAATACACTATGCTTGGGACTGTGAATGTTAGCAAGTACTTTCTGCAGTTAGCAATACTAAAAATAATAATCCTCTTGGACCCAGCAATACTTCTATTTAGTCTATTTTCATAGATAATTAGAGAAAAGGGAAAATAACCTGTATCTTCTAAAATGATTTTAGCAGCTTTTTTTGTGGCAAAGAAATGTAAATTGCAGGGATGCTCGTCAATTACAGAATGGCTGACCAAGTTGTACCATATGATTGTGATTGAATCCTACTGCACTATAAAAAGTGATGAACTCAATGCTTTAGAGAAACATGGAAAGAATTCCATGAAATAATGAGGAGCAGAATGAGCAGAACCAAGAGAACATTTGATACAGTAACAGCAATATTGTTTTGTAAATGACTGGGTGAATAAATTATTTTTATAAATATACAAACTCCAATATCTATAAAAAGCATATGAAAAAAGACTATCTGCATCCAGAAGGGAACTAACTGAAAGATGTATAGCTAGAATAACTTTACCTATCTATCTATCCCTATTTGTGTCCATCTCTAAGGTGAGAGAAGAAAAAAATTAAATTATAATATTATTGTATATTTGAAAGAAATAGCTAATTATGCATAGCAGATTTGCAGTTTCATGTGCAATCATCTTTTTTATTGTACTATATTATGAAAATGGTTGTTTTATTCCATAAACTAAAATGAAAGTATTAATGATCATAATTCACAGATAGATATTTTTCAGTGCATTACCTTGGCTGATCCTACCAATAATCCTTTGAGTTACAAAATTCAAGCGCAGATTATCTTGCTTACTTTCCATGAAGACACACCTGACTCCATATGCCTCTGGGAGTCACACAAGCTCTGTTATTATGCAATAAAGAGACAGGGTTGCCTTCCCTTTGCCCTCAGAGGAGAACTCTTGAGTGAGAACTATTATAACTATCTTCAACATCTAATCTCCAGTCACCCAGGGATGAGGAAATTTGAGCTCAGAGAGATTCAAATCTATGTATGTTGATATCTACAGAACCTCCAGTTACTTGAACTCTAAGAGCCCAATAGGAAGTAGAATGTAAGCTCCTTGAGGGAAAGGATTTTTATGTCCATCCCCAAAACCAACCTTGAACACTTATTGACTCTAGGGGATCTAGTATCTCAATGATATGTAGAGTGCCTTCAATGATTTGTATCACAGCCTGCCCACGCTATACAATTCATGTCCACATCCTGCAGTAAATTCATCACAAAAGTGTCCAATATCTTCCACTGCATCCTGGGCTATTGTCAGTTATTTGAGTTTTTTATTTTCCACTAGAATTCAATGACTAGAGAAAAGAATAAAGCTGAGAAAATTGCACAGTTCTGCCTTGCTTAAATCCAATTCAAGTGCAAGTCAGGACATCATCTTTACACCATCATTGACTCCCTTCCAGGATGAAGGATGACCAAAAATAACTTAATGTACTGGAAGACTTCTTTGATGTTTCCCAACAACGTGAAGGTGCTAGAGAGGTATTCTGGACACCTTTGTTCCCTTTCTCTCACTCATGAACAGCCCATCTTTTCTTCCCCTCAATCAGCCCCTTGATGACAACCTTTATTTCTGGCCTATTTTAAAGTTAGTCACTCGTTCTATGTTACAGTCTGTTCACACCCACCATGTGTTTCCTTCCCTATTGTTCTTTGCAGTATATTTATTTTTCAATTCTTTGGAGATTTTTGTCTTCAATGCCTTACAAGGGAACAAGTGCCACCTAGGAGGCATTTAATAGTATCTTGTTGATTGATTGTAACTTTGAATCCTATGAATATGCCAGTCACAAATGTTTCATTGATTAAAATATTAATTTTTTGGAAGAATAATCCATTCTGTTTGATGACGAGTAAGTGTTTTGTTGCCCCTTCCTTCATTCCTTAATGTGGAGAACCAATGGAATCTGGGGTGGGAGCCTCATATATACATTAGACCAAATAGTTCCAGTGACATCTTCCAGCACTGAGGCTTTGTTATTCTTGGAGATTAATTGTCTGATTATTTGTCTGACATCAGACCAACATGTATATATTATATATATATATGTATATATATATATATATATACATACACATACACACACACATATATTCATTAAGTGCTTACTACAAGCCAATAACTGTGCTATAGTCTAGAAAGGATAAATACAATGAATATCAAAATTCTTGCCCCTCAAACTCCTTTCCAGAGCAGGCCAGAGCACTATTAAGAGAAGAGGATAAAAGGCAAAGTCCTCAAACAGTCATTCAAGACCCTCTGTAGTCTCACTTCAGTCTACCTTTCCAATCTTATCTCACTTACTTAACTTTCCATATTGTATTATCATTACTTTGGATTGCTAGATGTTTTCCAGAATTGGCCTTCCATTTCTTACCTCTATACCTGAAATGCATTCTTTTTTTTGACTTTACCCCTCTTCTAAGCTTTATCTTACTTCAAGATTTATTTCAGGTACTATCTCTTCCATGAAGACAACTCCACTTTCCCCAGATGCCAGATTCCTCTGACCTCAGCATGCATAAGTCTGTAGAGATGAGTAGCTCACTCAGCAGAATTAAAAATCCATGAAGCTAATGGCTTTGGAATAATTCCATTCCAAAAATTTCCATTAGTGTCTTTGGATTCCCAGCTGCCTACCTAGAAGTGTGTCTGGTGTGTAATCAGTTCCTGTTGAACTGAACATAATTATGAAATTTTAATAGATTTTATTTGTATCTTCCCCTCTTTAATATCCCAAGCATTTGGACTTCTCCCTTTCCTCAAATTACCTTGTTTTTACTCATCGGTTCACAATTGGTATCCTTGAAATAGAAGATAAGCCTCCTAAGGGTAGGGATTGTAACATCTTTTTTTTTTTTTTAATGTGCTTCCTGTTATAGAATATTGTGAATGTCATTAGAGAAAGAAGTAAAAAGCAAGAGAGAGAGGGGAAAGGGGAAAGAGAGAAGAGAAAAAAGGGGAGGAATGAGGAATGAAAGAAGAAAAGAGAAAAATGCATTTGTTGGGCACTTAATCTTACTATGTTTCATGAATTGATGTTTGGGAAGGGAGAGGGTAAGCAGGGAGAGACAGAGACAGAGAGAAAGGGTTAGGGAGACTGACAGATACACACACACACACACACACAGAAACAGAGAGACAGAGACAGAAATAGAATGACAAAGATAGAGAGAGACAGAAAAAGACACAGAGAGACACACACAAAGCTTACTGTTTATTCTCAGGTAGCTTCCTTTCAAATAAAAGAGAGTAATATGCATGGGGTTGGTAGCCAAGGAAGGAAGTTTTGGTCTGGGAATTGACAAAGATGGTGAGTTGGTATATAGGGCAATTAATTGACACATCCTTTCCAAATATAAGGCATTATTAACTAGGTTTTTGTATCTGAATGTAGCTATCAAGAGGGCTTGTGGGCTCAGAAAGTAAGGAGGAAGAGAATCGCAGGAATAGCCAATCACCTGGTGGATGGCTGAATAGGATGAGTTGAAGCATGATCTATTTACATGACTAGCCAACAGTAGGAATGAAATACAACGGGATATTGGGAATGACCAGTCAACCAGACTGGGGCCAAGGTTTTCCAAGGTCCAAGTCCTTCACCGTGTGGATGTTTTTTGTCTAAGTGTCCAAGTGGGGGAAAACAAAACAAAATAAGAACACCGACAGTCTGCAGAGGAAAAATTAAACACCCACTTTGCACAAGTGAAATTACCTTGTTTTAAAGGATACAACGGAAATGTAGGTAAATTATTAAATAGAAAGAAAGACAGGAATGCACATATATAACAGTTAATGCATTATATATATATACATATATACACATACGGATGTGTATGTATGTATGGATAGACGAAAATATATAAGCATATATCTCTACTATATGTATAGATATAAATGGTCTATCTATGTGTGTATAATTGGATGAGAGATGAAAGTTAATATTATATATCATGCCAACTTTCATGTTTGTGAAGCATTTTCTGGAAATTTTCATATTGAATGGTCAAAATGTTGCATTTTCCTTTTGAAGTAGAAATTGCATATATCATTTTTCCCCCTTTAAGAAATAAAGTTGCTGAGGTGCAGGGAGTAGATGTGACTTATGGGATCTGTGACACAGTAGACACATAATAAGTGTTTAATAATAATTGATCAGATCCTTGTCACATAACTAGTAGGTGTCAGATGCAGGATTTGAACCCAGGTCTGGATAATAAGACACTATTCTGTCCACTTCACTGTGCCATATTGCCTGGCATGCGCCAGCCAGGATCCCAATTTGGTCCCAAGGTTGCCTAAGTTTTCTTTGTGTTGAGAAATCTTCTTAGCAATGACATGGTATTATCAATGAAGTTCCTGGCTTTGACAAGCCTCAGGATTTATTTGATTTTTACTTTCCTTTTGAGAAAGAGCAAGCAAGGCAAAAATGAGAGGTCGTTGTTTGCAGGCCAATTGAGTTTTAATTTATCTATCAAGTAATATGTGGAATTCCGTGTGTACAACTAGGACATCTTCTATGCCCTTACATTGCAAATCACGCAATTGTTTCTGAGCCAGCTGTCAAGTCACTTAATAGAAATTTGCATGATCGTCCAAGAAAACAGAGACTTCTCTCATTGCCAGAAATGCTACTATATGCATGACCTTGGAGGAAGGTAGACCAGTACCAAGGTGAAGGTAGCTGGGGCTATGGCCCAAGTTACTGGATATACTAGACAGTATGAAATTTAGGGGGCATAGACAACACACACACGCACACACACACGCACGCACACACGCACGCACACACACACACACACACATATATATATACATATATATATATATATATATATATATTAAATAGGAAGCTACCAAAGGACAAATGAGGGAGAGCTTTTATTGCCTCATCAGTTGAGGTCATATTTAATGACCACTTGCCATGAAAGTAAAGACTTCCAGTTAAACTCTCTTCAAAGGCATTTTGGTTGCCTCAGTTATATTGAAAATGTCCCAGATTGCACTGCTTGTGTTTTGACCCAGTGAGGAAATTAAGAGAAATATTTGACTTTAAATTGAGGAATTAAGCTATTTCTCTTTCAGCTTCTCATATTTAAAAGTAACACCAAGAAAATGTTCAGCTGACATTAAAGACTAATAATATTCCCTTTGCTTAACTGTAAAGATTGATCGTAGGGGATTATTTTAGGCTGTTTTTCAATGCAGTGGATATTTATAAAACCTGAACTATATATTTCAATTGCTATACTATTAAAGAATAGAAAAGGATATTTAAAAATAGAGTTAACTTTGAAATCTATTGTGAATTCTAAAAAAAAAAAACAGTTTGACTAACTTTCACTGAAACTCAGAAGAGACTTAATCTTCCTTCTTTGTTTCAATAATTCAAGAATTTCATTACTTCAGGGAGGATTGGAGCTGGGAGGTCCCACAGAAACAATTTATTCCAATTTTACTGTCTTACAAGTAAAGAAATTGAGACACAGGGTTTAAGTCCATAGGCCAAGTTCATCCAGGGAGTAAGGAACTATGCTCACATTCTATGATGCCGAATATTCATTTTATCATATCTAGCATTCTCTTCAGATATATTATGTCTCTACTCAAAAAAATATATATGTTCTTTCAATGTATGTTCCTTGAGAATAAAGACACTCTCATATTTGTATCTCCAGTGCCTAGAACAGTGCCATGAATACAGTAGGTCTTTCACTAATATTTCCTTACTTAAAAGTTAATTAATCTCCTTCCATTTCGGTTCCATGCTGAAATGGGAAAGCTATATAGCATTTGTGGTAAGTGGGTCATATAGGAAAAGGAAACTTGATGGAAAGTTGGTGTATATCCTATTTTACGTCCAAGGAAAAGCCAGAACCAGAATTTGTAAGATCAGTGATGTGAAACTGAAAGAGACCTTGTAGGCTATTGAGTCCAGCTCACTCATGTCAGGAAGCCGAGGCACGGTAACACGAAGTGACTCCTTCTGGGTGAGAGAGATAATAAGTGTCAGAGGCAGGATAAGAGTGCAATTCTTTCTGATTCCGAATTCAGTTCGTACTGTCTAGTGACAACTCATGCCTCTCATATCATTACTAGCACAACGAAAACATTTGCATGGTAATGTATTGTTTTCAAAGTGTAATCAAATATATCAGCATATATCTCTTCATATATGTATCTGTCATGTGCATATTTAGAGAAAGAAGACATAAACAGAGACAGAGAGATCCTTCATGCATAAATCAAAACATCAAAGGATGTCATTTGGTCCTCATGAATGCTTTCTAAGCTCAATGCAATTATTACTCCAATTTTACAGATGAGACAACTGATTCTGAAGTAAAATTCCTTTCCAAGCTTCAGACAAGAGGTGTCTACAAGTAGCAAGTGTCTACAACTCTGTTGTTCTGACTCATGGTCCACCACTCTACCCATTGCATTACCTACTGGACTCTTTGCATTTGGATTTAGTTTACCTCTTTCTTATTTCTGTCTTGTACTTCTCTTTGTGACCGTATTTTGGATTTTCTGAGAAAAGATGCTGGAGTGGTTTGCTACTGACTTGCTCTGAGTCACACAGGTAGTAAGTGTCTGAGGCCAGATTTGAACTCAGAAAGAGGAGTCTTCCTGTCTTCAGGCTCAGCTACCTATAGAGTACACCATAAACCACAGTAATTTTTGGCTTTGAGTTCAATAAATATTTATTAATCATCTCCTATGTGCTATTTGTGTTTGTGTGATATATGTATGCATATATATGCATCTACATATACATACATATATTCATACATGCACACGCACACACATATACGTATGTGTATGTATGTGTATTTCTGTGTGTATGATATAGAGACAAAATTGCTTCTTCCCTCATTCAGCATATATACTCTTGGGAGGAAACATGTGCCTTAACAAGTGATTCTGTGAAAAGGAAAACAGCGAAATAACTAATATCAATATCAAGTCAGAGGACCTGGATTCAAATTCCCATTCTGTCAATTACAATCTGCATGACTTTGAAGAAATCATTTAACCCCTTCTGGAACTCATTGTCCTCATCTTCGATTGGAGAGCCTTATTCGTTGGCATTTAAGGTTCTTTTGATGAGCATTAACAACCAAGAAATCAAGAAATGCCTTGTGTGAGGGGTAGCCCTAAGTTAGATTTTGAAGGGAGATAGGGATTTCCAGAGGCCTTGGGAATGTAGAAAAGATAAAAGCACTTGCAGCAACTGTGGATTATAAGCATCTTTATCCCAATTCCACCTTGTAGTTGTTAGGGACCCCAGGAGCCTGGGCCTGATCTCTCAGGCCCACAGGCTTATCTGACCAGCAGAGGCCTGTAGGCCCTGGGGGAGTTTAGCTGTAAGCAATGACTGAGGCGGGAGACAAGATAGTAAGAACTCAGTTCAGTCAAGCAGTGGGTGGTGCTTTTATCTCTTCTCTGACACCAGTGCTCTAAGTGAACCTATCACCAATTAGTTTGCCCTTATAAGGAAGTAATTTACCTTAAGCCAGGACTGCCCAGTGTGGACACATAGCCCCAAGAAAGAAAAACATTTTTGGCTCCTTTGTTCTCTGAAAAGCCTGGGAAAATAGCCTTGAGTAAAACAGGGCCGGAACCCTTCCTCCCAGCGCCATCTTGTTCATGCCTTACCAGTCTCCCCTCAGTTTACCTGAGTTGTGACCAGCGAATGCCGTCCAAGAGCCTGGGGGTTGGCAATTCCCTTATAGTAGTTAACAAGGTAATCACCCTTCTTGCCCTATTCTATGTCTATTAGCTAATTGAATATAGACAAGTCATTGGATTTTCTTTAGCCTTGGACGATATTTAAGCCTCCACTCCTAAATTATAGGTGGGTTGGAATTCTTGGGGGGAGGTTTAAATCACACCAAAAACTTACAGATCCTTCAAATAACTGTCGTCTGTATTGTAACCTGGATACGTTTTTAGAATGTTGGTCTAGAATCCTACTTTTCTCTATCCCTCTATGATTTGCCTCATTTGCTTCTGTTCACATGTAACACTGGATCTGCCAATTTCTTAATTTTTCAGTGACTGTCCCACAAGCTGGAATGATCTCCCTCCTTACCACTGAGCTGAATGTTAAAAAAAAAAAAAAAAAAATCAAAGGAATCTAGGAACCAGAGGTGAAGAGGCACTAGCATTAACACTGTGACCAAGGAAGACTTCTTGCAGAAGAGGGATGTTAGCTGAGGTTAAAAAACAATGCCAGAGAAGGCAAGAGATGACAAGAAGGGGAGAGCATTCCAGGTATTCAGGAAAGTCAGTGAAAACATCTGGAACTGAGAGACTGAGTGTTCTGTGAAAATGGAGAGTCTTATGGGAGATGGACTGTTTCATTATTCCTTTAGAATGGAAATCTTTTTTTTTTTTTTTTTATCTTTGAATTCCAGGTCTTTGTGACACATATTAGGTGTTTAGTAAGTGTTTGACCTAACTCTTCCCTCCTCATAATTAGCAGTTTTGTTCTTCCATTCACTGTTGAAACTGCATGCTAGTCCTTTAAGGAAAAAAAAATAGGTCCTTTTCACTAAGTGAACTTACTTTTTTTTTTTTTTTGCCTTGGCTCAAAGAGAGTTGGCAGCCATGTACAAAATGTCAAAATAAAAGATGATCTTATATAGGCATTCCTGCTTGTCTGTGTAGTATGAAACCACTGCAGGAGACTTCATTAAAGGTTCCAGTTGGCATTATGAATCTTGATTTAAGTTTTGATTAATATGGTGATTTTATGCCCATCTTTGGCATGAGTTCCCCATCCGAGATTCAGATGGAAACCATAATCATAAAGATCATGAATTTCTCAGCACTTATTCCATAAGCAAGGCAATTTTGATGTACACAATAAGATGTAATTTGTCTGTATTATGCAGGATCTCAGAGAGAATAACTTTAACATAGTTATGTTATGACAAAATATCCCAAAGAACATGTCATATCTCTAATGATACCAAAAAATGAAGGAGAAAACAGGGATACTTATTCATTACTGGTGGAATTGCAATTTTGTATACAGGATGTGGCACATAGTAGGTGCTTAAAAATGTTTATTGAATATTTCTTGGAAATTTATGTAGTAGGACACAGAAAAATGAAAAAAAATCATAACATTTGAGCCAGTAACTGTAGTATCAGGAATATACTTTGCATAATGTTATCAATAAACATCTGCTTTCCCTTTTCCTCTCCTACACACATGTGCAGGGTGTAGGGTGTGTTCAAGGGAGGACCAGTACCATTACCTTTGATGTTATGGCTGCTGTGTCCTTTTAGGGGCTCTTTCTACCTTTGGTCTCCATCTGTTCCACCTAACTCTCACCTGTGGCTCCAAGAAGCTGCAGCATGCACAGTGGCCACACCCCTGTAAACTATTTCGAGAGACAGGCCAAACCAGGTTGAGCGTACCAAGGATTCTCAAACCCATTGGTGATTTAGGTGAGTTAGGGGGGTGTCTACCCCAAGCATGTGAAGACTTCATCTGGTGGAATGAGTGGATAAGAACAATTTATTCCAACGGTCGCGAAGGCAGATGAAGCAGGGGATTAGAGCTTGGTTAGACACTGAAGACACCAAGGTCATCCACTGCAACCTGAGCCATCGCCAGTCATCTTGACTCTGCCCTGCCACTGGACTTCTCAAGAGGAGAAAGTGAGGCTGATGACTTTGTGCAGTTCTGCCTCACTTAAATCCAATTTATGCATGAATCAAAAGACATCACCTATTGGTCTGATCAGCCACAGTGGGACAGAATGAAATTTAACTTTACAATGGTGATGTCATTTTGGTCCTCTTCAAAGACAAAGGGCAACAACCAATCAACCTACACATGTAAACTATCTTCATAGATTTCCATGGCAGTATTGAAAATAATTTAAAAAAAAAATACTGGAATCAACCAAGTTGTTTAATAAAAAAATGATTATGCACGTTGTAGCAGATTGACTTAGTGAAATCATCTAATACAATAAAGGAAGATGCAGAAGAAATTCAAATAAACTTGGACAAACTCTTCATCAAATAATAAAAAAGTGGGGTTTAAAGTTCAGAAAGAGTGTCTTACTTTATAGAACACTATACTTTGGGTCTGGAAGACTTAAGTTCAAATTCTGCCTCATATATTTACTAATCGAATCCAATAAACATATGTGTTTATTGTAAACATATCTACTATATGCCAGACATTATACTAAGTGCTTGTGATACAATTAATAAAAAGAAAAACAGTCCCTTCCCTCAAGGAGTTTATAATCTAAAAGGAGAGACAACATACAAAAGGAGGCAAGAAAGGAGTGCAGAGAAAGTCCAAGGGGTGCCTTCAGGCATCTTGTTCCATTGAATAAGGTGAAACCAGACAGGGTGATGGATCCAGAGCAAAATAAACCAGTCTAGTTTCTGCTCTCTATAAAGAAAGATATTGTTACCCTCCCATCAGAGGGGAGAGCAGACTGAGGGACATGCAGCCAATTAAAGTTTAAATCAGCAGGATGGTGGTGCAATTAGGGGCAATGAGTTTAACCTGAGATGGACATCCTGGTCACTGAAATTGAATCCAGGTAAAGCAGCAAATGCAGAGTAGAATGGAATGTATGAGCTGTGTAACCTTGGGCAATTCATTTCATCTGTATTAACCTCAGTTTTCTCACTTTTAAAATAGGAATAATAATAATTTAAGTACTGGACAGGTGATTTCTATGGTACAAAGAACTCTGAGATGGAGAAATTCCTTAAATGCGATTCTGCTGAAACCTTGCAAGATACTTTGGGATTACAGGCTGGATATCTTTTTAAGGAAAATGCTTTAGCAAATCACTCTACTTCTCTTGGATTGGCCAACAACAGGTCCCAACCCAAAACTCAGGTGGTCCTTGCTTGGGTTTTGATGGCTCTGAGTGTAAATAGCGATTGTTTGTGTTTTGGCTAGAAATCCTGAGAGTCTGCCCTTCCCAGATTGATTGTTTTTTAAACTAGGTTAAAAGCGGTCATTTTCTTTTTTTTGCTTCATTTCTTATCTTACCTTCATTACTGATTGGGAGTTGCCACAGACAAACTGAGACTTGAGAAAGACCTTAGTTAAAAAAGGACAAGGTCTCCCACTGCATCCAGGCTTCCTAATCTATATCTTGACCCAGGTGTCTCTGCAGGAATGAGTGAGACTAGTGATTTTGCACAGCCCTGACTTACTAAAATCCCATTCTCTGGCAATTGATGATATTACCTTCCTGATGTCACAGTCCTCTTGGAATGAATGACAAACAAATATAAAAAGAAGTACTTTGCCTAAGGCTACCCAGACAATATGTGTTAGAGGCAGGGCTTGAATCAGGGTTACTTGTTCTATCTACTCAACCTTTGTGCCTTTGGGACATCAGTGAAGAAGGCATATGGAAAGTGCTTCACAAATGTTATTGTGTTTAATAAATATTAACATGTTAAATGTTACCCCACTTAGAGTTCAAGAATCCATGAAGATAACTTTGAACAGACTTTGAGAGACAGTGGAGGATAGAAAGACCTGATGTACTATCATCCATCGGGTCATGGAGAGGTGAACACAACCGAAGAAACAATAACAAAAATCCCTCAAGGACAATCTATTGTCACAGATAAAGAGCTGCCATCTGAATCGGGAAGGCCTGGTTTCAAGTTTAACTGATTTTCTGGTACTCTTTTGACATATCCTCTCTGTGCAGCCCTGGACAAGTCACAGCCCAGTAACCAAGGCAACTCCCTAACATCACAAATTACAGAAAATCCACCAACCTGGATTGGCAGATGTCTTCACATGAGAGTTCCTTATACCAATGGAGTCCTATTGGCAATTGAAATTAATATCATTTCATTCCACTGTGGTATAGTGAAAAGGACAAGAGGATCAGTGGAGAAAGAATATGTTTGGCCATTTAAAAAGTGACTGAAAAAGATGTTATTCTGCTTTATCAATCAGTCCTCATTTACCGTTTCTGCTTTGTTTTTGAGTTGTTTCAGTCATGTCCAGTTTTGGGATCCCATTTGGGGTTTGTTGGCAGAGATACTGGAGAGATTTACCATATCCTTCGGGATCTTATTTTACAGATTAGAAACTGAGGTAAACAGGATTAAGTGACTCACCCAAGGGAACATGGCTAGTAAGTGTCTGAGGCCAGATATGAACACAGAAAGAGGAATCTGTCTGACTCGAGATCTAGGTACTCCAGCCACTGTGCTATCTAGCTGTCCAAGTTTCTAATATGAATCCTGTATTCTCTTAATTACAGAGGACATAAAATTACAAAAAAGTCCCTAAATCCAAAATCTAGGCTGATATTTTTAGCATATAAAGAATGGCCAAGTCAGCTTGACTGCCAAGATGAAGTTATTATACTACATCTATCACCCATGTCTGTGAAGATTCAGGCTTTGATTTTTCTGGAGCTCATTAGATGTCATGAAAAAGACCTAGAGATGCCATTAGATAAGTCACAGATCAATGATATCGTCTTGGTGAATAGTTTCACTTATATTCCTAAACCCAGAGATTTTCACAGATCTTTCACCATGGCAAGTAAGTGAAAAGTTTCATCAGTGGTGATGAGGTCCTTGTTGACAGTATTCTACTAAGGCCACCATCTGGTCAGGAAATCAATCTGATTATGTTCAAAAATTGGTCCTATTGCAGGCAAAATGATGACACTTCTGATAAAACGCAATACTCACCAAGCAGATAACACATTCTCACCAATCACACAAGCACCCCCAGTGATCATCCAGGTGGATAAAGGGAGAGAATAATGACAAAGAATCTACCTAGGTAGTACAAGTTTTGAATACTCAACCCTGGTTTCTTGGGGGTTCCTCAGATTGAAGTGACAATTGCCACGTGACCAATGGAAGCACTAGTATGGAGTAGAGCCCAAGCAATGAGCAGAAGGTCACCAGCAAAAACAGCAAAGACTGCCTGAATGAAGAAGATAATTGATACGTGGTACAAAAACCTTGAGAAATAAGTCTGAAGATAAGAAATAAAGAGCTAAATTGTCAATTCCTTTAAACATAAAGACAGTAGTAGAGGATGCCACTCAATTAGACAAAAATCATTTATTAAAGGTTTCATATATGCTAGCAAAAGGTGAGTGGGAAAAAAAGAAAAAAAAAAAAAACATGATCCATGAAGGTATATAACATGCCAAAAGGCATGTATTAAAATGCTAGATTTAGAGAAAGTCAGACTGAGAGACAGATTGATGATGAATGAGAAAGAACCAAATATTTCTATAATTGGGCCAGGAACTGTGCTAAGCCCTTTAGAAATATCATTTTATTTGATCCTTATAGTAACCCCTGGATGCAGGTGCTGTTATTAGTCTCCTCTTACAGATGAGGAAACTAAGGTATACAAAAGTTATGTGACTTAGCCACGGTCACACTACCAGTAAGTGACTGATGTCAGATTTTAGCTCAGGTCATCCTGACTCTAGGTCTAACACTCTTTTCCACTCTGAATAATAAGAATGAAAGACTCTCATAAAAATTTAGCAGGTCCTGATGCAAAATGTGGAATTTGATATGAGTCCTAAAGGAAACCAAGACACTGAGGTGAAGAGGGAGAGTATGGCCACCAATGTGAAACCATAGTGTTGGGAGATGGAATGGCATGCGTGAACAGTGAAAAGGTAGAGATGGAGGAAAGTAAAATGTGTGCAGGGAGAAATGTAAGAGAACTGAAAGTAGAGGGAAAGGCCAGGTTGTAAAGGTATTAGAAGCCAAATTGCTATTTATATTTGATTCTGGTTGTAATAGGGAGACAATGGAGTTTACTGAGGAGGGAATTAATGCAGTCAGACTAGCACTTTAGGAAAATCACTTTGGCAGCTGAGGAAAGGATAGGCTATATTGAAAAGAGACTTGCAGGAAGAGGGCCAACCTAAAGTAAATCGTATAGTCCAAGGGAGATGTGAGGGCGGTCCGCACCAGGCTGCTAGCAGGGTGAGAGAAGCGTTGTGAATATAGAAAAAGCAAGACTCGGTAACAAAGTTTGGTGAAAAGATCTGATGTGTAGATGCAAGGACTTAGTGAAAGTTAGGAACAGACAATGACATCTTGGTTATGATTCTGGAAGACTGGGATAATGGTTGTGCGCTTGACAATGGTAAGAATACTGGGAAGAGGGGAGGGCTATGTTTTGTTCGATTTTTTAAGGAGTAGAAGTAGTGAATACCATTTTGCACAAATTGAGTTTGAAATGTCTATGCAGCGTGCAATTCTAGATAATCAGAGAGTCAGTTGGTGATGTGAGACTCAATCTAAGGAAAGGGGGTAGGATTAAATATAAATGAATCTTGAGATTCTTTGCATAGAAAAGATAACTGAATCCTCAGAGATCTGCAGGTCTTCGACCAATGTAAGGAAATAATCAACTGAATAGATAAGAATCGTCTTGATTAGAAATAATTTGAGTAATAGCAAATACAATTAGAAATGTTCTGCAGCCCCATCATTACTAAACTGTATCAGAGCAATCCCATCCAGCAGTGATGCTTCTCAACTCACTATTCAAGACATCAACGAAATCCACAAAGTTAGAGGACTTTCTGCATAGGATGTCACAAATTGAAGCATCCAGATTTGTAGACAAGATTGGATTCATTGCCAATTTAAAATACACATTGTGGGCATTAAAAATGTCCAATCCATAATAAAAGAAACTGAGGTAGAGCTCTGAGCCAAAGATGCTTTATTAAGGAGTTTGTTGTCCCCTTTAATGAAGCGGACTTCAGATCTTCCTCACAATCTGAGAGGCCCAAATCAGTTTTGATAACTCAAATATTCAAAAATACAAAAAATAAATTGAAGAACTTTCAATGTCTTCCAATAACCTCTGCCACACTGGTCTTTGTCACCATCACAAGTTAAAACAAGAGTGGAGGGCCTCTACTTAGCTTCCTATGATTGAGAAAGTAAAATTATAATAGTAAGTATTAAACTTAGTAGTTCACAATTCAGGCCTTAATATACAGAACATATAATCACTATCCCCTATGGAATCATATCAAACTGATTGATATTGATTGGAATAGAGTAGGAATCCAAATGAATTATTTCCCACAACATTTTAGTTACTATCTATGCTTTGGACATTCTATGAAATAAAGTGCATGCCAAAGAGAGAAATGAACATTGTACCTTATTAATACTGAAAACAAAAATGCAAATCATGTGCTGTCAAGAAAATTCTCTATTTAAAATTGGTATTATATAAAAAAAAATATTCACTCAATCAATCCTTTGAGATTTCCTCATGACATGGTGATGAACCTGGAACCCTTTGACACTAGAATTCATCTTCTAGGAGGTATTGCCTATCTGGACATTTTACAGATGCTGACTGTGGTTCTATATGGCTCTTATTTGATGAATACCCAAGGCATTTTTCAGTTATTTCAGTCATGTCCAACCCTTGGTTATTCCATTTTTTTTAGGTTTTCTTGGCAAGGACATTTCCTTCTCCAGTCAAGTCAGTGGATCCATTTTGTCAGGTAATCAGCATTTAAGTGACTTGCTCAGAGTCACACACCTTGGCAGTGTTTGAGGCTAGATTTGATCCCAGGTTTTCCTGATTCCAGGGCCAGGACTCTATGCACTGTCATCAGTTGCCTCTCCACTCTCTCCACTCCAAGTAAGTCAATTAATCAATAAATATTTATTAATCACCTGCCATAGGACAGGCACTGTAGTAAGAGGTAGGAATACAAAATGAGGTAAAAGATAGTCCTTTCCCTCTGTAGGGTTAATGGGTTGGTTATAAGATCTTCCCCATCCATTAAAAGGCCTCACGTGGTGCCCCAGCACAGAGTCAATTAGTCTCTAGGCCACAGAAATCCCCACACCTTTCCCATTAAGTGCTGATTTCCAAGCTTCTTTGCATTAAGCTGGTCAAAAGTCCTTGATTGGAAACAGTACATATTGTATTGCTCAGAAGGAAAGGTGTGGATGGTGAGAAAAGCAGGCAGAGAGGGAAACAGACTGAGGGGGAAACAGACTAAGGGAGAAACCAATCAAAGGAGGAACTTGCTTGAGGGGAAGCTTGATGGAAAGAACACTTAAGATGTTAGTGCTCCCTGGATTGGTGATGATTACCTTAGTAAATCTTGCCTTCTGGTATCCTAATAGCAATATTCCAAATACATTTTTTTTTCTTGGAGGAGGACAGTTTATTATATTTTGAAAAAAAAAACACATGGGAAATACATGTGCACATTCATAGCAGCTGCTATGGGTATTTCATTGGAGTTACACCCTCAAAGAACTTAGAATATAATCTGAGAGAAACCATGGAAATAAAGGCATAAAAGTGAGCTATATAAAGGGTTAGAAAATTATAAAAAAGGAAACACTAGAATTAAAAATGCTTAAGGAAGTTTTGATATACAGGTGCGATTTTAAAAAAAAAAAAACTTTTTAGCTATTATTTTTTCCACTTAATAGTATTTTTCCCCTAATTGCATATAAAGATCATTTCTAACATTCATTTTTATAAGATTTTGAGTTCAATTTCTTCTCTCCTTTTCTTCCTCCTCCCCACCTCATCCCCTTCCCCCTGTTTAAGAGAGCAAACAATCTGTTATAGGGTAAACATGCACAATCACATTAAACATATATCCACATTGGTTGGTTTCCTTCATTTTCCAAGTGGACCAAAATGACATCTCTGTGATAAAGCAGTCTGTATTAGTCATGCTCTGAAAACAGAATCAGAGCAAAAGGGAAAAACCATGAGAAAGAACAAATGAGAGAGAGAGAGAGAGAGAGAGAGAGAGAGAGAGAGAATAACATGTGACTCCATAGGTCTTTCTTTGGATATGGACAGCATTTTCAAATTGCCTTAGATGATTGTGTTGCTGAGATGAGCTAAGTCTACCAAAGTTGATTATATGATCATCAAATAACGTTGCTACTGCTATGTACAATGTTCTCCTGGTTCTGTTCATTCAGTATCAGTTCACATAACTCTTTCCAGGTTTTACCAAAACTCACCTTCTCCTCATTTCTTATTAGCACAATATTTCATTCCATTCATATGTCACAACTTTTTCAGCCATTGCCCAAGTGAGGAATATTCCCTCAATTTCCAATTCTTCATTACCATAAAAAAGAGCTGCTACAAATATTTTTGTACTTGTAG
The DNA here is from genome assembly GCA_023548195.1 of Bettongia penicillata ogilbyi. Taxonomy (NCBI): domain Eukaryota; kingdom Metazoa; phylum Chordata; class Mammalia; order Diprotodontia; family Potoroidae; genus Bettongia; species Bettongia penicillata. The sequence goes on along the minus strand of JAJHZJ010000296.1, from coordinate 326,017 downwards.
GTCCTTCCTTCCCCTACCCCCATTTTATGATCCCTTTGGGATACAAATCTAGTAGTGGTATTTCTGGATCAAAAAGTATGCACACTTTGATTGCTCTTCGGGCGTAGTTCCAAATTGCTCTCCAGAATGGTTGAATCAGTTCACAACTCTATTAATAATTAATTATTGTTTCTATTTTCACACATCTTTTCCAACTTTTATGATTTCCTTTTTTTGTCATATTAGTCAATCTAATAAGTATGATATGATTATCTGTTATAATCTGTATCTCTCTAGTCTACAGTGATTTAGTGTTTCTTCCTATAGATAGCTCTAATTTCTTTGCCTGAAAACTGACTACTGTTCATATCCTGTGACTATTTATCAGTTGGTCAATGATTTGTATTCTTACAAATTTGACTTAGTTCTCTACATATTTTAGAAATGTGACCTTTATCAGAGACTAACTTAAAAAAAAATTTCCAGCTTTCCAAGTCCTTCTAATCATGGTTGAATAGTCTTTATTTGTGTATAACTTTTTAAATTTAATGTAATATAAATTATCCATTTTGTATATTGTAATGTTATCTGTCTCTTGTTTAGTCATAAATTCTTCCCTTCTCCATATATTTGTTTGGCAAATTATGCTTTGCTCTCCTAATTTGCTGAGCGTATATCACCCTTTATGTCTAAATCATGTACGTATTTTGACTTTATCTTAGTATACAATGAAAGATGCTGATCTATGCCTAGTTTCTGTCATACCATTTTCCAGTTTTCCCTGTAACTGTTCTTTTCTCCTCTCAAATACTGAGTTCTTGTCCCAGAATTTGGAAACTTTGGGTTTATCAAACAGGATGTTACTATAATCATTGGCTACTCTGTCTATTGTACCCTATCTATTCCTCTGTGATCCACCACTCTGTTTCTTAGATGATACCAAGTACTTTTAATGATTGCTGCTTTATAGTATAATTTTAGATCTGATGTGGCTAGGCAACCTTCCCTTGCATTTTTTTTTTTGCCATCAATTCCCTTGATATTCTGGACTTTTTGTTCTTCCAGAAAAATTTTGATATTTTTTTCTCACTCTCCAAAATAATTTTTTTTCTTACTTTGATTAGTATGGCACTGAATCAGTAAATTAATTTAGGTAGAATTGTGATTTTTTATTATTATATTACCCATGAGTAACTGATATTTTTCCAGTTATTTAGCTCTGACTTTATTTGTATGAAGTGTTTTGTAATTGTATTCATACGGTTCCTAGGTTTGTTTTTGTGGATTGACTACCACATATTTCATATTGTCTACATTTACTTTAAAAGGAATTTCTCTTTCCATCTCTTTCTGCTGGGCTTTGTTAGTAATATACAGCCTACTTTGCCTTTCCATTTTTTTTTATAATTTACCTTGATATTCTTGACCATATATTCTATACATTTAGATAGGAGGTAGGATTTTAGTTACTACTTAAAGGAAGCCAGAGACAGAGAGTTGAAGTGGAGGTTGGAAAATATTCTGGGTATGAGAGACAGCCAAAGAAAATATGTGGAGTCAATAGAAGGAATATGTTTTTCCTGATCAAGAGCATAATAGAAAAGTAGACATTGGGCAGTAAGATTAAAGAAGAATGGAAAGTTAAGAAGGAGATAGGTAATGATGGGCTTTGGATGTCTAGAGCATTTTTATTTGATCCTGAAGGCAATACGAATCCCTAGGAGTTTATCAAGTGGCAGTGGGATGACATTATTGGGTATATGGGATTTTCAAGGAGGGCTAATGTCTCTGGGTGAGGACTTGGTAAATTGTTTTCAGGGCTGTTTTGCACTTTCATGTCCACTTGATTCTCAATGATCAACTGTGGTTCCAAGAAACTGTAGGTCACCCAGAAGTCACACGCAGGTAAAACTGAACCAGACTGAGGGTAACCGCCCTCCAATCTGTCAGAAATTTGGGGAGGGGTATCTATCCCAAGCATGTGAAGAGTTCCTCCAATGGAATGACTCATGAGACAATTTGCTCCAATGATCGTGAAAGTGATTGAAACAGGCTCTGTGGAGCACTTGAAGCTTGGTCAGGCGTTGAAGATTCCAAGATCATCCACTGCATGCCAGACCTTTGTCAGTTATCCTGACTTTTGTCCTACCACTGAACTTCTAAAACTTTGGAAGAAAGAGTGAGACTGATAATTTTGAGCAACTCTACCACACAAATGCAATCCACCGAGAAGTCAGGACCTCACTCTCTGATGTCACTGGTCCTCTGTGAAAATGAAGGAAAAATAAGAACGATGTTATTGGATTGATATTTTAGGAAAATCACTTTGATGGGTGAATGGAGAATGACTAGAAAGACAAGAGACTTAAGCCAGACAGACCCTCCAGTAGCTCTTGTAATAGTCCAGTCATGAGGCAATGACAGTCTACACTATATTGGGGTTAGTATTAGAGGAAAGAAGAGGAGTATATTCAAAAGACTTAACAACGGTGAAATCAACAGACTTTAGCAATAGCATAGATATAGAGGAAGGTTGATAAATAATTAACAATACACAATAATTATTAAGTTGTGAGTCTGAGGGCATAAGTAGATTGTGCTACCCTCTATAATAATAGGAAAGGTTGGGGCTGGGAGGGTTGAGGGGAAAAGATAATGGGTTCTGGTTTGGGCATACTGACTTTTAGATGTCTATTTGACAGCCTGTTGGAAATGTCTGAAAGGTAATTGAAGGTAATAAAATTGGAGGTAGGCAGAGAGATTGGGGCAGGATAACTTGACATGAAAATCTTTAACATAGAATCTCTCAATCCCTGGGAAACTCTGGGTCAATTACCCAATTCTGACAATTTCTAATTATCACTTATCCCCAAGGTAACTCCTGAAATCTCTGCTGTGATCAGCATTTTCTAACTGTTCCTATTCCTGGACAGAGATGTCTCCAAGGACAATATTACAACCCCTCTGTTCTTGCAGGTCACCCTGGCTAGGGGCATAGCTAATAGCCTGCCTCTGTTGACTAGAAGTGGCCTAAATCAATCTTGTGATTTTTTTCTGGTAATGCCAGAAAATAAAATCTTTCAATAAACACCTTGTGACCCACTCACTGTTCCATCACTCTACCTGAATACCCCTGCTAAAGGTATATAATCTCTGTTATAACTCTTCTCACTGAACTTCCAAGTCTGAGTTAAAAAAGGGTGTTGTTCCAGATTGCAATTCTTTGACACTCAATAAATGCCTTATTTATTTATGGATTACTTTGTTGATCTGATTTTTATAGAGGTTTGATAAGATGATAATTAAATCCATGGGAGATGATAATATCACCAAGTGAATATAGAGGAAGAGAGAAGAGGATCCAGGACAGAACTCTGAGAGATATCTATAATCAGGAGGTATGAACTAGAGAAGGATCCAGCTAAGGAAACAGAGAGGAAATTATCAGAGAGGTAGGAGGAAAATTAGAAGAGATGAGTGTGCCAAAAACCTTGAGAGAAAAGAATATCAAGGAGTTAGTGATCAGCAGCACCCAAGGATGCAGAGAAGTAAAAGAGGAGAACTGAGAAAAGGCCACTGTCAGTTCTAAGAGACTTATTCCTAGGAATGCCACAAGGGGGTGAAGTCTTGATCACTTCGTGCCATGTCCTACTGGTGTGTCCTTTATTCAAAACTCCTCTTTAGCCTTTTCTCAGCTTCCTAGCTTTTGGATATTGGACTCTGATTGGTGAGATCTCTTCTTGCTCCTCCACTTCCCTCCCTACATCCCACACACCTTTCTAATTTGTGTTTCCCTATATGTGATAATTATCCCATTTATTAGAATATGAGTTCAAAGTCAATCACCATCTTGTTTCCTAGTACCTGTATCCTAAGTGCTTAGCACTGTCCCTGAAATATAATAAATGCTTCTTTCTTAAGATTCAAAGACTGTCTATAGAATTATAGGGTGTCATGATCTCACACGAGTGGAGTCACAGATCCTTGAAGTATTAGGAGAACCTTGAGTATAAAATGGGGAATAATTCATTTAGTGTACACACCAAACTTCTCCCAAAGAAAGGATGACACCAAGCAAGTTTTATTTTCCTAATAAAAAATAATACAAAATAGGTTTTATCAGTAGAAACCTACTAAAACAGAAGATCATCACATATTTAATGGCATTCTAAAACCTGAAATCGAGATGTATTGACTTACCTGATGAAGTTTTGAGATTTAGTTTTGCTTCAGTTCTTTTTTTTTATTATACACATATTCTATTCACTTTCCAGAGGCCCAATTCTGCCCAACAAAGAGTGAATATGAATTTTTCCTTTTGATTACTGGATAAGTCATATATGTAGAAGCAAAAAAACAAAAAAAAAAACAAAACAGAATTCAAAGTTTATATTTAGCATGTTTTAGAAATAATTATTCAAATTCCCTCACTCTACAGATCAGACAATTTTAGTCCCTACATATGTCTATGATGCTTTGATGGACCTGATGTCATTGATGTTTGAATTATTGTTTTTGCCCTGGTGGCAATAAAGTCAAAGTTGAAAGAGTCATTTGATAAATTTCTGGTGCAATTGCCCTTTCTACCCAATTATACCAGAATCTCTTTGTATCTTGTGTGAAACCTGACTCTGCTTCGCAATGAATCTTCAGTAATGGACCCCTCATTGCTCTGAAAGCCATAGTCCTAATGCATTACTAACTTTAAATCCTTAGTAGAACATTTAGTCTCTCTTATCTATCCTCTTATTCTCTCTGCATGAACATTTCTAAATTTTGCAACATCAGTGTTGCCATAGTCTAAAAAAGTCATCATTGGGAATATACCACTATCTGCTTATACCTTATACCTACAATTTTGTGTATAAAATATTGCCCAAAGAAGAAGACTAAATACCAAGAAAAAACAGGTTTTATTTTACTAAGAAAAAATAGATTTTTATTAATAGTAACCTATTAAAACAGGGGACAATCACATATGAAATGATCTTCACAATGTAATTTTTCTTTTTACTTTGAGCAATTATAAACAACACTTCCTTTGAAAATCACTATGTTCCAACATTTAGGTCATGCTGTAACTGCAGGAGATAACTGGAATTGAAGAGATGAGTTTTTTCTGAGGGTAATTTTAGATCATTACAAGAGCTATAACCATTTCCTAAATAGGATCCAGGTCAATTTCTTTGTCTGGCTCAATTCTAGACCCTACTCACTAAATCTCAGCAGTATTGTTCATGTATGTATTGATGCAAAAATTTGATGGACCCACCTGCATGTTGTAATATGACCAATATATGGATGGAAATAATGCAAATTAGACTATGATGAGGACATATGGGAAGTAGAAATTGCTGTAAAATCAAGAGAAGTAGGAATCACTTTTTACCTTTTCCATAAGTTTTATATCATTAGTCTATAGTGCCTCATTGCTTTTATGGCCTTTTTCATAAGTACGGGTGCTTCCTTCAGAGACACATTATGACTTTCTTATAATATAATGGGAAATCTTCAAGTATTATGTGGTCCCAAATTTCATCTTTGCAAATATATATATTTGTGTATGCATAAATATGAATATGCATATAGACATAAACACACCTATGCATATGCATATGTTTCTATGTACACCAAACAACAAAGGACAAAACTCTTAGAGAAAGTTGAAGTCCTTTTGCAGAACCTGTAGAAATGGCAAGAAACATTAATTAGTTCAAAATTAATAATTGAGAGAAATGATTACATCTTTATTATATTAATAGCCAATTATTGTATTAGTACTAAGATTCCCCAACTCCTATTTCTTCATTTCCTCTAGGCTATTCAGTCAGCCTTTGAAGGGCATGGCTGATAAAGAAATGAAATCCTGGTCAGACTCACTCCAATGGGAAAACTAAGATCTATTTCAAAGGTAAAGGGATTTTAGTTTAGGTGAACTGATGGATGCTGGCCCACAATCATGCAGGTCTGAAAACGCGTGCTTGCCAGAAAGACTGTTTTATGGAGAACTTACATGGGGCAAGCAATGTCATGGTGGTCAGAAAAAGCAATACAAGGACACTCTCAAGCTCTTTCTCAAGAACTTCGGATTTGATTTTGCTACATGGGAGACACTGGCACAGGACTACTCAATATGGTATGCCCACAGCAGAAAGGGTGTTGTGCTCTATGAGCAAAGCAGAATTGAGATAGCACAAAGTAAACGCAGGATGCACAAATTTGGAGTATCTACTTCAAAAATTTATAGGAACCATCTGTGACCAACCTGTGGTAGAGCATTTTGAGTTCATATTGGTCTGATCAGCCACAGTCAGACACACTGAAACTTCACTTTATTATGGTGATGTCACTTTGGTCCTCTTCAAAGACGAAGGGCAATTACCAACGAGATTGCCTAGACTGAGTGGTCTAGGAAGAGATGTCTCTGAGTAAGAGTGAGTGATCTGTCATGTTCCCTAGATCCTCATTAGAAGAAGCCCACCTTTTATTATAATAATCATTCTCTCATTAATTTTTAAGCCATCAGGGTTGATTCCAACCCTCAAGTTCCATGGCTCTATGAGGAGTCCAGTAAATAAGTTACACGATGCCTAACCATGAAAACCTCTTTAAAAGAAGAAGACTTCCAGCCACTTGGAGCTTGAAGTCTTAACTCTTCACCACTGGGTTTCTAAGGCCCAGTACAAGTTCCCTTGGGCCTTGCATGTACTTTTGGAAGAATGGACTACAGCTATGAAAGGGGTGGGATTTTGTACCAATCCTTCCCGTTGGGCTGCTGTAGTCAATTCCCTTTAGAAAAAACAACAAAAAACCTATTTATTGTCTAGTTCACTGATTCTCAGTTAAGAATATTGAAGTGGGAGCACACTATTGGGAACCTGAACTGATCGAATAAGAGATGGCTTATCCATTTCCCTTCAGGGTTACCTCCAAAAGGCTGAGAGGGAGTTATAGCCAGCCCAGATAGTTACGAGTAGCCCAGCTTTAGGAACTGGACCTCCCATTATGGACATCCGTTAGGAGAGTAAGGCCAGAACTTGGCTACACTAAACACTTTCTATGTGCCTAACACTGTTTTAGGCATTAAGGGATAGAAAGAGCTTGTCCTTGTCCTCAGGGACCTCATGTCAGGTACACATATATCAAATACTGAGTGTTAGCTGTAAAACAATAACGTAGAAGTATGATAGTCTCAGTTCTAAGTAGCTTGGAATCTATTGAGGGAAACATCATTTAAAGATATGGGGTACCCCACCCTGGGGAGCCTTGCCACCTCTGACCTTGTAGCAGTGTTGGATCCCCAGAAGGAAGTTGCTATTTTCATATTTTAGCATAATTCTATGGGTCCACCTATACTCGTAAAATTCTAATTTCTAATATGTCAGTGATCATCTGTATATATGTGTTTATGTGTATATTTGTTTTCATGTATGAATATATGAGGATTTATAAACATACAATTCACTCTATATACTTTTGTTTTACGTTAGTACTTAATAAATACTTATTGAACTGAATTGTTTATCTCTCCATCATTTATATCCACTACTACCCTTCCCTAAGGACATTATAAGAGAAGGAAAGGGGGAAAAAAAACAAAGAAACATCTATTTAGTACCTATTATGTGCCAGGAATAGTGTTAAACTTTTTATAAATAAAATTATCTCATTTCATTCTCACAGCAACTCTGTGAGGCTTAGGAAATCTTATTTTTAATAAAGGAAACAAAGACCATATCAGAGGTTAAGTGACTTGCACAAAGTTATTTCTTCCTGAATCTAGGCTCAGCTCCATTCACTGTGTCACCTACCTGCCTGTAGGTAATGAATTGTTTAAATGTTTTCAGCAATTATTGGAGTGGTCATTCTTCTCTGTGTTTCATTGTCCTCTGTTTTTATAAAATGGTTGAATTTTGTGATCTCCAAAGATACTCCAATGAATAGTTGAAAAGGGTTTTATTTTGGGTCTGGTCAAAGCTCATGAGATCATAAATCCGGAGGGTAAATGGTGTTAGAAACCATGTAATTCATCCCCATCTTTTCACAGACAAGAAATCTGAGACCAAAGATGTTAAGTGACTTGCCCAAGGTACTGTAAGTATTATGTGGCAGTCAGGATTGGAACTCAGGCCCCATGACTCCAGGTTTATCACTCCATTTGCTCCACCTCGCTTCTGAAAGTCAAAGCCATGTGTGTTATCAATATAGTCTGCCACTGCTTATTTCTCTGGCAAAGGCCCACATCACACTCATAAGTAGGACATGACTGCATCGTGATGAGCCCTCCAGCAACTATTCCTTAGTGATAAATCTGATCTGCCTTTTTGGAACAGTTGTTGAAACATGTCTTGGACCACTGTGAAAGAGATCAGTAAGTCTTGGGTAGAAAAGAAATAGAATGACATTTGTAACTTAGCAGCTGACTTCCTATGCCAAAACATATTTCCAGGGTGAATGTGAAGGTTGCCTTTGGACTATTCAAATGCCTTTCTGTTTGCCAGTTGGAAAATATGCCAAGGAGTAAATAATCTGCATTTGGAAAGCCACCCAACTGAGCAGACTCAGAATCCCTGGGATTGAGATGAATCACCAATGGCCACCTTGGATCTCTGCTCCTCTCCAAGTTTGCTCCGAATTTAATGTTCTGAGATTGTCTTTCTCCCCTCTATGGGAAGTGAGCTGTCTAGTATCTGAATTCCACTCACATCTCAGAAAGCTAAGGAATAATTCTAGCATCCATGTGATTTTTAATTTTTAGCTTTAGGGAGTTTATTTTGAATAAAAAGGGGGTTATGGAGGTCAGTCCTTTTAAGGTCAGTTTGGGATACCATTGATTTGATGCATTTTCCTTTAACACTAGAAACCCCATATATCGCTTCTCTACAATATTCCTACATACACCCACCCACACACACACCCACATACACACACACCAGTCCCACTGGAAATGAACTTCCTTCCTTTGACCTCTGTCAGTTCCTTCTTGGTACCATTGTTATATCACATAGTGTCTTGTCTGGACTTTCCCCATTAGACTGCAAGGTAAAAGACGTCTAGGAGTGTCTGCTTGTTATCCCACAACTGTATAACTTAGTTTCTTGTAAACATTGGTCTTAGAATTGCATGAGTTAAATGGATTGTTAAATGAATGGATAGATAGATGGATGGATGAGTAAATCCAAACTTTAATTCTAAGACATTGAAGGTTAGAAAGAGCTTTGAGAAGGGAAGGAAGTAAACAGTTATATATCACCTCATATATTCCAAGCACTATGCTAAATGCTTCACAGATATTACTCATTTAATCCTCATAATAGCCCTGCAAAGGAATACTGTTATTGTTCCCATTTTACAGATTAGAAAACTGAGGCAAAGTTTAAATATGGTGCCTGAGGTCACCTGGCTAGTAAGTCTTTGATCCCAAATTTGAACTCAAGTTTTCCTGATTCTAGACCCAGCTTTAGTAGCCACTGTACCACTTAGTTGCTTACACTGGAATGCCTTTTGATTCATCCCTACAATTCCAGGCCACCATTTATTTCTCTACTTGCTTTTTAAAGGCTACTGATGCTAATAAAGCTTTTTCAGTGATATTTCCTTAATAAGCATTTCAAAACATCAAATTTTGTAAAAAGGTGTTGTTGGAGCTTGCATGTGTTTAACTTATAGATATTCTTTTTAACTGGTAAGAGTTTAAAAAATGAAATGCTAAAGAAAAAAAGGGAAAATCAAAAGAGTCCATCTTTGGGTAAAAGGGCAAAGGAAAGTCAACCACAATGCTGTTGAAAAGCTTGCTTACCCATTGAAAGATCCAACTCCAAACAACACCAGCCAAATTTTCTGAAGACTCATAGCCTCACTTTAAATGCCTTCTGTGTAAGAATATAGACTTTGTCATCTTTTATGGGCAAATGTTCCTTTCTAGCCCTCCACTTCTTTTGTGTCATGAAGGGGCAAAACAGCCTGAAAATATAATTAATGTGAACAAGGACATTTCAATTTGGAGATAAGACCTTCTGGATTACTTTTGCAAGGCAGGGAACACATCTAGAAGACCTAATGCCAATTATTATTTTTTTTTTACTATTATCTAGATTACTCTGAAATGAATGAATGAGTGATGAATGAATGGCATTTCTGTTTCAAGGGCCGATTTATTTTTCCAAAGATTGTTATAATGAAAGCTCATTTTTCTATAGCTTTGGCATTATCAGGTAACAAATCATGTGCTTATACTGATACTATATCATATTTAGCATAAGTATTTTGTTTTACTTTGTTTTTGTTTCTTCTTTATAAATGCAGAAAAAAGAAGGTCAAAGAGAATCTTAGGATCATAATATACAGAAATGGAAGGAATCTTGAAATTTTTCTATTCCAACTTCTCTGCATTTTTCAGATGAGGAAACTGAGGACCAGAGAAATGGAGATGCATTAGGCAGACATAAAAGAACATTCAGTCCTCAGAGTAACTGAAAGAAGAATCACCTTCTCCGCATTTCTTATAAACGATTATCCACCCTCTACTTGAAGATTTCCTGGAATGGTGAGTTCACTACCTACTATTTTGGTGCAGTTGATTTTTGGACAACTAGGATCATTAGAAAGACCTGCCTATCATTGAGCCAAAATATATATAATAATAAAACACCATGTTTCATCCTTTGGAAATTAAAAAGGATTTAATTTCCATCAACTTTATCTTGTGGGTAGCGTTCATTGTGTTTTGGCACAGCTAGGTGGCACAGTGTATAGAGCACAGCAGTTTTGGCACAGCTAGGTGGCACAGTGTATAGAGCACTGGACTTGCGACCAATAAGAATCATGCTAATGAGTTCAAATCCAGCCTTCGAAATATACTAACTGTGAGACTCTGGGTGAGTCACTTAAAGCTGTTTGCCTAGTTTTCTCCTATACAAAATGACCTGGAGAAGGAAATGACAAATGACTCTAGTATATTTGCCAAGAAAACCCCAAAATGGTGGCACAAGAATTTGCACATGACAACAATAACGGTAAGCAGGTGGTTTGGTACAGTGGATAGAGAGCTGGTTTCAGAGTTAAGAAGACCTGGGTATAACTTCTATCTTTGACATATACCACCTGTCTGATCCTCATGAGGTCTCTTAAGCTAACAGCAACCCAAGGAACTCTTAAGACTCTGCATCACAATAATGGTGAAGGCATTTTGGTGACATTGATAGCACTAGGTGTCATAGAGGATAGAAATCCTGGACTCAGGAAGATCTGAGGTCAAATTTGACCTCAGATGCTTGCTAGCTGTGTGATCCTGGGGAAATCACTTAGCCCTCTTTGCCTCAGTTTCTTCATTTGTAGAATGAGCTTAATAATAGCATGAACCTCTCAGGGTTATTGTGAAGATCATGAGATAATATATGAACAGCTTTGAAAATATTAAAACATTCTCTAAGAGCTACCTTTTATTATGATATACTAAACATGAAATCACAGGTCCAAAACAGCACTCCAAAAACTGTTGTGACTTTGAATTAGTATTACAAGTGAAATTTATCTAGCATTTGGGAGTTTATAAAATGTTTGGCATACTTTAGAAATTGAGATACAATATGGTATAGAAAATTGAGTGCTAGGTGTAGAGAGCTTACTAACCAGAGTTTTCATTTCCACTGTGCAGATGTCATTGAGAAATTGAATTTCACCCTTTGGACCTCAGTTTCCATACCCGTGAAGTGTGTGTAAAGAGACTTAGATCCAGTTTTAAGTCTATGGTCCTACAATCATCATCATCAATCATCATCATCACATAAATAATACATATGTGTGAATGCATGTACATGTGTGGGTATAACTGCTGAAGGCTTACAAAGTGTTTTCTACACAACTCTGTTAGACACAGAGCACAAGAGAAAATGTGACATAAAATCCCTTAATGTACAATAGCTCTCACATTGACCATTCTTGTGTTGTAGCATTTGATCGAGATCAAATCTAACTGAAGGTGAGATTTGAAGCTCCTGAGTCAAATCTCACCTTTAGCGTTTCCTGACTGTATGACAATGGATACTCATTTCATTTTGCTGAGCCTCTTTCCTTTGGAATATTGGAATTAAAAATACTTGCAATTATAACCCATACTTTTGTAAGGCTCAACTTAAACAATATATATAAATCACTTTCCTTTATTTTCTGGAGTGAATGTATGTGTGTGTTTATGTGAACACACATAACACACATACACACACAATATATATATATATATATATATATATATATATACATATATCTTTTTATTTAATTGAAATAATTTAATAATCTGAAGGACAGCTAGTTGATACAGTGGATAGAACGCTAAGCCTGAAGTCAGGAAGACTCAACTTACTGAGTTCAAATCTGACCTCACACACTTATTAGTTGTATGACCCTGCGCTATTTTTTTGCCTCAATTTCCTCATCCATAAAATGAGCTGGAGAAGAATATAGCAAACCACTCCAGTATCTTTGCTAAGAAAACCCTAAGTGGTTTCACAAAGAGTCGGACATGACTGGAAAATGACTAAAACATAACATTAAAAGTCTACTACTCAAATAATTCTCGTAGCTGTCTATTAATTCTCAAATGGATTCATGTTTCTAAAGTGCTTAGCAAACTACCTGGCATATGGTAGTCACCGTATAAACATACTTTCTTCCTCTATTACACCAAAGACCCAATATATGAAACCAAAAAGCTAAAGCCAGCCAGATTTTCCTTCGTTTCCAGTCTTGTATTTTTTTCTCATCCTCTTAACGTACTGTTATCCAGCAGTATTGACTTTCTTGCTGTTCCACATAAACAAAACAAAACAAAACAAAAAAAACCCCAGTGTCTCCTGAATCTGTGCCTGTTTCTCCATATTCTCCATGCCTGTAATTCTCTCCCTTCTTATCAATCTCCTGGCTTTTCTGACTTCCTTTAAGATTCACTTTTCAAATCTCAACTTGTGCAGGGACCTTTCTGAGTCTTCTCCCACACATCCACTACTAGTACTTTCCCTCTGAGATTACCTCCGCTATTTTTTTTAATGCACATAGTTATTTTCATCTTGCCTCCCCCATTAGAATGTCAGTTTCTGATTTTGCCTTTTTTTCTATAATGATGGTCTTGAAACCCCCCACTCCCACCCTCACCCTCATCCTATTTAAGCTCTCACTAAGGTTCCTAGATGGAAAAAAGAAGGTTTAATCAGAAGTCCTTAGATTTAAATGTGAAGTCTTTGAAAGTCTTTCAATGAAAGGAAATGGCATTAAACATGAAATTTGTTCCAAAAGGCTGCTAATTCTGGTTGTAATGATGAGGACTGTCTATAAAACAAGAGATTTGAGAAGGGACATATTCAAAATATTGCAGTGGGTAGCTTTGAAGAGCAGCTTTGAGATACAGAAATGCAGTACAGGAAGAAGCCATCAAGGAGGGTTATGACTCATAAAGAATTTCTTGGATTAGAAGGCTCAGGCTTCAGAAGATCCTTCCTAAAGGTTATCTCTTCCCCCAACTTTCCTTCCCAGTATAAATCTACCCACAAAAACTAAAATACAATCCACGATATTATTACCCAAACATTTCCATTAGGTAGAATTTTGACTCAAACACAAAGCCCAATAATTAATGAGGAATAAATATAAATGCTAAATCAGACAGAGAGCCTTTCTTATAACTAAAGGTAAGGAGTTTTAATAAGTAGGACCTTAGAGAAATTGGTACTAAATTTGTAGCTTTTCTTTAAAAAAAAAAAAAAAAACACCTATAAAACTGAAGATGAGGGACTTAACGGCCATGCTATCATTGTCTAAACTGAAAACAATGCAGGTTTTGTAACTTGGAAATTACATGTGTACCATAGGCTCTTAGAATAGAAATTGTAGATATTAAACTTTTAAACTCTTGTTGATTGAATGACTGAACTTCAGTCTTGTTGACTGAACTGATATGCTTCTTTAATTCAGTCATTCAGAAAAGATTTGTGAAATGACTACTGTGTCTACAACCTTACGAGGGAGAAGTATTATTATCAAAAATATGACTGCCTCTATTTTAGAGGTGAGAAATACAGGTAACATGATATAATAAACAGAGGAAAGGCCAGCTAAGTTCAAGTATTCTCTCTGACATATGCCATGAATTCCTTGGTCTTGATACCCTATAGCTGAAGGTTTAGAGCCTTACTTTATGGGCTTTATGTCAGGCTTGCCTTTCCTCCACTGTCTTCTTCATTTAGAGTAGTAGCTACTTGATAATAGTGCATTTTTTTATTTTAATCATGTCTTCATTGTTTAGGCATGTAATAAACCCTTAGTGCATGTTTATTTTCCATTTATTTATTCATTGTGATCCAAGCAAATCAGAATTCCTTGAGACTCCAAGTTAGTTTCAGTTGAATGGCTGACCTGCATAGTGATGGAAGTTTCCACATTAGAAACTGTCTCACACTGTTGGAAACTGGATATCTTGTCCAATACCACCCTCTCTATGTGTTCTCATTTTGGAGATTTGAGGGTCTGAGTCTTTTATTTACTTGTCCAAAGTAGAGCATCAGAAGCATGCCTCAAACCCAAGCCTCTAGCCATCTAAGTGCAATGACCTTCCCACTGCCCTAGTGCTGCTTTCCTTCCCAGAACTACTTTTTGCTTAAAGAGGCCTGAGTACTCACAGAGGCTCCAGCAATTTATTATAAAAGAGACCTGCATACAGAAACATTTCCTCATCTCCCTCTGGTATTTGCTGGAATGAATCATAGACTACCCCATTGCCTGAATTGATGGAGGTGGCCTGAGCCAGGAGGCTGCAAAAATTGAGAAACAAATGTGTGCAGGGCTTTGAATCTTATTCCAAAGATGTGTCTTAATTACTATGCAAATCATACCCCCTGCTGATGAACTGCACTGAGTGCCAGGCAGGACATACTATTAGATAAGCCAGTTTATTATAACCTTTCATTAAACAATATTCTATTACAAGTGTCTTACATAAGAGTCTTCCACCTTTCCTCTTCTAGCTGAACCATATATTTTATTACAAAAAATTCCCTTTAGTGGACCCAGTGATGAGGATCTCTTCTGATGGGAGGTGGAATCTCCTCTCCTAAATTGCTGTTATAGGCAAGGCAGCACTACTCTTTCATTTATCTAGCAAGCTTAGGAAATAGATTGTTCTGGTTAATTTAATATTCTTGCTAATTAACCAATTCAAACAGTATTTATTGCTCACAAGGGCCTTAAAAGAGAGTCCAGGAGACAACATCTATATAAATGAAATCATTCTAGAAGAGCAGCTGCATTGGCATCTTGAATCTGGGGGAATGACTATTTTTGTTGAGTTCATGCTGTTGCCTGTTTTCCCAAGAGGAGGACTTGGCTCCCAAGTACCCTAATTCTACTTCTACCTCATGCTCCTAAGGAACAGTTTTATTTTTGGCTCTAATCTAAAAATCCCTGACCACCCTTGGGTGAAGGTTCATGGTATCAGTCAACATGTTTAGAGTAAATGGGAGTCACTTCACTAAGCACTGGAGATAAAATAATGATGATGTAAACATTGCTTCCAGTTAGCTTAAATTAAAATAGAGGAGATGAGCATGTGACAAAATATATGCAGCATAAATAAAAAGTGAATAAATGCAGATGTATACACATAAAAGCAAAATACAAAATAATTTGGGAGGGAGGGCACTAGTAGTTGGTGGATGAGGAAAGATTTCATGAAGAAGATGGAGCTTGAATTATGTCCTAAAGGGAGGACTTTCGGAATAGTTATCTCTCCTATAAAAGAGTTAAAATTATGGGAAGTGAGACACTTAAAGGCAAAAGAAGGAAGATGCAGTGTCCTGAGTGAATAATATCAAAATATATAGATTGCAGAATGTAGGAAGAAAAAAACATCCAATGATTCTGGAGAGGTAGATTGGGATAATGCTTTAAAGACTAAGTAGATGAGTTTATATTTTATTCTTAGAGGCAAATGAAAGTAACCAGACTTGGATAAGTAGAGGAGTCACATGGTTAGATCTTTACTTAACTAAAATTACATTGGGAAGGATGAATGGATGAATGGGGGGAGATTCAAGGCAGAAAGATCTATCGGGGGCGATAGTAATAATCTAAATGAGAGATTGTGAGGACATGGATTAAAATGATGTCTATATAAATGGAGAAAAAGGAGTTCGATTGGAGAAATGCTATGAAATAGTGAGATTTGGCAACTTCATGGATGTGGATAAAGAGTACAGTCAACTAGAGATCCTAAAATGAGTAAGCACTTTGACCCCATAGGTACCAATGAGACTTAATTGGATAAAACCCATGATTACAAAATAATTCTAGCAGTATATCTCTTCAAAAAGAGCAGAATAGCCACCCCCAAACAACCACAACAAAAAAAGAATGAGACTAGCAAAAAGCAGGGAAAATAGACACACATATTAAGAAGTCGTAGTCATGAGAAAAATGAAAACTGGAAGTGCATGTATGTGGAAGCCTTGTTGAAAGCATTTCATTGTAGATCGATACAATATTATCCCCAGACTACTCCTGCCCATCTATGTCAGGGAATTTGCTTTAATCTAAGCATTTCTTCAGGTATCCAAAAAACAAATAGGAATCAAGGTATTAATGAGGCAGTTGTATTGTCTGATAAAGAGAAGTAAGTGCTAAGAAATCAGCAAACGTGAAATAATGGTAATGAATTGAGAGGCCAATGTTGAAGATGCATTAATACGTTTACAAGTGACTTTGTGAGAAGCACTTGCTAGCTCTTATATTTGACCTCTAATGAATAGAAACCATTCAATACTAAATTTACTCTTTTCTTTCCAGTTATTTTTCTCTCCCTCTTTCTTTTCTTCCCCTCCAGCCTTCTGATAATTTTGCTATCCCCTGTGTGCCTACTACAACTGGTCTGGTAGCAAATGTCCACTCTTCAGGTGTCTAGGAAGTGAAGAAAGAGGCCAACTGCCTTCTGAGATCTGTAAAATTGAAAATCAATTTCAATTCTGTTTTTTTAAACTTAGACAAGTTGGTACAGATTTTAGTGTCTCCCACAGTGTATCAGTCCAAACTTCTAACCTTTATAACCTCACCCTGGGGTATATGGAGTACTCAGGAGGACTATCACCTTTAG
This sequence comes from Bettongia penicillata ogilbyi, assembly GCA_023548195.1. Taxonomy (NCBI): domain Eukaryota; kingdom Metazoa; phylum Chordata; class Mammalia; order Diprotodontia; family Potoroidae; genus Bettongia; species Bettongia penicillata. The sequence continues at coordinate 308,904 of JAJHZJ010000296.1, read as the reverse complement.
TGTGAGAGTTTGCCAAGCTCTTTTCTGGGTTAGTCATACATTTTTACGTGGCATTCACCACAGCCACAACCTGGTAAAACTGTCTCTGCAGACAGGCTAAATAAGGTTAAATAAGGTTGAGGGTAACTAATAGAGCTTAAATCCATAGGTGAGTTGAGGAGATTTCTACCCCAAGCTTCTGAATACACAGTGGAATGGGTGGATGAGAATAATTTGTTCCAGTGTGCATGAAGTTGGTTGAAGCAGGAACTACAGAAGCTTTGAGTTTGTTCATCCACTGTATTCCAGGCCATCTCCAATCTGGGTTATGTTTTTTTGTCCTCCTGTTGAAGTCTGATGACTCTGAAAGGGAGTTAGGCTGACAGTTCCTGGAACTGGTGAATCCAATTTACCCTCTAGTCAAGGTATCAATGCATGATATCACTGGTTCTCTTCAAACAGAAAGGTTGAATAACAGTAACATTCTGGAGCAAGTTATTCAGAGGCAAGCTTTTTTTCTTACAATTGACTCCCCTCAAGACTCCATTGGGCCCAACTGAGCAAATTACTCTATTTGCCTTAGTTTTCTCATCTGTAAAATGGCCTGGAGAAGGAAATGACAAACCAAGTACCAGGAAAAGTCCAAATGGGATCAGGAAGAGTCCCACAAGACTGAAAATGACTGAACAAAAACAGGACTCAATTGTGTACCTTTGTAACCACTGCACATTTAATGGAGATTCAAATTGATTCAATCAATGCACTCATATCTGTAGACTAATCATATCACCCCAGGTTTATTCCCATTTCCCAAGGAAATAATGAGGAAGAGCTAAGGTGACTCTTAACCTCTCACCCAATTAAAATATCTTCCAATGAGGATTGTTTTACCTTTGCTAGGGGAGGTCTAAATAGTGCACGGTCAGGCTGATCAGAAAAAAGACACACCTAGGTTTAAACCATAGTGTCAGCCATCATTCTGAGGCTTTGGTAAATGAAAGAGGCCAATTATTTCATTTATTGGTTACTACTAGTCCAACAAATAAATTGATCATGCTTAGAAACTTCTCTCTCAGTGTACCTTAATTTCCAAATATAACAGATCTGAAAAGGCCCTGTACCAGGCACAAACTGGAGCTGACCTACTCAGGCACAGGTTTGTTTTCAGACCCAATTAGGGGGAGGGCAAAGCCCACCAAAATCTTACATATTGTTGACCTAAAAACTTGATTAAAGAAAAGGCAACAGGCTAAACACATACATTTTATGATTTAAATAATTAATTAATCAATTCCCTATTAAAGAAAACGGTAACATAATGCATTATGAAGCCAGAAATGTTCTGGCTACCGATACAAAGAATTGGGCAGCCTTAAATATGTTTTAGGACAAAGAAGTGTTCTCTGTCCTTCAGATTTATGATTTCCATAAGTGATTAACTAGACCATTAGAAAGGAATTTCTTAATTGCATAGGTTGTAAATACAATAAGATAACAGAGTTTGACAAAGTTTCACATAGAAATTACGACCCAAGATGTCTGTGTTTTCTTTACCATTAACATGCCACAGCATAGTATATGTCTACAAATATTAAGATAGGGAAAATGTCCCATTATTCAAGATAGAGTCTTAGGTTAAAGGTCTCTTAAGGAATGTTAGGTCAGCCTTGGATGGCTTTGTTGACATAGGAAGAGGCACTCTCTGAGTTTGCTTCAGAGAGAACAAAGAGATTATTCCAAAATTTTATATTAAACATTATCAATATCATAGATTCATTCTTACAATTCAAAGATGGCATGAAGAAGAAAATGAAGGGGAAGGGCGTGATCCTTTTGTGTCAATAGAGTTTTGACTCAATAGCAAATTCAAATTATTCTCATATTTCAAAGGATATAATCAGAAAACCTTGCTGTTTATCCTTCATTTTCGAAGGAGACCATGGCATCAGGAACATGTTGCCATGACTTACAAATAAATTGGATTTAAGTGGGGAAGGCTGCATAGTCACCAGCCTCACTTTCTCATCTGGAGCCATTAAGGTCTGTGGCAAGATGTAACTCAGGATGACTGAAGATAGTGCTGAATGTGGTTGGAGACCCTGGTCTTTTTAAGCTAAGTTCTTTCCTAGGTCGGTCTGACTGAGGCAATGTCCATTCAGTGATAAAGGTTAAGTAAGAAATGAGACAAGAAACAGCCTATTTCGCCTAGTCAAAATAAAAAAATCAGTGTGGAAAAAAAACAAAACAAAACAAACAAACTCAACATTTCAGGGCAAAATGGAAACAATCATTATTTACACTCACGCTGAGCCCCCAAAAACCAAACAATGACAAAATGGGGCTTGAACTAGGACCTATATTGTTGGCCAATCCATGAGAGCCAGTGATTTGGGTTTAAGGTATGGTCCTTAAGGAAAAAAAAAATCTAGGACATCAACCCCAGGATACTTTGTGAGGTTTCAGCAAACAAAATTTACATTTCTTTGGACAGAGCACCTGCAAATAAGAATATTCTACCCTACCTGGACTGAGGAAAATGGAGAAGAGAGGAAAAGATAAAATAGAGGAGCTGTTTTGTCCAATTAGAACTGACCGGTGTATCAGTAAGCACCCCATGATATAAGGGGCAGGGGATGCTATCACAGGTTCTTAGATCTACATTCATAAATGGAAAGGCAAATTTTGAGGGGTTAATCACTTTAATCAAGCACATGCGTTATTCAGTTAGTTCAGGGGAAAAATTCAACACCCTGAACTTCAGAGAAAATACAGAGAAATCAAAGGTAGACAGACATAGCTTCTTCTGTCTGACCATAATCAATGCATACATTGCAATTCAACAGATAGGTCTAACTGACAGACTACAGTTATCAGAGAAGGAAGCACCTACATCTGTATTTGCCAAGCCAGGAGGCTCCTTAGTGGCTTAGAGTTCACATCTGGCCAAACATTTCCAATCAGTAAACCCCAAAATGAAACCTCACCTTCAGGGTATTGATAAATTTTTCAGAGCCAGAGGACATGACCCTCTGACCCAGTTCCTCAATAGAAAAAGCAAAAGGTACTTGAGACCCTTCTACAAAACCACTCCCCTAATCAAGCTTCCCACAATGGGAAGACCCAACCTGGCTATGGGAAAGATACTCCTTAATCACATTATTCAGAGACATTACACTTTGTGGTATAAACAAAAACAGAAAAGAGATCCTACTTTGCTTGACTTCATACTTAGAAGATCTGTGTGTGTTCATCCTTCCTTGACATAGAAGACCATGCCATCAGAGAAATGATGACATGACTTGCACTTGACTTTGCTTTGAGTGTGGGAGGGCTGTGCAGGTCACCAGCCTCACTTCTCCTTCAGAGCCATCTGAATCCAGTGACCAGATATTCATCAGGATGACTGGAGATGACCCAAGATGAGGCAATTCGGGTTAACAGAGTTGCCCAAGGTCACACAGCTAGTGAGTGTCAAGTGTCTGAGGTGAGGTTTGAACTCAGATCCTCCTGACTCCTGCACTGGTGGTCTATCCACTGCATCACCTAGCTGCCCCAGTTAAAAGATCTATACCTACTCTTAAGGAATCAATTTTGATTATATGCTACTTTTAGCAATATTTTCAATTTTCTGTTAGTTTAAAACCTGGATAAATGACTGTGCAGCCTTACCCAATTAAATAAGATGTTTTCTCCATATCCTATCTTTAAGGTTGCAAAATACTGCAACACTTCATGGATCGATGATGTATATATTTACATATCTATATGTCTATCTACATTTCTATCTGATTATTATATCCTCCACCCAAGTTGGCAACTACCATGCAATGCACTGATAGAATAGTTTTTTTCACAGAATTCATATTCAAAAAATATCTTAAAGTTCAATGGACCCTGAGCGGCCATCAAGGAAGAACCATCTCTTCATTGTGCCCTGAGATGTAGCCACCCAGTTTTCACTCGAAGACCTTAAATGAATGGGAATCTAGTACCTCAGGAATGCTTTTACTAAATTAAAAAAACCAAACAGTAAAAATAAAATAGTCCCTAGTGAACAGCTCACAGATGATGGAGGACCCTCTCCAAACCTACAAGGCTCAGATGCCAGATGCCAGACACATAGCTGTTCTCTATGTCCTAAAGAAACCTCCATGTACCCAGAGAGGCTCATCTTCAGAACACAATAAGTCATCCTTGGAGGAAATTAAGGGAAGCAGCTTGACATTATACTTATTTATGGGGCAAATTGAAGCTTTCAAAAATATCTGATATTAACCAAGAGAACCTTTCCACTTAGGGATAGAGGAGATCCTCTTCCTCTACAAAATGACGTGGAAGCAAGTTGGCCAAGCTAAGACGAAAATGGTCAAAGACAGAAAGCAAGCTGAGTTTAGCAGGAACTAAAAAGAAATTGCTAAGGCTTGTGGGAGAGAGGTCAGGGAAGTCAAAGCTGAAAATGGAATGTCATTTGCCAAAGACATAAAGTGAAATAGAAAAACAGTCCTTAAACATATCAGAAACAAGAGGAGGACACATAAAAATGGTCACCTTTTATTCCACTAGGAAGAAGAATTGAAAGCAGATGCCAAGAGGAATCCATTAATCGACCAACAAATATCTATCGAGTGGTGGTTATGGGCAAGGCCTTGTGAAAGGCAGCAGTTTTTTTTAAACTCTGTCTTTGCAAAACTCAATAGTGAAGTAGTTGAAAATGTTGAATGGGCTCAGTGTGGATTATGTGACCCAAGTAGGAGGGGCATTCCTATGTAATGATTCCCTCTGGTCCCTTGCAATGTAATTTTTTTTAAAAATCATAATGCAATTCAATGAACCCTAAATGCCTTTTGACCAAGGCCCTATGCTGGCTGCTAGGTAGATGGAGATAAAAAATAATATCACCTAAACCCTTTCCTTAAGGCATTTAAAAAAAAAAACTTCTCTGTGCCTCAGTTTCTTCATTTGTAAATATGAAGTATATTATTAATTGACCTAATACCTTTCAGTTGTTTAAAAAAATAAAGTCTCATTATCTCATAGAAGGGCTAAAAGATGTACACAAGTGTGTTTAAGATGGCAGTCTGGTAGAATTCATGTCTTTCTTCAGAACCAGATATGGTAGCTTTTCTAGATCCTATCAGTTCTTGAAATACTTTAGCTTGAAATAAGTTTGCCTTACTTTGGATATACTTACAATTTAATTACTTCTATAAATTTTGCTTTACATTCATTGCTAGTTGACACGATAAAACGTTAGACTTTGTATCAGGAAGATTTGGGTTCAAACTTGGTTTCAGACACTTTCTAGTTATGTAACCATGGGCAAATCACTTTACCTCTGTATCCTTCACTTTCCTCATTTGTAAAATCCAGGGAATAAAAGCCCTACTCCTAGTATAGTGAGCATAAAATGAGATACTGGGAAATGCTTGGTAAACCTTAAGGCATTATGTAAATGCTGACTCTTGCTTCATTTTTGCCTCTGTGGAATGGAAGAAAGAGTTTGCCTTTAAGTTCCATTTCTGCCCTTTAATAATTACCTGTTGCTTGGCAATGAGTTTATCAGCCTCATCATCTATATGGATATCCCTGGAAAATACATGGCTGAAACATTCAAAATTTCTTCATTTATATATTTATTAATTCATTTATCAGATTCTACATTTGGATGAGGTGGTGCTGGCTGGTTTGTATATGTGTGTGGTTTTTTGTTTTTTTTCTTTTTTTTTTTTGTGCGTGTGTACATATGTTTATTGTGAGGCCAAAATTTGCATAGACTGCAGAGAATCAGTCCATATTCTGATACATTGCTGGTCTCAGAGATTATGTTGAATGAACAATCATCAGGAAAGAAAAATTCTATGCTAACTCCCCTTCCACTTTAGTCCTGACCTTTTCAAATTAAATAACGGATTATCAGTGTTGAGAGAAATTGTTTTACTATTATATTAATAACCAATTATGAAATTAAGATTAATGTTTCTCCTATTTATTTCCTCATTCAGGGACCAGTCCTTGGAGACGATTCAACCAGTCTCTAGAGGAAAAGATTGATGAATAATAATTGTTTAATCCTCGGGGTACATTCTTGGTGATGTTGGGTGGACCCCAACAAACTAGGGGACCTTCCTTTTGCTTATAGTGTAAGGTGACTCTAATCTAGATTCATTGCTTCCGTAAAATATTGGGTCCATGGTATTGCAACATGGTATTAGAGGCCTCCAGGGGAACATAGCTTATGAAGGAGAAAACAAAACAGAGTGGTCTGGACAGAGATGAATTCCATTGTCCACGTGGAGGAAGGTGACTGAGTCTCATGATCAACCAACATTCTCATCATGACTTTTTGTTCACCCCTTCATTTGAAAGTCCACCCCCTCATCAACTATTCACCAATCAGGGTTGAATTTTACCTATCAGGGGTACCCCCTCTTCTGAAAGTATTTAAGCATTCTTAAGCTTCCCTTAAGCTTAACTCTTAATTCTCTTAAGCAGGGATTTCTATGATTTTGTCTTTGAATACCCAGAGAAACCTCTGATCATCAATTTATTATTTGATAGCCTAATTAATAAATTGATCATTATACAGAAATTCAGTATTTCAGGCATTTTGTTTGTCATAATATAGAAGCTTATTTTGAGATTATTTTTTTCTTCATAGAAGGCCTGACACAATTAGGGAAAATATCATGCTGAAGAACATGGAAGCAAGCACACAGCCCTGATTTACTCTGCTGGCACCTGGGAAAGCAAAGTATGAGGGCATTGTATTTCCCCCAGAGTCCATGCAAGCATGATCTCATGAAACTGATGTACAATGCTGACAAACTTCTCTAGGCAACTCAATTTCACCATGGTCTTTCACAGGCTTTCATGAATGACAGTGTCAAAAGTCTTGGTCAGGTTAACAAATATTGTAGATTTGTTGTGTGGCAAACACCATGTTGACCTTTTCAAAGTTCTTTCTAAAGCCACATGACTTTTGGGCAGGTGATTGTATTTCAGAGAATTAATGAGTCAATCAAGGAGGACTCTCACAGGGATCTTATCAGAGCTCACTCAGAGTTTGGGAGGCTACAAAGGAAAGTGTTGGAAGAGAAGAGGTATCAGACTGTCTATCAGACTGAAGGTCTAATGAGACATTGTACTGACCTCATTGTTGTGCATGTGAAACCTGGAAAGTCTATCAGCCCCATGCCAGAAAACTGAACTGATTGCATTTGAATTGTCTAAGGAAAATCCTGCAAATCACCTGGCAAGGTAAGCTACAGGATATTGAGATCCTCTCTAGGGCTGAACTGCCAAACATTCGAACTCTATTACAGAGACCACAACTCCAACGGGTTAGCCGAGTAGTTTGAATACCATATGCATACTTACCCAAACAACTATTTTATTAACTCAAGGTAAATGCTCACATGATGGTCAGAAGGAGCTGTATAAGGATACTTTCCAAATATTTCTGGAGAACCTTAATATTGACTGTGAGCCATGGGAAATGCTGGCCCAGGACCCTCTAGCATTCCATGCCAACATCAAAGAAGACTCTATGCTTTATGAGCAAAGCAGAATAGTAGAAGCACAGAGGAAGTATGTGCTATGAAAGTTCAGGGTCACTTCTTCCACTCTAAATCTGACTGCCCACATCCTATAATATTGATATTCAGAAAGCATAGATATGACTATGTCATTCCCTGTCTCAGAATGTTGAATGATTCTCTATTGCCTGTAGGGGAAAAACCAAAATCAAAAATAAATTTCCAATTCCTTGGTGAAGCATTTAAAAAATTTTCTAGTCTTGCTTCATATTTCCATCCTCCCCAGTCCAAATAGACTACTGGCTATTCTCTGCACAAAGCATTCGATTTCTCATTGCTGTGCCTTTATTGTCTACCCCTCATACCTATAGGGCATTCCCTCCTCATCTCTGCTCTGCTGAATCCCTAGATAGTCTAAAAGCAACATTCATGTTCCATCTTCTCCTAGAGTCTATTCTGAACCTTCAATTCTTAATATTCTCTTCCTCATGAAATTACATTTTATATATTTTGAGTTTATTTGTTTCTGTACATACCTCCAGCAGAATGAATGTTCTTTGAGGTAGGGGATAGATTCATTTCTGTCTTCATGTCCCTAGTTTTCGACCAGTTCTGGGCAAATAGTATGGAAGAAAGAATTATTGAATTCCATAAAATGAATAACTGTAAGTAAGTTGTTTAGACTTATTAAGTATCAGTTTAGTCATATGTAGATTGTTAATAATAATATGTATACTCACTATTTTACAGGGTTATTTAGTATAGGTATTTTATTATATGAAAAGACATCACAGATTGTTTCTGTTTTTGTTATGATTTCTCCTGCCAAATGATGTAGCCTCTCTCATGAATTTGCTAACATCACAAGATTCCTTGACAGTTGCAAACAGATATATCTCTGTTCAATGACACTGATTATCAATGCCAAATGAGGCATAAAAGAGAATGGATGAATTATTGAAGAGATTGTTGGTAACTACCTGGAGGTGATGAGGAGGCTTCAGAAAGTTGTATGAAGACCTCAACCTTGGCAAAACAAGATGTAAAGAAAGCTCACTTATCAGAGAAAGCAAAGTATGAGAGACACCATTTTATGATGATATTTTATAGCTACAATCTTAAAATGACAACTTAGTGAGTGTTTTCATTATTAGCTAATCGTGTAGCTGACAAAGTCAAGAAGACCTGAGTTCAAATCAGGACTCCTATAGTCATCAACTGTTCAACTCTAAGCAAGATGCTTACCTCTGTTTGCCTCAGTTTCCTCAACTGTAAGATGAAGACAAACATCCAGGTAGTACAATGGATAGAGTGCTGGGGCTGAACATAGTAAGACTCAACTTCCTGAGGTCAAATCTGGTCTCAGACACTTACTAGCTGTGGGGCCCTGGGCAAGTCCTTCAATACTTTTTGCCTTCGTTTCCTCATCTGTAAAATGAGCTCAAGAAGGAAATGCTTTAGTATCTTTGCCAAGAAAATGCCAAAACGTGGTCACAGAATACCAGGCATATCTGAAAAATCATACAACTAAAGGAAGTAATAGCAACTACCTCCGAGGGTTGTTTTGCAAGTAGAATAAGAGAGTATTTGAAAAATCATTTTGAACAGAACCTGGAATATGGTAGGTGCTATAAAATTGCTTTTTCCCTTTTTCGCACCCCTTCTTCTTTTTCTAGCTAACTATTAAAGGTAAAAGCACTTGATAGGGCATATGAAATTTAAGGTGAAAGGACACATAAGGTACTTTCAACTTAAGGTTTATACCCCCGCTGCATCCCTATGGCTTATCTTGCCAGGATGAATCAAGGGTAGATCAAACAGAATGCTACAATATTAAAAAAAAATTCCTATTACCTAAAATAAAGCATTCAATTTAATTAATACTTATTACAACTTATTAAGACAATGATACAGTTAGATAGAAAACATCTGTTTATAGATGTGTTTATTTGCATCTTGGAGAGAAGCTGAAAATGGGTCATCCAGTTAGATCTAAAAATGGATAGGAAGATTAGAGAGAGCTGGATTGCTTTGGGGAAATTCACCTTTCTCTCCCCCCAAAAAACTCTGTGAAGCAAACATTCATTTTTGGACTGTTTTTTTTGTGGGGGGGTATGGTTGGTTTATTTTTCCTTTTTTTTTATTAATTTTTTTTTAGTGCTCTACAGTCACTACAATGTAACAGATTATTTTTTCCTCTCCCTCTTCTCTACTTCCCCCCTCTCTCCCCGTGAAGGCATACAGTTTTATATAGGTTCTATACATACATTCCTATTAAATACATTTTCACTATAGTCATGTTGCATAGAAGAATTAAATCTTATAACAAACCAAAATGTAAAACAAAAGAAAATGATCTGCTGCATTCTGCGATTGAATTCCAAAGTTCTTTCTTTGGGTATGGAAGACATTTTGCCTTAAAAAACCATTGGGAATTTTAAGTCATATTTCAATGAAGTTCCAAGTACACCAAAAAAACAAAAAAAAACAAAAAAAACAAAAAAACTCTCACACTCTGTGATTGTTGCTATGAACAAAGTCCTCCTGGTTCTGCTCCTTTCACTCAGCATCAGATAATACAAGTCTTTCCAGGACTCTCAGAAGTCTTCCTGTTCATCATTTCTTATAGTGTAATAGTATTACATTACATTCATATACCATAATTTATTCAGCCTTCCCCAATTGATGGGTATCCCCTTGATTTCTAGTTTTTGGCCACCAAAAAGAGGGCTGCTATAAATATTTTTATACATGTGGGACATTTCCCATTTTTATGATCTCTTAGGAATACAATCCTAGAAGTGATATTGCTGGGTCAAGGGGTATGCACATTTTTGTAGTCCTTTGGGCATAGTTCTAAATTGCTCTCCAGAATGGTTAGATTGGCTGACAGTTACACCAACAATGAATTAGTGTTCCAGCTGTCCCACATCTTCTCTAACATTTATCATCTAACTATTCTATCATGTTAGAGAATCTGATAGGTGTCATGTGGTATCTCAGAGATGTTTTGATTTTCATCTCTCTAATCAATAGTGATTTAGAGTATTTTTTCATATGATTATAAATATCTTTAATTTCTTTCTCTGAAATCTTCCTGTTCATATCCTTTGACCATTTATCAATTGGAGAATGACTTGTATTCTTATACATTTGACTCAGTTCTCTATATATTTTAGAAATGAGGCCTTTATCACAGACACTAGATGCAAAAATTCTTTCCCAGTTTTCTGCTTCCCTCCTAATCTTGGTTGCATTGGATTTGGTTGTGCAAAAACTTTTTAGTTTAATGTAATCAAAATTATCCATTTTGCTCTTCATAATGCTTTCTATCTGCTCTTTAGTCAAAAATTCTTCCCTTCTCCATAAATCTGATAAATACATTAATTCTTACTCCACTAATTTGTTTATAGTATCAATCATTATACCTAGATCATATACCCAATTGGACTACATTCTTGTATATGGAGTCAGGTATTGTTCTATTCCTAGTATCCACCACACTTTTATCCAGTTTTCCCAGCAATTTTTCTTGAACAGTGAGTTCTTATCCCAGAAGCTGGGATCTTTGGGTTTATCAAACAGTATATTGCTATATTCATTGACTAATGTGTCTTGAGTACCTAGGCTATTCCAGGTAGACTCCCAAATATTTTATAGTGTCTACCCTACCTTTAAATGGGAATTCTCTTTCTATCTCTTGCTAGTGGACTTTGTTAGTAATACATAGAAATTCAGAAGATGTGGGTGGGTTTATTTTGTATCCTGCAACTTTGCCAAAGTTGTTTATTATTTCAAGTAATTTTTTTACTTGAATCTCTGGGATTCTCTAAGTATATCATATCATCTGCAAAGAGTGATAACTTAGTTTCTTCTTTGCCTATTCTAATTCCTTCAGTTTCTCTATTTTCTCTACTTGCTATAGCTAACATTTCTAGTACCATACTGAATAATAGTGGTGATAATGGACATCCTTGTTTCACCCCTGATCTTATTGGAAATGCATCTAGCTTATCTCCATTGCATATAATGCTTACCGAAAGTTTTGGGTACATACTGCTTATTATTTTATGGAAATTTCCCTTTATTCCTCTGCTCTCCAATGTTTTCAATAGGAATGGATGTTGAATTTTGTCAAAAGCTTTTTCTGTCTCTGTTGAGATAATCATGTGATTTCTGTAGGTTTGTTGTTGATATTATCAATAATGCTAATAATTTTCCTAATACTGAACCATCCCTGCATTCCTGATATGAATCCTACCTCATCATAATGTATTATTCTCATGATAAGTTGCTGTATACTTTTTGCTAAGATCTTATTTAAAATTTTAGTATCTATATTCACTAGAAAAATTGATCTATAATTTTCTTCCTCTGTTTTGTCTCTCCCTGGTTTAGATATCAAAACCATATTTGTATCATAAAAAGAATTTGGGAAGACTCCTTCTTCCCCAATTTTCCAAAATATTCCTCATAGCATTGGAATTAACTGTTCCTTAAATGTTTGATAGAATTCACTTGTAAATCCATCCAGTCCTGGAGATTTTTTCCTAGGGAATTCATTTATGGCTTGTTCAATCTCTTTTTAAGAGATGGGGTTGTGTAAGTATTCAACTTCCTCTTCTGTTAATCTGGGCAATTTTTATTTTTTTTAAATAATCTTCTATCTCATTTATATTGTTGAATTTATGAGCATAAATTTGGGCAAAGTAATTTCTAATTATTTTTTTAATTTCCTCCTCTTTGGAGGTGAGCTTGCCCCTTTCATTTTTGGTATTGGTAATTTGGCTTTCTTCTTTCTTTTTCTTAATCAAATTGACCAAAGGTTTATCAATTTTATTGTTTTTTTCATAAAACCAACTCCTAGTTTTATTTATTAGTTCCATAGGTTTCTTCATGTCAATTTTATTAATCTCTCCTTTGGTTTTCAGTATTTCTAATTTGGTATTTACTTGAGGATTTTCAATTTATTCTTTTTCAAGCTTTTTCATCTGCATGCCCAATTCATGGATCTCCTCTTTCTCTATTTTATTCATGTAGGCATTCAAAGATATAAAGCTTCCCCTAAGAACTGCTTTTGCAGTATCCCATAATATTTGGGAGGTTGTCTCATTAGGTATGGCTGTCTTATGTCTACCAATTATGCAATTTCATTGTCTCTAATTTATTATTGTTTAAAGGTAAAGAGTGAGAATAAAAAGGTTGCAACATATCATACAAAAGAACATTTGAAGGAAAAATAGTAAAATATGTCATAAAAGAAACTCAGGAACAGAGGAATACAAAAAATATATAAAAATTTTGCAAAGATGATTCCACTCAGCATTGATACATGAAATGTTGCCATACTTATGGACAGCATGAAGTCCAATAGAGCCAAGAGACAAACAGTTCTTGCTATGAGAGACATATCCACCTCATAGACCTGAGTGAAACAAGGCTGAAAAATGAAGGCTAGCTTACTGAAGTGAGGGCAAGATAAATGTTTTTCAGGTGATCACTGTGATGAGAAGAGTCATGAATTTGGCATAGATTTTGCAATCAAACTGCTCCCATCAACAATCTTGTATTTCTACCAAAAGGAGAAAATGACAGACTGATGGCAATATGATTTCCACTTGCATGAAATTTCCTTGCCACCATCATCAGGGCATATTTTCCCACCATGAAAAATCCTGATAACCTCAAAGAAAATATATATATATATGAAGACTTGGAGGCCCTCATCATCAACATGCTAAAAGAGAACAAGCTTGTAACTCTGGTTGACTTTAATGACAAAGTAAGCAGAGACATTCCCAGAAGTTCTTGGGAGGAATGGAGCCAGGAAAAGTAATAGTAACAGTCACAAATGAAGAATTGCAGGTCTCAGGACCCTCTCATAGACCACATTATCTTTTGTTTACCTAAATGTAATAAAACTTTATGGATGTACCCTTGCATCAAACATCGACATTTAGTATGCTATGTCATTGTAAAAAGAAGAGACAGACAATGTCAGAGTGATGAAGGTGGTGCATTGCACAGAGTGCTGGACTGATCATAGACTCAACCTCTCCAAACTAAACATTCACATTGAGCAAATATGGTGACCCCAAGTCAAGATGACTACTAGAAAACTTAATGTCAACAGATTAGAGTGTTTCTCCAAGTGTGAACAGTTCATTGCTAACTTGGAAGGAAAGCTGAGTCAATAAATGATTGGCAACAGTGCAGCAGGAAAGGAGAAAAATCTCTTTCACAGATTTGATGAACACTGCCATATTTACTTATCTGGGCCAGAACAGTTGCAAACATCAGAATTGGTTTGATAAAAATGATGAAGAAATTCAGAAGTTACTAAATGAAAAACAAGAACTTCACAAAGGCTACCAATGGAATGGTTCATCTGTCCCTGAGAAGGCAGTGTTTAACTCCATCAAAAGTGAAGTTCAAGTAAAGCTTAGAGAAATTCAAGATCTTGGCTAAGTAAGAGGGCAGATAAAATTCAGTTTTACATTGCTAGTAACAATCCAAAGTCCTTTTATGATGCCCTGAAGGCTATCTGTGGGACAAAAAAAAAAAAAACAACTTACAATAAATATCAACTAAGTAGCAATAATGGAGCAATATTGATTAGTGTTAAGAACATGATCCTAGAGAGATTAGCTAAAAGTGTCCATAGTGTCTTCAACAGACCATCACTAAACAGTGCTGAAGCTATTGACTATTTACTTATGGTTGAAGTCAATCCTTCTCTAGGCAAATTTCCAACTGAAGAAGAGGTTTTGAATGTCATTAGGCTCATCTCCTATGGCAAAGCACCTGGTGATAAATCTATTTCACCTGAGATTTATGAGCATGGCATCTTTGCTCATACAAAAGCTGGAAAAAGGAGGTTATTCCCCACAGAATTTCAAGGATACCTTCATTGTCTACCTTGATAAAGGGAAAGAAAATAGGTTGTCCGATACAATCCATAGGAGGGGGTCTCTCTCTTTGAGTTATTGCTGACAAGATTCTTGCCAGATTCCTCTTTGATAGGCTGGTCCTTCACGTGGATGATGATAATCTACCCAAGAACCAGTGTGGCTTCAGTAAAGGCTGAGGAATAGTTGATTTGGTGTTTGCTAACCAACAAACCCCGGAAAAAAATGCCAGGAGGAGAATTGAGGTCTGTATACAACATTTGTCAATCTGACCAAGGCCTTTGATACTGTCAGTAATGAGGGCTTATGGAAGATCATGGAAAAATTTAGTTGGCTGAAGAAGTTCATTAATATTATATATCAGTTTCATGATATCATGTTTGCATGGTATGGTGAAGCAGGGCTGTTAGCTTATTTCCAAGCTTTTTAACATGATGTTTTCACTGATGATGTTGGATGCCTTCAACGAGGATGAAAACAGAATCAAGGTTAGTTGTTGCACTGATGGTAAATCTTTTCACTTGCAAATGCTACAAGGCAAGGTTAAAGTAGAAGCAGAGTTGATGTATGCCCTTTGTTCATAGATTATTGTGCACTCAATGCAGACTCTGAGGCTGAGATGCAACAGAGCATGGATTGAATCTCTGATGCTGGTTCTACTTTTGTCCTGACAACACCAAGAAAAGATAGATTCTCTACCAGCCAGCACCATACCATCCATCTGTGGAACCATCGTGGAAAAATTTTGAAAAGTCTGGGTAAGTTCACTTACCATGGTAACATACTCTCTAAGAACGTACACATAGATAATGAGGTTGACACACATTGCCAGAAAGAGTTTGGAAGACTCTGAAAGAAAGTGTGGGAGAGAAGATAGACTGCTTACTAAAATGAAGGTCTACAAAAAAGTGCTGATCTCATTGTTGTATGACTGTGAAACCTGGACAGTCTACCAGCACCATAGCAAGAAACTGAATAATTTCCATTTGAATTATCTTGGGAAAATTCTGAAGATCATCTGACAAGATAACATACTGGACACTGAGGTTCTTTCTTGAGTTGAACTGCCATGCATTCAAACTCTACTCCAGGTAGCACAAGTTCAATGACATTTTCACATTATTTGAATCCTAAATATGTTTGCCTAAAAGACTCTCTTACAAAGAACTCACATAAGGCAAAAACTCACATGGAGGTCAGAAGAAAAAATACAAGGACACTCTCCATATTTCTCTGAAGAACTTTGGAATTGAGTGTGAGACATGAGACAGTAGTGTGGTACTGTCCAGTATGGAATGCTTGCATCAAAGAAGATTCTGTGCTCTATAAGCAAAGCAGAATTTCAGCTCAAAAGGAATATGAGATGCACACATTTAGAGACATTTTCATTTTACATGCTCATACATATTATTTATGCTCAGACTGTGGTAGAACCTTTCAAGCTCATATTTGTCTGATCAGTCATCACCAGAAATACTATACATTGCCCCTGACATAGTGATAGCATTTTCGTCATCTTTGACTGTGAAGGATTACAACCAATTTTATAAAGATAGATAAATAGATAGCTAGATATATGTGTATGTATACGTGTGTGTGTGTGTGTGTGTGTGTGAGAGAGAGAGAGAGAGAGAGAGAGAGAGAGAGAGAGAGAGAGAGAGAGAGAGAGAGAGAGAGAGAAGATGTAGTATCCTTCCTATAGCAATGAGAGAGGAGAACTGCTGGACTGATGAGCAGCATGTTTTCCCTGATATTTCCTAGATGGCAAGAGAATTCAAGAAAAATCTCCATATAGTAAATGTGCATTCTATGGATAACTTATGGAAGGGTATGGACAAAGTCACTGAAGGTAGAGAGGTGCACATTGGCTGAGTTCCCCATCTAGATGGGATTCCCACAAAAATAAGATCACAGATTCAATGACGTATTTTATAGTATTAAGAACCTACTATGTTCAAGGCAATTTATGGAGTATTAGGTATCATAAAAATGGTAAATAAGCAACTTTTGTCTGTTCTCAGAGAGTTTACAACCCCACAATCCTTGTTAGCAGAGGCTCCAGATTCTTCCTTTAATGTTTCTTGGAGTTAATACAGCTTTGCCTATCTGATAATTTTGAGGGACTTCCATCTAGAAGCTGCCGAAATTGATTAGATGACCTGCCCAATCTCTGTTGCAACCTGTGCTCTTGTGATATTTTGTTTTCTCGGGGTCAAAACCTAAAATATTAGATCTGTCAGATGGATTCATTTGGAAATAGCAAAGAGAAATGATGAATGGTTGAGATTATCCTAAGGTATGCACTTGCAAATTTAGAGCGATAATTATGGATGCTATGGAGTCCTCCGGCAGACAGAATTGCTGAATGGATGGTTTCCATCAATTTGATATCTCAATTGGTCACTAAGAAATTTGCATAAATACTTTTCTTGTTCAACCCTGATAAAAAGGCTTCGAAGAGCCGATTAGGGAGTAGCAGCCCAGGAGTGTTATCCGAGCTTTGTGGATGTAAACACATCGATCACTAACAGGGGAAATACCACTTCTCTGCATGCTGCTTCGTCTTTTGTAATAACAGCACTTTTAATTCAACCCCAAATTAGTTCTTTGTCTCCCTCATCTTTAAAACAACAAAGAAGAAAATAAAGCTGGTTTACCAACACTGCCTTTTCACTCTACGTGGGCCAGCCAAGATTATTCACCCAGATGGAAGAGAAAAGGCATCTCACTCTACTCAACTCAGGCACTGGATTTTTAGATTTTTTTCCCCTTTGCATGAGCCTGAGGATTCTGAAATAAGGAGCAAAAACAGACTGGAAAAATCAGCTTTGAAGTCAACAAAGCAGTGAATATCTAAGTAGGACATTACAGAAAAGGAATCATAGACTCATTAAATAATAGATCCTGAAAAGGAACTAACTTCATGCTTTTCCAGAGGTGAAAACCAAGGCCCAGATAGAATAATGATTTAGCAGCATAGAAATCTTAGAGACAGGGATAGAATACTGATCTTTTCATTACATGTCTAGGGAGCATTCTTCTACATTACTTCTGCCCCATTATTTCTTTCAGTTCTACCAAATGCCAGACCTCCATAGAATCATATTCCTAGTATGTTGTAAGCCACTCTATCTTTGGTTATATGTCTTATGCAGACACCATGAAAAATACACACACATACACACACACACATCAACAGATAATACAAATTATAGAAAGAGCAGTATTATTCTTTTTTAGAAAGTTGATTTTTCTTTCTAAATCCAAAATGTCAGAAATTGGTCTACAATCTGCACATTAGTCTAGGACTCTATATTAGCATGGGAACCTCCCAATATGGTCACTTTGCCTAATGTATTTACATTATTATCCAATATCTTAGCAACTCTTAGTGACATATGCCTATTATGTGCCAGACACAGAGATATATTTGAAGCTATTTTTGGCCAGCACAGGTCACCAATATCTGAAGTAACAGCAAAGGCATCATGTACTTAGTTAGTGGCACCAAAGTTGAGCCTTGAAGGGAACTATAGGTCTTCATTCCTTGCATATGGGATCGATTCTGCTCAAGCGTGGATAGTGGATAGAACGTAATTTAATATAAGGGAAATAGCTAGTAGTAGTACAGGATCATAGATCTAGAGATCTAACAATCTCAGAATCCATTTAATGTACTCCTTAATTTACAGCTAAAAGAATAGAGATCCAAATAGGTTGAGCTGCCCAAAGTCTTATGGATAGTAAGTAGCACACATGGTGGGTGAATCTAGGCACTCTGGGCCTGAGTTTAGCTCTCTTTCCAGTAAAGGTTGGTGCCTCCCAATTGGCCAGTTTGTCTGGAACCTAAAATGCATGAGGTCCAGCAATATGAGGCCTTTTGTAAATGGAGGTAGAAGCCATATTATGAAGGGTCTTAAATGCTGGTTATAAGAGTTGATATTTTATTCTAAAATATGGAGCTGCTGCATCATGATATAAGGAGTTACATAATTACAACTGTGCATTAGCAATTCCTTTGTTATAGTTGTGTGAAAGCGAGATTGACAGAGGAGAAGATTGTGTTGTAGAAAGGGAAAAGGATATTCCATACCCTCAGGGACTTTAAGTGTCCTTGAAATGAAAAACATTTCCCAAATTCCACTGCAGAGAGTTTCATATGGTGAGGAAATTTGGTGATTTCAAAAACTCGGGGGAAAATACCAGGTCTTGATGAAAAATTTAAAATGTGTTTTAACATGGAATCAATTAAGCGAGTAAGGCATCTTCCATAATCTGGTCTTTCATTTATCACTCACATAGTTCCCTGTCTTTTCAGAGGCAGCTGATAGTGGGCCCAGATGAGTAATTCTAATGGGAAGAAGAGAAAAAGAATAAGGGAAAGGGAGAAACGACAGAATCGCCTTTTAGGTCAAGAAGATATAGACTCAAGTCTTTCTTCTGCCAGATATTATCTGTGTAATGCTAGACAAATCACTTAACTTCTCTGGGCAACACTCAACACAGAGATAGCTTAAAGATACTGGATTATAATGTAAATACATTAGAGAAAGTGACCATATTGAGAGTTCCCCATGCTAATAGAGTCCTAGACTAATATTCAGATTATAGACCAATTTCTGACATTTTGAATTTAGAAAGAAAAATCAACTTTCTAAAAAAGAATAATACTGCTCTTTCTATTTGTATTATCTGTTGATGTGTATGTGCATGTGTTTGTGTGTGTGTGTGTATTTCATGGTGTTTGCATAAGATACATAGCCAAAGGTAGGGTGGCTTACAACTTCAATACGAATAATCTAGTACCTTCTGGACTATTTAGGAGAATATATTCATAATGGTAATTTTGGACGTGAAAGCTCCCACACACAGCCACCATCTGTTCATATTTACCCTGGCCAGTCCTAGAGGACAACCTTCCACATAAACCTGCGATTCTCCAGGGGAAGGAATCTTGTCTATCAGTTAAACATTTCAGCTTCAATGTAGGTGTTGTGTGTTGGGAGACAGCAAAAGCTGGTGCTGTGTACATTTTAGAATTCAATTATTATGCTGTGTGATTTAGAAAGGCCTAAGAAAGTAAGATGGGGGGAAAAGAAAATGGACTTTTAGATAATGTTAATTATAGAAAATCTATACCCCATGAAATCTACCATGTGGACTCAGCCTAGAATCTTTTCTGCACTTAGAAATAATCCCGTCTTAAATTGGGAATCAGAGAGGAATAAGAAGAGGTAAAATTAATATTTCTCATATATTGTTGTTAGGATTCAAAGAAAATATGAAAAAGAAGATTGTGATAAAGGAAAAATACAATGACATTTATTGCCAACCACTCTTGGGCTTTTCAATACAGGCACAGTTCTTATTTCTGTAGATAATAAATTTGTTTTGATGGGAAAACACTATCTCTAAGCAGATGAACCAACCATTTTATTTTGTATTGTCCTAAAAGAAAAGTTTAAACTTTCTATAAAATCCTTCAGGTATCATGTTGAGCCATATCTATATTATGAGGTGTACTACTCATCAAAGTGCACAAAAAAGATTAGTAGAGACCTTACATATGTATTTCATTTCAGTATCAAATTCAGACCTTGTAACAGTGGGCAGTAGGTATGGGGGAAGATAAGGCACTTGCAAGTCTATCATGAAATTCCTGCTTCTTAGGGTTCCAGTTCTTTTATCTCTAGAACTACCAGAAAGAGTAATCTTATTAGTGTGAATATTACCTATACTTGTACAATTTAACTCATCTGTTCCTTGCCCTCATTTCACTGTATTTGGTTCAACCAATCAAACCAGATTTGTTTGTCACATTCTATGGACATTATACTGATACTAATTTTCTGGCTACATGACTTGTTTTACTGCCTCTCCCAATCATTTATTTCATATAATACGTATGTATATGTATATATATATATATATATATATATATACATATAAAATTTTGAAATAATATAATAAAAAATGAAAAAGGCCTTATTTCCAAGGAAAGACATGGAATCACTAAAATAAAATGTAAATCCTATGAAGTCAATTCTATTTGCTTTCAAACTTTTCATTCCTTGGCCAAACATTCTTCTTCAGCTTCATGTCCGGATTGGTGATAAATGTGAAACAATGAGTAAATGGATGTGAGAGGTAACATGTTAAAGAGCTCTTATCTGGGGAGTCACCATTGGTTTCTGAACAATGAACCCAGTGAAAGTAAATAGTAATTCAATGATGATTGTAATCTGTAAGAATTAATGTTACTTCATCTACATTTTGTTAACCCTACCAAATGTGAAAGAACAAGGTGGAATGATGGTCTTATTGCAACAATAGTTTTTTGACTAAAAAAGAAGAAAAAATAAGAAATTAGGAAGTCTGAAACGCCTCTCCAAGCGTTTCTATTCCTCTCAAGGGCATCTTCATTCCCTCAATCCCCCAGGCTTACAAATTTCATTTATCTCTCAGTCAATAAGCACTCATTAAGCTCTTACTGTGTGCCAGGTAGTGTGCTAAGCTCTCAGGATATAAAAGGAGGCAAAATACAGACTCTGGAATCAAAGATCTCACAATCTAATGAGGAAAACAAAAGCAAATGAATATATACAAACTAGTAATAATTACGGGATAAATTGCTGTGGTTGAGTGTTTACAGTGGATTCTGACTTTTGTGACCACAGTTAGGGTTTTCTTTGAAGAAGCACTGGAGTGGTTTGCCCACTCCTTCTCTAGCTTATATTAATAATGAGGAACTGAAACAAACAAGATTAAGTGACTTGCCCAGGGTCACAAAGCTAGTGAATGTCTGAGATCTAATTTGAATTCAGATCTTCCTGACTCAAGGCCCAAAGCTCTATCAACTTTTCCATCTAGCTACAAGATGAATAGGAAATAATTAAATGACAGATGCACTAAATTAAGAAGGTTTGGAAGAAGCTTACTATAGAAGGGGACATTTTGGTTAGGAGATGAAGGAAGCCAAAGGGTAGAGATGAGGAGGGTTGATATTCTAGTCATGATAGACAGTGAGGGAAAATGCCCAGAGCTGAAAAATGGATTGTCTTATTAGTGGAACTACAAGGGAGTCAGTGTTAATATAATCAAAGAATATGTGGCAGCAAGTAAGGTATAGGAAGATTAGAAATGTAGCGATAAGTATGTGACGAAGGACTTGGAATACCAACAAAAAGACTTTTACTTTTTGATTATCAAGGTGATAGGGAACCACTGTAGGTTATTGTCTATGGGATAACATAACTTAGGAAGCAGTAAGGTGGTGTAAGTGGATAGAGTGCTGTGCCAACCGTTGTGAAGACTCTTCTTCCTGAGTTCAAACCTGGCCTCAGATACGTACTAGCCATGTGACTGTGGGCAAGTCATTTAAGCCTATTTGCCTGACTATCCCCATCTGTAAAATGAACTAGAGAAGAAAATGGCAAATAGCTTCAGTATCATTGCCATGACCTATACTTTAGGTGAATAACTTCAAAAGTTGTATGGAGAATGGATTAAAATTGTGAGAGATTTGATGCAGGCAGACACATGAGCAGATTGTTACAATAGTGCAAAGATGAGATAACAAATCCTTGATCTAACGAAGAAGCCTTATCTTAAGAGAAAGAGGGTATATTTGAGAGATATTGCAAATGCCAAATTTATAGTCCTTAGCATCAGGATGGGTAAAGGGAGTAAGAGATAGATAGGAGTCTAAGAAGACAACTAATCTGCAAGCCCAGGGGATTGGGAAAATGATGATGCTCTTGAGAACAACAGAAAAGCTTGGATAGGTGTTTTCTTTTGGGGAGTTATAATGAGTTAAGTTTTGGACATGTTGAGTTTAACGTGTCTAATGTACATCCAACTTAAGATGTCTTAAAAGTAGTTGGAGATGTGAGATTAAAGTAGGTAAATGATTGCAAATTATATATATATATATATACATATATATATATATATATATATATATATATATATATATATATATATATATATATATATATGGATTTGACCATGAAAAGATCACCAGTAACTTTAGGGAGATAAATTTTATTGGAAAGGTGGGGTCAAAAGCCACCTTGTTGGTGGATAAAAAAAAGGAGTGAAAGCTCTTGATTAGAGAAATATATATTAAAAGAAATATGAGGTACCATTCCCCATCTATCAGACCAGCTAACATGACAGAAAAGGAAAATGATAAATGTCACAAGGGAATATAGAAAAGGCTGGAGGGAAGACTAATGCCAGGTTGCTAGATTTTTGAATTGGTTCAACAATCCTGGAGGACAATTTGGGACTGTTGACCCGTCCTGCAGGCCAAACAGACATGGGTGACCGAAACCGGAGAGTGCCGGGGGAGCAGGGCTCGAGGAAGGTCAAAGAGACCTGGGAACAGGATCACGAAGAGGAAGGAGACTAAAGCATAGTTGGTGTCAAGCAGTCTCTCTTTATTGCACTAGGGGAGGGTTTATATAAGCAATTACTACAAAGTCATATCCTGGGGGTGGAGTTTTTCATCTCATTGGTGCGAGCCCCTCCAGACCAAACCAAAAAAGGGCACGATTCCCTATCCCGGGTCGTATCCCCTTCTGGTTGGTTGGTGGCTGCTTAGTCTCAGACCAGGAAGTCTTTCTAGCGCTGAGCTGGCAGAGCCACGTCAGCAGGTCAGGACTTCCTAGTACTCTCTTCCCCCCAGGAAGGGCATTGGTCCATTGTGCCCCTGACAACTAAGAAGAAGGAGAAGATAGTAGCTGACAATTCAGTCTCCAGTCTCCGGCAGACTGTGACCAAAATTTATAAAGTTACGCATACCTTGTGACACAATAATACCACTACTAGGTCTATATCCTAGAGTTTAAAGACAGGTGCAAGGATCTATATATACAAAATGTTTGTAGCAGTTCTATTTGTGGTGGCAAAGAATTAGAAACTGAGGAGATGCTTATATGAGAAATGGCTGAACAAGTCGCAACATTTGAATGTGGTAGAATACTATTGTACTAAAAGGAAGTATAATGGGAATAGTTTCAGAAAAATCTGGGATGACTTACAGGAATGGAGACCAAGTGAAGTAAAGAGAACCAGGAGATCATTTTACAGAGTAACAGGCATATTCTAACAATGATCAGCTGTGAAAGACTTAGCTACACTGATCAATACAATGCTATCTACCTCCAAAGGGAAAGCAAATGAAATGTGAGTAAAAATTGAAATAGGATGATTTCACTTCCTTATTTTTTTTATAATCTTTCTTTTTTTACAGATTGTAAAAATGTAATATAATCTTACTTTTCCTTTTCCTTTTTCATTCTTTTTAAATTTCTTTTTTATTAATTTGTTTTCAAATTAATATGATCATTTTCATAAGTCTTAGATTTTCTCCCCCTCCCTAATCCCTATCTCCCCCCTCCCTCCCCAAAATGACATTCAATCTTATATCTTACATTAAATACATTTTCACCTTAGTCATGTTGCATAGAAGAATTAAAATGAACGGGAGAAACCATGAGAAAAAACAAAACAAAATGTAACATAAGAGAAAATACTCTGCTTCATTCTGCAATCCAATTCCATAGATCTTTGTCTAGATGTGGAAGGCATTTTGCCTCAAGAGTCCATTGGAGATATTTTAGGTCCTTGCATTGCTGTGAAGGGCTAAGTCTACCAGAAAAATTCCACACACACTGAGGTTGTCAGTGCAGACAATGCTTTCCTGGTTCTGCTCCTTTCATTCAGCATCAATTCGTAAAAGTCCATCCAGACTTTTCTGAAGTCTTCCTGTTCATCATTTCTTATAGGACAATAGTATTCCATTACATTGATATACCACAACTTGTTCAACCATTCCCCAATGGATGGGTATTCCCTTGATTGCCAGTTCTTGGCTACCACAAAAAAGAGCTACTATAAATATTTTTGTACATCTAGGACCCTTTCCCATTTTTATGATTTCTTTGGGATACATTCCTAGAAGCAATATTGCTGCATCAAAGGGTATGCACATTTTTGTAACCCTTTGAGCATACTTCCAAATTGCTCTCCAGAGTGGTTAGATTAGCTCACAGATCCACCAACAACGAATTAGTGTTCCAACTCTCTCATATCTTCTCCAACATTTATTATCTTCCTGTTTTCTCATGTTAGCCAATATGATAAGTGTGATGCGGTACCTCAGAGATGTTTTGATTTGCATCTCTCTAATCAATAGGGATTAAGAGAATTTTTTCATGCGACTATAAATAGTTTTAATTTCTTCCTCTGAAAACTGCCTGTTCATTTTCTTTGACTATTTATCAATTGGGGGATGACTTGTATTCTTGTAGATTTAACTCAGTTCTCTATATATTTTAGAAATGAATCCTTAATGATAGACATAGGTTGCAAAAATTTTTTCCCAGTTTTCTGCTTCCCTCCTAATCTTGGTTGCATTGGGTTTGTTTGTACAAAAACTTTAAAATTTAAGGCAATCAAAATTATCCATTTGGCATTTCATAATCCTTTCTGTGTCTTAACTGGTCATAAATTTCTCCATAAATCTGAAAAATACAGGATTCCTTGCTCACCTAATATGTTTATAGTATAAGTCTTTATACTTAGATCATGTATCAATTTGGACTTTATTGTTGTGTATGGTGCCAGGCCTTGGTCTATGCCCAATTTCTTCCACACTGTTATCCACTTTTCCCAGCAGTTTCTGTCAGTCAGTGAATTGTTATTCCAGAATCTGGAGTTCTTGGGTTTATCATACAGTGAGTTGCTATATATATTGATCACTGTATGTCTTGAGTACGTAATCTATTCCACTGATCTATCCCACTATTTCTTAGACAGTACCAAGTGGTTTTGATGATTGCTGCTTTATAATCCAATTTGGTATCTACTAGGGCTAGGCCACCTACCCTAGAATTTTTTTATTAGTTTCTTTGATATTCTCGACCTTTTATTCTTCCAGATGAATTTTCATATTATTTCTTTCTAGCTCTAGAAAATAATTTTCTGGTAGTTTGATTAGTATGGCACCAAATAAGTAAATTAATTTAGGTAGAATTATCATTTCATTATATTAGTTTGGCCTACCCACCAGCAACTGTTTTTCCACTTACTTTATTTGTATAAAAAGTGCTTTGTAATTGTGTTCATATAGTCCTTGGTTTTTTTTGGGCAGGCAGAATACCAGATATTTTAAAGTGTCTTACTGTAGCTTTAAAAAGGATTTCTCTTTTTATCTCTTGCTATTGGACTTTGTCAGTAATATATAGAAATGCAGATGATATCTGGGGGTTTACCTGCAATTTTGCCAAAATTGCTTATTATTTTATGTAAAAAAGCTTGATTCTCTAGGTTCTCCAAATACATCATCATATCATCTACAAAGAGTGAGAACTTAGTTCTTTCTTTGCCTGTTTTAATTCCTTCAATTTCTTTTTCTTCTCTTATTACTAAAGCTAACATTTCTAGTACCATATTGAATAACAGTGGTAATAATGAACATCTTTGTTTCACCTCTGATCTTACTGGAAATGCATCTGGCTTATCTTCATTACATATAATGCTTGCTGATGATTGTAGGTAGATATTGCTTATTATTTAATGGAAAGTTCCATTTATTCCTATGCTCTCCAGTCTTTTCAATAGAAATGAGTGTTGTATTTTGTCAAAAGCTTTTTCTGCATCTATTGAGATAATCATATGGTTCCTGTTAGTTTTATTATTGATTTGATCAATAATACTGACAGTTTTTTCTCATATTGAACCAGCCCTGCATTCCTGGCATAAATCCTATCTAATCATAATGTATTATTCCTATGATATGTTGCTGTATTCTATTTACTAATATTTTATTTAAAATTTTTACATTTATATTCATTAGATATATTGATCTATGATTTTCTTCCTCTTTTTGCCTCTTCCTGGTTTAGATGTCAGAACCATATTTGTATCATAAAAGCCATTTAGTAGGACTCCCTCTTTGCCAATTTTCCCAAATAGTCTATATAGTATTGGAATTAACAACTCTTTAAATGTTTGATACAATTCATTTGTAAATCTATCTGGCTCTGGAGATTTTTTCCAGCAGTTCATGGTTGTGTTCTTTAATTTCTTTTTCTGAGATGGGGTCATTTAAGTATTATATTTCTTGTTCCATTAATCTGGGCAATTTATTTATTTATTTCTGATTTGGTATTTACTTGGGAGTTTTCAATTTGTCCTTTTTCTAGCTTTTTCAGCTACATGCCCAAAGCACTGATCTCCTCTTTCTCCATTTTATTCATGTAGGCATTCAAAGATATAAAACTTCCCCTAAGAACTGCTTTTGTAACATCCCATAAATTTTGGTAAGTAGTTTCATTATTGGCAGTCTCTTGAATGAAGGTATTTACTGTTTCTATGATTTGTTGATTAGCCCACTCAATCTTTAGGAAAAGTTTATTTAGTGTCCTATTAATCTTGGTCAATCTTTCCTTAGCCTTTTATTGCATATAATTTTTATTGCATCATGATCTGAGAATGTGCATTAACTTTGTCTGCCTTTCTGCACTGGATTGTGAGGTTTTTATGCCCTAGTACATAATCAAATTTTGTATATGTGTCATGTACCACTGAGAAAAAGATATGTTCCTTCCTATCCCCATTCAGTTTTCTCCAGAGATCTCTCATGTCTTCCTTTTCCAGAGTTCTATTCACCTCCTTAATTTCTTTCTTGTTTATTTTAAGGTTAGAGTTATCAAGTTCAGAGAGGATGCGGTTGAGGTCCCCCACTAGCATGGTTTTGCTGTCTAGTTCTTCCTGTAACTCCCTTAACTTCTCTTCTAAGAATCTGGATGATATACCACTTCATGCAAGTCTGTTTAGCAATGATATTGCTTTATCATCTATGGTGCCTTTTAGCAGGATAGAGTTTTCTTCCTTAATCTTTTTTGATTAGATCTATTTCTGCTTTTGCTGAGATTAGGATTGCTAAAACTGCTTTTTTTACATCAGCTGAAGCATAATATATTCTGTTACAACCCTTTATCTTTACACTGTGTGTATCCCTCTGTTTCAGATATGTTTCTTGTAAACAGCATACTGGTGAATTATGGTTTTTAATCCATTCAGCTATCTACCTTCATTTTATGAGAGCATTCATCCCATTCATATTCACAGTTATGATTATCTGTGTCTTTCTTTCTATCTTATTTCCCCCTGTTAATGCTTTTACTTCTCACTTATCTTCTACAATACAGTTTTAATTTTTGACCACTACCTACCCCAGTCTTCCCTCCCTTCTGTCAGGTCCCCTCCCTTTTATTCCCCTTTCCTTTTAATGCTTCTTTCCTCCCTTTTAGCTTCCCTTCCCTTTTCTTTCCCCTCCTACTGTCTATAGAGCTAGTTGGATTTCTATAAGTAACTAAGTTTGTTGTTCCTTCCTTGAACCAAATTAGATGAGAGTAAATCTCAAACAGTGCTCCTCTCCTTCCCTTCTTTCCCTCTACTGTAATATGTTTTTGTGCCTCTTCCTGTGATGTAATTTACTTTTTTCAGCCTCTTCTTCACATCTCCCATTACAATTCCTTTGCATGGTTAAGTCACATTGTTATCATCACATCATTTAATTCATACTCCCTCCCTCTACCTATGTATATCCCTTTTAAATATCATAATAAGCATACAGTTCTCAAGATTAACAAGTGTCATCTTTCCTTTAAGAGATGTAAACAGGTTACACATATAGAATAACAAGTTTTTTTCCCTGTTTAACTTTGTATGCCTCTCTTGAGACATATATTTGAAGATAGAGTTTTCTATTGAGCTCTGACTTTTTCATCAGGAAGGTCTAGAAATCCCTTATTTCATTGAATGTCCATCTCCTTGACTGAAATATTATGCTCAATTTTTTGGGGTAATTGATCCTTGATTGTAGTTCAAGCTCCTTTGCCTTATGGAGTATCATATTCCAATTCCTCTGATCTTTTCATGTAGAAGCTGCAAGGTCCTGTGTGATCCTGACTGTAGTTCCTTGATATTTGAATTTTTTTTTATGGCTGCCTGCAGTATTTTCTCCTTCACTTGATAGGAAGTGAATTATTTTCTTTGGCAAGTCTGCATTTTGCCTGTCACTCCACACCATATTCTAAATAACAACCCCTGAGATTTGGACACATTGGAGTGCGGAGAGGATCAAGAATGTGTTCTCAAAAGGATATGGGTCAAAGGGAGTGGGAGAGAGTATCTGAATGCTATTAGCTGAGGGAGAAGGGTGAAAAAAAGGGTTCATGGCTATTGGCCTTATTTTTTTTCCTGTGAAATATGAGATAAGACTCCTAGATGAGAGAGTTGGAAGAAAGAATAGTCTTGGAAGGTTTGAGAAGATATGAGAAGCTTTGGAAAAGCTGCTGCTAAGCAAGTGGTATAGTGCCAGAACTTTAAAAAGTGCCTTAGCACTAGGCATTTAATAAATATTTATTGAATGTTATGGGAGGTCTAGAATGATTGCCAAGCAGTGGTCTTAGTCCAATTGAGGTTGTTTAACCTAAATTTGTAGTAGACCCAGGCAGAACAGTTCTGTGATTTTTCTCTACCATCATTCTGCTGCTTTTGTGTACGAATGAAGTAGGAGGATGGTAGTGGTCATCAAAGTTACGGCTTGGCAGGATGTAAATGGCATTATGACAGGCAGTGGGGTAGGAACTCAAGGGAGCTAGACAGTGCAGAATTGAACTAGTTTTTTAAAGATTCAATGAGTGGAAAAGAGTGGAGTGCAAGTAGTGCTAGAGTGTTGGTCTGGGAGAATTGAGGGGTCAAGTGATTGGAGATCATAGCATGAATGAAGAGAGTTGGGCTTGGTAAGATAAACTAGAGGGAGAGATAGAAAGTCAATGGATTTTGGTCATAAATTGAGATTTAGAATTCACGGATATGGAAGTAGTATATTTGTAGATGATGGCAAAATCAAGGGTATGGAAATTTTTGTGGGCTACTGAGGTTGGGTAGAGGAATGGTTCATGGCACATGAGTATATTGAGGAACAAAAGGTTTAGGGTATTTGAGGGAGAGACTATATATACATATATACACACACATATATACATATATGTATTTTTATTCTATTTTTAAAATTAACTCTGCATCCAGAGAAAGAATTGATAAAAGAACTATGTATAGAATAATTTTACACATTAACACACATATATGTGTGTATATGTGTGTATGTATAAGTATATACCTATTTGTATTTAATAATAGCCATCTCAAGAATGGGGGGAGATAAAAAGGAAAAAAAAGTTTACATGATTATTTTGTTGTCTATTTGAAAGGAATAGTGAGTTCTGCATAGTTGATTTGCAATTTCAAGTTCAATCATCTTTATATATACATATCTATATCTCTCTCTCTGTATATATAACCTCTCTCTCTCTCTCTGTCTCTGTCTCTGTCTCTCTCTCTCTCTCTCTATATATATATATATATATATATATATATATATATATATATATATATATATAACTATATCTATCTATCTATATCCATATATATTATGCTATGGAAATGCTTGCTTTATTGCATAAATTAAAAATAAAATAGAAATTTTAAAAATTGGCACCAGAGTATGAATTACCCAATAAGTTTCTACACATCAATCAAATAAATGGTGTCTTGAATTGCTTTCTGGTTTACCTGGTTAATTTTTAAGTTCATGAAGCCCCTGCCCTTTTCCATGTGTCCATGCAGCAGGTTGTTTGGTATCACTGTTGATCTCAAGAAGGTAGTTGTTTCTTCCATCAAGAATTTCTTCCAGACTCCTTGCCATAAACCCCATTTGGTTTGCTTTTAGTAGTACTGAGGGAGTAAAGAAATGTCTTTAGGAAGTGGAAGAAAAAGGAAAGGAGAAAGAGGATTAGTGTGCCCTGGTCATTCAATCTATTAGATGATGCTACCCCAGAAGAATCATTTTCTTTAGCAAATCAGTGTCTTGCCTTTCACTCCACACCATATTCTAAATAACAACCTCTTAGATTTGCACAAATTGAAGTGAGGAAAGGATCGAGAATGTGTACTCCACTGGGATATGTGGAAAGGTATGAAATGAGGGGTCAAGGGGCTTCGGCTTTGTGGTGCATCTTTAACATGAGAAATAGAGATGATGCTGGTCTGATTGGAAAAGGGGTTTCCTATTTAGCAAACCCAACTTTTTTTCCCCTTCTAAGGAATCTGGGCCCTAAGGGTATTGAATTAAAATGGGTGTGTTTCTGTGTGTTTGTGTGTGTGTGTGTGTGTGTGTGTAGCAAAAAACTCACCAGGATATGAGAAAGATTTGTTTTTTCAGCAATTGAAAATTATTTTACCTTTCAAGAAAAATCTAACTGGGGTGGGGAGTCTCCAGGCCACATGCTGTCTTCTGTGCTGTGGTGACGGCTTTTTGACTGAGTCCAAGTTTTACAGAAAAATCCTTTTTTTAAAGGGGATTTGTTCCATGAAGTTTGGATTCAGGTTAAGGGTAGCACTTGAGGAACTAAAGTGTCACATGTGATCCCTAGGCTGCAGGTTCCTCATCCTTGAAACTATAGGCTGAAATCAGAAATGTTGAAAACTCTGGAAAGATGGTGGAGGGGTTATATCATTTTTATCGGCAATTATGAAAATGTTTCCTATGTTTTTAAATTTGGTTATTGACTTCTATAAGTCCTCATATGTTTTGATGTGTGTTTAACACACAGGCAAAGTGGGGAGAGGAGAAGAATGTCCAATATTCTAGATATGCATTGCTACCTTTAGTACTTTGATGAAATCTTAGCATTTTTTTCTGCAGTTGAAATCTTGATATGTACTCAGATTTTTACAGACTTGACTGGGGCAACCTTGACTGGGGGCAGAATGAGCTGAAAGATTCCCACATGTCCTAAGGGAAGAATTCTTCTGTTTGTACCATACCATGGGGTTGCTGGTCCATGGAACCAATTATTCACTCCTCTAATGGGCTGTAGATTTTTTTTTCCTATATAGCTGACCTGTCAACTATTTAACTTCCCTTCTTCCATTGGTTTAAAAAAAAGGTTGCATTATATTTACTTTCCACCTCTTATAACTAACCTCAAGTCCATTCCAACACCCATCTCTATACCTTAGAATGTCCAAAGCCTGAAGAGGAGAGGAATGGAGGGTAAAGTACTATTTCTGGGCTTATGGGACTACTTTTAAAATGCTAAATATTTCCTCTGTTCTGATGAGTTAGGATTCCATCCCAATTTCAACAGTGATTTTTCCCCCCTCTGGCATTTCCTATCTTGGTTTGCAGACTCTCCGTACCACACATGATAAGTGATATGAGGTGTGGTCAGCAATTTTTTCCCATTTCCTCAGTAATGACCTGAATGCAAAGACCCATACAATGAAATTGTGGTTATCTGGGAACTAAAATGCAGACATTCGGTCTAAGCCGATGATAGAGTTTTGTAAATTCTCAGCCAAGCTTTCATTGGGTGGCTGACAGCTGGAGATAATGCAGAGCCCTGCTGCTGCTGCAGAAATACAGACTCCAGTTTATCTCATCTCAATTCCATCCTCCTCCCCATGTCTAAACAGGCCTCCTGTTACTGTCATTTTTATAGGTCATCAGATGAAAGGGTTTCTAACCTCACAAAAAATTTGTATTCCCTTTCACCTAATACATTTTCATGGTTCCCTTCTTCGTATGAGAGTGACTTCAGAAGGCATCAGCTAGATATCTAGTTATTGCCAAACCTGTATGTTTGAACTCATCACAGGTATGCCTATACCTGAAGGTAATTTGCCAGTTTGGACAAATGCATTCAATGGGACACAAACTTGGAGTCAGAATGACCTAGGTTAAAATCCAATTTCATTTACCTCCTAGGTGTGGTACTTTGGGCAAGTAAATTACTTAATATCTCTGTTTCTCAGCTGAGATATTGGTAGAGTGCTTATCACGGGCCCTGACCCATTAGCTATTATTTTTATTATGAGGATATTTTCTTCCCACAGTAGGATATCTTCAGTTTCATATGGACATAACAGAATGGAGTTAATTCAAACATACTAGAGATAATTGATTTAATTAACACTTTACTACAGTCCTCATACTGTATGTGCATGTGCATACATACACACATGTACACACATACACACATGTACACACATACACACATGTACACATACACACATGTACACACATACACACATGTACACACATACACACATGTACACACATACACACATGTACACACATACACACATGTACACACACACAATGACAAAGTGAAAGACAATATTAGTATAGTGGA
Organism: Bettongia penicillata ogilbyi; assembly: GCA_023548195.1. NCBI lineage: Eukaryota > Metazoa > Chordata > Mammalia > Diprotodontia > Potoroidae > Bettongia > Bettongia penicillata. Next base: position 276,207 of record JAJHZJ010000296.1, on the reverse strand, counting down.
TACAGAGCTAAAGTTGAGTCTAGAAAGATCTGCTTTCAAGACCTCTTTGAATTCTCCCAGATGTATGACAAGTAGTCTCTCGGTCCCCCCAGGCAACTCTAAGACTGTGACTTAGACACATGCTACTAATCCAACCAGTTAAAGAAGTTTCAACATCAGGGGCCTCTTAGACTTACGAAATCATAGGTCTAGAGCAAAACAAAGCCACAGGATAGAGGAATGTACTAAAATCATTTCTGTACTAATCTTTGGCTCTTTTCCTGAAATGCAGATTGGATACTTGGCAAAGATACAAGATACGACTTCAGCTCTGAAACATGAACACCCCTGAGCATCAGTATGGTTACTGATGCCATATTGCTTACGCATGTTAGTTGCATTGGTACTATGTAATTAACACTCCCCCATCATATTGTTTCACCCCAAATCATGTTTTTGTTGGTACAATTAACTATAGGGAATCAATTAGCTATGCCTGTACATCATTAGCTCTTTAATTTAAGGAAAGGCATAGCAAATTAGAAAGCCAAACTACCAATAAAGTCCAAGTCAAAAAAATCCAAATTAAGGACTTCATAGGGGAAAGTACTCTGATTTTTTGACTTTGAAAGATATAGGGCTGAATCATGGCTCTGTCATCCACCTGCTTTTTAACCCTGGGCTGTTCACTTCACTTTGTCTCTTGGCATTGATTTTCTTCTTTTACAGAGGAGGAAGCTGGACAAGGTGATCTTTACAGTTAATCCCAGTTCTAAATGTAAGATTCTATTATTTGAAGACCTTAGATGAGACAAAATTATTAGCTGGCATATCAAATACAATACTAGAGTCATAGAGGAATGAGTTCAAAATTCTATCTCAGACCCTCAGTAGCTGTATGAAAACAGGTTAGATAGGTCACTATGTTTTAGCCTCAGTTTCTTCATCGCTAAAATTGAAGCAATAGCACTTAACCTCAAAGATCATGTATGGTAGCCATTAGGAAGTACCTTGAAAATCTTAAGTCGCAGTATGAAGGTGATTATTATCATTAATATTAGATAAAGGTTGGGTTAGGGAATCTGGAGTGCAGGGAACGGCTAAGAGAATAGTATGGACTATACTAAGTTTACTTCACGGTTTTAGTTCTCTCAGTTACTATGGTGCAAGGTAGCTGTTGCTGGTGTTGTAGTTTTAGTATGTACCCATGCTTTCACTGTGTGAGCTTCCGTGGTGCCATAGTCACAAAAACATGGACGAATACATCCACAGAATGCAAATCATTTGAGGTCAGAATGCTGTCTTCTATCTAACACTCTTTTTGGTGGCTGCTTGCTTATTGAGCCAACTACTTGATCTGCAAAGTGTTTCCTCTCCTTTCTAATTGGAACTTGAAGTGGAATTTGAAAGGTGGGAAAATATGAAGAAGATAATATTTTAAGAATAGGGAACCATGTGATCCAAGGCAATAAAATGGGAGAGCATGGAGTATGTTTTTGGGGTGGATAATTGGTTGGTTTAATTTCTTTTTTTGAAACATCTAAAGTATGAGAAGACATTTGTTGAGTGTATCATTTACTAAAATTGGCCATCATTTGTCAAGTATAGGACATCTTTAATAATCCTACAATGTGATGTTGTTTATCATTCTTACCTCTGATTATATTTTACCCCCCTATTAATTTACAGGCTCCAAGAAGTGTCTCATTAAACTTTACATTTCTCCCATCATCATCTTATAAACTTCTGCATATGTGTATTTGCAAGTATATCCATATACATATGTGTATGCATGTATATACGCACATAAAAAATATAAAACAATTATATAGGTATATATGTGTATGTGTGTGCATATATGCATATATATACAAACATACATATACAAATACACATATTTGATGAAGTCATTAATTAATTTAATAAATGAAATACTATATTATTTTCTTCCCATTTGCAGTGAAACTTGGATATATTTTTAAAAAATCTTAACTGGGCAGAAATGCCTACATGATCTTATATTGAGTGCCTCCTGATCATTTGTAAGTACAACTATATTTTGCAGCTAAGTAGTTCATTATCAATAAGAAGAGGAAGCTAATTGGGAGACATATAAACTTACAGAACCACAAACAAATGTATAGACCTATGACCCATGTCTAGGCTGGCCCATGAGTTATATGGAACATATGAAGGCAAGCTGAAATGCTAATGATGGCAGAGTATGGCTAGGTCCTGTCCTTGCATCCTGGTGAGCATAAAAATGCCATCATTCCTTGGTGGGAAAGGAGGCAAGCATCAGCTAAGTGGTACAGTGGATGAAGTACTGAGTCCTAAAGTCGGAAAGACCCAAGTTCAAATCCAGCCTGAGACAATCTTTAGCTGTGTGTCACTAGAAAGTCACTTAACCTTATTTGCCTGAGTTTTTTCATCTGTAAAGGAGAAGAAAATGGTAAATCAACCCAGTGTTTTTTCAAAGAAAACCACAAAAGGAGTCACAAAGAGCCAGACATGATTGAAAAATGACTAAACACCGTAAGCCTTCTGGTAGGGGAGATAGGACATAGTTGGATTGTGACAGTTTTCCTAAAAGAGAGAGGATGTGTGTGTGTGTGTGTGTGTTTAAGCACATATATTTTGCACGTGGATTGTGAAGTTGAGAGACCAAGTTGCATAGTGGATATAGTGTTGGATCTAGAGTCTGAAAGACTTTCATTAGAACTCTCCTTCAGACATTTAAGAGCTGTGTGCCCTTGGCCAAGTTACTTAAACTCTATGGGGCTCAGATTCTTCAGCTGTAAAATTAAGTGTCTGCACCTGATAACCTCTACCAACTCGAAATCTATGGTCCTATGAGAGAGGTTAAAATCTTAATCTGCACCTTACCAGCTGTGTAATGTGGAACAGAGGCCGCTAGGTAGCCAAGCAGATAGCGCTGGGTCCAGACTCTTACCCCGAGTTCAAATCTGACCTCAGACACTTACCAGGACAAGTCAATTAGCCTTGTTTACCTCCATTTCCTCACTTTATAAAATAAGCTGGAGAAGGAAATGGCAGCATTTTTGCCAAGAAAACCCCAATTGAGGTCAGAAAAAACTGAAAGGACTGAGTAACAAGAACAAATCTGTTATAAGTAGCTTAAATTCTTTCTGCCTCCTCTTCTCCCTCTGTAAAATGTGACAGCCTCTGAATCTCAGTCCAGCTCAAAATCTATCACTAAGTGACTCTCTACAAACATTACCTTTTGCTTTTCCCCTTTATTTCTGCATCTGCCGCTGGAGGGCTTGTTAACTTATATGTGGGCTTCAGTTTTCAGCCGTTATTGTTGATTAGAAATGCCACAGATACTAATACTTTTTATAACTACGAACATGCCCCATTAATTATCATTAGTGTGTGATGATGTTGCTGGTTGAGATTAGAGGTTACTTACCCATTTATCTACCTCTGGGAGTGAACTCAGCCCACACAGTTAACATCCAGGCTCACATGAATTCAGAGTAGAATGATTGGTGTGGGGAAAAGCTGAGAGGACTGAGAATAAGGACCCCTGGACCCGTAACAGCAGGGACACCACTTTCTCTTCTTTAGGCCTGTAAAAAACAAGGTTCGGAGGACAAAAGGGGCAAAAATGTGAATATGCATTTGCAGTGCCTAGGTTCAAAACCTGACTGTAAAATGAGGGGCTTAGTGAGGTGATTTCTAAGCTCCCTTGTAATTCTAAATCTCTTAAATGACATGAGGTCTTTAGAGATCATTCACTCATTTCCAGGTCACTTTCCTAAAAATGAACTTTCTGTTCAGTCATGTCTTATTCCTCATGCTTTCATTCGAGATTTTTGGCAAAGATACTGGAATGGTTTACCATACCCTTCCCCATGTTCTTTTTCTTTTTCCTGATAAAGAAACTGAAACTAATAAGTTTAAGAGTCTTGTCCAGGGTCACATGGCTGTGAGGCTGAATTTGAACTCAAACCTTCCTGACTCCAGGCTCAGCTCTCTAACCACTGTGCCACCTAATTGCCCCCACTATATGCTCTGAAAATAGTAGGCATTTAACAAATAGATGGGTTGATGTGCTGATCACATGTTTGATGAATTTTCAAAGAGGTTTGAAACCTTAAGGCTTAAAATAGCTGTGATATTTTATATTCTAAATTCTATATCTGTGATGCATTCAGAATGTAGAGACCTAAAAAGTGGTTGTTATCTGATAGAAATGTCATTAATGTAATCCTAATGATAGACACTTTTATAACTTCTCTTATAGCAAAAACCCTCACTTCTGACCCCACGACCCAAGACCTGCTTATTCTGTATTGGAACCTAATGAGAAATTACCCAGAATAAATCTTGACTATAAGAAGAATGGACAGTTTATTGTTACCTTGAGGGTTTTAAAGTTCTCCTGATGAAACTGTCTGGTAAATATTCAATGTAAGTGATTTACTTTGTTAGAAGATTTATAAGGGAAAGATTTCAAAAGTACTATACTCTGTCAAAAGTTTCTTAAATTAATTGAATCTTGAATCCTAAAAATGAAAAATGAGTTGGCTTAAATTATAGTATCAATTAGTGAGGGCCTGTTGTTTCCCTGTTAATTTTCATAGTAAGAGACTAATAAAATTATTCCCTTTTATATGCTTCTTCTGATATGACATCTTTTATATGCTTCTTAACTAACTTTCATTAGCAGAAACAGCTGAACTTGGCATTAAAAAAAAAGTTGAAAAGGGCTCGCTTTGAAGGACTATTTACAAAACTTCTGAATATCTCATCCCTTGAATGAGGCTTGTGTCTACATTAATGAAAAGCCTGTGAATGTGATCTTTCATTAAAATGAACTCAACAAGTATGTAGTACTAGGTATCAGGCAGGAGCACCAGGGGATAGCAGTTAGAGAGTTGTTACTGAAATTAGGAAGACCTCAGTTTAATTCCCGTCCCTGACTGTGCAACTGTAAGCAATTTACTTAAATCTCAATATCCTCAGGTAAACCTCTATGACTATAAGTGGCAGAATAGTTGTCTCCCTGCATCGGGTGACCTTGGACAAGTCACTCAAATTCCATTGGCCTCGGTTTCTTCTTTGCTACTAGACTATGATGACTTTTTCCAGAGAGCATGAGGCTGATGACTTTGTGCCCCTCTGACTCATTTGATCCAACTCATGAACAAGTGAAGACATCACCCCACAATGTTATTGGTCGTCTTCTTAAAATGAAGGATGCAGGACAATATCAAATGAGGAGTCTGTCCTCGATGGTGTCTGATGTCTTTTTTCAGCATAAGACTGAAAAACCTCAGGATTTCCTTTCCCAGAAATGCAGCCTGCCTCAGTGGAACCCCAGATCTGGACAAAAAAAATAAACAATCACAAAATGTCAGTCGTGAGGATACATGCTGAGGGTTGAAGGATAAAAATGAAACCTTTCCTGCCTTCAGAGAGATTACATTCTACTGGGAACAATGTAACTGGTTCACAGTTATGCAAATGGCAGATACTTTGAAGGAAAGGCCACTCCCTCAAATTATTTGCAGTTTACTTATTTCTTTCTTGAAGAATATATACATATTTATACATATGCATATATACATATATATTCATATTTATACACATACAAAAATATATATGCATAATTCTAGAATATATATGCATATATAACATGTATAACAATATATGTATATAGATACACATACATACATATACATACACACACACACACATAGACACACAGTATCACCACCACCATCAGAACTAAGCCATGAAGGAAGAGAATGCAAGAAAATTCAATTTTAAGAGCATTTACTAATCACCAACCATATACTAGGTGTTATATGGGCACTAGGATGACAAAGACAATGATGAAATAGAGTTTGTCTTCAAGGAGTTTACGTTGTACCTTGAGGAAACAACATATTTGCAAACAAGTGGTCTAGAGGTGGAGAAATAGCATTGACAATGTGTTTAATTATGAAAGTCAAAAATAGTTAATTCTAGGCATGGGGATGGCCATGTGGTGTTTAGTGAATAGAATGCTAGGTCTGGTGTCTAAAAGGTCTGGGTTCAAATCCTACCTCAGATATTTACTAAATGGGTGACCCTGAACAAGTCAGTTAAACTCTGTTTGTCTCCATTTCCACCACTGTAAAATTTATTATTTTAATAACAGCTTCTAATTAATTTAACTGGTAGAATTCAAGTAATAGTAGTGTCTACTTCACAGGATTGGTGTAAGAATGGATCAAATGGCATGATATTTATAAAGTATTTTGCAACCCTTTAAGTTCTGTAGAAATTTTATCTATTATTTTGCTGCTATAGCTGTTGCTGTAGTTGTCATATGGGCCTTGCTGCAGGCATACCCTCTATAATACTTACCTGCCCATTATAAGAAAATTGGGTAAGAAATGGTGCTATTGATCCCTGCGTCCCCCTGTTACATGGGCTTATTTCAAAAAACGTTTTTAAACATGCTGTAAAATACCCTGAAGTCTTTGTATTATGGGATATTGTTTTCTTATAAAGAAATCAAAAAGGAATTCCTAAGTGATTTCATTAATTCATTTATAAATGTATGCATTCAACCATCTCTCTATTCATTCAATCATAGAATATTGGGAACCCAAAATATTCAGAAAATTGCTCTACATGCTTGAGCAGTTATAAAATTTATATAATGTATGGCACATCCCCTGGTAAGACCCCAGAAGCATTGTGTCCTTTGAAATCCCATCTATTTACCGGCAAACAGTATGCTATGGAGGAGAGGACACTGTGTTTTCAATGAGAAGACTTGAGTCCATAGTGGGCCTTGCCACTTAATTACTATCTGTATGATGCTGGGCAAATTAACGAGCCTCCCTGAATCTTAATGGACTCATCTGTAAAAAGGACAAGATTGAAGGATATGATCTCCAGTGTACTTTTCAATTGTAAATCTAGAATCCTATACTTTTTTAGTGTCTATTAGGAAATGAATATGAGGTTTGACAGAGCACCATACAAATTTGATGAGACATCAGTAGATCACTTCATGTGACCTGGCATTACTGACTCCTGTATTGGTCATGTGGACAATCACATCACCACCAAGACAGAAATTACCATAGAATTACAGAATTATACAGCTAGAAACAATCTTGGGGCTTATTTAAAATAATTGATATTTGAACCAGTTGCCTTTATAATTCTCCAATCCTCACTCAACTTTTCTTAAAAATCTCAATTTAGAGGGAACCTGCTGCCTCTTAAGATCTTGCTAATTAATCATAGCTAATAATTACTAAAATTTATGTGACTCTTACTATGTACCAAGCCTTATTCCAAGCACTTAAAAATATTCATCTCATTTTTCAGAATTTTGAGTGTTTATTTCATTTTCCTTAAATCAAGTCTAATTTTCCCTCTTTGTCAGTTTCCTCCTTTGCTCAGTTCTCTTGTGCCAAGCAGACTACATGTAATCTCTCTTGAGTATTTAAGTTCTTGATTCCACAAAGCCATTACATTCCCCAAGTTACCTTTTCTCCAGACCTAATATTTTAAATTGCATCAAATAATCTTCACATGACACCTGGGATCTCTTATCATCCTCTTTGGCCCTCTCTGGCCTTTTCTCAAATTATAAAACACCTTACAAAGCTGTGCTATTCCAAATTAAATGCCATCTCTTCCAAATGGTCTACCTAGAGCAATAAACAGATGAACTGTTAGCTCCCTAGTTCTAGATACTAAGCCCCTCTCATTTCATCCTTTCTTGAAAGCCCAAGATTATTTGTGTGTTTTAGACACTGTATCACACGGTTGGCACATAGTTAGCTTCTAGTCCAATAACCTCCACCCCATCCCCCTTTGTTTGTACATTACTATCTAATCATTTGTGGTTTCATGAAGTATTGTAGTGGAACCATTTCAAAGACTTCAGGGTCAGATCACCTCTAATCTAAGAATAAACATTTATTGAGGTTGACACCTCTCATGAAGCAGGCCAAGTTCCAAGAGGAACCAGTAGCTTCAGTAAAAGCAAGATAGATTTTTATAGGGTAATGATGCAATTATATAGCCGATATTATGAATATTAAAAAGGCAGGAGGAGTTTGTGAAAGGATTAATAGGGGAAGGGTCCCAGCCACAATAGAGCTGCTCATATGTTGACCTACAATGCATACAGAAAACCCATTTGATGGGGTATGTGTGTATGAAAATGATATTCTAATAAGTCTTTCTATGTCATAAGTTCACCTGATGCATAGCTTTTGCTGTTACTGCGCAGGTGCTTACTTTGGGAAATCTGCTTCTATTGTTTTGGGGTGCATATCCTGTTTGGGTATGCTGCTGGTTCTGCTTTCTGATTGACTGAGTGAATAGTGTGGTCCTGCCTGAGACTAGATGAATGTGGTTGTGGATGAGTGAATGGACATGTCTGCTGTTTCTACGGGAAATATGAGGAATGGGTTTGGGAACAGTGGCTATCTAGAGGCAGTGGCTGGGATCCCATCACATGGACATACCTGCTGTTGCCGGGAGAAATATGAGTTCATGGACATACCTGTTGTTCTAGTAAGCAGTGAGGCATAAATTAAGAAGTTAGGATATTGAATGTGGTGAGGGGTGAAGTGAGTGCCTAGATAGGTGCAGTGGGCCTGCCATTCAATGGGGCCTATAAGGATGTTAGAACACTGAGATTGGGGGGAACTTTATTAGGACTTCATCAGTCATACATCCCTTATTGTGAAATGTCTATTCTTGTTGTAGAAAGAGCTAAGGAATCCACAGAATTGAAGCTTAATCAGTATTTTTATTGCATCTTTTAATAGTTGAGGACCTATATTCTCCCCCCAACCAATTATCCTTTTCATCATATTCTTTACCACTGATGACTCTCCATCCCCCTACCCACAATGGACAAATTTTTTTTGTTATGTTTATATCATCAGATTTATATTTTTGATTAAAGCAAAAGTTAACTAAAATATTGCGGGTCAATCTCTTCTCTAGCGTACTTGGAGATAAAAGAGCAGGAGACAATTTCTGTAAAGTGGACAAAAATGGCTAAGCACATATCATCAATACTGTTGTCTTCTTTGTTGAGTTTTATAGCATTGATTACTTTGTAAAATGTAGAGGAAGAATCTTTGTCCCACAATTTTGATCTTTAGGAATTCAGAAGGTCTAATATCATGAAGGGAACTGAGAAGTTACCATTAAAGATACTTTAAGAGGTGCACAGTGTCCTTTCTATGAAGAAATGGATGAAATCCATGAGATCTGCCTCAGATGAAATGTAGGAAGGAGATGGCATGTTCTTCAGATTTAAATCCATGACCTATAGTAGATTAATGATCATAACTCCTCACCCTTACCAAAACTTGCACAAATTTTAAAGAACTTTGAAAAACATTGTTTCATTTAAATCTCACAAGATGGTGCCCCAGGCATGTAGTCAGGAAGACTCATCTTTCTGAGTTCAAATCTGAAGAGAGGCACTTACTAGCTGTGTGACTCTGGGTAAGTCACTTAACCTTGCTTGTCTCAGTTTTCTCATCCTTAAAATGAACTGAAGAAGGAAAAGGCAAACCCCTCAGTATCTTTGCCAAGAAAACTCCAGATGGAGTCATGAAGTGTCTGACAGCACTAACATGACTGAAAACCAATAGCAGCAACTACAGCATCTGGGGGATGCAGTCAGGATAGATATTATCACCCCCATTCTAAGGACACCAGAGATGGTGCAGGTTTTCAACCTGTACAAGCATACTTGTTTCTTCCCTTTTGTCCTCTTCTTTTTTATCCAATGAACCATAAAGTTTTACTAATTTCTGAGATCTCTTCTGAGATCACATAGCTTCTTCCTTAGTTTTGCTCCTCACAAGCTCTCATTCAGATTGTTATCATTGTCTCCTAATTAGTTTTGCCTGCCTTTTAGTTTCCACACTCTCTAATCTGTCTTTCATGCAATTGGCAAGGTAGTTTTATTGAGCAGGATTGGTCATTTGAATTTCCTTCTCGAAATTGTTTGGTGGTTTCTTATTGTCTCTAGAATAGAATAAAAAAAAAAAATCAAGTTGGCATGTATGGCCCTCTAGGAGGTCCTGACATCTACCTTTCCATTTTTTTTCTTGTTTCAGTAAATAAATTAAAAATGGATTGAAGTCTATTCTCCATATAAGACACTTCATCTCAGGTTTAATGGGATGGGACTGGGAGAAGATGTATAATTTTACCAGTTACACTATCTTAGTAAATATATTTAGGTTGATCAAAGTTTGCTAAATGCCTAATAAATATAGGTAAATATTGCAGGTAACTTATAGGTATATATTCTAGTGGGAATTTATGAAACACATGTTTAGGCTTTCAAACACACATATCTTCAAGTAATCACTACATGCCATGGGAGAACCAGTCTGTCATCAGTCTTTTAGTCTTTATTTCATAGCATTATCCTTTTATGTGTAGGAACCAAACTGACTATTCTGTATCTGATTCATATTTGTTATCTAGTTAACTTTTCAATTCCTTCCTTGTCCCTACCCTCACCTTCCTGAAAATTAGTTGAGTTAGAGCTCAAAATGCAATGGTTCCCCAGAAATCTTAGTTGCTGAATGAAACTGATGAAGTGGGGAGCCTACTTCCCCTATTGAAAAGACATATTTGGGCAGAGTCAATATGGCAGAGTAAAAGCAGGGATTTCCCTGAGCTCTCTCCCCCAATGCCCTCCAAATAGCTATAAAAATGATTGTAAACAAATTCTAAATTCTAATTCAAACTATAAAACCCATAAAATGAAAGAGTGAAACAAATCCACTGCCCAAGATGAGCTGGAAAGTCAATAGAAAGTATATATCACATTGGGCAGGGAGCAGAATGCACTCCAGCATGGAGTGCACTGGCACAAACAGGTCAAAATCAGACTCAGGGGACTGAATCATTGGCATCTGGGGCAGTTTCCAGACTTATGAACCCACAAATGCCAAAAAATCAGTGGGAAAACTGTGTGGGATCTGGGTGAAAAAGGAGCACATGGCCTGGCCTGGTCTGGCCCCAGCTGCACAGCAACCGGAGTGGTGGTGGTGGCAGCAGCAGCAATGGCAGAAATTGCTTCCAGAGCTCTGGGCCCACAGATGATGGGGGAACAAGCAACTGATACAAAATCCCTGAAGCCTGGGTCAGTAAACTGACATTCACCCTTGCCCCACTTGAAGCAGAGTCCTACCTAGACAAGTATTTGGCTGGAAAGATGACTAAATGTCATACAATAACTCAGCTATAAAAATCTTCCTTTGGTCACAAAGAAGATCAAAACATACAACCAGAAGACAAGAAATTCAAAACTCCTGCATCAAAAACCTCCAAGATAAATGTGAATTGGTCACAGGCCATGGAAAAGTTCAAAAAGAATTTTGAAAATCAAGTAAGAGAAGAAGAGGAGAAATTGGGAAGAGAAAAGAGAGTGATGGTGATGCAAGAAAATCTTGAAAAAAAATATCAATAGCTTGATAAAGGAGAACCCCCCATAAATACAGAAGAAAATAAGACTTCAAAATAGACTAACCCAAAAGACAATAGAAGTCCAAAAAAGCCAATAAGGAGAAGCATGCCTTAAAAAGCAAAATTTTTCATATAAAAAGGATGAACAAAAACTCACTGAAGAAAATAGTTGCTTTTAAATTAGAATGGAGCAAATGGAAGCTAATGACTTTATACGATATGAAGAAATTATAAAACTAAACCAAAAGAAGAAAAACAATGAAGACAATATGAAATATCTCATTGAAAAAACAACTGACCTGGAAAATAGATCCAGAGGAGATAATTTTATAATGATTCCATTAATTGAAAGACAAGACAAAAAAAGCCTAGGCATCATCTTTCAAGAAATTATCAAGGAAATCTGCCTTGATATTCTAGAAACAGAGGGTAAAATGGAAATTGAAAGAATCCACTGATCGCCTCTGGAAAGAGATCCTAAAAGGAAAACTCTTAGGAATAGTGTAGCCAAATTCCAGAGTTCCCAGGTCAAGGAAAACATTGCAAGCAGCTGGAAAGAAACAATTCAAGTATAGTGAAAATACAATTGGTATAACACAAGATCTAGCAGCTTCTACATTAAGGGATGAAAGGGCTTGGAATATGATATTCCAGCAGTCAGAGGAGCTAGGATTAAAACCAAGGATCACCTACCCAGCAAAACTGAAATCTTTCAAGGAAAAAAATGGGAATTCAATGAAACAGAGGACTTTCAAGCATCCTTGATGGAAAACAGAATCAAGAGAAGCATGAAAAGTTAAACAAGAAAGAGAAATCATAAGAGACTTTTAAAGTTGAATTGTTTACATTTCTGCATTAAAAGATGATATTTGTAACTCATGAGACCTTTCTCAGTATTAGAGTTGTTGGAGGAAATACATAGATGGATAGATAGACAGACAGACAGACAGATAGACAGATAGATAGATAGATAGATAGATAGATAGATAGATAGATAGATAGATAGGTAGATAGATGGCACAGGGTGAGTTTAATATGAAGAGATGATATCTAAAAATAAAATTAAGAGGTGAGAGGAATATATGGGAAGAAAGAGAAAGGGAGAGATAGAATGGTGTAAATTATCTCACATAAAAGAGGCAAGAAAAAGGTTTCACAATGGAGGTAATGATTGCAGAAGTGAGAAGGAATGAATGAACCTTACTGTCATCAGATTTGGCTTAAGGAGGAAATAACATACACACTTAATTGGTTATCTTACCCTACAGAAAAGTAAAGGCAAAGAGATAAGAGGTGGTGGTGGGGATAATAAAAGGGAGGGCAGATTGGAGAAGAGGATAGTCAGAAGCAAACACTTATGAAAAGGGACAGGGTCAAAGGAGAAAATAAAATGATTGAGGCGTGGCATAGGATGAAGGGAAATACAGTATTTCACAACATAACTATTAGGGAAGTGTTTTGCATAACTACACATATACCCTATATTGAATTGCTTGCCTTCTCAATGAGGATGGATTGGGAGGGAAGAAAGGGAGAATTTGAAACTCAAAGTTTAAAGACAAATGTTAAAAAAAATATTTTTACATGCAACTGGAAAATAAGATATTGTAATAGCAATTTAAATGGAAAGATCTTTGTCATTAATTAATAGGCCCATATGATCTGCTTAAATTGCCTGGAAACCTGGATCACATGTAGTGGGAGGAACTTGCAGAAGTAGTGGAACAGGAAGGGTAGAGTGGAACTGGAGGAAGTGAGAGAGTGGGGTTAAGTCAGAGGGCAAAGAAGGCAGGCAACTTGCACAGGGCAACTGACACATCATGACAGTTGATAGTGAGAAGGCCCTGGCTGGGAGAGGGGAGGTTTGAAAAGGACTTTGCCCTCTGCTATGATCAAGTTTATTAATTTGGTTTCCGGGACAGATTTTGCTTCTGGTTCTGGGATTTGACTGTCTGGTGTTTAAATAAATGTTTTTCTTCTCCCTTCTCTAGGGAGAATCTTTTATAGTTGGTGGTTGAGAAGTATTCTGGAGTATTCATAGTCACTACCAGTACTGTGTATATTGCCTTGGTGATACAGATATATAGGCAATTTTATATAGAAATCTGTCTTTTCTTTCAAGGAAGAAAAGGGAAGGAGATGGGGAGATAATAAAAAGGAGGACAGACTGAGGAAAGGGACATTCAGAATGCATGCCATCTTGGGGTGCAGGGGAGCAGAGAGATGGGGAGAAAATTTGAACTCAAAATTGTGTGGAAATGATTGTTGAAAACTAAAAATAAATATTTTTTTAAAGAGTTACAAAAAGAAAAGACATATAGACCTAGAACAATGATTTCAAGACAGGTAAACAACAGGGATAGGTTATGGTTTCCAGCCCCTATGACCTCCTGCCAACAGTCCCTGGTTAGCCCCTGTGCTAGATATGTGATATAGAGCTTTTAAATATTTACCTTGCTTTCTGTAAGTGGCACAATGTAAGCAATTCTGGATAGGGAAAACTTATTGTTTGGCAAAATGCTACTGATGAAAAAAGGTTATTATTAATCTGTTGGCAGAAATATTGAAAACTATCATCCTAAAGCACAGTGACTTGTGTTGTAAAAGGTTTGGGAGTATCCAATGGAGGCTTACTCTCAATTTCACCATATTAGAAGCCTCATTTATAACTACCTTCTGCAAGGAAGTGTCATCTTAACCTGAATCTAACAACAGTGTTGAAGTATAAATCAATTCAGAATATTTTAAATAACCCTGAAGGTGTTTCAGAGACCAATTGTGGGAAAAAAAAGGATGGTATTCCCTTAAGTGGAGCCATAACTTAGGATTGTAGGACTAATGCTGCCTATTTTAAGATTTCAGTAATCAGAGGAGACTGACTTTTTACAGAAGTCTTTTAAAACCCTCATCAAAATTTGATGTTCTACTGTATTCATCGGAAGATTTGTATCCATATTTTGTGCAAATCTCAATTACTTCTTAGACAACTATAATTATTAATTTAATAAAAGTGAACCTTTGTTAATGTTATCTGTGATTTCAGCAGATGACAGAATCTAGAAAGGCAACATGATGCAACCTAAGGAGCACTAGATCGGGCGTCAGAGGAGCTGGGTTCAAATATAACTAGCTGTGTGACTTTAGGCAACTCACAACCTTCTTGGACTTCACCTTCTTCCTATCCAAAATGAAAGATTTAGATGACATAGCCCTTATAGTTCCAAATAAGTTATCTTAAAATTCTATGATGATCTCATTTCTTCTGCTTGATACCTATATGACCTTTATTAAATCATTTCACCTCAAAGCTTTCATTTCCTTCTAGAAAATCAGGGGAAGGTGCAGCATGTCATCTCAAAGGTCACTCTCCACTCTAAATCTATGGTCCTATGTTCCACTTCTTACACTTGCTGGGGACAAACTAGTAAACACTTGTATACCCCATGGGAATCTGTTCAATGTCCAAAGACATTGAGGAAGACCTGAGTCTGTTGACCAACCATTTATGAAGAAGCATCAAAAAGAGTGTCACACATTCAGAGGACAGACATTGTTTGTCATTTATATCAGTGGAGAACCAATGTGACAGAGTTAATAGTGTATTGAAATTGAGTCAAAAAGACATTTCTCTGCCACTTAATAACTGGGTAGCCTTGTGCAAATTACTTAACCTCTGTGAGTCTCAGTTTCCACATTGGTAAAACTGGAATAACCATCCTGGAGAACATTCATCAAAAGCATATTTTGAGGGACAATGTCATAACATATGACTAGTGGTATGCAAAATTTTTAAGGCATCAAAAAATTAGAACCATCCATTTATGATTCATTAAAGAATGGCTATGCCAAACTAAATAGGTCACACATTCAGGCTGTCCCTGAAATTTGTACCATTATAATAATTAGGTCCTGGACATTTATTTCGTTACTGAACTTTGTTTTGTGCAAGATGCAACAACTACAGGAAGTTATTGGTGAAGAGATGACAGGGGGAGTCCCATCAGGCTCTAGGATCAAGCTTGAGTGAAACCTGCAAGCATTCTGTTTCCGCACCTTAACACATTTTAGAGATAGAGAAACTGAGATCCAGAGATATCAGTTGACTTGTTTAGGTTCTACAGTTTTTAAATTTCTGTGCTAAGACTGAAAAGCTCAGGTCTTCTGTCTCCTGATTGAGTAGTCTTCACAATCCTTTCTTGGCCCTGATTCAGTTCTTAAGGAAAGATCTAATACATGTGAATCTTTAAGTAAATATCAGGAACAAAGACAAGAAAAGCAACAGTAGTAGCAAGGACTAAAAGACAATAAATTGTACATGGGCCCCAAAATAGACTGAAGTATGGAAGATGATCTTAATGTCATAAATCAGCGTTCCTGAGAGGAAAATAATATTTTATATCTCCTACTTTTATGGAAAGACAATTTTTTTAAACATTCATTTTAAAACACTTTTGAATTCCAAATTTATTCTCTCCCTCCCCTCCTTGAGACAGTAAATAATTTGATATAGGATATAAATGTTCAATAAGGCAAAATATATTTTAAGTTATAAATGTACAATCATATTAACCATATTTCCACAATAGTCATGTTGTGAAAGAAGAAAGAAGAAAGGAAAAAAACATGAGAAAGAAAAAAAATACAAAAACAACACAAAACGTAAGAATTGTATGCTTTGATCTGCATTGACTCCCTATTTCTCTGGGTGTAGATAGCATTTTCTAACATGAATCTTTTGGAATTTTCTTGGATCATTATATTTCTGAGAGTGGCTAAGTCATTCACAGTTGAACACTGTACAGTATTGCTGTTACTGTGCACAATATTTTCTTAGTTAAGCTTGTTTGACTTTGTTTTCAGTTCATGTAAGTCATTCCAGGCTTTTCTGAGATGTTCCTGCTTGTCATTTGTTATAGCACAATAAGATTTCATTCCATTCCTACATGACAGATTGCTTAGCCATTACCTAGTTGATGATTAGAATCCAATTATTAGCCACCATGAAAAGAACTGGTATAATCTGTGTGTGTGTGTGTGTGTGTGTGTGTGTGTTCAAATACATCGTTCCCACCACGCTTTTTTAAAATCATTTTGGGATAAAGATCTGGTAATGAATGACATTGCTGGATCAAAGAGTATGAGCAGTTTTATAGCCCTTTGGGCATAGTTCCAAATTGTTTTCCAGAATGATTGAATTACTTCACAATTCTACCAAGAGTGCATTGGTGTTCTGATTTTCCTACATCCCCTTCAACCTTTATTATTTTCCTGTTTTGTCATATTATCCAAGCTGACAGGTGTGAGGTGGTACATTGGAATTATTTTAAATTGCATTTCTGTAATCAAAAATTATTTAGAAAATTTTATATGACTTTAGATAGATTTGATTTCATCATCTGAAAACTACCCATTCATATCCTTTGACAATTTATCAATTGGGGAATGACTTGGATTTTTACAAATTTGACCCATTTCTCTATATATTTGAGAAATAGAGCCTTTACTGGCGATGTGTTGTAAAAATTGTTTCCTAGATTTCTGCTTTCCTTCTAATCTTGATTGCATTGATTTTATTTGTGCAAAATCTTTTTGATTTAATATACTCAAAATTGTCCATTTATATCTTATAATGCTCTCTGTCTCTTATTTGGTCATAAATTCTCTCCTTCTCCATAGATATGACAGATAAACCATTCCTTGATCTTCTAATATGCTTATAGTATTACCCTTTATATTTAAACTCTGTACCAATTTTGATCTTATCTTCATGTAAAATATTTGTTTATATTGAAATTCTGTCATGTTATTTTCCAGTTTTCCCAGGAGATTTCTGTCAAATAAAGAGTTCTTTTTCCAAAAGCTGTGGTCCAGTTTATGATGGTCATTTACTGCTGAGTGATGTGTATGTAACCTATTCCACTGATCTACCACTCTCTTAATCAGTACCATGCGGTTTTGATGATGATTGCTTCATAATACAGTTTGAGATCTTGCACATCTAGGCTACTTTCTTTCACATTTATTTCCATTAATTCCTTTGATATTCTTCATCTGTGGTTCTTTCAGATGAATTTTGTTATTATTTTTCTAACTATGTAAAATAATTTTAATAGTTTGATTGATATGGCACTGATTGAATGAATTTAGGTAGAATTTTGAATTGTCATATTTATTATATTAGCTGAGCCTACATATGAACAGCTAATATTTTTATAATTGTTTACACTTTATTTGTGTGAAAAGGTTTGTGTCTGTGTGCACGTGTGGATGCACAAGTGTGTGTGTGTTTGTGTGTCTTCATGTAATTTATATACTTCCTGGGTGTGAGCAGCTAGGTGGTGCAATGGAATAGCACCAGTGCAGGAGTCAGGAAGACCTGAGTTCAAATCTTACCTCAGATTCTTGACACTCACTAACTGTGTGATCTTGGGCAAATCACTTAACCCCACTTGCCTCATCCTGGGTCATCTCCAGTCATCCTGATGAATATCTTGTCACTGGATTCAGATGATGGAGAAGAAGTGAGGCAGGTGACCTGTACAGCCCACCTTCACTCCAAACAAAGTCAAGTGATAGTCACGTCATCATTTCTCTGATGCCATGGTCTTCTTTGGCAGTGAAGGACGAACACACACACATACTTCCTAGGTTTGACTTGAAGGTATACATTCAACTTATTTTTTTTCTAAAATGGAGTTAAGTATTCTATGTCCTCTTCTGTTTTTCTCAGTGATTTACATTTTTGTAAACATTCAACAAATGGTCAGATTGATTAGAATACAACTGGGTAAAATATCTCCTAGTTATTGTTTTAATTTTCTTTTCATTGATGGTGATTCTTTATTTTCATTTTTGATACCGGTAAATTGGTTATTTATTTTTTAATCCAATTAGCTAATAGTTTATTTTATATATTTTTCATTAAACCATATTTTAGTTTTGTTAGTTCAATTTTCTTATTTTCAATTTCATTAATTTCACTTTTGATTCAATAGTTTAGAGAATTTCCATAGTGAATTAATTGGTCTTTCTGTGGTGTTCTGAATTTTTCTGTTTTTTTCTAAGTCTTTATTTCATACTGTGTTTTTTGATTCCCAGCAAAAAAAAAAAAAGACATTCAAACTGGATATCCTCACATCAAATCATGTCTGCCACTGTCTAGACTGATGAGCAGCCACCAGTTGGAATGAGGCATGTGTACACAAAGAGACTATGAGAGGCAGATAGAGACTTCAAAGTGTCCACAGGCATAGCTAGAAACTGCCTGGAGAGATACTTCTAAGGAAGGGCTCACTTCAAAGGCCAGTCTTTCCAACATATTTTCCAAAGTCCAAAAGGGAATAAAATCATTAAAAGCAGGAGAAATGTTGGTTGGTTCAAGGATTAATTGAATCCCACTTTGGCTTGCTTGACTGGGCTTGGCTTAGCTTCCCAGGGATGTTTTCAGAACTTATAGGACAGGGTATGTACTTCTGATTATTTTTTTACTTTTCCCATAGAACTTAGAACAGGGCCAGGTACAAGTCACTCAAGATTTGTATAATTGAATAATACATCTATAAGAAGGGCAGGCTGTGGCAGCTGGGGGACAGGGTATGTGAGTGATAGGGACTGACAATGAGGAGGTTTTAAGGTGTCTCATTTAGCCTCCATAAAATGCCTCATTGTCACCTACTATGAAATATCTTCACTGTCTGAATCATAAACTTTTACTGAGAAAAGAGCTAATTAATGCTAATATACTGCTTGTGTCTCAAGTCTAAAGTACACTAAAAAAGAAATTAGTTCTGACAATATTGAGAACAAGTTGAAGCTTATATGTGAATGATATGAAAACCTCTTGATATCAAAGGCCTTTGTTTGGCAGTTGTGTGACTTATACTCACATGTTTTCGTTTAAAGTAAAACATTTGAACAAGTCAACCACAGGAGTGAAGAACTTTGAGTTCAAATCCCAGATCTGCCACTCATGACCTATAATTGAGTTGTGTGATACCTGTGAAAATATCTTAACTTCTTTCAGACTCAGTTAACTCCTCTATTAAATTAGTAGATAGTTGGGCTAGATGATCACTAAGTTTCCTTTATGGTCCAAATATATTATCCCATGAACCATGTCAAATACAAATGTGAATGTCTCTTATAGGGCATCATTTATGCCAACACAAATTATGGTTCACTAATCATCCAAACCAAAAAGGCTCTCATGCAGATCATGTACCAAGGGTTTGATAAAAAGTAAAATGAATGATAATGGAAAATATAAGATATAAGCTAGGCAGAGAATATAGTAAACTATGTAAGAAATATGCTCTTGAGAGCGCATTTTAGGAATCACTAATTATTTTGCCTTTGCAAGTGCTATGGAATTATATATTGATTAATACCTGATTAATTGATTGATATCTGATTAATCATAAGTTATTAATAGTGAAATGGAAGGCCTGAGAAAGAAAGTAATTTGCCCAAGGTTGCATATCTTTTAACTTGCTCTAAGACTTTAATCAAGGTCCTGAGCTCACTGTGTTCCAATATAAAACTTTTTGCTATAGGAGTTGGGCTTCCTGAGGAGATTGGAAAGGAAAATGAGAGATTCTATTCTATATTCCTCAGCAATGTAATTTGGAATTAGACATCATCAATATCATGTTATTGAATGACAAGTAAATGGTCATTGTGCCTTAAGATAGAGTATTCCAGAATTGTGTTGAAAAAAATCTGAGGTTTTCTCATTTCTTTGTTTTAGTATAATGATAACTTGGTAGATAGGTAGATGGGCCTGAAAGCAAGAAGACCTACGTTCAAATTCTGCCTCAGAAACTTATGATCTCTGTAATCTTGGGTAAGTCATTTCCTCACTTTTTCATTTTCATCAACTGTAAAATAGGGATAATAACAGCAGCTACTTCAAAGATGAAGGACAAGAACCATACCATACCATATATTATAATTCTATATTGTAATATATATACACACAGTCATAATCAGAAATGACTGAATAACAACATATTATATAATATTACATAATATAACAAAATAAATAATATCACATAATAGAGTTAGAGGGGAAAGGGAGCAAAGGCAAATGTTTTCACAAAAAAATAAATACTTGGAATAAGATTTCTTCAGGACTTTCATGATTGACTAGGGTCATATATCCCTACAGTCTTATAAGATAGATTATGAGGATGGGTTTTGACCAGGCCCTAGTTAAGACTGACTTGCTACACACAACTCTTAAATGAGGTAGCTAGGTGACAAAGAATACTAGATTTAAAGTTATGATTTGATTCTGAATCCTGCCTCAGATGCTAGTATGGCCTTCTACAAATCATGTAACTTTTCTATTCAATTTCCCTTTCTGCAAAATTAAGATAATTATAGTATGTTTTTCCCAGGGCTATTTTTAAGATTAAGTGATATTACCTATATACATTGCTTTGCAAACCTTAAAATGCTAATTAAAAGTAACTACCATCTTTAGATATTATTGTCTCAAGGGTGTTGACTTTAGTTGGAATTGAATTAGGTGGGGGCAGGAAAAATATCAAAAAAGAGAAGTACAGATAGAGAAAAACACTAAAATATAGAAAGAGGAGATGAATAAACTAGCCCCAAGTTATATTCATCTTATTTTGATAACCGAGCAAGCAATTAGCAGGTCACTTTGTTATCCAGTGCTGTATGTGACTCAAGTCAAGTCATGTAAACTCTATGTTCTTAGACAACTAGTTATGACCACTATACTAGATCATAAAAAGACTGGATAACCACACGCTGATGAATCATCATTTATTTTTGTGATCATAATAGGAAAATAGAACAAAACTTATTTTTTCTCTGTTAAAAAAGTATATGATACAACATATTTTATAGAGTTCTTAGGCAATGAGCCATGCACAAGCAGAGAAAGGTCTTGTTATATTCAGAATATCAATATTTGATGGGAAAATCCTTATATGGCATGAGGAGGGCTCGGAGAAGTAATTTTGGCTAATGACCCAATAGACATTGCCCATCATGTAAAACTAAGGAAATGGCTTTTAATAATCCTTTTAAGCCATTTATGAATACATATAGATCTATGATTGGAGAATATTAATTATACTTGGAGAAACAGGTTGAAGATTTACTGTAGTTCCATTTCAATAATAAATGTAAGGCAATAACAAATAACCTGAATCCTTGTGGAGTTAGTGAACGCATTTGATAGACTATTTGTTAAATTTTATTCTTCCCTTAAGACTGTTTTGGTAAAATTGAATATATTAAAGACGAAAATGAAGATTTCAGTGAGAATGTCTGGATTCAGTGAGTTTCAATATCACAGATGTGCATAGGAACACTCTTCTCAAATTCAGAGATCATATATTTTTACTATACCTGACCATCCAATCTACCAATGTGATAAAAAGTAGAGAAGTATCACAGAGGATTTGTGATAGACACCTGGAGGGCATGTGACAGATGCAAAAAGAAAGACACAAATATGCATGTATAGCATATTGTGTGAAATGATGTGTATAAGTGTATATTAAGTGAACATTTGAATACAAAATATTGTATACATACATATGTACACACACGTATATATGCATACACACATATGTACACACATACATATGTATGTACATATACACATGCATATGTATGTACACATACACACATGTGCGTGCATATACACATATATGTATACATACACATGTATACACATGCACGTGCACACATATTTATACATGCACATATATGTGTACATACATCTATATATATATACACACACATGTAATTTCTTATCATAGCTACTTAACCACATTTCAAAAGATCATAGTTCTAAAGCTAGAAAGCACATCAGAAGTCATCTAGCCCAACTCACTCATTTGATAGATGAAGATACTGAGGTCCAGGATGATTAAATAACTGTAGAGCCAACGTGATATTCACAGTGTCTACTGTGGCCATGAATATCCCAGTGCAATTCTGAATCACAAAATATCGCAGACTCTCTACCTGGAAGGAAGAAGCAAAACATTTATTCAGACACCAGAAAGCCAAATTCCAAAACCAGAAAGTCAAATCCATCACAGCAACAAGAATCTATACACAATAACAATGCAGAGAACACCATCCCCAAGCCTTCCCCCTGCTAGGCTTCCAACAAACCAGTTCCATTAAACAAATCACAAGCAGACCCTCTTAAACAAAATCACAAATGAGCCCTTTTAGTCACGGAAGCCACCTGCATGCTTCCTAGCTCTGATTGCTCTCAAGACTAACTTCCTCTAAGCTCTGCTCTAGATCTTCTTGTTCCTGTTCTATCCATCCTGTTCCACACATTCAGCAAACTCCTCCATCCACAGACTTGATGTGACTCATGTGACCTAGGGCAGGTCACATGGACCTACTAATGAATGATAAAAATCTCTTCATTTTAAATTACCTTTACAGTTACTTCTCCATTGTCATAAAGACAGTAAAGACAGAGGCAGTATTTGAACTCCAAAGCCAATGCTCTTTCCACTATACCATATTGTGTACATGAGTACATATATGTATGTACTTTACTTATATGTGTATATGAAGACCTGTGTATATAGAAATATAAGCAGTACACTTTTTATGTACTTTATTTTTTATCTTAATGATGTGTGTACTCACACTGTCAGTGTGGATAGCAACCCAACTGCATCTGCACATCCTTTATATCTTAACTATATACTCACATAAATCCTTAAATCACATGTAAGAGTCCAGTCTACTTTTACTTCACTTAACATCACATGGATTCCAAGAGAACACTCAGGTTGTCCACCATTCATTCCTCTCATCATATTCCTGACCATTTTTTTTTCCAGTCACAGAGCTTGTTCTCCTAAAGGCATTTCTTTTCTTTCTGCATCACTGATATGCCATTGCATACTCATATCTATTATACACGTTCCCATTGCCCCTTGGATGATCATCAACTTAAGTTCTTCAGAAACTGCCCTACTTCATGATTCATACCATAGAATATCAGTTAAAGAACATTTATGTTAAAAAGGTGAACATTTGTTCCAGGGAAAACCTTAGGGATATTGAAAGCGTCATTAGACTTCACTTTCTAAGGACAATTTTGTCCCCTTTTTATTAATATTAGATTCTAGTTCTAGCTTATCCCTTCTCAGTGATTGTCCAAATAGAATAGGTGCATTGGATATCCATGTAGCTCCATATCATAGTCTGGACAATAGATATCTTTTTTCTTTCCTTGTTGGGAAATCTTATGAATGATTATGAATCTCATTTAAAAGACTACAATTTTCTAAGTCTTGATAAAGTCACTAAAATCCATAAGTTCCCTCATTCAGTATTTTCAAATGTAACTTAGAGAATTTTATTCTAGAAGACATTACATCTCAATGTTCATTTAGGGTGTGCTTCTCTGGTTGTAGGGAAGTGAGATCAACTGATGAATTCTTAGGTGCATCTCTGTGACGCAGAAATGCCACCACTAATAAGACTGTTATCCCAAAGAGATCATAAAAAAGACGAAAAGATCTACCTGTAAAAAAATATTTATAGCAGCTCTTTTCAAGGTGGCAAAGAATGAAGAATCAAGGGATGCTCTTTAACTGAGGAATGACTGGATAAGTTGTGATATATGAATGCAATGGAATACTATTGAGCTCTAAGAAATAATGAACAGGCAGATTTCAGAAAAATCTGGAATTACATGAACTGATACAAAGTCAAGTGAACAGAACCAGAACATTGTACCAACAAAATTGTGCAATGATCAACGCTGAAGAACTTGGCTCTTCTAAGTAAGCCAATGATACAATACAATTCCAAAAGATTCCTCATGGAACATGCTGTTCACATCCAGAGAAAGAACTGATGGATTCTGAATGCAGACTGAAAAATGCTGTTTTAACTTTATCATTTTCATGTTTTTTACCAACTTTTTGTCAGTTTATTCTTTCATAATATGACTATAGGAATATTTTTTTCATGATTGCACAACTATATACTGTTTAAAATTCTTCCTTTTTTAGGGAGAGGGGAGGGAGACAAAGATAAAATCAATGTTATAAATTTTTTTTAAATATAATTGGAAGAAATAAAATACTATTAAAAAATTGTGTACGCAACACAAACTAAATAAGGAAATGAAGTTCATCATCACTCTGCTCAATGTCTTGGCCCAGATGGTTTTTGGATTCTAATTCAGTACAATCAATATATTCATCTATTTTAGAAACTTGGGGGAAATATGCACACACACACACACACACATACACACAATTACTCAGTCCAAATGACATGCTTCATTCTCTCCTCAGAAGAGTATGGGTTATTAAGCCATATAAATGCAAAATCAAACGTTAAATAGCTAAGAGTTTCTGTCATATCTATCAATTTTCAGCTGAACTAGTTTCTTTTCTTTTCACCAAATATAAGCTGTCTGTCTCTCTGTAATTCCCTTAGTGCACTCTCTCTAGTTTGTTCCCATTATCCTAAGATTCATATCATACCTATAGCTTTATTTCTAAGTTCAATGAATTGATAAGCAAGAATTTATTAAGTACATGCTTTACGCCAGGTACATGTTTCCCAAATGGGATACGAATTATTAGATTAAATAGTCAACTAGCATATAAGTAGCACTTACTATGTGCTAGGCACTTCTATTGACTGGGAATACAGGAAGAAAAAATCATTTCTTTTTATGGAGCTAATGATCTAATTGAGAAGACAACATGCAAATTATATGTATATACAAAATCAAGTAGTATAAATTGGGTCTAATCTCAAAAGGAAGACACCATCCAGTGAAGCTGGGGTTGAAAATGAGGAGGTAGAACCTTTGAGGCATGGGGCCAAAAAGGCACAGAGATAGGAGATATCACATGACAAGAACAAGAAGTCATTTTCTTTAGTCTAATATGATTGTCTGCAGCTGAAAAATGAAACTATTGGATCAAATGACCCCAAAGGTCATTATGGTATCTAGGTCCCAAGATTTTCTATTTAATAAAATCTGAGAAAAATCGACCTGAAAAGTCAAATTTTTTCTGCCAGTCTCTCTTCTCAAAATCTTCTGTAGTCCTTTTTCTCTGTATCCAAAGCTTAGAAAAATATCTATGTCACATAAGAATGGTAGTTGACTGGCTATTGCATTGTTGCCATGGAGGGATACATTGCTAGCTTATTGATCTCTTCTCTCCCCTTCTATCAACTCTGGTTCTCTCTTACCTCTAGCTAATGACAGATGTGTATGATGGGTTTCATGACCAACGACATATGACATGGCAACCGATATGGAAAATGGGATTTCAAACAACTTTAACAGGAGTATGAGTTCTAGGAATAATAATGGGCTCATATTACTATATTGTGCCCTAGAGAGTATACATCCAGATCATGTTGTTTATTTCTGGGATAACAGTTTGAGAAATATGTCAACAAACTGGAATATCCAGAGGGGGCAAAAACACAGAGGAAAAAGAAAACTTTGAGCCCACATCATAGGATGATTCGTTGTAAGAACCATAGAAGTATAGCTTATGACAGTAAAGAAAACTTAAAAAAAAAAGTTTTGGGGCATATGAGATCTGTGTGTAAGAATTGGGAATGCTCTTACATGTAAGAAGGATTAGATTTATCTGTTTGTTGCCAGAGGGAAGAGGCAGGAACACAGGGTGAAAGCTCCAAATGATCTTGATGTTAAGAAACAAGCAAACTTTTGTAACAGTAATAGATCAATGAAATAGGCTGCCTTGGAGCTTTTAGAGGTTGAAACACCTCCCCCCCAACACACACACACACACACACACACACACACACACACACTTCCAGCCCCCGTCATTGAAGCTCTTTTAAGTAAAGATTGGATGACTACTTAGGCCATGCTGGAGGGGAATCCCCACTCTAACCAACTTACTAAGTAGCAGAATAGCAACAGAAAGGGGGTTATTTCTGATTCATAAGAGATACGGGATTGTAGAATAAAGCTGCTGGAAAAGAGGACAGGCTATGGGCTCTAGAGTTCATACAGCAGAATTGGCCTTGGAGAGGAAATGGGCTACCTCTTCAAAATAGCCTGTAGTAAATGAGGAAATGACAGTAAAAGATGTCCAGAGGTTATGAGGTGAGGAGGAGGGGAAAAACTTCTTATAGGATAAGATTTTTTTTTTTTAAGTAACAGGCAAAATCCTCAAATAAGAGAGTGGAAGAAAGAGGTGCGGTTCTCTGTTTAGTGAGAGAAGAGAAGGTGTGGAACAGTGAAGAATGATACATGGAATTAATTACCCATGAGAAAAAAAAGATTGTTCTTCTGTGAGAGTGACAAGATTAAAGTATGGAAACACAAACTTATAGTGGATCCCATCAGCTCGTTTCTTTTCTTTTTAATTTCCTTTAGCTCTGTCCAGAAGAACATGAGTAGGAAAAAAAAAAAAAAAAAGAGATGACGGTAGGACTACAATTGCAACAGGACAAGAGAGCAAAGAATTCAAAAATAGAGGTTAATGTAAAGTTGAATTGTTTTATAATAGGGTCAAGAATAGACTGGAAGCAGTACAGCAAAGTAAAGAGTAAGATTCCATCAAAATCCTGAGGAGGTACAGGGATTGGCGCTTATGATAAAGATAAAGTATATTCATTGTCTGACAGAATCTGAAGAGGAATGGTACAGAACTTCCTTTTGTCAGACCAGGGATATCTTGTCAAAGTAAAGTCCTGCCAGTGGGGAGGAACCAAGATGGTGGAGTAGAAAGACTCATATATGCTAGCTCTGAATCCACAGCCCAAAAATTTCCTGTAAAAAGAATTCCCCACAAATTCTGGAGCAGTGGAACCGGTGCAGAAACACACTAGAAGAGATTGCCATTCCAGAGAGCCCTGGAAAGCTGTCCCCAGGTGTCCAGCATGCTCCGGACACGGAGCCCAGCCCTGCATTGCCCCGGCTGCGCAGTCCCAGAGGAGCAGATACGAGCAGGCTTCAGGGATGGAACCTCCAGCCACCAGGAAGGTCCTTCCATCCACAGGCACTCCGGGTCAGTGAGAGAGACTTCTGGGCTGGCCCAGAGGGGAGTGGGGTGTCTCTGTGGCTCAGGGCCCCTCAGGAAGCAGCAGCAGAGGCAGCGGCAGAGGCAGCAGCGGCGGCCCGGGACTCCCCAAGCAGACAGGAGCTCCATTACCAAAGGTCTCTGCATAAACCCCCTGAGGGAACTGAGCCTGGGAGGCGGCCCTGCCCCCATGCCAGTACCAGAACTTAAGCTCACATTTAATATCAGCCCCTCCCACTGCTGAAAGCCCTGAGGCTGGGAAGCAGCATTTGAATCTCAGACCCCAAGCACTAGCTGGGCGGATCTAGGTGGAGGTAGAGAGGAATCTCAGAAGTCAAGTAACTGGCTGGGAAAATGCCCAGAAAAAGGAAGCAAAGTGAGACCATAGAGAGCTACTTTCATGGGGAAGAGATGTTCCTTCCTCCTATCATTTCAGATAAGGAAATACAATGCTTGCCATCAGGGAAAGACGTGGAGGGCGGGGCCTCTCTATCCCAGACATCCGAGGTGGATGTCCGGTGGGCTCAGGGCATGGAAGAGCTCAAAAAGGATTTTGAAAATCAAGTTAGACAGGTGGAGGAAAAACTGGGAAGAGAAATGAGAGAGATGCAAGAAAAGCATGAAAAACAGGTCAATACCCTGCTAAAGGAGACCCAAAAAATGCTGAAGAAAATAAACACCTTGAAAAATAGGCTCACTCAATTGGCAAAAGAGGTTCAAAAAGCCAATGAGGAGAAGAATGCTTTCAAAAGCAAAATTAACCAAATGGAAAAAGAGGTTCAAAAGCTCACTGAAGAAAACAGTTCTCTCAGAATTAGAATGGAACAGATGGAGGCTAATGACTTTCTGAGAAACCAAGAAATCATAAAACAAAACCAAAAGAATGAAAAAATGGAACATAATGTGAAATATCTCATGGGAAAAACAACTGACCTAGAAAATAGATCCAGGAGAGACAATTTAAAAATTATGGGACTATCTGAAAGCCATGATCAAAAAAAGAATCTAGACATCATCTTTCATGAAATTATCGAGGAAAACTGCCCTGAGATTCTACAACCAGAGGGCAAAATAAGTATTGAAGGAATCCATCAATCACCTCCTGAAAGAGATCCAAAAAGAGAAACTCCTAGGAACATTGTGGCCAAATTCCAGAATTCCCAGGTCAAGGAGAAAATATTGCAAGCAGCTAGAAAGAAACTATTCCAGTATTGTGGAAATACAATCAGGATAACACAAGATCTAGCAGCTTCTACATTAAGGAATCAAAGGGCGTGGAATAGGATATTCCAGAAGTCAAAGGAACTAGGACTCAAACCAAGAATCACCTACCCAGCAAAACTGAGTATAACACTTCAGGGGAAAATATGGTCTTTCAATGAAACAGAGGACTTTCAAGCATTCTTGATGAAAAGACCAGAGCTGAAAAGAAAATTTGACTTTCAAACACAAGAAGGAGAAGAAGCATGAAAAAGTAAACAGCAAAGAGAAGTCATAACGGACTTCCCAAAGGTGAACTGTTTACATTCCTACATGGAAAGACAATATTTGTAACTCTTAAAAAGTTTCAGTATCTGGGTAGTAGGTGGGACCACACACAGATGTACACACACACACACACACACATGCACACACACACGTACATGCGCACACGCACACACACATACACACATGCACTCACACACAGAGACAGAGATCACAGAGTGAATTGAATAGGATGGGACCATATCTTAAAAGAAATTAAGGTAAATGGTGAGAGAGAAATGTACTGGGAGGAGAGAAGGTGAAATGGAATGGGGTAAATTATATCTCATTCAAGAGGCAAGCAGGAGACCTTTTAGTGGAGGGAAAAAGAGGAGAGCTGAGAAAAAAACATGAAGTTTACCCTCATCACATTCGACAAAAGGAAGGAGTAAAATGCACACTCATTTTGGTATGAAAACCTATCTTACAGTACAGGAAAGTGGGGGAGAAGGAGATAAGCAGGGAGGGAGGGATGATGGAAGGGAGGGCAATGGGAGGAGGAAACAATTTTTGAAGTCAACACTTGGGGAGGGACAGGATCAAAAGACAGAATAGAAACAATGAGGGGCAGAATAGGATGGAGGGATATACAGTTAGTCTTACACAACATGACTATAATCAGTCATTTGCAAAACCACACAGATATGGCCTATATTGAATTGCCTGCCTTCCCAAAGGGAATGGGTGGGGAGGGAGGGATGGGGAGAATTTGGAACTCAAAGTTTTAGGAACAACTGTTGAGTATTGTTGTTGCTACTAGGAAATAAGAAATACAGTTAATGGGGAATAGAAAGTCATCTGGCCCTACAGGACAAAAGAGAAGATGGGGATAAGAGAAGGCAGGGATGATAGAAGAGAGGGCAGATTGGTGACAGAGAACATTAGAATGCTCGGTGTTTTGGAGTGCGGGGAGGGGAGAAAAGGGGAGAAAATTTGCAACCCAAAATTTTGTGAAAATGAATGTAAAACGTTAAACAAATGAATTTATATTTAAAAAAAAAGTAAAGTCCTGCCTTGGAAATAATGTCTACAAGTAATCCCTCACCTTAAGCCCATTGACATACAAAGTAATCAAACCTCATTTTTGCACAGATGGCTTCTCTACTTCCCTATGTTTTGTTCTCAAATTCCAAGGCTACTTAGAGTCCTCTTCCAGTCCTAAAATCACATAAGAGTAGATTTTTGTCCCTTTTGGGCTATAACCAATCATGACCAGGCAGCACAAAAAGAATGAAAAATAAATATCTTTTGCAACTCCCTGTCTAGGAGGGGACTAATTCAGGTTGAAATATATTTTTAATGATCCACTATATCAAATATTATCATTCATCTTTGATGATCCACCTAGAATTTATTAGGAGGTCCATGTTATTCTTTTCTTGATTAAAACCATTTCTATGAAATACACACTCAAAATCACTTTCTGGATTCAGAGTAATATCTCCATATCTTAATCTAAGGGAATCTTGAAAAAGAACTTATTCTTTTATTACAAAACTGATTCTTCTAATTTCCTAACATTCTCAAGCAACTATACTCAGAAACACTATTTAAGGGCCCAAAGATAGGATAGAAAGGAAATATCCCACTCCTCTTTCTTTTCTATGACTCTTGATCCAAGAACTCCATGTCTGTGATAGCTAACATGCCAAAAAGGAAGGAATTTTTTTTTCCTCAAAGCATAGAATGAACAAGAAGCCCTTTTCCTGATTCTCAGAAAATCATTTTTGGACCTCAAGAACCTCCCTTTCCTTGAGTACTTTCTCAGTGAAGCATTTCTGGACTTAAGTTGACAAATATCACTCAGGATAGGAATGAGTAAATTGGGTTCTAGCTGCCTCCATGGAAGCCACAGTGCCCAGACAGATAAGATTACAGATCTATCAGATTTTAAGAAGAAATTGACTGAGCTGCTTCTGGGTCATATAATACTTGAAATGAAAATGAAATTGAAGGCAATTCCATTACTGAGGTATAACTTCCATGGTCTGGCCAGGCAATCTTATTGCCTTGGTGCTGATTCTATATGTAAGTAACATGACCGAGGTATATATCTCAATGATCACAGGACAGGAAACCTAGCTGGGCTCCTCCACACTGGGCTACAGGTGCAGTTTCTCTAGTTGGGTCCAACTCTAGTTGTCAGCTCCATATGTGTTTGTTTCAACCATTACTTCTACCTGGTACCTTTTACACTCAGCACAACGATATAGTATCAATGACTCACAAGTTCATCTCATTTGTCTCTTCTCAATTTGGACAGAACACTTGAAGGAGGCTCTCGTCCTGCTTCTCACAATCTAGCAACTCAGCTCCGTAGCCCACTTCCCTGATCTCTTCCATTGCATTCTTTAAATCTTATTTTTAACATTATCATTTATTTTTTTATCATATATCTACACCAGTTCAAACTTACTCCATTCTCCAATATTGTAACCTTGGCTTCCTTTTGCTGTAATAGGACTTTAAAGGAAGAAATTGAAATGAAGTAAAAATATACACATTGGAATACCACAATAACTATGGACATCGTACCTATCAAAAGAGATAGGCATTGACAACTCCCTCCCATTGAAAGAATATATGATTATCTAAGCTACAATTCAATACCATGTTCTTCCTTAAATATATTTAATTCCCCAGGTTTACCTGGAGGTGATGGCCCATTTGTTTCTAAACACCAAATGAAACACACACACACATACACACATACACACACACACCATTTTATTTGTGAATTAAGGTTCTACCTAGTTTTTTTAGTGATCCTCAGACTCCATTTACAGACAGCTAGTGAGGCAAAAGCCAGTAACTCCAAAAAGGGTCATTCCATTATTAGATATCTCTAACTGTTCCAAAATTTTTCTCACATGGAGACAACATCTACCTCTTTGCAAAGTCCACCAGTGGCTTCTAACTCTACCTTGTGTACCACACAGGGCAGACTTTTCCACTACAAGCCTCAGATCATTTTTCTTCAGAACAGCTGTATCATCCATTTTTTCCTTGTGAAGTTGATTCATCACACGAGAGTTAGACTTAACATTTCTATTAAATAACTATGAAATATTTTTATTTTTTTTGGATTTGACCACTTGTTCTAACTTAACAAGGTTTTCCTTGCTTCTGAGTCAACTATCCAGTGTGCTAGCTAATCATCCCTAGGTTAAAGAAATGAGGGGAATATTTGGTAATGTTGGTATCTATTCCTTCATCTGAGGTGATTTTTTAAAAATTTGAACATTACGATAAAAGAGAGCTCTTTAGACATTTCATAACTGAGTGCTTGCCAAGGAAACATGCAACAAATTATGTCTGTAGCTGCTATTCAATCATTTAAGTAATTCTTGATCTACCCACATCACTCTGTCTTCTTAAGTATAATCTAAAGAATCTTTGCTAGTTGTACTCTATCTATAGCATTCTCTTCTGATTCTCCTGTATTTCTATGATTATCCCCTCTCCAACAGGGTTTGTGGTTGTTTAATGTCAATTATGTCATTTTTGAGGACCCCATGTTGGTTTTTCTTGCAAAGATACTAGAGTGGTTTGCTGTTGTTTTCTCTAATTCATTTACAGACAAGGAACTAAGCAAAGAACATTAAATGACCTGCTTAGGAAGCCAGGTTTGAACTTAGGAAGATGTCTTCCTAACGTCAGGTCTGGCACTCTACGTGGTCTCTGCAGCAACATAGATACAATCTCGGGTTGTATCATTATCTCATCTCGTAACCAGACCATTCTAATGTGCCTCCAAACAACCCTAAATTCCTGCCTCCAGTTTTAACCCTAAATGCCTCTGACACTAAACCTCGTAGAGTAGCCTTCTATTTGGTCTCCCTCCCTTTTTCCTCCTCTTTAATTCATCATCCATATAATTGAAAAAAATTTGTTATTCCATTAGTTGGACTGTGTACTGATCAAAAAATTCATCAGTTTCCTGCTGCCTCTAGGATCAAATACAAACATATCTATTAGAATTTAAAATCCTTTGATCTAATTTCAATTTTTCTTTTTCAATTTTATTATACATTCTCTATTATACTATGTATTTTACTCTCTACATTACCTCTGTCACCTGCTCACTGGTAATCTGAACTCCGATATTGAGTTATCTGTCAATTCTCAGGCCTCCATATAATTTAATGGACTGCCAGGGACTATTTTGCCTGTAATATTTTTATTCCTAGAGTTTATCGCATTGCCTGATATACTCTCTCTCTCTCTCTCTCTCTCTCTCTCTCTCTCTCTCTCTCTCTCTCTCTCTCTCCCTCTCCCTCCTCTCTTTTTCTCTCTGTCTCTCATGCTATACCCATACACATATGCACACACACATGCACACATTTTCCTACACGCTATAACATGCAAACTCCCCTATTGCTGCAGATCATATATAACATTTCATAGGCTATAACTTCCTTAGTATGGCTGACTGATAAACCTGCAATGTTCTTCCTTATAACATCTCTTGCATCTGTTGGTTCCTCTGGCCCCTCCAGACATCCTCTGCAGGAGGGTTTTATCTGACTCCCCCACCATACTAAAATCCTTCCCTTTGGTTACCTTTCATCTACTTGACATGGATCTTATATACACCTACTTAGAAAAATGGTATTTCACCCATGAGAATGCAAAGCCCTTGAAGGCACTTTGGTTGTTTATTTTAATATCCTCAGAACATAGCCCCATGCCTGGCACATAGGAAGCACTTAATGACTAGCCAACAAAGGCCTACTGAATTGAATTGCCCAATCTGTCTCTATAGTTAACATTTCAAAAAGAAAAGAAGTGGATCTGACATAGCATATCATTGAATGTCCTTTTTAACATCATTTTCCTCCCAGTTTTATTCTGCAGAGCTTCAAGTGTACAAAAAAGTACAAGACTTACACATTATCTTAGAAACAACTTCCAATTATTCTTTGAATTTAGCTATTCAACCAATCTTGGATCTAACTAATTATATCATTAACCAGTCTATATTATTCTATTGCATACATCAATACAATCAATAGTTCCACATGCTCCTCTAGCACATATTGACTGTGAGATCTTCAATGTTCAGTGTTCTATGCAGCTCTCTGATGCTTAAAGTTGCAGAGAAAGTTCCAACCTATGTTGGCAGGAGTTTACTCATCTTAGAAGTTCCAATCCCAGTGAAAACCTAGGTACAAACTTTATTCCTAATTCCTATATACAGGCCACCATGGGGTGAGGGGGAATAAAATGCCTTTGTGAAATCCAGGTCTTCTCTGTGAAAGTATTTCTTTACCATTTTCTTTCATATCAGGCTCTGCATTAAGTATGTGGGGAGGCTTAGGTACCTATTCTTGGAATAGAATTTTAAATTCACAATATGAAACATATAGAATTAAAAAGGAAACACATTTTATTGAAATACTTATTTTTTTATATCACATATATCTGAAATATATTGACAGACTCTTGGTGGTTCCATGAACCTCATGTTGAGAACTCACTCTGTCTGTACTCCTTTAATCGAATAAATTATCCTATTAAAAGTAAGATTAAAAAAAGAAATATTGTTAGTTTGGCAGGACTTGATTAAGATCATGTTTCAATAAAGAGTTTTCTGAATTAGTCATTTAGTAAATGTGTCTCCAAATCATTTAAGAGGAAAGAGAAAGAAAAGGGGAATGAAATAAACATTTATTAAACCCCTGCTATGTGTTAAAATATTGTGTTAACAACTTTCTGATTATTTAATATTCTCACAATTCTTCAAGGTAGGTTCTATTATTATCCTCATTTTATAATTGAGGAGACTAAGCCAAGAAGAGGTTAAATGAATTGCACAGTCACACAGATAGTAAGTGTCTGAGGCTGAATTTGAACTCAGGGCTTCCTGATTCCAAGCCCAGCACCGTGTCTACTGTACAACTAGCTACCTTAAATAAAAGGAAAATAGGAACTGATAAGCAAGGTTGAAGGAAAGATATTTTTAAGCCTTTAGGATCCTTCAGAACCCCCAAAACACATCCATCTAGTATACCAAATTAACTCCTCTCCTCTTCTCCAAGGAACTATATCATAATTTAGCTAGCTTAGTTTTCACTGAGGCAGCCCAGGAACATTCACCATCCCTCACTTTCTATAATGCCCCAATAAGTCTTAACCAGATGAGGAACTCCTTCCTCAAAGAATAAAATGGTGCATCTCTTTGAGGCCTTCAGTAGATTGAGCATGGCATTGGCCATTTTTGAATTTGTGAAGTTGAAACTTCTCCATCCTTCAGGTGACTGAATAAGCTATGAGAAAACTCACACAGAGAAGAAACTCAGTAGGGCTGGGCTGTAATGGATTTTTTGAGCACCTTAAATTACAGTTATTTATAGAACATTGTTTAGAAACATTTTCCTGCAATATGTATTTTCTGTCCATTAAATTGTTATAGAGTATGAATATACATATATTCTCAAAAACTAATTTATACACTAAGATTTCTGCTTAACTTTTCTGTTCCTAGGAACACTGAAGGAAAATTAAAAAAAACAAACCTTTCACATGCAAAATATTCCATTTTCATTTTATGGGCATATTTACTGAGAAGAAGAAGGAATCTTCGGGGAATTCTAGTCAAGGACTTGATTTTTACAGATGAGAAAACTGATGTCCAGAGCAATTAAGCGACTTGTTTGAAGGCATCCAGGTAGATTATGGCAAAAATGGAATCTGAAACATTTACTCAATTAACCAAAGTGTTAATTCCTTGTTAAGTGTCAGGTACTATGATAACCTACAACAGTAAATGCAGTTATCCCTAAAAATGTGTACTCAAGTCAGAGAGAGAACGTCAACACATATAAGAGCTGAGCTCTTGTGGGAACAAATAAACAAGGGCCACCAAGGAAGATGTCATTCCAAATATGGTGCTTAAGTGACATTTTAAAGGAAATTAAAGAAGGACAGAAGAAGGGGTAAGGAGAGAGTGCATTCCAGGAATGGGGTGCAATCAGTGCAAAGGCAGAGAGAAGGGAGACAGAGAGTTGGGTGTAAGGTAAAATATGACAATTTGTGTGGATCACAGGATCAGTATAAAAATACGGGTAAGTTAGATTGTGACCAGGCTAAAAATAGAGGTGTTTATATTTGATCCATAAGGTACTAAGGAACCAATGGAGTTTACTTGTTAAGGACTGTGAAGCATGGTCTGCTAGAGCCTTGAAAGAAAAATCACCTTGCTGGTTAGGTAAAGGATGGAATGTATAGGAAAAGTCTGAATACAGTAAGACTCTGAAGGAGGGAAACATGAATTTCTTATGCACCTATTATGTGCCAGGAACAGTGCTACACATTTTATAATTATTATTTTATTTGGTCTCCAGAACAACCCTGGGACTAGGTACTAGGTGGCCCCATTTTATAGTTGAGGAAACTTAAGAGGGACAGAAGTTAGGTGACTTGCCTGGGGTCAAACAGCTAAGGAGCTGGTTGCTTGATTGGCCTACATTCTTGAAGAGGACCAATGTGACATCTCTATGTTGGGAGGATGACCACGTCCTACTGTTTGTTATCAGACCAATATGAGTTTGTAAGTCTTGACGATAGGTCAGGAATGAATAGTGCATAGGAACATTTGGAGTGATGCAAAATTTTTTTTCCCCGTGTGTGTGTGTGTGTGTGTGAGTGTGTGTGTGTGAGTGTGTGTGTTTGCGTGTTGACCATAGGGTGAGATCTCCACTTGTAGTAAGCAGGCCACGGTTGAATTAAGCAGACCATTTTTAGGGCATCTTTTCTAGCAACTCTCTCATTCCAGGAGGTGAGAGGTGTGGTCTTTAAAAGCAAACAACATCCAAAGAAACACTGTTCAGACGTTGAGGGGGCTGCCAAAATCCACTTCTAATTCAGTTCAGGGAGAAGACAACTCTAGCAGCAAATACCCTGACACATCCAGGAGGTTTTTGATCTGCTTTTCTAAAAGGAATGCAACTTTAAAGGAGGAGTCAACAGTCTACTTTAATTATGTTCACCAATGGAGAAAATACAAGCAGAGAAATAAAAATCAATGGACAGGGCTTCTAACTGTCTGACCATAACTTACATAACATAGTTAACAGACAGTGAAACACCAGCATCTGGGTTTGCAAAGCCTGGGGTAGTGGGTGGGAGGAATTCCTTAAGGTCTATCCAGAGTCTCATCTGGTCATATCACAGGAAGGACAAAAAGTAAGCCCCCCAGTGCAAAACCTCAGAGTACATATACACTTGACCTAGTGCCTCATTAACTAACACAAGGTGCAGGTTTCCTATAAAGCAAGCCTTCCCTAATCAAGCTTCCCTTAATGGACTTCACCTGAGGCCTATTCACCTGAGGTGGAGGAAGATCTTTTACTGGCATTACAACAACCCTGTGTCAGGAGCCACTTGTGTGCTTGTGCTTGATTGTGAATATTTCTTCTAGTGTATCTACAGTTGCTCCTTTATCACTTGCCTGTTGCCACAGGATTTTGAGGTAGGTAAAATAGTAAAATTGTACGGATTATGTCTTCTCACTCATGCATAAATTGCAACTAAGTGAGCCAGAGGTGAACAAAGTAGTTGGCCTTATTATTTATTCCACAGTCACTGGAGTCCGGTGGCAAGAAAAAAGTCAAGATGACTGGAAATGACTCAGGATGCACTGTATGACCTTGGCTGCATCGGTGTCTGACCAAGTTGTAACTATTCTGCAGTACTCCTACTTCAGCCGCCTTCAATGCTGTTTAAGTAAATTGTTCTCATCTGCCCATTCCATTGGGAGAAGTCTTCACGTTTTGGTGGTAGACATCCCCTCCTAATTCACTGATGGGTTTGACACACCTCAGTTACCTTCAACTTGATTTACTTAATCTGTCAGTCAAGAAGTTTGAGTAAGGTTTAGCCACTGCACATGCTACAGTTCCTTGGAGTCACAGATGAGAAATGGGTTAGTCAAATAGATACAAAAGGTGGAAAGCAGACATGGAAAAGGCTTGGCAGCCCTCAAATCAGAGATACTACTTCCATATATGGTGATTAGGCAGAGACAAGAGAGGGCAGAAAGAAATCAGAGCACACATTTGACCACAGAAAAATGAATGAAGGGAATGACTAATGGGAAACTGCTACTCTTGTCAATTAAGCCAATTAAGTTCTTGTCAATATAAGAACTACTATTCATATATAGGAGACCAATCCAGGTATAGAAAGTCCTTGAGGTGCCATCTCATGAGGGCAAGGTGAGAGAACTAGCAACATTTAATCTAGAGATAAGAATGTTTGGTTGGCAGGAAAGGAACATGATAATTACCAATTATTCATATAGAAGTGATATGGTACAAGGATTTGACTTTTTTATTGGCCAAAGGGGATCAAAGTAAGACAAAAGGGGAGAATATATGAAGAGGCAAATGGAGACTTGATATTAAAACAATTGTTAAGCATAAGCAGGCCTAGATATTTAGATCTGGAAATCTGCTAAATAAAGGATCATTAAACCAATGTGAGCAGATGATGTGACCAAGAGCAGAAAAGAAAAAGAAGGTAAGGTCAAACGCATGGGAAACAGACATCACTATTGGTTGTGACACAGAGTCCTGCAAAGAAGTCTAAGAAATGAGTAAGGAAGAGCTAAGTCTTGAAAACCTAATAGGAGAGAGCTACTCAGGAGCAAAGAATTGTCAACAGTGCCGAATTCTACTGAGATTTCAAGGATATGAACTAAGAAGAAAGAACATTCAGTTTGCTAATTAAGAAATCACTATGAAGGACATATGAAGAAAGATGCTGTCTGCATCCAGAAAAAGAACCGAGAAATAAAAGTAAGTGTAGAATAATATTACGTATATTTGCATCTAAGGGTAGCCATGTCTAGGGTGAGTTGGAGAGGAGAGAAGGAAAAAAAGAGAGAAAATAAATTTTCATGATTTTGTTGCATTTTTTGAAGGAGCAGCAAATGGTGCATGGTAGATTTTCAGTTTCCTGTACAATCATCCCTTTTATTGTGATATGTTGACAATGCTTTAGTTCATAAATCATTGCTTAAAGTAAAAAAAGAGAAAGAAATCATTAGAAACTTTGAAGGAAGCAGTTTCAGAAGACTGGAGAAGCTAGAAGCCAGATCACAAAGGGCTGAGAAAAGAGGAGTAAAGGCAATGAGTGTGGACATTTTCTTTAAACTTGTTTCAGATTCTAGGCTAGTTCTAACCAGGGAAAATCAAGTGAGGAGTCACTTGCCAAGGCACTAGACTTTAAAAGGCTCTGATAGATGGTCATTTGGGGGCGGAGCCAAGATGGAGGAGTGAGAGCAGCTACTCACCTGAGCTCTGAGACAAATTTCTCCAGGTACCTCTGAAAGGAGAATCTGACCAAATTTTGGAGGTGCGGAATTGAGTGGGAGACAGACGGTGACGGATTCGGAGCTCAGGTGGGACTGGAAGGTCCACGGGAAGGATCTGTTCCGCGGGGGTGAGCCCACAGCGCACAGCGCAGCGTGGCCAGCGCAGCACGGCCAGTGCAGCAGAGCAGAGGAGATCCGAGAAACCTGAGTGGCGGGCGGAACCAGAGGAGCGGCACCGGGGTGGGAGACAAGCCCAACCGAGTCAGTGAGAGCCTCGGAGCGCCGGAGATCAGCGCAGCAGCTCCTGGGGACCTTCAGCCCGAAGATCAAACTCCGGTGAGTCACTTACTTGAACTTCCGGGAGCCAGGATGGCGGTGTAATCAGCTAATGCTCTCTCCTTCCCCCTTGATGACCGTGAAAGAACCATAAAATATCTCCCCAGAAAAATCCCAGATCAGTAGAATTAGAAGAAGGAGACCAATAGTCTCATAACACCTGAGACGAGGAAAATAGCT
The DNA here is from genome assembly GCA_023548195.1 of Bettongia penicillata ogilbyi. Lineage (NCBI taxonomy): Eukaryota > Metazoa > Chordata > Mammalia > Diprotodontia > Potoroidae > Bettongia > Bettongia penicillata. The sequence goes on along the minus strand of JAJHZJ010000296.1, from coordinate 236,331 downwards.
AAGGGGGGACTCCTCATACGGTGGCAGAGGCAAACCGGAAGAACAGAGGACCCAGGGCAGGGAAAATTCGCACTAGGACCCAGGCAAGCGTCAGCACCAGGAGAGGATCCCCAGGAGGGTTGGGAACACGCATTAGCATCTAGGCGTGCCTCAGCTGTCCAGGGGAATCAGAAAGACAATAGGGCAGTTGGGATTACCAGCCCCCTGAGCTTGCCTTTGCCTCAATTTAGCTAAGGAAATCTCCTGGGACCAGAGCACCCCTCCCCCCACACTTAACAAGCTAAACCCAGGGCTGATCAGGGAAACACCAAACAAATACCTGCTTTTAGCTTTTTCACACATCAGCTCAGCAAAAAGTTCTCCAGCTTCTGACTGAAAGAACCAGAAGCCACAACACTCAATCAAAATCATGAATAGGAAAAAGAAGAGGGCCGAAAGAACCATAGAATCTTTCTATGGGGATAAGGACCAAGACACAAGCCCCAAAGAGGTCACAGCTGAGACTGTACTTCCATCTGAAACTTCAGAAGGGACTATGAACTACTCACAAGTACAAGCAGCTCTCCTGGAACAGCTGAAGAAGGAAATAGAAGATAAACTGGCCAATGATTTTAAAATTATTAAGAAAGAATTCACTGATGAGAACATTTCCCTGAAAAGGAAAATTGAACAAATGGAAAAAAGAAGTTCAAAAATTAACTGGAGAAAATAAATTCCTGAAAGGCCAAATGGAAAAGGAAGTACAAAAATTAAATGGAGAAAATAGCTTATTAAAAGGAAAAATTGGGCAGATGGAAAAAGAGATACAAAAGTTAACAGAAGAAAACAATGTGATGAAGATTAGAATTGGGCAAGTAGAAACTAACGACTCAATGAGACAGCAAGAATCAGTCAAACAAAATCTAAAGAATGAAAAGATAGAAGAAAATGTAAAATATCTAATTGGAAAAACAACTGACCTGGAAAATAGATCCAGAAGGGAAAACTTAAGAATTATTGGCCTGCCAGAAACCCAGGATGGAGAAAAGAGCCTGGACAATATCTTCCAGGAAATCATCAAGGAAAACTGCCCAGAAGTACTAGATTCAGAGGGCAAAATAGTCATCGAAAGAATCCACCGTTCCCCTCCTGAAAGGGACCCCAAACTCAAAACCCCAAGAAATATAGTTGCCAAATTCCAGAGCTATCAAGTGAAGGAGAAAATATTACAAGCAGCCAGAAAGAAACAATTTAAATATCAAGGGGATACAATCAGGATTACACAGGACCTTGCAGCTTCTACAGTAAAAGATCGAAAGAATTGGAACCCAATATTCCGTAAGGCAAAAGAGCTGGGACTGCAACCAAGGATCAACTACCCAGCAAAGTTCAGCATAACATTTCAGGCAAGGAGAAAGTCATTCAACGAAGTAAGGGATTTCCAGAGTTTCCTGACCAAAACACCAGAACTTAATAGACAATTCAATCTTCAAATGCAGGTCGCAAGAGAATCATAAAAAGGTAAACAGCAGGGGTGGGGGGAACAACTTGCTACTCAATGAGGGCAAGTTGTTCACCTCCCTATAAGGGAAGATGATATCTGTTTATCTCAAGAACTGTGCGTCTATTAAGAAATATAAAAGGGATAAGCATAGGGGGAACGGATATAAAGTAAATGATATCATGATAAAAAATGTGATTTAAGTATGAGAAGGGAGTGTAATAGGAGGTGTGAAAAGGAGGAAGCAGGAAATGGCAAATTATATCACAAGAAGAAGTACAAAATCATAGTAGAGGGAAAGAGGGGAGGGAGATGAGCATTGTGTGAGAGGTACTCTCATCGGATTTGTTTAAAGGACGGATCAATAAACTTAAGTAGAAAATTCTAACTAGCTCTATAAGCAGTGGGAGGGGAAGAGGGAAGAAAGGGGAGGGAATCAAAAGGGAGGGAAGAAGCAATAAGAGTAAAGGGGAGTAAAAGGGAGGGGGGCTAAAAGAAAGAGGGGAAGGCGGCAAGAGGAGGTGGTGAAAAGTAAATACTAGTGAGGAGGGGAAGGGAGACAGCAGAGCTAAAAGCACAAATGGTGGGAAAGAAGATGGAGGGAAATACACAGATTGTAATCATAACTGTGAATGTGAATGGAATGAATTCTCCCATAAAACGGAGACGGATAGCAGAATGGATTAAAAGCCATAATCCAACAATATGCTGCTTACAAGAAACACATTTGAAACGGGGGGATACACATAGGATAAAGGTTAAAGGATGGAGCAGAATATATTGTGCTTCAGCTGATGTAAGAAAGGCAGGAGTAGCAATCCTAATCTCAGACAAAGCAAAAGCAGAAATAGATCTAATCAAAAGGGATAAGGATGGAAACTATATCCTGCTAAAAGGCACCATAGACAATGAAGCAATATCATTACTAAACATGTATGCTCCAAGTGGTATAGCATCCAGATTCTTAGAGGAGAGATTGAGGGAGTTGAAGGAAGAAATTGACAGCAAAACTATACTAGTGGGGGACCTCAAGCTCCCTCTTTCTGAACTTGATAAATCTAACCTCAAAATAAACAAGAAAGAGGTTAAGGAGGTAAATAGAACTCTAGATAAGGTAGATATGATAGATCTTTGGAGAAAATTGAATGGGAACAGAAAGGAATATACCTTTTTCTCAGCAGTACATGGAACATTTACAAAAATTGACCATGTACTAGGACATAAAAATCTCAAAATCCAGTGCAGAAAGGCAGAGATAATCGGTGCATCCTTCTCAGATCATAATGCAATAAAAATTATATGTAATAAAAGGCCATGGAAAGATAAAGCAAAAATCAGTTGGAAACTAAATAATTTAATCCTAAAGAAGGAATGGGTTAAAGAAGAAATCATAGAAACAATTAACAACTTCATTCAAGAGAATGACAATAATGAGACAACCTACCAAATCTTATGGGATACTGCAAAAGCAGTTCTTAGGGGAAGTTTTATATCTTTGAATGCCTATATAAATAAAATAGAGAAAGAGGAGATCAATGACTTGGGTATGCAGCTGAAAAAGCTAGAAAAAGAACAAATTGAAAATCCCCAAGAAAATACCAAATTAGAAATACTGAAAACCAAAGGAGAGATTAATAAAATTGAAATTAAGAAAACTATTGAATTAATAAATAAAACCAATAGTTGGTTTTATGAAAAAACTAATAAAATTGATAAACCTTTGGTCAATTTGATTAAAAAAAAGAAAGAAGAAAATCATATTACTAATATTAAAAATGAAAGGGGTGAACTCACCTCCAATGAGGAGGAAATTAAAACAATAATTAGAAATTATTTTGCCCAACTTTATGCCCACAAATTCGATAATCTAAATGAGATGGATGAATATTTTAAAAAATACAAATTGCCCAGATTAACAGAAGAGGAAATAGAATACTTAAACAACCCCATCTCAGAAAAAGAAATTGAACAAGCCATCAATGAACTCCCTAGGAAAAAATCTCCAGGACCAGATGGATTCACAAGTGAATTCTATCAAACCTTTAAAGAACAGTTAATTCCAATACTATATAGACTATTTGGGAAAATTGGGGAAGAAGGAGTACTCCCAAATTCTTTCTATGATACAAATATGGTTTTGATACCCAAGCCAGGAAGAGATAAAACAGAAAAAGAAAATTACAGACCAATTTCTCTAATGAATATAGATGCAAAAATTTTCAACAAGATTTTAGCAAAACGAATACAGCATCTTATCAAGAGAATAATACATTATGATCAGGTAGGTTTCATACCAGGAATGCAGGGCTGGTTCAATATTAGGAAAACTATTAACATTATCAATCATATCAACAAGAAAACCAACAAAAACCACATGATTATCTCAATTGATGCAGAAAAAGCTTTTGACAAAATACAACACCCATTCCTATTAAAAACACTGGAGAACATAGGAATAAAGGGAACTTTCCATAAAATAATAAGCAGTATCTACCTAAAACCTTCAGCAAGCATTATATGCAATGGAGATAAGCTAGAGGCATTTCCAATAAGGTCAGGGGTGAAACAAGGATGCCCATTATCACCATTATTATTCAATATGGTACTAGAAATGTTAGCGGTAGCAATTAGACAAGATAAAGAAATTGAAGGAATAAAAATAGCCAAAGAAGAAACTAAGTTATCACTCTTTGCAGATGATATGATGATATATTTAGAGAATCCCAGAGATTCAAGTAAAAAGCTACTTGAAATAATAAACAACTTTGGCAAAGTTGCAGGTTACAAAATAAACCCACACAAATCTTCTGCATTCCTATATATTAGCAACAAAGTCCAACTCCAAGAGATAGAAAGAGAAATCCCATTTAAAGCTAGAGTAGACACTATAAAATACTTAGGAGTTTACCTGCCAAAACAAACCCAGGGATTATATGAACACAATTACAAGACACTTTTTGCACAAATAAAGTCAGATTTAAGTAAGTGGAAAAACATCAGTTGTTCATGGGTAGGCCGAGCTAATATAATAAAAATGACAATTCTACCTAAATTAATCTACTTATTTAGTGCCATACCAATTAAACTATCAGATAATTATTTTCTAGAGCTGGATAAAATCATATCAAAATTCATTTGGAAAAACAAAAGGTCCAGAATATCAAAGGGACTAATGAAAAGAAATGCTTGGGAAGGTGGCCTAGCGCTACCAGACCTCAAATTGTATTATAAAGCAGCAATTATCAAAACCACTTGGTATTGGCTAAGAAACAGAGGGGTAGACAAATGGAATAGGCTTGGCACTCAAGACACAGTTGGCAAGGAATATAGCAACCTCCTGTTTGACAAACCCAAAGATCCCAGCTTCTGGGATAAGAACTCACTGTTCAACAAAAATTGCTGGGAAAACTGGTTAACTGTGTGGCGGAAATTAGGCATAGACCCATGCCTGACACCGTACACAAGAATAAAGTCCAAATGGGTACATGACTTAGGTATAAAGATTGATACCATGAATAAACTGGAGAAGCAAGGTATAGTGTATTTATCAGATTTATGGAGAGGGGAAGAATTTTTTTCTAAAGAAACAATAGAAAGCATTTTGAAATGCAAGATGGATAATTTTGAATACTTTAAACTGAAAAGTTTTTGCACAACCAAACCCAATGCAACCAAAATTCGGAGGGATGTAGTAAATTGGGAAAAAATTTTTACAGCTAAGCTCGGGGATAAAGGCCTCATTTCTAGAATATATAGAGAACTGACTCAAATATATAAACATCCAAGTCATTCCCCAATTGATAAATGGTCAAAGGATATGAACAAGCAATTTTCAGGGGAAGAAATCAAAAATATCTATAATCATATGAAAAAGTGCTCTAAATCACTATTGATTAGAGAGATGCAAATCAAAACAACTCTGAGGTACCACATCACACCTGTAAGATTGGCAAACATGACAGAACAAGAAAATGATAAATGCTGGAGAGGATGTGGGAGAGTTGGAACACTAATTCATTGTTGGTGGAGCTGTGAGATCATTCAACCCTTCTGGAGAACGGTTTGGAACTATGCCCAAAGGGCTACAAAAATGTGCATACCCTTTGACCCAGAAATATCGCTACTAGGATTGTATCCCCAAGAGATTATAAAAACGGGAAAGGGTCCCACATGTACAAAAATATTTATAGCAGCATTCTTTGTAGTTGCCAAAAACTGGAAGTCAAGGGGATGCCCATCAATTGGGGAATGGCTGAATAAATTATGGTATATGAATGTAATGGAGTACTATTGTGCCATAAGAAATGATGAACAAGAAGACTTCAGGGAGGCCTGGAAGGACTTATATGATCTGATGCTGAGCGAAAGGAGCAGAACCAGGAGAACTTTGTGCACAGCAACGACCACAGTGTGCGAGAGTTTTTTCTGGTAGACTTGGAACTTTGTAATAATACAAGAACTTACTGAGAAAAAAAAAAAAAATCCTAATGTCAGTCTTCTAAGGCAAAATGCCTTCCACACTCAGAGAAAGAAATGTGGAAGTCACTTGCAGAATGTAGCAGATCATGTTTGTATGTGGGTGGGGTTCAGTGTATTATATGTTGATTTGTTATATGATTTCTTCCATTTATTTTAGTTCGACTACATAGCATGAATATAGCGAAAATGTGCTCAATAGGAAAGTATATGTAGAACCTAAACAGAATTGTATGCTGTCATGGGGAGGGAGGGGGGTATTGGGGGAAGGGTGGGGGGGAATAAAATCTTAACTTTAAGGAAATGATTGTAAAACATTAAAAAAAAAATATAAAAAAAAAGTATGGTAAAAGGCTCTGATAGCAATTTTTATGCTATCAATTTAAAAACAACTGAACTAAGGAGGTGGAATAATTTAGGAAAATTGAAAACCATCAGAGGACTCATTCTAATCCAGATGAATTCTGGTTCAGTCAGGGCCATGCCTTTGCAGCCTCCCCAGTCATAGGATTTTACAGTTTCCCCCTACCCCAAAAACATTGTCCTGGCCATGTGGTGCCTTCTGTCCCACCTAATAACTGAATTTGTCTTTAAGAAGTTGATTTAAGGTAATTTTTCCACACTGGTTACCTTTTGAGAAGGTTGCTCTGTGTGCCGAAATAGGGTTAGTGTTACCCCTAGTATCGGCACCTTTGATTCCAGAGCCAGACCTCTGCTCAGTGCCCAGAGCTTCAAGCCATACTAATTCAGTTTAATTTGTATCTTTTAAATACCTGCTATGTATTAAGAAAAGTACTAGTGGCTTGGAAACACTAAGATGAAAAGTCTCACAGATTCTGCTCTCAAGTTCCTTCCATTAGTGTGAGGAAGCCTTGATATGAACAAAACCAACTCTGATCAAAGTGGTGTTTGCAAGGCCAAGGAGAGGTACAGATCACATATAGCACAAGAAAAGAAGCAAGAGGGATGCCTTGTAGTTGGAATAGGGTTGGGAGAAGACCAGAGAAGGCTTGATACATTGAAGGAAAATAAGGGTTTCAGTAACTGGAGAACATTGAGGGTCAGAATCCATCTATGGCAACTGAGCAACAAACAGAGACAAGAAAAAGCACAAAGAAATTCAAACACAAATATACCAGAGCCGGGTCAATGAAGGAACTTGATTAATGGGAAATTGTGTCTCTTTCACTGAAAAACATACAAGAACTAGGATGTGTATATAGAATAATAATCCAGATATGGATAGTCCTTGAGATCCCATCTCATGAGGACAGAGTGAAAGAAATGGCAATATTTAGCCTAGAGAAGAACTGAGACAAAAGGATAGAAGCTAAAAAGAGGCAAACTTTGGCTTCATAGAAAGAAGTTTCCTAAGTATCAGTTATTCTGAAGACAGCTGAGGGACTTTGAGAGATAGGGACTTCTCCCTCGATTCCTCCTAGAACTTTCTATAAACAAAAAAATGAGTAACCCTCCAGAGTTATGTGGCAGAAGGGTTTATTTTTGCAGGTCCTCATTGAACTAGATGGCCCCTGAGATTTGATCCTAATAGGAGATTCTGAGAATATGCAATGGAAAGAACCCTGGAAAGTTAAACTCGAGCTAAATTATAGAAGGATTGTCAGATGAGAGGTATTTTGTTTTGTTTCGTTTTTTATTTTATCCCAAGTGAATGAGTAATGGAAAAAATGACATTCATGTACACTTACTATGTGCCAGATATTGTGTAATCTCTATAGAAATACAAAACAAAGATGACTCCTGTCTTTAAAGAGAATTTTAAATTATATGGGGCAAAGTATAATATAGTATATTAAGCCTTACAATGGTACAGAAAGCATACATGGGGAGGGATAGCTAGGCAGGATCACTGAGGTGTGGTTAGTTATCCTACAAATCAAATTTTGAACTTAAGGTGAGAACAACTTATATAAATACATATGTTTGGGAATGATATATGCCATGTGTTATATCATGTGTGTGCATTTATATGTATATGTAAAAATACACACGTATGTGTGCAGATGTATATTGTATACACATATATAATGGACATAAATACATATATATATACATATATACTTATATATATATGTATCCATATACAAATAGGGAGAGAGAGGAAGGGGAATAGAGATCAAAATAAGGTGCCCTGCACCCCTTTCTTTTTGTTCACATTTTAACAGTGATGTCATAGACCCTTTGGGATATAAGCTGCTATAGCTGCTTTAAGGTTGTGAGACCTGAAAAGGGCGTTGGACTATTCTACTGTTTTTTGCACTGGTCAGATCTCATGGAGAATAATGAAGATGTCACTTTTTGGGAAAGGCATTGATAAGGATTCTGGACAATTTTGAGAGGAAGAAAATAAGAAGGGCTAAGAGCTTTAAATTAAATCTAACCAAATTTGGTGTCAGATGACCTGGTTTCAAATCCTGCCTCTCCCATTTACTCTCTGTCTGTGTGACCTTGGGATAATCCCTTAAGCCTCTCTGGGCTAATTTTTCTCATCTATAAAATTAGTTAGACTGGATGACATCTGAGATCCCTCTCAGCTATAAATCTGTCATCTTATGATCTGTATTAGAGGACTTGCTGGAACTTATCATGTTTAGTCTGGAAAAGAAAGATTTGAGTTGATGGAGGTATCTTCTATTTCTTGAAAGCCTGTTTTATATTGTCACAGTAAGATTAAAGGTGTTCTATTTCCACTCAGAGGTCATAACTATGATTAATATTTGAAAATTCAAAAAGGAAAAAAGTTACCTCTGTGTATTGTGATATGGGGAAGTCCCTAGGAATTTGACTGGTACCTAATGAAATGGGCTTCCCCAGCTGAGCTCCCTGCCATGGAAGGAATGCAAGCCTCTCCCACTTCTCACATCTCAAGTTTTAAAGTCACACTGGATACAATCATCCCACGTTCTAAGAGGCTTTGGAAATCAGACATTCTATGTTTTGAGTCCTAAGCACTGTCTCCCAACTTGAACACTGCACATTCTACATTATAATTTCTGTTACAGCTCTGACATCATCTGTTTGATGATTTGACAAAGGCACACATGACCTAGCACTGCTCACACTATGAGCTCTCATTTGTAATTGGTATTGTGTATAGTCCTTCTATATGGAGGTCATATCCTCTAAGGAGGTCATATCTAAAACATAAATCTCCTTTACAGTACATGAGAGAAGTGATTCTTCTATCTCTGTTTGAAGTCTTTTGGCAATGGGAGACTCACTATCTTCTGAGGCAGCACATTTCTTCTTTGGATAGCTCTGTGTATTAAGCCTTACCTTATTATGTTTGTTTTCAATATCATCTGAGATCCCATTTTACAGTCCCAAAGCTCAAAGAGTTTACATTCAATCAGGGAAAACAAGATATTCATAAGAGCATAATAGCTAATAGCCATCATTTATCTGAACTCAGGAATAAAGATGATACCTAGAAATCAAGATCTATTAGCTATCAGCATAGAGAGGATAATTGAATTTATGACGTCTGATGAGAACACTAAGCTAAATAACATATAGAGAAGAGTCTCCACCGCAGAGCCTTGGGGTACAAGATAGATGGTGGGAATGGCCTACGTGATGTTCTAGATAAGAAGGCAGGAAGGAGGAAAACTGAGATAGGGTAGTGTATCTAGAACAATAAGGTGATTAATAGTTTAAGATACTACAGAGAGGTTTCAAAGAATGAGAATTAAGAAAAGGCTTCTGCAAGTAAAAATTCATTGCTAACTTTTAAATGAGTGATTAGTCCAGGTGCCAGATTTTGGGGTGTCTAAAATCTAAAGTTTAGAAGAAGGTACTCTTGAGAGATACAATTTGGCATGGGGGAAATGCCACTCTTCCTGGGAATCCAGAGAAATCTGAAGCTGAGCTGAAATCACACATCTACTACTGGTTAATTACAGGCCATCGACAAGTCACTTAGTGTGTCTTAGAGTAAGTTTTCCCATCTGTAATATGGACCTAATGATAATTTCAGTTCCTACATTAGGTGGCTTTTGTGAAGATAAAAGATGGTAAGAACATAAAGTTTTATAACTATTTTATGACTATTCTATTTATCTAACTAGAAAAACCTTTAAGTTGCAAGTTGGGGGAGGCGCCCTATAGACTATGCTAAAAGAGATACCAATAGTGAATCATAGATTTTGAGTAGGTAATGATCTCAGATATCTCATAGACTGATCTCCTGATTTTAGTGATGAAAGAACTGGGGTCCCTAAGAGATTAAACGACTTACTCAATGTCACAAGTGTTTAAGTAAATAACCTTGCTGGGTTTAGAAAACAGCTTCTCTGATTTCAAATTTAATCCATTTATCTATTATATGGAACTGTCTCTTCTCTTAGCACGTGTCCATAGCTACATCCAAAGGAGAGCAGTCCTGTGAGCACTGTCCATTCACACCTATGGGCTCCATTCTCCATTCTTCAGAATCCTGCTTCTCAAACTGTTTTGGATTCATGGGCATTTTGTACTTATTTATCTCTGTTCAGACAGTGAACATCATTGATTCCATCACCCAGCTTAAAAGTAATTTCCTTTATCAGTTAGAACACTTTCTGATTGAATCGATCATTTAGTATTAGATGTGAACAAGGCCTTCAAATATCCTGAAATCAATCAAGGACATTTCAATTAGGTGCAATAAAATGTCAGAGGATAGGGCTTGATCATGGTGGAGAAAATTGTATCCACACAGGAGACAGTTTTCAACCAGGGCACAGTTTTATGGGGGCCAACAATAAAGAGGAAAGAGTAGAGACATCAAGAAGCAACCTGCTAAGAATCAAAAGCAAAGGAACAACCTGGGAAAAGAGAAAGAATAAGTGGTACTGAGGTGTGGCAGAGAAAGAAGAAATCAAGGCAGGATTTCAGCCCTAGCAACACCTTGGGGTAGACTCATCTGACTGTGTTCCTACTTCCTCAACTTATGCCCCCACCTCAAAGACTGAAGGAAGTTCCAAACAAAGGTTGATCTTTCCTCAACTTCCCTTCCTGATGCCTGTCTATTTCTATATGGTAGCTGCCAATTAATCAATACATATTAAGCACTAACATCTCAGACACAGTGCTGAGGGCTGGAGAGGCAAAGAAAGGCAGAGGACAGTGTAGACCCTAGAGAAGCAACTCACATTCTAACAACAGAAAACTCTTGAAACAACTATTTAGGAGCAAACTATAGACAAGATACATAGGACACAATCAACCAAGGGAAGGTCCTACAATAAAGGTGCAGTCAGTAATGGATTGCTGGAGAGGCTTTATCAAAATCTTTCAAGTCCCCTTATTTTTTTTTGCTCACAACAATAAAGAAGTCAGAGAGTTAGAAAGAGACAATGTAAAGGAAGAAAGAGCCAAATGCTTCTCTGGCAAATCTTTCAAAATTTTCCTCACTAGGGCCTCAGAACAATTGTGGTGGTTCTTTTAATTTTCATTGAATATAAACTCCCTAAAGCAGCAGTGGAAGGAAGCATATGAGCCTGACAAGCCTTTATATTATACCCAGATTTAAAACAAGGCAATTATAGAAATAAGGTCTTACCTGTAAGTGTTCTCTCCCTCATTACATGGTGAGGTACTTGAAGACCAAAATTGTTTCTATCTTTGCCCAAAACTAAGCACTATGCCTGGCACATAGTTATTAAATATGCAAATATATATATATATATATATACAAATATACAAAAATATGCAAGTTATCAAACTTGATATATGCTTGATTGATTGAATTACTATTTTCTCCTATTTAGATCATGTAGCTCTGAGGACAGCTAAGTGGACAGAGCTTGGAATCAGGAAGACTCATGTTCCTGAGTTCAAACCTGGCCACAGACATTTACAAGCTGTGTGCCCTGTGCAAGTCATTTAACCCTGTTTGCCTCAGTTCTTTATCTGTAAAATGAGCTGGAGAAGGAAATGGCAAACCAATCCAGTATCTTGGCAGAGAACACCCACCAAAGGGGTCATCATGAGTCAGATATGACTGCAATGACTCAACAATAAATAGCTCAGAAAGAACGCATAACTAAATTGGTTCGATATTGGCCCAGCATTCCTTTCTGAGGGGATAAAAACAGTGCCTCTCCTAGAGTTGTCAGACACTTGAATATTTGACAAGGAAAATAAGGACCAATAAACTCCTGGGCAGTACAGCACAGAAGGGCATTCTACTATCAATCTGAAATCTGGGTGAAAGGGGGAGAAGGAAATTTGTATTCTCTTGTAACAGGGGAGAAAGTCAAGGTGGTGGAAAAGAAAATCTCCATAGATGTGGAAATCAAGATGTCTTCTTGGAGATCATGGGGAAGTTTTAATTAGTTTCTGAATCTAAAAACAAAACTTGAAACTTTCATTGTAGTGGTCTTTGGAATATAACTGACTATGTTTGATTCTTGGCTTGTGGGTTTTGATACTAGGATCTCCCTAGATTTGGAATTTTTGTGATCACTCATAGTTGATTGGCACAGAAGCTTTGACCTGTTGTTTGCCTAACCTGGGCTGGTTCATCTTTCTGTAGGGAGCCTGGTGAACCCTCTCCTCACCCCTCTACCTCCTCTTAAGGGGCTCATTATAATGGTACTGGAATTGTTGCAGACAACTGATGGGCTTTTGCCCCACTGAAGCTAAGAACTGCTGAGCTCAAGCAGTCCACTAACCTTATCTTCACTAATTCAATTACCATTGTGTGCCACCACAACAGTAGGTAAGTACTTGAGTTTTTCCATTTGAAAAATAAATGAAAAGTGTGAAATTTTTGGACAGTGTTAAAAATTCCTCCACACAGTATCTCAGACTTAGCTATTAAGAAATCATATTGCATTTATCAGTTTGCAAGAAAAGGTCACTTCTGACAGTGGCAGAAACTACTAATTCAATTTCCATAAAATAAATAGTTATAAATGAGTTTGCAGGAGGAAACAAAGTCATGTCTGAAAGAATTATTAGAAGTAATCTGTTATTTTTCCTCCTAATGAATTGGAATAATTGAAATAATAGCTACTTCTACATTGTCATGATAAAAGGCTTTTTTATAAAAATTAATCTTCTTTAAAAAAATAAGGACCATCAAAGGATGAGTCTTAATTTGAAATGTAGGAGTCTTCACAGATACTCACTGAATAGAGATGCTGTTTGAGAAATTAAAAAAAAAAGCTTTAATAATATCAATCTTGTGATTCCTTGGTTTTACTGTTCTGAGTGTGATTTCCACTCTTATTGACTGTGACTTTCTCACTTGTTATGGGGGCACAAAGTTATTTGGGAGTCTAAGACTGAATCTGATATCAGGAGTATGGATCTGCAGTACAGTAAAAGCCAATAGGCATGAACCCCTCAGGATATGGAGGGGTGAAGAGGGAGTGTTAAGTGCTACATGATCTTAGCAGGGTGATGGATCCTTCTGGATTTAATGAAACCAATCTTGAGACAAAAGGCATTCAGACCTTAATCAGAATGTAAACACTGGGAGATGAGGGGGAAGATGCATATGATATCATAGTATTTATTTTTATATTTTCTAACTTTTTTGTAATGGGGGGAGGCATTTGTGAGCAGCTAACAGTATGTTTGATTGATGCAATCCACCACCTTGAAAAAACTGAGAGGCCTGCTTCCAAAACTACTTATATATAATGAAATTCCTTGGAGAGATTTGTTGTTTAAAAAATCCCTGTTGTTTAAAAAAATATATGTTTTCATATCTTGGAGATAAATTTTATGGAATTTTGATATTTCTACTGACTTTTGCATATAGAATGTCACAGTTTAGGAAATTCTCTGAAGCATAACATTTTCTTTAAGTTTTCACTCTCTATTCTCCATCCTTACCCTCTCTTCCCAAACAAAACTCAGGGCTTTGCTGAGGGTATTCCCAGGCAACATGGACACATTCTTATATTAGCATCTGCTTTGGTTCAGTTCCCTAATTCTCAGAGTTAAATAATATTATGACTTTCCATCTGGAATAATTTTTGGAGATGATATTTTTTTCTTTTAAGACTATTAACTTTTTATTTTTTTTTCCTTTTAAGGAATTCCAAAACCATTTTGGCAGAGTCAAGATGATGGAGTAGAAGCAGAGACTTCCTAGAGTCGTACTCTCAAATGCCTCAAAAACCCACTGAAAATGACTCTAAATAAATTCTAGAGCAGCAGAAGCCACAAAATAGAAGACTGAAGCAACTTTCCAGCCGAAGACAATCTGGAAAGTGGAGAGGAAGGGTCTATTGCACCAGGCTGGGAGCATAGGACACTTCATCATGGGTAACACCTGCACAGACTGCACAGCAACAAGGCTTAGGGTAGTGAATTACTGGCAGCTGCAGCAGTTTTCAGACTTAACCCACAAATGCCAAAGACACATGTGAAGGTCAGTGGGAAGGTTTCTTCATCTGGCTGAGAGGGGAACATGGTACAGTCCCAGCACCACCCCTAGTTCCAGGGCTGTGGCAGTCACTGCTGAAGCAAAGATTTCTTCTGGAGACCTCCACTTAACAAAGAGCTCAAAAGTCAATTAATTGGCTGGGAAAATGAGAAAGTGGAGGGAAAAGAAACAGTATATAGATTCTTACTTTCTCAGTGAAGAGTTATTTCTTATTTCATGGGTGATGAGATCAAGACATATAACCAAAAGAAGACAACAAAGGCAAAGCTCCTGCATCCGAAGCCTCAGAGGAAAATATGAATTGGTCTCAGACCATGGAAGAGTTTAAAAAGGATTTTGAAAATCAAGTAAGAGAAGTAGAGGAAAAATTGGGAAGAGAAATGAGAATGATGCAAGAAAATTATGAAAGACAAGTCAAGAGCTTGCTAAAGGAATTCCCCCCCCTAAAAAAAATTAAATTCTGAAGAAAATATCAGTTTTAAAATTCGACTAATCTAAATTGCAATTGAAGTCCAAAAAGAAGAATGCCTTAAGAAGCAGAATGGGCAAAATGGAACAAGAGTTCCAAAAGCTCAGTGAAGAAAATCATTCCTTCAAAATTAGAATGGAGCAAGTGGAAGTCAATAACTTTATGAGAAGTAAAGAAATGAGCTATATTTGTTTTGAAAAACCAAAAAAACTGAAAAATGGCAGACAATGTCAAGTATCTTATTGGAAAAACAACTGACCTGGAAAATGGATCTAGGAAAGATAATTTAAAAATACTGACTAACTCAAAATCGTGAACAACAAAAAAAGAGCTTAGAAATCATCTTTCAAGACATGATCAAGGAAAGCTCTCCTAATATTCTAGATCAAGAGGGTAAAAAAGATTGAAAAGAATATTACGATCACCCCCTGAAAGAGATCCCCAAAAGAAAACTCCCAAGAATATCATAGCCAAATTCCAGAGTTCCAAGGTTAAGTAAAAAATAATACAAGTAGCCAAAAAGAAACAATTCACTGATTGTGGAAACACAATCAGGACAGCACAAGATTTAGCAGCTCCCACTGTAAGGAATTGGAGGGTTTAGAATATGATATTCCAGAGATCAAAAGAGCTAAGATTAGAACCAAAAATCATCTACTCATAAAAACTGAAAAAAATGGAACTTCAATGAAATAGCTTTCAATAATTATTTTAGAAAAGACAAGAGCTGAAAAGAAAATTTAATTTTCTAATACAAGAATCAAGAGAAGTATAAAAAGGTAAACAGGAAAGAGAAACCATTAGGGACTAATTAAAATTGAACCATTTATATTGATATGGTGAAAGATAATATTTCTAACTCATGAGACCTTTATGAGTATTAGGATAGTTGGAAGGAATGCATACATACTTACATTCATATACATACATACACACAATGTGTGTGTGTACATATATGTGTGTGTGTGTGTGTGTGTGTGTACAGAGAGAAAAAGAGGTAGACAGAGACAGACACAGAGGGTATAGGTAGAGTTGAAAATGAAGGGATGATATCGAAAATATAAAATTACATGTTGAGAGGAATGTACTAGGAAAAAGAGAAAGGGAGAGGTAGAATGTAGTATATCATCTCACATAACAGAGGAAATAAAGAGCTTTAACAAAGGAGGGGAAGAAGGGGAAGATGAGAGGGAATAAGTGAGCCTGTCTTTCATTGGATTTGCCTTCAGGAGGGAATAATATATTTGCTTAATTGGGTATGGATACCTAGAGGAAAGTTGCGGGGAGGGCATAAGAAAGAGGGGATAATAGAAGGAATGGCAAATTTGGGGAAGGAATAATCAGAAGGAAACACCTTGGTGGAGGGAGAGAATAGAATAAATGGAGGGTGGGACAAGATAGAGGGAAGTATAATTAGTCTTTCACAACTTGACTGTTATGGAAGTATTTTATATGACTACATATGTGTAATCTATCAAATTGCTTGCCTTTTCACTGACAGTGAATGAGGAGGGAGGGTAATGGAGGGTGGCACAAAATAGAGGGAAATATAGTTAGCCTTTCACAACATGACTGTTATGGAAATGTTTTTCATGACTACACGTGTATTATCTTTATCAAATTGCTTACCTTTTCAATGAGGATGGGGAGGGGGGAAGGGAACTCAAAGCTTTAAAAATGAACATTAAAATTGTCTTTACATGCAACTAGGAAACAAAATGTATAGACAATGGGGTATAGAAATCTATCTTGCCCTACAGTAAAACAGAAGAGAAGGGGATTAAGGGTAAGGGGTGATAGAAAGGAGAGACAATTGGAGAAAAGGCAATCAAAACACATGTTGTCCTGGTGTGGGGGGAGGGGGGCGATGGGGAGAAAATATGAAATTCAAAATTTTGTGGAAATGTTGAAAACTGAATACACACACATATGTGGGTGTGTATATATGTATACATGTGTATACATACACACACACACACACACACACACACATATATATATATATATATATATATATATATATATATATACATACACACACACACATATAAATTGAATTCCAAATTCCCTTCCTCCCTCCTACTCCTTCTCCAACTACTGAGGAAACAAATTAAAATTATATAAGTTATACATTTGAAATCATGCAAACCTGTTCCCATATTAGCCATGTCACAGCTGATTATATTTACAGTATTGTCTTTACTGTCCATAATGATCTCTTGGTTATCACTTCACTTCACATCAGTTCACATAGGTGTTCACATGTTTGTTTGGTTTTTGATGGTGGTGTTTATCTTTTAATTTTTAATGAAACCATCCCATTTCTTATACCACAATAGTACTTCAATCACAATCATGTGTCACAACTTGTTCAGTCATTCCCCAGTTGATGGGCATCTCCTCAATCTCCAATTCTTTGTCACCACAAAAATATCTGCTATAATCTTTATATTCATAGAGGTCCTTGTCTTTCCTTTTTTTATCTCTTTGAGAAATACACCTCATAGTGGGATTGTTGTTATATATCATATAATCCAAACATGTTTATTTTGTAAATGAAGAGACTGAGGTGCAGAATAACAAATTGACCTGTCTATGGTCCCACGGACACTGGGTAGCTTAGTATAAAGAACACCATATTTGAATCTGGTAATTTGGTTCTGCATCTTGACAATTTCCTTAATTTCCCTGAATATTCCCTCTTTTGTAAAAAGAGGTGCTTGGAGTACTTGTTCTCTGGGCTCCCAACTAGCTCTAGGTATGTCTGTGTGTATGTGTGTGTGTGTACGTAAATACACACATACACATACATAGACATACACAGATATATTTATGTATATGTGTGTATATATACACATATGTATTTATATATAAATATAGTGTGTACATATATAATATATACACATACACATACATACATATACATGCATATTTTTTCCCATTAGAGTAATATAATCCTCAACAATAATGTATGGCGTGCTTACAATGGTTCTTTCCCCTCTTCCTTCTTCTCTCTTCTTTTCCCATCTTCTCCTCCTACTCTGACCCTCCTCCCTTCTCTTCCTGCCAGCTGACCTCAGGCTTGGGTAGTGCCTACCAAACACGAAGCTGGAGAGATTTCAAGCTCTGCAGAAGATGAACAGCATGTCTGTGAGCTGCCTCCATAAGCGTGGAGAGGCTCATTAGCCTGTTCACTGGAGAGTGATGCATCTGTAACATGCAGTATCTCTTTAAGACCACAAAGAACATTTCCAACATTTCCTAAGTACGTTCTTAACTTTATTCAGCCACTGTATTGGTTATAGCAGAGACAAATGAAAGAATAGGAGACTCATGGGAGTTTCTGATCTAATGGAAGTTATGAGGGCAGTACAATATGTTTTGCTGAGGGAATCTGCACACTAAAACTTTCACATATTCATGAGCAATAACATATTTCAGTTTGTTATATATTATGATAATGTTTATAACTGTCTTAATGAATCAACAAATAAGGGGACATTTGAACAGAATGTGAATTAATCCAAATAAATTCTTGCCATTTCAATTAATTGCTTTTTTAATTAGAGCAATAACAGAACATGCATATTAATCAAATGAGAACAAACATGATTTTTACATTATGTTGCCCTTTCCAAGCATGCTTTTGTATGAATGGAGTCTTCTTGTTACCTTGATGAGGTCTTCATCACAGATGATAGGATTATGTATTTAGATATGGAAGTAATCTCCAACTCCCTATCCTGATGAGGAAACACAGGAGCAGAGAAGTAGTAGTAGTAGTAGTAGTAGTAGTAGTAGTAGTAGTAGTAGTAGTAGTAGTAGTGGTAGTAGTAGTAGTAGTAGTAGTAGTAGTAGTAGTAATAGTAGTAGCAGTAGAAGGAGGAGGAGGAGAAATAGTAGTAGTAATGGTGGTGGGTTTGGTTGTGGTGGTGGTGTTCTTGGTAGTAGTAGCAGTAGTATTGGTAACTAGCTTTTATACGGCACTTTTAGGTTTTCAAAGCACATGTTACTTGGTATTTGTTCCACCTTGTGACTAATGTAAAGAAAGAGAGAGTAGCAGATGATGAAGAGAGGTTTCAAGGTACGGAATATGATAGAAGAGAAAGAGTAGGACAATTGGTGGGGGCATTTAAGACTAGAAGTTATTTTAGAAGGCTCTTATGAGAGTAAGAAGTAACCAGTCTTAGAGATCACCAGGTCCAAACCTTCAAGTTTCAGAAGACAAAATAAGCCACAGACATCAGTAATGACCTGTCTTCCTCCAAATTTGTTTCCTCCCCTCAGATTCATCTTTTTCATAGCACAATAGTGTCTGATTTCATTCAATATTCCATAAACTATATAGCTATTTCTCCATCTTTGAGTGTACAATTCAGTTCTAGTTTTCTCTAATATAAAAAAGCAGCTATTAATATTTTGCACAAATGGTTTTTCATATTAATGATAGACTCGGAATATACTTCTATAAATTAGAACTTAATATCTAAGGATAAAAAAAGATACCCTGGAAAATGGATATTGTTTTTAATGTTGGGAAAATTGCATCATTACGAAGAGAGAAAAAAAGGCAGGGACTTAGGTCTACTCCTTGCATCATTTACTATTTAAAAATATACGAAGAGAAGACAAAACCATTCAATGCCTGAAAGACCCTCTCCCTCCTCTTTCCCTTTCATTCTCCCTTTTCCTTATCCTGCCTCTCTCCCCCTTTCTCTCCCTTCTTCCCTTCCTTCCAGCCTTTCTGTCTCCTTCCTCATTTTCTCTCTCCATCCCTTTCTCTTTTCCTTTATCCTATTCTTCCTCCTTCCCTCTCTCCCTTCTTTCCTCCTTTTTTCTTCCCTCATTTTCTGCCTTCCCCTCTCACTTTTTCCTTCTTTTCTTTCTTCTTTTCTTCCTTTCTTTTTCCTGCACCTTCTTTCCTTATTTGCTCCTCTTTGTTCTCCTTCTTCCATTCCTCCCTCCATCCCTCATTCTTTCCTTCCTTTCTTACTTTAATAATTTTCCTTCTTATAAAGCTTAATTAATGTTTTTACTTATATATCAGTTATTTCCCTGTAAAATATTCCAACCCTTCCAACCATAAAGAAGAGAGTTAGAGCACACCAACTCAATGTATGTGTCTAATATTATATGCACTGCTGCCCACCCATAATTCCTTATTTGTCTCTAGTGCTTCCTCATCTCATTTAATGATATGACAGTTGGTTGACTACAGTTTGTCAGAACTAGAATTCTTTTTCTCTTTTTAATTCCCATTCTTGTAGAAATGGTATCTCTTGTTCTTCTGATCCTGCTTTCTTTTATGGGGATCACTTCATATAAGCTTGGAAAAAAATTTCTAAAGTGATAAAGATGATCCAATTCACACATGCTCAGTCCCATTAAAAACAAAAGAACAAACATAAAACTTCCTAAAGGTTAACGAGGCAAATTAAAATGGCGTAGTTGATAGATGACAGTTATAACAAGCATGTTCGATATAGCATGTCAAAAAAAAATTTGATGTGAGATTTGGGAGAAATTTTTAATGCTGTGTATCTACTGTTTAGTACAATGAGGACCTTATACTATCAATGCTTCCAAATGTGGCTCTTCATACTACAAAGTGCCATTCATGCGCCTCTCTACAGTGGAATTAGAGATTTCTAGAAATTTCCAGAAAATTTTCTGGAAAAATCTAGGAATTTCTAGATACATCTAGAAAATGATGTATCCTTTGAAATGAGGAATAGAGTTGGTGGTCAATTTTCAGTAAAAGAATCATAGCATCCTAAGAGTTAGAGCTGAATTGAATTCTCTGAGACCTTCCAATCCAATTTAATTTGTCAAATGAAGAAACAGTGAGACAGAGGAGTGAAGTGGCCCCGGATCATTGGATCACAGGTCTGGAATTGGAAAAGGACCATGCATGTGAGCAATCAGTTTCAACCCTCTTACTCTAAAGAACAGGAATTCAGATAATGCAAGGTAAGGGATATAGCTGGACTCTGAACTCAAGGTCTTTGTAAGTTCATGGTACTTTCCACTACACCTTTCCTACATCTTTTTGCTCTTTTTGTTTTTACCCTTTGTTAAGTAAACAAAACAACATAATTTTTTTTTCTTGTGATCTGTTTTACGCCACACCTTGGTATTCCACCTTTCTACATCATCAGAGCTGGGGATAACAGCAGGAATTCTACTCTTATCTACACATAGTACAGATAAAGATTATTAGTTCTTGGATTTAGAGCTGGAAGGGATCTTATAACCACCCCATTCTACAGATGAAGAAACTGAGTCACAGAGCATTTGAGAGACTTGCTCACCTTCACAGAGACAGTAAGTATCAGAAGGGGATATTGATGCAAGGTTTTCTTGATTCCAAGCCTAATCCCACATCCAGAAATACCACCCTGCCTCTCCGTAGACAATAAGAGTTTTCAAAGCCCACATACTTACTTGAACCCCGATTTTGTTATTCCATATCTAAAATTACTTTGCATATCATGTGCATCTAATGATTTCCAAAGATGTTTTCCCCAAGTTAAATGGAAGATTCTGGAGAGCAGGGATGATTCCACTTTCACTTTGTATCTCTAGCACTTAGCACGGTGACTGGCACATACTAGGCACTTAACAATACTCGGTGAATGGAATAGGTTTAATGTAATTTATATATTAAAGTCATTTAAAAACTAGATCAGGAGGATATTAGAGAATAATGATGAAAATAGCTAGCCTTTATGCAGTGCTTTAAGGCTTGAGAGTTCTTTATGTTGGCAGGGAATGACACAGTTGATAGGGTTCTGAGCTTCTGACCAGTTCAAATCCTACCTCTCATCTTTATTGTCAAAATGACTCTGGGAAAATCACTTAATCTCTGTCTGCCTCAATTTCTTCATCTATAAAATGAGTAATACAATTATGTCTGCCTCTAAGAGTTATTGTAGTCATTAATTTAGTGTAATATTTGTGAACCACTTAGCACAGTGGTTAGCACACATATATGTGTATATATATATATATATATATATGATAAATGCTTATTTCTTTCCTTCTTTTTATGATTTCATCTTCACAACAACCCTCTGAGGTAGGTACTATTAATTATTCCTATTTTACAGAAGAGGAGATTGAGATGAAAAATGGAATAAATGCTTGCTCACAGAAATACAACTATCCGAGACAAAATATGAACTCATGTCTTCCTGACTTGATGCTCAGTGTTCTAATGACTATATCACCTACTTGCCTCACAATGGCATAGCAAGGTTATTGTTGAAAGACTCATTATTCTATAAGGGCACTCGAATGCTTGGGTTTTCCTTTTGCTTCTTGAGTTATCAATGAGCGTTGGTAATAGAGTATCAAACTGAAAAAAAATACTGTGTACATGGTACAGCAAATGTGAACAAATTGGACATCAGATAGTTAACTCAATCAAAAACTGTAGGATTTTAACAATATGGATGAAGCAAACAAAGAATCTCAGCATCTCAGCACCAGAATGTTTTTTGGGACCACCTACCTCATCTTAATCTTAAAGATAAGCCCTAAATGAAGATAGTAATCTAATAAGATTTCTTTCAGGAAACATCAAGTCAGCTGTCCTTTGAATAAGCATAATTGTAAAATAAAGAAGGAATGCATTTCAAAATTGGTTTATGTTCTATACAAAGGCCCAGAGAGGGAGGATGAAATGTTTGTCTAGGGAAGAACATGTAGCCCGGTTTGACAGAAGAGTCAATATAACTGAGAAATGTTTTCTCTCTCAATATTAAATAAAAGTGGAGATTAGTATTAATGCATAAAGATCAGAAAAAGAATAAGAGCTAAGTGTTTCAAAGATAAGATTTCAAATTCCCTTCCATTATCGGAGAATAAGGTTTGGGAAGTTGTTGCTATGAATTTAATTTACAAATGCAAATTTTAATTATTCAACTTAAAGTCTAAGGAAGCTGAAGCCATTTGTTTCCACAGTCCCCCTCCTTTTCAGGTCTCAAACAAAATTAGAAAATAAATTGAGAAGAAAACCCAGCATCCACAACGAAAACAAATTTCATACAAGTTTGTCAGGAGGCATTTTGTTTTCTTTCTTTTGTGAGTGTGTGTACCTAAAACAAACACTTTTGGTAATCACACAATTAAGTTAGTCAACACTTCTGTTTCCTTGATTCATTAACTTAATGACTTTTTGCACCCATTGCAGAAAACAAAGAATTAATAAGATTTTGAGTTACAAAAAGCTTTCTTGTAATTTATTTGTCAGTTCATTAAATGGAAATAATAAAAATGAATTACAATCACCAATCCATAGCTATAGATCCAGTTGAGGTGTTGAGAGTAGGGGGGGGAAAAGTGACAACTTTTGATAAATTTCCCAATTTGGGTTATTATTACTGACAAGAACATGCAATGGAAAATTCCTGAAATATTTATGGGAGTTACATTAAAAAGGTTGATTTGAAAAACCTATAGATTCATATGAAAGATTTTGATGAAAGGAAGATTTTTTTACTTGAAGTCATATGAAAGTAATGGTTTATGTAATTTGTGGCAAGTTTTGTGTTAATTAAGCATTTTACATCAATTAATCATCTCCAAATTAATCCTGAAACAAAAACATTTCCCACTAAGAGTATCAGATTGCATAATTTATACAGAATGGGCTTCTATGTGGTACACAGATATGTCCGGAATCACAGAAACATGAATTTGGACCACCAGTTACCCTTTAATTCAACACCTATCTGAACAGAAATCCATGGTATAACCCAGTAAGATTTTATCTAACCTTTATTAGAGGAGGTGGGGAAGGGGAGACAAAGTCAAGGAACCATTAGCTGGGATGTAGTAGTCTCTTATCAAAAGTTTATTGACATATTTTTAAACCATTTTTCCTGATATCAAGTCTGAATTGGTCTCTTTGGAATGTTCCACCAGTGCTCCTGATTCTGGTCAATGGAGTTAAACCAAACAAGGCTAATATCTCTTCCATGCAGATAGCATCCTTTTGCCCATCTCTACCTTCAGTCTTCTTTCCTTTGTCCTATATGTCTTACATTTCTTTGCCTTTTCCTCATATAATTCATGTCTATTTCTGGCCACTTTCCTACTTGTCAATGTACTTCCCTTTATAAGAACGTTTTGGTCAATGATGCTCCATTTCAGTGTATGGCCAGAACATGGTTGCATTCAAAAAGCACTAACTGTCTAAAGTGAGATTTTGATCTTTAACTTTCTGGCCTTACTGTTCTTTAGGGGAGAGAAACATGATGCCATCCTCAGGAAGGAGAGAAGCTACTAGCTTGCCGTACTGAGGCAGACTTGTTCTTTACCTCTTCATGTTCGGTCCTTACTACTTTGATTGATGGAGCTATTTGATATGGCTATGACCTTATGAGTTTTGAAGGGTTAGGAGAACTAGCATGATAAATGCAGGAGTCAATCTTCTCATCTAAGATATGGCAGAAATCAGACTGAGAAGCAAGGTACAGAATGAGCCTATTGAATCAGCATCGATGGAAGCCAGCTAAGAGGGAGGGACAGCAATCCATACACTGATTATGTTGAATGCAGAAATAAATTTAACAGACTGAAAGCTAGTGGGGAAAGTTCTTCAAGAGTGAACCCACTCTTCTCAGAGAGTGGGATAATTAAGGTAACTGAGTCGATCCACAGTTTGGGGAAAATACTTTGTGCCATTTGCTTTTCTCTACCTGTAGATTTTCTATACTTTTCTATAAGTTAATTGAGGTTAATTAGTTAAATGACAAGGGCATTAATCACTAATTGTCAACAGTGGGAAGCATACACTGAAATGGAGGCTAAAGAGGACAGCATTAAAGATACCTCCAACACCTCCTAAAGTCTTGAAAGAAAGATGTAAGCAGAACTTCATGGGAAGTCTGAGTCCAGAGTGACATTGCCAGAAAATGTGGGACTCAGAGTTGAATTTAGCAATCCAGGTATTATCTGACTGGAGCAGAATAAACCAGACTATGTTCTTAAGTGCAGAAACTATGTCTCTCTTAAGGTCGCATGAACCTCCTTGACTGCCCTATTACCCCATTAGTTCATATTATGTGTACAATGTACTAAAATTCCATTTTTTTTAAATTTCAAGCAAAATACTATGTAACTATACCATTCCTCTATCTTATACTTAGTCTATTAATTTGTTGAACCAGATATACCACTTTAAATTTAATCCCTATTAAATCTGATATTGTTATATTCAGTCTTTTCTTTCATTGCACCAGGGATGCTAAAACAAGGACAAGGGCAGGTGACTCTCCAATTTTAGCCTGTGCCTTGAATTTATTACCTTAACTTCAAGGGCAGTGAATGGTGTGATAGCAGTCATTAGCCTCTGAGCACCAGCTGGATTTATAAAGCAATGCCTGCTTTGGTTTTCTTATATTTACACTAGTTTGAGGTAACATTTATGATGCTGGAAGATCAAACTTTAGTAAGAAAAAAGTTACCAATGAAAAAGTATCCATAAATCTTCTGAACCCATTAGAGCAATGTGATAATTAACTGTTATAATTAGGAAGGATATTTAGAGAAAAGTAGAGTTAAAGAAACTTGTGAATGCTGACTACGTCCTTCAATACTTTCTTGGCATTCATTCTCTCTCTTCTTGTCTGTTTTACCTGTTTTTGTCTTCATGGTTTGGACTGTTGTGGCAGAGAGTAAAACGGAGACAAAGGGACAAAGACAGAGACACAGAGAGAGACAAAAACAGTAAGAGAGAAAAAGGCAGAGAGACAAAGACAGAGGTAGACTGAGAAGGAAACAGTGAGACACAGAGAGACACATAGAGAGAGACACAGAGGCAAAGACAGAGACAGAGGGAGATAGAAACAAACAGAAAGATACAGAGAGGCCAAGAGATATAGAAAGAAACAGAAAGAGCTGGCAACACACAGAGAGACAGAGATAGAGAAACATAGAAATAGACAGAGAGAGAGAGAGAGAGAGAGAGAGAGAGAGAGAGAGAGAGAGAGAGAGAGAGAGAGAGAGAGAGAGAGAGAGAGAGAGAGAGAGATCTGGTTGTCATCCTCCAGTAATGTGATTTTCTGGACTTTGCTAGGGTGATAATCTTACAGTTGACACAGTTCATGATGTAATATACAGCCAAATCCTTTTCAATTGTATAAATTCCTGTACTCAAGTCCTGTCTCAAGGAGTAACTTTTGAGACAAAGGTCATGGTAATATCATTACTAGGAATATGGCCGAAGGAGATCAAAAGATTATATGTGTGTGTGTATACATATGTATATGTGTGTATATACACACATAAATATTAGTGTAGATATATTTAAATATATGAATGTATGTACATGTACACACATGTATGCCTGAGTAACAAATGCCTGTACATATGTACACATATATACATATGTGTATCCCATGTGTGGGACATCATTAAATGAAATCACATGTGAATATAATAAATTATGTTTAAACTGTAAGAAATCTACTGACAAAAATGACTAAGAACAGATGGGATCAAGGGCACATGTAAAGGGGTTGACCTTGACAGGAGGAAGGCCTACATTATTGTGAGAAACTTCGGAAAGGAAAAAGGAGTGGGAGATAATGTAAGGTGTTTGAGAGTAAAGAGAAGGGAAGAAGAGGGAATTTACATCAAATGGTCCCACTTTTTATTTCACAAAATGATAGGCCAGATTTAAATGTTAGTACATACAGAGCGATAGAATTTCAGACTGAATAAAAAGCCACAAGGACCGGTCCAGCCCATCCCACCAGAAGTGTTTACTTTAATATATATATATCACCAATCTCTGCTTATGTATATTAAATCTCATCTCATAACCATCCATTCTCCGTAGACTTCCAGTGAGGAAGATTTGCGTTCTTGAGGCCATCCTACTTTCATACAGAAGTAACATTTAGGAAATAAACTTTTCACTGAGTCAGTCCAAAATTATCCTCCTTTCAAGTTTCAGACATTGCTCCTGATGCTGCCCTCTGGTACCAAACAAAATTGGACAATTCTTATCCATCATCCTCAGGAAAATCTTTGAAGAAGTTAAACACAGCTTTTATGTTCTCTCAACACTTCAGTTGTTTCTTTTCCAAAATAAACATACACAGATTCCTTATGTGATGGCGTGAACTTGAAACCCTTTATTATTCTGACTGTCTTCCTCTGAACATTCCCCAGATAAACAATGTCCTTCCCAACATGTGGTGCCTGTTTTCAGCCATGTTATCAAATGCCTTGTATCAAGATCAGCTACTGCACTGATGGCAAATTGTTCAACTCAAAATGACTACAAGCCAAGACCAAAGTGGCAGGAGTGTTGGTGCGTGATTTTCTGTTTGCAGATGATTGTGCCCTCAGTGCAGTCTTTGAGACTGAGATGCAGCAAAGTTTGGATCAATTCTCTGCTACCTTTGGCCCAACAATCAACACTGAGAAAGCACAGGCACTCTGTCAGCCTCCCCCACCCCATCCGTACATGGAACTGTTACCGCAAAGGGAGAAGTTCGGAATGTTGTAGTTATATCTTGGTAGTACATATTGATAATGAGGTTGATACACACACTGCCAGAGTTAACTCAGTGTTTGGGAAGCTCCAAAGGAAAGTATGGGAGAGAAGAAGCATTAGACTGACCACCAAACTGAAGCCATTGTGCTGACCTCATTATCATGTGCCTATGAAACCTGGACAGTATACCAGTGCCATGCAGGAGACTGAATCACTCCCATTCGAACTGTCTTAGGAGGATTCTGAAGATCACCTGGCAAGACAAGGTACCAGACACTGAGGTCCTTACTCAGACTAAACTGCCAAGTATTCAAACTCTGCTTCAGAGAGCATAACTCTAATGGGCTGGCCATGTTGTTCAAATACAAAATGTACGCTTGCCAAAAAGACTGCTTTATGGAGAAGGCACACAAGGCAAGCAACTCACATAGTGGTCAGAAGTGATACAAGGACACTCTCAAGGCCTCTCTTGAGAACTTTGGAACAGGTTGTGTGACATGGTAGACACAGGCATAAGACCACTCAACTGATGTGCCCACATCAGCGAAGGCGCTATGTTCTATGAGCAAAGTGGTATTGAAATAATCAAATGCAATGCAGGAGGTGCAAATTTAGAGAATCTACAACAAATGTTCACATGGATTATTTGTGCCTTAACTGTGGTAGAGCATTCCAAGCATGTACTGGTCTGATTAGCCACAGTCAGACACAATGAAACTCGACTCTTGCATAGTGATGTCATCTTGGTCCTCTTTGAGAAAGGACAGCAACCAATCAAACCTAGCACAGAAATTATAAATAAATATTGTTAAAAATATTAGATGTAGCCTTTATAAATTATAACACAATTAAAGGTAAAACTAAAATAGGAATATAACCAAAATACACACACATACATTTATATATTACATATATATATACATATGTGTATATATATGTATACACACATACACATACACATACACACACACGTACACATATATACTGCAATGGAGACTTTGTAATGACATCTTGAAAGTCAGTGAAAGACTGAATCATGGAAATAATAACTATGTCAAAGACAAAAATAATGATGACAAAATAGCACAAAAATGCTGGGAAGCAGTCAAAGCATGCTCATCTATGGAATCATATTTGCACATGATAAGTGTACAGAAATATATATGCATTTAAATAAAAGTACATAAATATATTTAAATATTCACATATATATTTTACACATTCTTATTTCTGAGTATAAATGTCTCTGTGTTTAAATCTCTTCATATATTATTAAGTCATTTGATCAAAAATCATTAAGAAAAGGAAAAATAATCCCTAGTCAAATTAATTAATGAGAAAGTTACTTTAAAAATGAATATAGTGAAATTACAAACATAAAAATGTATTCTTGGAACCTACTTTACACACATATGTGCCAGCAAAGCAAAATTTAAATGAACAGGTGATTTTTTAAAATTCCAATTAACATACCACCAAATAGAAATCTGAAATAACTCAATTTCAGGAAAACAAAATTAATGTAATTGTAAAAGAATTAACAAAGTTCGGAGGGGGAGTATGGATAAAGGAATAGAAAATCTGTTCCATGTGAATTTACAGTTGAATTGTTTCAAACATTTAAAGAATAATTAATGTTTATAATATACAAATTATTATCCAACATTAAGAAAATAAACTACCAAAATTGCTTTTCTGAGAAAAAAAACAGTAGTGCTAACAAACAAACCAAGGAAAAATAAATAAAAGTAAATGTAAACCAATACTATTTATGAATAAGAATTTAAAATATAAATTACTGGTAAAAAAAAAAAGACAAATTATATTAAAAAATCATCAGCATGAACAAGATGTCTTTATGCCAGGAATCTAAGGCTCAATATTAGGAAAATAATATAATTCATTTTATTCAAAGTAAAAGCATCAAAACTACTGAGTATATGTGTATATGGGAGTATCAAAAAGTGTAGAGAAAATGTCTGACAAATTTTAATATTTATTTATCCTAAAGATTCCTACTAAACATAAGCAAAAAGAAATAAACAATGTGGTTTGATTCATTTCTAACTCTAAACCTGAATATGATATATCTCTCTCTATATATATATCATGCAAGTATAAAATATGTATGTCATATTAAGTATATATACTTATATACATACAGGTACCATGTACACATATACACTAGAATGTTTACACACATTCATATGTACATGCATTATATAAATATATGTATTACACAGAGAGCTGTTCAATAAATAGTAGAATAATATAAGCATGGTCATCTTCACTCAATGTTAGTTGATATATTTCTAGAAATATTAGCAATGGCAATAAGAAAAATAAATATATTAAAGGCATAAAAAAGGTAAAGAAGAGAAAAAAGTGTTTCTATTTGCTGAACCCATGCTAAATTATCTAGAAAACCCTAGAGAATGAGCAAAGAAAGCAATTGAGAAATAATAGTCCTCAGAAATGGATTCAATATTCCTGATGTAGTTGGACCAAGATGTTAGAGGAACACTACATCCTGATTCCTAGAATGCATGTCACTTGGCATGTATCCTAAGATTCACTTGGTATGTAGCCTAATATCATATCAATCTTTTTAACTAACATTTTGATCTGTGGTGAGAGTGAAAAAAAATATAGAGACAGTTCATTTGTTCTCCAGTAATGATCTTGATGTCCAAAAAAGAAAAAAAAACAGAAAAAATGAAAAGAGGAGCTCCAGTATATATATTGCTTTGAGAAACCCACTACAAACTTAAGAGAAGAAATAGTGAAGAATATAATAAGATGGGAGAGTGTGGGTGGGTTACAATGTGGATTAATGAAGGCCTCAATCATATCAATGGAAACAGTTTTCTTTGAAAGTCAATCTCTCTTCCTTATAAATTTGTGGTTCATCGGTACTATCATACCATCTTTCTGTCAAATATTTTTTAAACAAAAAGATTTATCATTTGACAAATGATTTGATAGCAATGATAATTAAATGACCCCTCTTCAAAAAAAAAAAAACTGTTCTAAAACATAATTCTGATAGTATTTCCTCCATTGAACAGTTGAAAAAAATTGATCCCATAGAAGTTATATGACTTAATCATGGCCTAAAAACTGACAAGTTTCAAAGGTAGGACACAAAAATAAATTTTGAATTTTATTATCTATCTTTCCTGATTCCAAGTTCTGTTTTGTTTTATTGCACCATTTCTAAGAGATTAGATAACGTTAATCAGATTTTGCTAACAAATTATGGGACTAAGGATGGAGAAGGCAGAAGAAGAAATTGGTAGAAGTAACAATAGAGGGTGGATATTTACAACTCGATAGCTGGATCTATTTGAGAAAATTTGCAACTCAGTTTTCTCATTCATAAACAGATGGAATAGCATGATGATATCTGTGGTCCCTTACAATCTTTTTAAAAAATGTGTATTTTCCATTTAAAAAAAACTCTATGCCTAATTTCAATTGAATTTATGATTTGTTATTAATTTTATTATTATTAATTATTATTAATTATAATTACATATTATAATATATTATATATAATATAACATATATTATTATATATTATATATGATTATAATTAATAATTATTAATTTTATTAATTTATAATCTGTATCCACCACTGTTCAAATGAATTTCCCTAAAAAAAGCACAAGCAAACAAAAACTCATACAAAACATGTATAGTCCAACAAAACAAATTCTTACATTGGCCATGTACAACATACACACACACACACATACACACACATATATATATATATATATAGTGTACATACACACAATGTGTATATGTCTATGTGTACATGTACACACATACACACACAATATATATGGATTTGAACTTCATCACTTCTCTAGTTGGATGTCACTAACATGTTTCTTTTTCAGTTGTGGAAACTTTTTTATAATTGCATTGATCAAAGCTCCAGAACCTTTCAAACTTATTTTTTCTCTATAATGTCAATGAGAACATACCATTTTCCTTCTAATTTTGCTCACTCTGCATCAGTTAGTGGAGATCTTCCTGTTCCTCTGACACTGTCCATTTTGTCATTTCTTGTAGTATAATACTATTATTTTTCATTCATTTACCACACTCTGTTTATCTCTTCCTCAATCAGATGATATCTCCTTAGTTTTCCTATTTGGGGCTACTATGAAAAGAGCTGCTATGAATTTTACACACACACACACACATTTATTCAATTTCTTTTTAAATAAATAAAGGTACAATTGTAGGATACTAGCATAACTATAATAAAATATATGCGGTTTGGTAACTTTGAGAGTATATTTACAAATTGCTTTCCAGAAGGACTAGACAAATTCCTAGTTCCATCAATGATGAACTAGCATGCCTGTTTTCCTGAAGCCTCTTCAACATTTGCTCCTTTCCTTTATGTTTAATTCTTCTACTCTCACTGGTACAAGGTAAAATAGTAAAAGTTTATTTAATTTGTATTTCCCTGATTATTGGTGGTTTAGAGCACTGTTTAATTTGGCCGTTGATAGTTTGGATTTTTTCCTTGGAAAATTGTCTATTCTCATGTGTGACCACATGTCTAAAGGAAAATAGCATTGGATTTAAAAATTCAAAGCAATCCTTTAGGATTTTTTTCTGATTCTAACCTTGTAGGATAATTTCGAAATCCTGACTAGCCATTCTGGCACAGTCTCTTCTAACAAGAATTTCTTAGCTTTTCCTAAAGTCAAATTGACAACTATCTATAATTTTTTTTAAAGTCCCCAAGAGGGGCCATTCATTCACAAAATATTAGACCTATTATCTCTCATTCTGTCAGCAATATATTGCTCTATCAAATCTTGAAGACTCTTCTTTAACCTGAATTAGGTCAAAGGTTCACAAAATTATACCTCACTGGTCACATAAATAAGATACAGAACTTGTATATCCCATTGGTACTGTTGGAGTACAGAATGAATAAAAGGAAGAGTTCCTATGCACTTAGTAGATCACCTACAGAAGAGCTGGGTATATGGGAAAGGAGAGACCGAGACATCTGTATAACCTCCAAATCTTCTTCTCATAAACCATTTGATCAGCAGCAACCTCTTTAAGATGCATGTTTCTCATCTTTTCAACTGGGGGTAATAATAACCAGAATAAATAGAATTTCAGAGAAATATTTTGTGAGGACAATGCTTTGTAAACCATAAAAAAGGTATGATAGCTTTTGTGACTATTCATTGCCCCTATGCAGATAGGAACACCTCTCCGGCTTAAGAGAAGTTTTCCCTGAATTACTGTTATGCAAAATCATTCCATTATTATCTGATAGACTAGCAGAGCTATGATGGACCTCTCTATCTCAGCAAGGCTAAAGCTAAGACAACAGCTCACATTTAATTAATCAATTGCTCAACAATTGCTTATTGAAAAGATCATGGAGTGAATGGAGTTTCAAGCCTGGATGGAGTCAGGAAGACTCATCTTCCTGAGTTCCAGTCTGACCCCAGACACTTACTAGTTGTGTGACCCTGGGCAAGTCATTAACCCAATTTGCCTAAATTTCCTCATCTGTGAAATATACTGGGAAAAGGAATGACAAATCCCTCCAGCATCTTTGCCAAGAAAATCTCAAATGGGGTCATGGAGAGTCAGACATGACTGAAAAAATGACTGACTGGTAGCAACATTAAGAAAAACATAATAGGGACCTAATAAGCACCAGATATTGTGCTGGGCAATGGGGCTACAAGTCCAGGGAATGTAATAGTCCTTAGTCAGAAGTAGCTTACAATCTAATGGGAAAGAAAAGTACATTTAAAACATAAAAAAGTAAAAAAAAAATAGATATAATATATGCACATATTAAGTACAAAGTAGTTTGGAATAGAAGTCAACAGCATTTGTTGACATTAGGAAAAAATACATTAGGAAAGGCCTTCATGCCACAACTGGTCTTGATTCTATCCATCTTGCTTAGATCTGCCACTCTCTGTTGGCATCCCAGGGACTCTGACACTTGCTTTAATTACCATTTCCTTGTGATCTCTTAGATGGTCTTTGGAAATTTCTGTATATAAAAAAAATTTCCTTTACCTCACAGTCTGAGCTGAGCCAGGAATGCCTCTGGTGGACAGACATACAGAGCATCAGTAGGCCTAGCTAACCAGTAGGAAGCTTCCAGCAGCACAGATTTCAAGGCCTCAGTCACCTTCCACAGTAGGACACCACAACAGAAGAAGGCTTGGTTGGTCTATTAAGAAGAAGAATGGTTAAAAATTATAGAATTCCTTAAAATCACAACAGAATTTGAAGAGAAATAGAAGAATTTTTTTTTTCTCTTTTCTCCTTTCCCCAGCAAATAACTCAACGTCAACCTAATCATTAAAATGGTAGGGTGAACTGTGACTAAAGGACTACAAAAAAATTGCATACCCTTTGACACAGCAATACCACTTCTATGGCTGTATCGTAAAGAGATCACAAAAGTGATAAAAGGACAGATGTGCAATATTTGTAGTGGCTCTTTTGGTGGTGGTCAAGTACTGGAAATTGAAGGCATGCCCATCCATTGTGGAATGGCTGAATAAGTTGTGGTATATGAATGGAATGGAATCCTATTGTGTTATAAGAAGTGATGAACAGGTGGACTTCAGAAAATCCAGGAAAGACTTATATGAACTGATGTTAAGTGAAGTGAGCAGAACCCTGCAGGAGAACATTGTTCACAGAAATAGCCACAGTGTGTGATGACTGATTTTGATAGACTTAGCCCTTCTCAGCAGTCTAAGGACCTAAAAAATGATGGAAAGTGCCATCCATATCCACAGAAATTACTATCGAGGTGGAATGCAGAGCAAAGCAGACTATTTTCTTTTTTGTTTTATTTTTTTTTTTTTCTTTCTTTCTCATGGTTTCTCCACTTTGTTAAAATTTTTATATACAACATGACTAATGTGAAAATGTGTTTAATAGGAATGTATGTATGTTTTGAGCTCATATCAGATTGCATGCCATCTCAGGGAGAGAGGGGGATGGAGGAGTAGAAAATTTAAAACTTATGGAAGTGAGTATTGAAAACTACAAATAAATAAAGTAGAAAAAACTAAAACATTAAAAAAATAAAAAAATCAGTAACATGGTAGGCTACTTCTGTTGGAAGATAGCTCCTACATGGGTTGATGATTGTAGGACAACAGTGTGTGTAAATGATCTTCTGCTTCCTGTCAAGATATGACCCATGGGTAAAACCGACAAATGTGCTTCCACTACCCTTTGCATTCAACGTAAACCAGGAAATTAGATAAGGTCCAAACAAATTGATCAAAGCTTCAGCTTTGCTTATGAGAAATATAATATCACACAAAGTTCCTTCTTCAGTAATGAGAAAGGAAATGGCAATTTGTATCACTCAGATGCTTTTGTTTCCTAATATCTGGGAAGAAAAATAAGGGAACAAGAAAGAATTGACCACTTTCCCTCAAAGACCTGTCATCTGTTGGTTTTCTGTTAAGATTTCAGCAGTTTTGTCTCTGGATCCTGATTCTTATTGAAATATCTTCAGAGAAGCTTAAAGAATATATTGTTAAAAATGGCAATTTTGAGGATGAACAAGGAGATGGGAGAAAGGAAGAAGTGAGGGAGGGAGAAAGGAAGAAAGAGAGAAAAGAAGGGGAAAAGAAAAGAAAGGAGGAAGAAAGAAAAGGAGTATGGAAGGGAAGGAGGAATGAATCAAAGAAGAAAGGAAACAGGAAGTGAGGGAGGACCAAAATAGAAAGGAAGGGTTGAAGGAAGGAAGGAAAAGAGGTAAGGAGCAAAGGATAAGAAGAAAGGAAGGAAGGAAGGAAGGAAGGAAGGAAGGAAGGAAGGAAGGAAAGAAAGAAGGAAGGAGGGAAGGAAAGAAGGAAGGAAGGAGGGAAGGAAGGAAGGGAGGATGGAAGGAGGGAAGGAAAGAAGGAAGGAAGGAAGGAAAGAAGGATGGGAGGAAGGAAAGGGAGGGAGGGAGGAAGGAAGGGAGGAAGGAAGGAAGGAAGGAAGGAAGGAAGGAAGGAAGGAAGGAAGGAAGGAAGGAAGGAAGGGAGGGAGGGAGGCACTGTAGTTGTGATGGAAAACAGTAGAACACAAACATTTAAAAATTCCTATTTTATGGCTCATTTTTGAAATTGATAGTGTTGTCATGATTTTTAGCAGACCATTTCTCCTTTAAATCAACTTTTTAAAAGATTGGTAGAGAGATCATTTATTTTGTTTCCTTAT
This sequence comes from Bettongia penicillata ogilbyi, assembly GCA_023548195.1. NCBI lineage: Eukaryota > Metazoa > Chordata > Mammalia > Diprotodontia > Potoroidae > Bettongia > Bettongia penicillata. The sequence goes on along the minus strand of JAJHZJ010000296.1, from coordinate 200,749 downwards.
TTTCCTTATAGTAAACAGTCGCTCTCCACGAGAGGAAAGATGTTTCCTCATAGTTTGCTGCCTACACAATGTTCTGAGAAAATAAATCCTCTGTCCTTTGCCTCAAGGTTCATATATCAGCACACTGTCATATACGTATTGTGCATTGTTTACTTTTCTGTTTATATTAATGTAAAATTCCTTACAAGTGATTTTCTTTTCATACCAGAGTTAAAGAAGAAATGAGGTATAGTGGAAAAGGGGCTGGTCTTAGAGTCTGGAAAAACTGGGCTTAAATTCTGCATCTGACAGAAAATCTCTCTGTTCCTTCCCTCTCTGTTACCCATTCTCCACTGTAAATTATAGATGAGTTACCAGTCTATATCAGTTAAACATTTTATAAATAATATATAAACCATGGGTTTAGTGTTCAAGGAAAGTTACATGTAAACATAGAGGTTATTCCTGATTTCAAAATGACTTTGGATTGCTAGATTATTTGAAAGGGAAAAGGAGGCTAATTGTCCCATAACTTTATCTATCATCTATCTATCTATCTATCTATCTATCTATCTATCTATCTATCTATCTATCTATCTGTCTGTCTGTCTGTCTGTCTATCTATCCATCCATCCATCCATCTATATGAGGTTTCAAAGAAGAATTAAAATTATAAACAACTATATGCAAGATGGAATAATAAAAATCCAGACAAACTAAGGCTTTTGCTTTATACCCAGCAACATGACTGAGATGATAAACTATAGGAATCATTGATGTAGGAATTTGGGGAAAGTGGCGACATTAATGCATTACAAGCAGATCTAGAAATTGATCAACTCATTTTCCAAACAAAATCTGAAATAACACCTAAAATCATGAAAATTTCCATGTATTTTGGGCCAGACATATCATAACAAGGTTGATTAATTGGTTGTTGTCCTTCTTTCTCAAAGAGGACCAAGATGACATCACTATGTTAGAGTCAAGTTTCAATGTGTTCAACTCTGGCTGATTGGAACAATACGAGCTTGGAATGCTCTACAACAGGGTGGGCACGGATAGTTGGTGTAGATGTCTCTAAATTTGTGCATTCTGCATTTCCTTTGAGCTATTTCAATTCTACTTTGCTCCTGGAGCGCAACACTTTTTCAGATGTGGGTATGTAAGCTAAGCGGTCCTGTGCCAGTATTTCCCATGTCACACAATCAATTCTAAAGTTCTTAAGAGAGACCTTGATAGTGTCTTTGTATCACTTCTTCTGACCACCATGTGACCTGTGTGAGTTCTCCATAAAATAGTCTTTCTGGTAAGTGTACATTTTTCATACAAACAACATGACCAGCCCATCACAGTGGCACTCTCTGAAGAATAGGACACACACAATGATGGTCAAAACCCTAAAGAAAGTTCCTATATACACTAAAACTCTGTGGTAGTGCTTTTTGTAACAGCAAAGAACCAGCAACAAGTAGATGAACATCAGCTGAGGGAAAAAAATGAAACAGATGATTGTACCTGAATTTAATAGAATATTATCACACCCTAAGAAATGCTGAGTGGGAACAATTAGAGGGAAGTCAGGACTTTATAGTTAGCAGGTGCTAGAAGGAATATATCAGCCCAGATTTTTGTTGGTTTGTTTGTTTTTCAGACAATGAGCTCATCACTCTGTCTTCCAAAGCTACTACATGTGTCACTGAAGCACAAACAGAAATAGAAAATAAACTTCAAATTTCCTTGACCCACAAGTCCTGCACATTGTACTTAACCTCTGACTAAGTCAGGCAACTGTCTATGAAATGCTTTGATAAAGAGTTTCCTCACTGGGAGTTCCCTAAAACAGTGAAAACAGAGGCCTTGACTAAATAGGAAATTCATCCACCAAAACAGGTTAGCATCTCATCTGTATCCATTACTCTCAGTTAGTGGTCAGAAGCAACAAGAAGACTAAACTTTTGCCCAAGGTCATACAGATAGTATGTGTTAAAGTCAGAACTTAACCTCAACCCCCAAACCCTATCCCAAGACCTGTTCTCTTGCCTCCTTCAAGTTTCACCTAAATTCTATTATTTATATGAAGCCTTCCCTGGTCCCTCTTAATGCTAGATCCCTCCCTCTGAGATTAAATACACTTGAAGCTGTATATATCTTCTATGTAAACAGATGCTGCATGTTATCTCCGCCAGTAGATGGTGAGCTCCTTGAGGGCAGGAACAGTTTATTTTTGCTTTTTTAAAAAAATATCTCCAGCAATTAGCACAGTGTTTGGCACATAATAAACAATGAATGAGTGTTGACAGGCTTAATGTCTCTATCTGCCATCCCATGGTATATAATTTACTCTCTATGGAGTAGTCTGAAAGATGTGTCTTCAAATCCTGCCTCAAACAGTAGCTGGGGAACCCTGAGAAAATTAGCACTTCTCTGAGGTTATTTCTTCATTTGGAAAATGAGCATAATAGCGTCATTCACTCTCACAGGGTCATTGTGGCGATTAAATGAAATTCAGCTTGTGTGTGTTCGTGTGTGTGTGTGTGTTAATGTGTCAAAAATTTGCAAACTTCTAAAAAGCCGCAGTATGAGAATGAACTATTACTTATCCAATCCAACAGATATTAATTCCGAACCTTGAATTATTGGATCCTTAAATCTCTGTAGCATAGAAGATTAATGTAAAAGGTAATTCCTTAAGTGATACGGAATGGGTCTTTTGGGTGGGCTTAGCAGTATCCCTTTGTAGTTTTGTATCCCATTGATTTTGTCAATATCTGCTAGTCTAGTCAAATGCTGCAAGACATTCACCTATAGCTACTTGCCATTGACTTAGCTCAGGACATTGAGTAACTGTCAGACTTCCCAGCGGGTGGCATTTCTCATAAGCAGGATACACAATACTCTCCATGGGCACAATTGATTCTGCTATCTTCTCTGCTCATCAGGGCTCCTGAGCCTTTTCACAAGATTTTTTCACTTCATTGGGTGCAAATGATCACAGAAATATCTCCACAATCTCCTACCCCACCCTCCACCCACCCTAGTCTAGCCACAGAAGACGAAATGGTAAGCCAGGTCCAGAGGTAGTACTGACCTTTGCATTTTTTTCAAGCAGAAACAAAGAAAAAAAACAAAAACTCAGAAACAGGGCTAGCTCTGACCCTTGGTCTGCCTCAATCAGAATTGATTGTCTAATAACTCAGACTTAAATTCTAATTGCAATGTTTTTATAAGTTGTATGACCTTGAACAAATCTCTTAACATCTTTGACTTTAAGTTCCTCTTCTAAAAAAATAAATTAATTGACAGGTTAGGATGGTATAGCATCTGAGGTTCCCTCAACTATCATCTGTTTCCTATGGAAAATATGTTTTCCACTTTATTTACATCTCTCCTACCATAACCTGATGGATCAAGGGATTTGGAATAAGCAAGACATGAGTTAAAATCTTGCCTCATTTATTGGCCAGCTGCTGCTGTTCAGCCATTCCTAACCTTTCATGACCCTGTTTGGGTTTTCTTGACAAAGATACTGAAGTAGTTTGTCCTTTCCTTATCCAGCTCATTTGATAGATAAGGAAACTGAGGCAAACATAATTATGTGACTTGCATAGGGTTACACAGCTAGCATCTGAGGTGGGACTTGAACTCAGGTACTCAGAACTCTAAACAGTGTGCTTTAGCCACTATGCCACCTACCTGCCCTATTTGCTAGCTATATAATAAAATAACTTTTCTGTGGACCTCATTTTCCTCATGTTATGTATACTTTATAAATATAGTTGAAGTATATCATATTATAACTTCCTTTTAGCTCCAAATATTATGATGCCAAAGAGCACCTCCAAAAAACCTATCACCCCAATTACAAATTCTCGCTTCTATGTAGAATCCCATGCAACTTCCTTTATATTAGGAACTAACTTTCTCTGTATAGGTTTAAGTAGGCCATGGTAAAAATGCAGAGTACAGGAGCTGAAATACACAATGACAACTTTTGATGTGCAAATTCATACACTCCCAAAGCTGATTGCAGCTTTGGGAGATTTGATGGGGAGTTTTGTTTTGTTACTTAACATAGAGCTTAAGTGACTTCCCCAGGATCACCTGGCTGGGCGTGTTCTGAAGCAGGACAGGAAACTAGGTCTTACATTCCAAGCCCAGCACACATCCATAATACCATGGTGCTGATGACTGAGACGTATCCAATATTGGATGAGTACAAACAGTTCTACATAAAGTATATTATTTGGACCTCAGAGCACCTCTTTGTGGAAGATATTATAGGTAGAAAGTCAACTACTTTACAGATTGTTAAAACAAGGCTCAGAGACATTCAATCACTTCCAAAGTGTAACCTTTGCCTCTTGGAGCACCTGGTTTCCTCCTTTGAAACCAAGCTGAAATACCTCCAAGATTCTTCATTGTCTCTACACTCATGCTTTGGGACCTCCCCCTACCAAAGTTGTCTTGTTAAAATATAGTCTATGTGCCTTCCTATGTGGATCTATGTCCTGTTTAGAATGCGACCTCCTTGAGGGCAGGGATTGTGTCAGTTTTATATTTGCAATTTAATCAATAAATACTCGTTGATTAATTCATTTCTCATCTCCACTTTAGAGAAGCAGGTTGCTAAGTTACTCACCCAGAGTCACTTAGCTGCTAATTAGCAGAAACAGTATTCCAATACTTACTTGGTTAACTAAGGTAATATTTATAAAATGCCTGGCACGGTGTCTGGAACATAGTAGAGTTTTAATAAATGCTTTTTCCATCATTCTTTTATTTTCTTTTCTTCTCTTATTTCCTCCCTTCCTTCCTTCTTTCCTTCCATCCTTCCTCCCTTCCTTTGTCCAAGTCAAGAATTCTATTCATTGTTTCACTGTCTCTAATATTTCTATATTTATAGTACTTGAATGTTTTCAAAGCATTTTGCATACATTGTCTGTTTTAGGGGTAGTAGTAGTGTGATCAGGGATTGTCTCCCTTTGGCCTAACCACAGCCCATCAAGGGAGGGTAATAGAAGTATAATAATCTTTTTCAAGAATTGGAAACTGGAACTATGAGAGATTAACTCCCTTGCCCATGTTCCTGGTAAGTGTCAAGGCAGGGTTTTAACTCGGGTCTTCCTGACTCCAAGTCCAGCACTTCATGTATTGCCCATTCTGCCTGGATAAATGAGACAATTCATAAAACAGATAATAATGTTTGACATGTGAAAAAAGCCAAAACTGTTCATCCTAAGGAGCTTTCATCTTACCTGCAATTTCTTTCTCTGTCTCTGTTTTTTCCTGTTTCTCTTTTTCTCTTTGTCTCTCTCTATCTCTATGTGTGTGTGTGTCTGTGTGTGTGTCTGTGTCTGCGTCTGTGTCTGTATATGTGTGTGTCTTTTTGTCTCTCAGCCTGTCTATCCCCAGACCGAGCATAGGGCCAGACACTCAGTAGGCGGGTGAGAAATGCTGGTGTACTGGATTGAGCTGAATTCACCACACTCATTACGTAGAGTCCACAGTGTGCTCCCTCCCCACATTCTAGCATCCAAACTATGTTTCAAATACTGGGCCAGCATACTCTCTGAGGCAGTCTCTGCTCCCCTCCTGCTGACTGACCATTTCATTATTTTCCCAAAGGCAAGGGGTAGGGAGCTTGAGATGAGAATTGGGCCAATTCCCTGTCACATGCAATTTTCCTGGGCTGCCACAGTCCTGCTCCTGCTTAGAGTAAGTCCTACATCTGTGCAGTAAGGAGCCCCAAAGGGAATGTAGGAGAAAACAAGCCTTGATGTGTGTTTACACAGGAAGCACCAAAGGCTGGTCTTTAGTTAAAACAATAAATGAGCTGGAACATTTTAAAGATAAGCAAACAGTACTTTGAGCCCGATACAGGATTTTCTGGCCCAGTTTCCTCTTCCTTGGCTGGAGAGACAGGTGGTTTTGAAGATCACCTGCAACAAATCACTTATTTAGCCAACCCATGTGTAAAGTCAGCTTCTGCACAAAAGACTACAACACCACCAAAATTAGGAAAGATAACAATGAGACAACTGATTTCTGGCACACCTGAGTTATGTATTCTAAAGGATATTTCATTTTCCTTAAAGTCACTTCATCCTGGATTTCAAAAATGTACTGTTATAGAGGACAAATTTATAAAACACAAACAATGTAATATGCATATAAATATATATAATATTATTATGTATATCGTATATTTTCTAGAGTTGTATAATATGTATAGTTCTGTATGTCATCCTGCATCAATTTTATTTTATATATTATATATAAGCAAGTATATGTATATATGTACATATGCACAGACATTTGTTGTATGTCTGTATAATATATACATGTATCTGATTTTATGTAAATATGTGTATTAATATTTATATAAATATATGAGAATATATCTATGTTCACATTTTATGAATGTATATGCATATTCATACACTTGCACTATAAATATATGTGCATATACAGAAACACACATATCAAGGGCGCTCTTAAAAACGATGCAGTATTAAGCAAAGAAAACTATTAATTTAAGTTATTAAATCTATTCATTTAAGACAGTAAAATTTAGAACTGCACTAATGCTTTTGGGACTCACTGTCTATGATCATAAATAAATACAAAGTATTTAATCAAGACAGCTTGGAAGCGAAGGCACTTGCATTGGTGGTCAGGAAGGGAGGTTGGTGGCCCTGTGGATAGAGGGTTTGGCTCAGACTCAGGAAGACCTGAATTCAAATTTAGACTCAGGCATTTATCAGTTCCATGATCCTGGGCAAATCACTTTACCACTGTCTGCCTCAATTGTAAAATGATGATAATATTATCAGTCACCTCATAGGTTATGTGAGAATCAAATGAGACGATATTTTTAAAGTGCTTAGCACCGTGACTAAAACAGAAGACATTTGTAAATTCTTATTACCTTTCTTTTTCCACTAAAAAGTAATATTTGCAATGTCTTGAAGGAAGAGAAAGATTCTCTGAAGCAGAGTTAAGGAGGGAGTACTTTCAGGACTTCCATTTAACAAGCAGTTATCAAGTACCTACTACATATCAGACCCTTTGGGAGGTGCCAATGAAACAGAAACAGACATTAAACAATGATAGAGTGTCTTCCCTCAGAGAAACTATATTCTACTGGAAAAAAAAAGCAAATACCTGAAGAAACTCCTTTAAGGTAAGTAAGGAGCGATGCTCACTGGCTAGGTATATGATAAAAGTGGTTTTCTGTTGAGACTGGACTGATCTAAATAAGTTCCATGGGCCCTCCTCATGGGCTCTCTGTAATTCTGTGGGTTCCACAGTGGGGCTGAGCAGGTGCAGAGAGAGAAAGTGTCAGCCTGAACTTGGTTGTCCCAGAGAATCAGCATGATCATGTATTAAGCAGTACAGTCTAAGAGGCCTCAGGAGTTTTCTTCAAGTACATTACTTTGAAATTAGAGATGGGGAAAATTTTTCCCTGTTGAAGCTGGACAGAAAACAGCTGTGCTCATTAAAAGAGGAGGAACTGCTAAGCAGTTATATAATTAACACTCTGTAATTAACATAGAATTTTAATAGTAGAGCTAATGTGGAGTTGCTGGGGGTGTGCTGTAGAATGCTAATCCTGTTTGCAGTGAGAAGCCTTTTCTGCTCTTGTCTTTTCTTTCTCATTCTCTCTAATCCTGGGGGTTGGATTTGCTTCCAGGATCATGGGAATGCCCTGTAGAGCTAAATTCACTGCCTGTTTTTGCTCTTGGCAAGAAGGGACCTTCTCCATCACACATAGTTCTCTCTACCATCCTCTTCTGCCCACAGCAAAATGGCAGACCCAGAGCCATCCCAAGACTTTGGGAGACTCAAGTTCCCAACCTAACTATCGTGGAATAGGGAAAAGGAAAAGTGAATTTAAAAAGACTGATGTTTGAATTTTGGATCTGCCATTTAATATGTATCATCTTTTCTCTATGCCTCAGTATCCTTTCCTACAAAAAGGACATTTCAATAAAAACATTTAAATAACATTTTAAGTTTGACAAAATAGTTTTCATATGCTCTCTTATTTTTTCCTCAAAGAACTCCTCTGAGGTAGCTATTATTACAGATTTTTTTAAATCAAGAAAACTGAGACTGAGAGGGGTAAATTGCCCCTTCTATAGTCAAACAGCTAGTTCTGAGCATCACTTGAACTCATATTGCTGACTCCAAGCACTCTGCATAGCACCATCTGACTGCCACATGTTGTACTACATGACCTTAAAGATTGCTCCCCACTCAAAAGCGTGCTAGGGACCATTCATCTAGAGTTTATTTCCTAATATTTGGTCACTTGATTCATGCCATTGAGATGGAAAAGTCTCACTGTCTTTAGAGAATGAAGAGGTCTTAGAGGGGATTGCCTTCATTTTCCAGATGAGGAAATTTGAGGCCTAGTTATTTCAAGTACTCCAAGTTCAGCTCTCACCTATATTTAGACTTGATACCTTGCTTTCTTAGAATCCAGTTGCCCAACACTGTAGATCTGTTTTTCAAAGCAAGATATGGGAAAACTACATGGTTAACAAACAGCTTGAATAATCCTGACTTTGTCAAAGAGTATCTATGTCATCATAGGCAGGTCTTTTAATTTATCGCTGCCCTGGGCAACTCTATATACTGATCAACTACAGGCAAACTTTTGATTTATTTCACTGGAGAAAGTTTCCACAGCAAGATATTCTCACTGTCCTCCTATTCGCCTCCAAAGAAATTAAAAGGATGGAAAAATAACAAAAACAATAGATAGATTTGGTCTGGAAGTTAGGATGATCTGAGTTCAAATTCCAATTGAGACATTTGTTGTTACAACCATAAGAATGGGCAAATATTAAATAAAAGCAGAAAAATTAAGGATAAATTGGTAGAATCCTCTCTCTCCCTCTCTCTCTCTCTCTCTCTCTCTCTCTCTCTCTCTCTCTCTCTCTCTCTCTCTCTCTTTCTCTCTCTCTCTCTCTCTCTCTCTCTCTCTCTTTCTCTCTCTCTCTCTCTCTTTCAAATTGGGACAGCTAGGCAATGCAGTGGCTAGAACACCAGTGCAGGAGTCAGGAGAACCTGAGTTCAAATCTCACCTCAGACACTTGACACTCACTAGCTATGTGATCTTGAGCAATTGCTTCATCCTGGGCCATCTCCAGTTGTCCTGATGAATATCTTGTCACTGAATTCAGATGGCTCTGGAGGAGAAGTGAGGCTGGCAACCAGCACAGCCCTCCCTCACTCAAAACAAAGCCAAGTGCAAGTCACATCATTATTTCTCTGATGGTATGGTCTTCTTTGTCAGTGAAGGATGAACACACAATCCAGTGCAAGCTACTGAGAGTGCAGAGCCCAGATGATTTCGATAATCCAATTTAATTCAGAAAAATCATTTTCTCCTCCAATTGGGCAGACTCCTGTAAGAGATATAGGGATCTCTGAGCAATCTTCTGCTTTCTATCTTCAGAAGGTCACTAGTCCCTCAGGGAGAGTATGCTGAATACTGTGGAAAACTAGCCCTTTAGCATATCATTCCCCTTGACCTGTTGGCATACACAGTACAGATAACAAACTTAGCAAAATGACCTTCTGAGCCATTGGAAATCATCAGCCTTTGTAGCTGATGTTTCTTTTTTATTAAAATTGCTTGGGAATGCAACCCTTACTCTGATGCAGGAGTTGCAGTCACTGAAAATGTGTCACAGGAAATCACTGAATATGGAGTTGTGGCAGATAATGGCCTAGGAAAAGTCCCTCAGTAAGGACAAGGCTGAAAGAAATGACAATAACTATATTTTCCTTTTCACCAGAATTTCCCAGAAATCATCACCTGAGTCAGCAGTCATATATTATTTGGAGATTAGCTAAGACCTCCAACAATGTTGTGTGTTGAGGATTGAAAACAATGAAAAGCACTGGCTATGTCCTAAAGCTTTGCTGATTAATGCAGATACCCATGGAAAGGTGAGGCAGCTCTTGTTCTCAAGGAAGTTATATTCTAATAGAAGAAGAAAACAATTAATGGAAAGGTCAGTTACAGGGAAGCGAGAAAGGCTCAGTGCTTCGTAGCAGACACCACAAGGCACATGGCTATTTTACTTTATGTTGAAATAACATTCATATATAGACCAAAGCTTTTGAAAATCTAGCTTGCCTTTCTTATGCTTCCCTTAAATTAGAAAAAAAGACATTATATATATATATATATATATATATATATATATATGTGTGTGTGTGTGTGTGTGTGTGTGTGTATATGCGTGTGTGTATTATATATATATGTATATATATGCATGTATATGAGTTTTTTTAAATATCTGTATCAGTTTAGACATTCATTAATTTGGGGATAGATATAAGGTATAATACAAATGCCAAATTTTATGAGACATATGGAACTTTGAAACAAAATAAAATCATATGCATCATAGGCTTATCTTTGGCAGTTCCTTATTTTTTTCCCTCATTTTTTTTCCTCAAGCTTCCTGTTTTAGTCCTGTGGAGATCTTGCAAGTATAGTTCATTTTCCTAATTCATTTTAATGTTAAAATAAATAAGTTCCTACTATGAATAAGGGAAAAAATATTCTGGGACGCTGTTTCCGTAGCTTTCTTTTATCATCCAATAACCTTAGCTTAGTTATGTCTCCAAACATATAAAGTATGAAGCTTAATTTTCTTTAAAGGAAATAAAGAATTAATCTCCCAAATTTCCTAAAATGATAAAATAATACAATGAATTTTTATTTAAAATAATTTTTCTCCCTTCATCAACCAATCAACAAGAATATCTTAAGTGCTAACTATATGCTAGCCACTGTGCTAGGAGCTAGAGAGTTCCTAAGACAGTATAAAGAAAAAAAAATGATGGTATTAGTTGTCAAGGACACAACCATTTATTGAATTCAAAGGATAAGAATCACTATGTGGACATTTTGTAGGGTTTTTGAAAATATAAATTCGATCTAATAAGTATTATTCAGTACCTACTCTGTGCCAGGCTCTGTGCAAGACCTTGAGGATGGAAGAACAATACTGAAAAAGTTCATGCCCTTGAAGTTACCTTCTTTCAAGGTAGAAATATATTCATTTATAATAAAAAGAAAATATGTTTGACATTACACAAAGTTATTGGAGAGGGAGAGAACAAGTAAGAAATGAGAGAATTTAATTCAACCAGTATTTATTAAGCATCTATTAGAATCCAGCCGCTGAGCTATACTCTAGAATATACAAACACACAAACACACACACACATACACACATGCAAAGGTCTGCTTAGGAATATCATTTTACACTGGTTCAAAGAGTGCTTTTTTTTTTTTCTTATACACTTTCAAATTGAGGACATGAAGTGGACTTAACTATATTGACATCTCTGAAAATTTCCTACAAGCAGGATAGGTTAACTAACCAATTGTCAGGTAGATATGATAGCATATCAGATGGTAGCTAAAAGAAAGGCGTATATAGTGACTGGTAGTTGTAGGGCTTAGCAGAATAGTTAGCTATTTGAGAATAAAAGTTAAAGAGGAGCTGGAACCCAAACAATAGGAGGAATTGGGCACATGAAGTGGAAGAGGGGAGTAGTTGGAGTCATGTTCCTCACTCTAAAAATTTTGGTCAAATGTGGCAAGTATAGAAAGCAAGGTGTTAGATCAATGTGGAGAGTAAGAGTAGAGTGTCCCAAAATCAATTCTCAAACCAAGGAGTGCCATCAGAAATATTGAATTATACTGACTGGCTATTTTTGGGACGGATGAATTTGGAGGTAGGGGCAAGGTGATGGCTTCCCCAGACTGATTTTGGTAGCTGTTCCCTACCTTTAGAAAGACTTCCAAAGTCACTAAGTATAACCAGTGCAAGACAAACAGGGCTCTGGCCAAAGTATAAACATGTTGCATCATCAGCCAACTGCAAAGGTTCTCTGCAAAGTTACCAACAATCTCTCAATTACAAAATTGAATGTCCTTTTCTCAGTTTGAATCCTTCTCACTCTATCTGCAGTCTCTAACATCATCAATAACCCTTGCCTTTTGGATAATTCACATCTCTCAGTTTTTTTGTAATACTATTCTTTACTGATATTTCTCCCACCTATTTTATCAATTTTTTTCAGTTTTTGGGTTCTTTACTAGAACTACATCCAGGTCACAATCACTAACCTTAATTCCCCAGAGCTTCTTCTGGGATGCTCCTTTCTTTTATCTTCTATTTTATTCCAATTATTTTCATCAGTTCCTGTGGGTTAAACAATAATTTCTATGTGTATGATTACCAGATCTACAAATACAACTCTAATTTCTCACCTATTTTCCAGTGCAATATCACCAACTAATTTCCGGACAACATAAATTAGATGGTATATAGAAATATCCAATTCAATATGTCCAAAAACAGAGATCATTTTCTTTATCTTAAAAATTTCCCCTCTTCCCATCTTCTCCATTACATATAAGAACACCCTCAGATTCCAAGTCACCCTGACTTGCAACCTTGGTTTCATCCACAACTTCTCACTTGCATTTACTTCATGTATCCAATATGCTGTGAAATTGAATGGTTTCTACATTGACATCTTTTGTATATACTCCCTAGTCTCCATACACATAAACACCTCCTTCACTTTTTTATAAGTATAATTTTTTTAGTCTAAATATCACAACTTTAATAGTTTCTATCCCATCACTCTACTCCTATTTCTTGCAGCCTTAACTCTACTATAAATCAGAACACACAGAAGTTATTGATATCTAAAATACAAAAGAAACTCAGAAATATTTCCACAATACCTATATCAGCATGAGGGGAAAAAGGTTTTCAGTCAATTCACACTATGTCTTATAAGAAACTACTTATGTAGCCTGAAACAAATAAAACAACATTCTTTTAAAACACAACTCACACTTTCTTGTTTTTGTTGTGTTTTCATTTCATGTTTTCATTTCATTTTCATTTCATGTAAAATGAAAGTCATTGGACTCTTGGCTTTTGAAACTAAAAGTTACTACTTCTTGGTCTAGATGAATAAAACATAAATTTTTGTTTATGAGAAAATCAAAATAATATGCAAATATTAAAATCATAAGACAATTTTTGAACTGGATCTTATAACAGATAGAACTATAAAGAAAATGACAAAGAAATGAAACAATTCCATCCCATTATGCATGAGAAAACGTTTCCTTGTTGGCATCTGGGACATCCTAAAGTTTAGAAAACTGTGAGGAAAATCTGAATTAACACTTCTAAAGAGAGGTAATTTTTGGTTGTTTACTACAAGGAAATTATTTTTTCATATTAATCAGCCCTTTTGAAAAAGCAAGATGGGTCTACTCAGTGCAACAGCAGCCCTTCTTTCTTCACAGCGGTCAACTACAACCCCGCACTCCCCAGCAACCATGGCGAAGAGAATAACAGTTGTTATTGATATTGGCACCACTTAACTCCTGTGTGGGAGTCTTCTAACATGAGAAAATGGAGATCATTGCTAATGACCAAGGAAACGGGACAACCCCCAGCTATGTCACCTTCACCAACACAGAACATTTAATTGGCGATGCTGCAAAGAACCAAGTTCCAATGAACTGCACCAATACAGTTTTTGATGCCAAATGTCTGATTGGTCACAGATTTGATGATGCAGTTGTACAGTCAGACATGAGGCACTGACTTTAATGGTGGTGAATGACTCAGGCAGGCCTAAGGTCTAAGTGGAGTACAAAGGGGAGACCAAAAGTTTCTATCCAGAAGAAGTATCTTCTATGGTCTTGACCAAGATGAAAGAAATTGCTGAAGCTTACCTTAGGAAGACTGTCCCAATGCCATAGTCACAGTACCAGCCTATTTCAATGATTTCCAACTTCAGGCCACTAAAGATACTGGAGCCATCACTGGTCCCAATGTGCTCTGAATCATCAACAGCGGCTGCTATTGCTTATGGCTTGGATAAAAAGGTTGGTGAGAAATGTGTTGATCTTTGACTTTAGGACCTTTTGATGACTCCATGCTTATGGATGGCATCTTTGAAGTTAAGTGAATAGCTGGGGAAACCAATTTGGGTGGTGAGGACTTTGACAAATGAATACTCAATCATTTCATTGCCAAGTTCAAGAGATAGCCCAAGAAAGACATCAGTGAGAACAAGAGGGCTGTTCACCATCTTTGCACCATTTGTGAACATGCAAAATGCACCCTCTCTTCTAGTACACAGGCCACTAACGAGATTGACTCCCTCTGTGAAGGTATCAACCTCTATACATCAGTCACTTGAGCCCATTTTGAAGAGCTGAATGCTGATCTCTTCCATGGAACACTGGAACCTGTGGAAAAGACCTTAAGAGATGCTTAGTTAGATAAATCACAGATTCATGACATTTTCCTAGTGGGTTGTTCCACTCAAACCCCCAAAATCCAGAAGCTTCTGCAAGACTTCTTCAATGGCAAGGAGCACAACAAGAATATCAATACTGATGAGGCTGTTGCTTATGGTGAAGCTGTCCAGGCTGCCATTTTGTCTGAAGATAAATCTGAAAATAGTCAGGACTTGTTGCTGTTGGATGTCATTCCTCCTTCCCTTGGAATTGAAACTGCTGGTGGAGCTATGACTGTTCCAATAAAATGTAATACCACCATCCCCACCAAGCAGACACATTTACCTTTACCACCTATTTGAACAACCAGTTTTGTGTGGTTATTCAGGTTTATGAAGGTGAAAGGGCAATGACAAAGGATAACAATCTGCTTGGCAAATCTGAACTCACAGGAATCCCCTCGGCACCCAGAGGTGTTCCTCAGATTGAAATAACATTTGACATTGATGCAAATGGCATTATCAATGTTTCTGCTATGGATAAGAGCACAGGCAAGGAGAATAATGTCACCATCACCCATGACAAAAGACGTCTTAACAAGGGAGACATTGAGCGTATGGTCCAGGAGGCTGAGAAATACAAGGCTGAGGATGAGAAGCAGAGAGGCAAGGTGTCTTCCAAGAATTCTCTTGAATCTTATGCTTTCAACATGAAGGCTACAGTGGAGGATGAAAAACTGCAAGGCAAAATGGGTGATGAAGACAAACAGAAGATCCTTGACAAATATAATGAAATAATCAACTGGCTGGATGAGAAGGAAGACCCTGAGCAGAAAGAATCAGAGGAAGTCTGTGAGACCGTCATTACTAAGCTGTACCGGAGTGCAGGGGGCATGCCAGGAGGCACGCCTGGTGGGTGCCCAGGGGGTGGAACAGCCTCATCTGGGCCCACCATTGAAGAGATGTACTAAAGAACAGTAGAAAGAGCTTTCCACACAGCTTCCCAAAAACTGAAGGACTCAAAACTTGTAGCCAAGGCAATAGCAGTTTTAAAATAACATTTAAGCTACTGTGTAAATCTGGGCATTCTGAATCCTGGAATGTGTGCAGAGGGAGAGAAGGGAACAACTTTGCACTTTATCAGTACTGTAACCAAGTGGAAATGCAATTCTTATCCTGGAGAATAAAAACTATTTAAAACTGGCACCATAAAAAAAAGAAAAAAGCAAGATGAAAAAAGTTTAGGCAATAACTACCCATTCTGTGCTTAGTTATTGTGTAAAAAAAGCACAAATCTCACAAAGACCCTAGTCAGAAACATAAAATGGCACTGTGCTAATACTATCGCCACTCTCAGTTACAGTATCATCGTAGACCCATTTTCTATTACAGCGGCACTCTGGTCCACATTTGTTTGGGTTACACTTGGGACATGGGTAGAAGCAACCTAGGCAGCTCTCCTCCAGGCATTTGCATAGGTCCACATCATTACAAATCAGCTGGCCCTTCTTGTCATATTTCTTCACTACTTTCCTGCTTTTTGGTTGTTTTCCAGATAGTTGAGGGTTCCATAAGCCTCACCTCCAGACAAATGGGGTACTATTGTTCACAGAAAAATACCTGTTCATCTTTGACATGTGGGCTTTTTTTTTTCCTCTCCGGTTTCGGTATTGAAGTCTTCCACCTGAGGTACTGGGTTTTGAAATGCTAGGGATTTTAGTTGTCATTATATTTATTGCAGTTGCCTCTGTCCAATTGGAGAATCTCTCTCAGGAAAACTTGGCTTTGCATGTTCTTGAGTGGAACTGTTTTTGTTATCGAGTTCAGATGGTTCCTCTTTTCTGATCACTTTTAAGTCTGATTCAAAAGAATCTGTATGCAAAAGAGAAAAAAGGCTACAACCCCTAACAAGCCCCACCAACTGCGCCTTCAGGACTGGATGGGGGGAAACGCTTCCACACCCTTCCTTCACTCCTGCAATATGTTGGGAGGAATCTTGTTCTTCACTCAAGTCTAACTCTTTGTGACATTGTTTTGGGTTTTCTAGACAAAGGCACTTCAGTGGTTTGCATTTCCTTCTCCAGCTCATTTTACAGATGAGCAAACTGAGGCAAAAGGGTTAAGTGACCTTTCCAGGGTCTCAAAGCTATTACTTATCTGAGAACTGATTTGAACTTGAATCTTCCTTACTCCAGGTCCAGTGCTTTGTACACTGTATAACCTAACTGTCATGACGTTTGAATTTTCTTAGGAAGATTCTGAAGAAAACCTTACAAGGAAAGGTAGCAGACACTGGGGTCATTTCCCCAGCTGAACTGGCAAGCCTTCAAATTCTACAGTAGACAATGTGACTCTGATGGGCTGGACACAAATGAATGTTTGCCTAAAAGACTATCTTATAGAGTACTCATACAACATCACAGGATGATCAGAAAAAATTATACAAGCATAGGCTCAGGGTCTCTCTGAAGTACTTTGGAATCAATTGTAAGACATGGGAGACACTGGTAGAGGACCACCATGGAGGTGTGTCCACATCAAGGAAAGTACTATGCTCTATGAGCAAAGCAAAAGTGCAATAATTCAAAAGAAACATGAGATGAATAAATTTAGAGTCATCTCCACTATGGACTATTTGTCCCTGACCTTTGGTAAAGCCTTCCAAGCTCATATTGGTCTGATCTGCCAGTCAGATCCAACGTACCTTGATCCCAGCATAGCAATGTCATTCTGGTCCTCTTTGAGAGGACAGGACAACAAACAAGTCCTTCCCCATTTCAGTCCCTTCTCCACTCAGCTGCCAAAGTGATTTTCTAAAAAAAGCAGGTGTGACCACCTCTCATCCCGCCCTCTTCATTATACTGTAGTGATGTCCCACCATGTGCAGAATCAGATATAAATGCTCTTTAAGTTGAAGCCCTTAATGATCTGGCTACTTCCTATCTTTCCAGCTTCTGAACATTCTGTGCCCATCCATTCTTTTGTCCAACTATACTGATCTATTGCTTTATCACATGTGATGCTCCATCCCCTGACTCCATGGATTTTCACTGAACTTTATCACATCCCTGGAATGCTCTCTCATCTTAATATAATATCCCAATTTTCCTGGCTTCCTTAAAATTCCATTCAAATTCCAACTTCTACAGGAGTTTTTCTTGACCCCCCCCTCCTCCAACGTCCTGCTCCTAGTGCTTTCCATTCTGAGGTTACTTACTGATATTTTCTACTGTGTTTATCTTGTACATCTATAGTCATGAGCTGAGAACCCCATGAAAATGTCAGCTCCCTTAGGGAAGTGACCATGTTTTACCGCTACCACCTTTTTTTATCCCCAGTGCCTAGAACATATAAGGGTTTCAACAACGCTTGATAACTGATGCGCTGCCTAAAGATTCCTAATTATGTGATCAATGTTACATCAGTTCTCAATTTTCTCATCTATTAAATGGGCTTACTATTTCTTGTACTCTGTGCCTCACTGGCTGGTAATAAGGAAGAATCCAGGCTTGAGTTACCTTGACTCTTAGGTCACCTCATGAAAACTCACCTAACACATTTTATATAGCTTATTTTTCATCTGTAGTCATCTATCATGAAACCCAGGTCTCTACATTCTAACATGTGGATCACTATCTGAGTACAACTCCCTCTGTCGTTCATTAAGTTTTAAGTCACCAATTAGAAACCCTCCTTGCCATACTCCCCATCCTAGGAAACCTTCTATAATACTATCCTTTTGTGATACCATCTGTTCTGGGAGACTGGGAAGTTTCTCTGATTCCAGAAACTACCTTGACCACTGCATCACCAGTATTTTATCTAATCACCTAGCTCTTACAACATTCCTTTTCAATTCCTTTTTGACTGAAGCCTTTCCCCTCCTTTGTCATTTAAGCTTATTCAAGCTCCATGTAAACTCACTGTGGGAAACCTCTGCCCAGGCAGATTGGGTTCCCTTGCTGTTGAAGTCAATAAAGCCAGCATAATTTTGATACTTTCTAGGGACTTGTTATTTCTGTGACATCTACCAATGACCTTCCTGTCTCTCCTGCCAACATTCTTTTGTCCCCTAATCTTTCCTTTCTACTTTCTACTCTTGTTCAGAATACAATAAATGAGATGATGCCACCACTGATGCTTAAAAAGCTACGACAGTCTACTAAGCTATAGGTGAATTCATACAGATAGGCACATAGCTCAATCCATAACTGCCTAGAACAAGGCTGTCTTCTTTGGCAAATGCTGTCCTATATCCATTGCCTCCTCTTATCAAATAGATCTCTTTAAGGATGGGGGTGGTTTCTATTTTACATTTACATCCTCTGGAACTAGCTTAGTGCCTAACACATTATAGTTACTTAATATGTTTGTTTGTCTTAGATTCATTCATTCATTCATTCATTGTAAGACTGAAAATGATGTAGAAACAGAGATTAGTAATGATTTTTTAAAAATCTCACATAATTTAAAGATGTCTGTTTTGCAAGAAAATACAAAGAAAAGTATGAATTTATAGTGTGATATTAATTGGTTGTTGATGGAGTACTACCTAGAATGCCTGTGTCCTTTGCTTAGATAAAATATGTGATGGAAAAAAAATGTTCCCTTTTCTTGTGAAGTCAAGTTGAAATGAATTTTATTAGTCAACTACCAAATGATCACCAGACATTTTGCTACGTCTTCAGTGGACATGAACCTCTCATTTAATACCAGTCTTAAAGTCTAGGATGTTGCTGTTTTGTCAGAACTCAGCAAAAGCATTTCAGAGCCCAGTTAAGATAGAATTTTCCTCTTAAGTATTTGTTTATCTTCATTTTGTTCTGGGGAAGAAATAAGATAAGAATTTGGGCAAGGAAATAGAAAGATAGAACTAATTACTGAGTTCTGACATAAAATTATCTGGATTGGAGGATAGCAGGATTAAAAGTAAGCAATATTTGGCCAAATGGATGTACTGGTATGTTTGAAGAAAGGAAGGTCTAGGTGGAGCACATGCCTCTTATACTAGCTATGTGAATTCTCCTCTCTGTCTCAGTTCACTAATTTTTAAAATGAAGATAAAATTACCTCTAATATCAACCTCTCAAATTTCTTCTTCAAATTAGATGAGACATTAAATATAAACTGATATAAAAACTTTAAATTATTCAGTAGATATTCATTATTATTTTTGTTGTTATGAATCTATAGTGGTAAAAATAATCTTTTTTTCACATTTTTAAAGTCATTGACCAACTTTTCTTCTACCTCTCTAATCCTTCTTGAGCTCTCCCAAGAATGCTCTTTGGACTTGAGACCAGTTCACATTCCCTTCTGAGTTTCAGATGAGAGTACAGTCTCAATGTCAACCTCTTTGGTATTCATGTTTTGGTCCTTGTCTCCATAGTAAGATTCTATGGACTTTTCTGTTTTGCTTCCTGCTCATGATGACTGCTTTTTTTTTCCTGACTTTTATAGTAGATTGCTGCTTCTGGGACACAGGGGGAATCTTTCCCATAATTCTTGTGCTTGTCACTTGAGGCTTTTTGTATTGTGGCCACTGGTTCTTTCAACTAGAAGCTAGAATGCTGCACCTTACCTGGTACTGAGGTGGCTGGTGTTAGAAAACAGAGGCCAAATGACGTCTTTATGGGTTTCCTCAGAGTTACCCTGGAACCCAATGCACAAGGTGTGGGGGAGGGGTGGACTGGCCACAGGAGGTATCCTCTCCTGAGCTAGAACATAGGCAGACTCAGCAGCTGGTGAACCCCTATCTGTGCTAGTGTCTTCCCAATTCCCCAGCTGTGCTGAGGCAAGCCTAGGGTACTGTTGTTGGAACTTACAGGATCCATATCCCTGGGGCTCAGGACCTCATCCTGGTTCACTGAGGTGGGGCTGTCTAGGATAGCTCAGGTCCTGCACCGGTCCCCTTTAGCCACAGCAAGAAGGAACTGCGTTTGAGATTTTCCTGGCCTCTCAAGCTAAGAGACTGTTTAGCCCTTTGGCTGATCCCAATACTCCAGGATTTTTTCTGGAGAAATATTCTCTGGGTTTTTCAGGGTCAACAAGGGGAGGGGGAGAACATTTACAGATCACTCTGCCACCTTGGTTCCTAGAAATTCAGGTAGGTGACTTACAAACATTTGATCTGCAAACTGATTGTCTCAAGAGTGGCTGCTGCTATTACTGGGGATTCTACATCTCTCTCTCACTCAGTTCCACTGGACTCTTATCCTGGGCTGATATGTTTGAGAATTCGCTCTGCTGCTTCTGTTTCCTTCTCGTCTCTGCTATGGTGTCTGTGCTGGTGATATAGTGGTGAATGTAGTGGCTGCCTCTATACCATCTGGCATTAAAAGTTGTCAGAGCATCACACATAATTTATCGATGAGGTAGGTGTGAAGGGTAAATGACATTTGGTATGATAGCTAATGTGGAAATAATGAGGGATTAAGGGAAGCAGAGCTGAAGCTCAGACTTAGATGTAGAGAGTATCTAAGGTACTCACCAATAAGTATTTTGGGAAACAAGGGAGTTTCAAAAATTAAAGACTGAAGTTTTCTAGGACATGATTTCTGTTCTGCAAGGCATGAAAATTGTTGAGAAAGCAGATAGTGAAATGAGGCAACACTTTATCAGTACTGAAGACAATCTTCCAGTCATGGCCCAACTAGGGTACTATTATCCCTCAAATTCTGAACATTATACCTGTCCCAATAGAGTTAGTTTACCACATGCCACTGTCGAATCCTATTGAGTTTAGAGATGACTTATTTCATTTCACATGACCTACTGTCTGACTATCCTTCTTTCTCAGCAGAATTAAGCTTTTACTGAGGCACAGAACATGGCTTAACCCTGGACAGAGGCAGAAATCTCCAAACAAATACCTTCTTGCCTCTCTCCAGAATTTGTATACAGTCTCCCTCCAACCTAATCAGCTTCTTCCCTGTAGAATGCATCTCCTCTTGAATTGTAGAGTGGATTAAGTGAAATGGAAAAGGAAGTCATTTGAATGAATAAACTTTCTCACTAGTTTATGCTTTCCAAAGCTTGCTGTTGTCCTTAAAAGAGCATGTAATTGAATTTTGAAGGACATCTGTGTCCCTTCCCTCCCTCTTACAAATAAAGAAAGATACAGTGAATTGGAACTTGTGAAGCATGGGGACTATTTGGATAATCAGCATAATTTCATCATTGCTATTCCCTGTATCCCAATACTGTGTGTGTGTGTGTTTGTGTGTATAGTCAACTTTTAACATTGAAGATGCAAATGAAGCCAATGGAGGCAAACCATTTCTAAAGGAGTCTAATGTTTGATGAGTAGTACAAACTATTAAGCTTGAGTTTCTAGAGAACAGCAAGTAGCAAAGTGCTCTAAGTCCAAGGATTTGTCTCAATGTGCAGGTAGGATACTCCCACATTGGTGGAAGTATTCTCTTTGATCTTCCTAGAAAACAATAACAGCAACCCTATACTGTGAAAGAGACAATGCAAGCCAAAAAAAACTCAAATTAGTGAACAGATCTATGGTTAAGGGAAGCTATGACTGAGGAAGAGATAGAAAAGATTATGCAATGTAAAATGTATAATTTTGATTACATTAAAAGGTTTTTTAAAAAAAACAAACAAAATTAATGCAATTGAGATTAGAAGGAAAACAGAAAGCTATGGGAAATTTTCATGACAAGTGTTATAGTGGCCTCATTTCTCAAATATATAGAGAATTGAGTCAAAATTATTAAAGTATAATTCACTCCCCAATTGATAAATGGTCCAAGTATTTTGAAAGGAAGTTTTCAGATGATGAAATCAAAGATATGTATAATCATATTAAAATGCTGTCTCTATTGATTAGAGAAATGCAAATTAAAACAACTCTGAGAAACTACCTCATACCTATCAGATTGGTTAATATGACAAAAACGGAAAACGACAAATGTTGGAAGGATGTGGAAAAATTGACACATGAATGTACTCTTGGCGGAGTTGTAAACTGATCCAACTTTTCTGGGGAGCAATTTGGAACTGTGCTCAAAAGTTATAAAATCCTGCAGATCCTTTCAACTAGCCATACCAATACTAAGTCTGTATCACAAAGAGATTTAAAAAAAAAGGAAAATGACTTATTTGTACAAAAATAGTTATAGTAGCTCTTTTTGTGGTGTCAAAGAACTGGAAACTGAGGAAAATGTCCATCAATTGAAGAATGACTGAACAAGTTGTGGTATATGATTAGAATGGAGTACTATTTTGCTATAAGAATTGATGAGCAGGATTATTTCAGCAAAACCTGGAAAGACTTACACGAACTGTAATGAAGCAAATTCAGCAGAATCAGGAAAATGTTATACACAGTAAGAGTAATACTGCACCACGATCAATTGTCAATGACAGTTATTCTCAAAAATAAACCCATTCCAAAGGACACATGATGAAAAACGTTTTCCACATCCTGTGAAAGAAGTGATGCAGTTTAAATGCAGATCAAAGCACATTATTTTTCACTTTTCTCTCTTTTTTTGTCTGTGTTTTCTTTCACAACATGACTAATATGAAAATATGTTTGCATGATTACACATGTATAATCTACAACAAATTGCTTATGGTCCCAAGGATGTGGGAAGGGAGAAAATGAGGGAAAAAATTTGGGAAGCATTTTTTTAAAGGAATGTTAATTTTTTGTTTATGTAACTAGGAAAAATAAAATATTATCCAGGGGGGAAAAAAAGCTTAGTGATACTCAATGTTACATTTATAGCCTGGGATTTCTTAAATCTGTTCCTAACCTTGATAGGGGAACTCAGTAAAAACAAGGCTCAGATATACACTGATACATAATGATCCTTGTTCACAAAGACATATCAGGAATGAAATGTAAAAATGAAGGTATCAGAGCATGAGGCTGTCAGGATAACTTTTTTCCTTGGTTGTGAATTGGTTTGGGTAAGAAAAACAGACTTCTTCAATAAAGGCAGCCTGGTATAGAGGACAAAATAATGTACTTGGACAAGTACAATGGAAAGGATTTTGGCTCTGAAGTCAGAGGACTTGAGTTCAAATCCTGCCTCTAACAGATACTACTTGTGTGGCTTTGATCTCCCTACTTCATGTCTCAAAGTCTCAGTTTCTCCATCTGTAAGTGAGAAAGTTGGACTAGATAGCCTCAAAGATGCCTTACAGTTCTAGATGTATTAAGAGTAATCTTTTTCACTCAATCCCGACCTTTCTTATGCCTTAAAAATATACCTTATATAAGAAACTAAAATAATCAAAAGAAAACAAAATAGAAACACTGCACAAGGTAAAATAACTTTATAAAATGATATCAAAGAACTCACATGCCAAGAAATTTACCTCCCTGGTCCCATCCTGCCTAGCCCATTTTATGTGCCAGGTACATTGGGGAAAAGCAATCTTTCAGGTTTGTATCTTATGGTCCTACTTTGGGATCTACTGATCAAATTTCCAAAGAAAATGAAACACTCCAGGCCAGGGGGAGAGAACTTACATCCTCAAGGCCCCATGTGGCCTGCTAGGCCCTCAAGCGCTACCTTTGACTGAATCCAGACTTCACACAGAAGTTTGGATTCAAAGGGCCACACTTGGGGACCTAGAGAGTCACATGTGGCCTTGATGCCACAGGTTGCCCACCTCTGTCCTAAAACTTTTCCCAAGTAGAGGACATGGACATTTTGTATTCAGCCCTCTTCTGGCCTTTCAGGGTCATAGCTATCTCAAGTACTCCACCTAAATTCAGGACAGAGTGGATATAATTGAACAGAATTCAGAGCAAAGCTATGCTCCCACATATTCCTCCTAGTTCCAAAAGAGTTAGCCCGGAACTTCTGTGTAACTTGAAGTCTCACAACCTTTCTCCCTTGAAAGACAGGCACAAAGAAAGCAAATGGAAAGAACCACTATGTCTAGTCAGTTCCATTGGAATGCAACATGGTTTAAGGAAGTCATTCAAAAAGGCTCTTTTTCTACCATGTGGCTGGTAAAACAGAGCTCATCATGTTATACTTCCTCCTACAGATATAAGGAGAAGGGGGCAAAGAGTGAGAAAAGAAATCTGAAATAAGGGCCAGGGGATACTAGAAAAAAAGTTAAAAATGGAGTGGAACTAGCAGTTAAGCCAAGAGAGTATCTTATGAAGAGGTTTTTTGTTTGTTTTGGGGACAAAACCACACAGAAACCAAAATCTTGTGAATAAGTATTGTCAGTTATTCCCAATAGAAAAATAAACCTCATATTCTAAAAAAATGAAGTTAAGCAGTGAGAGAGAAATGTATTGGGAGGAGAGAGGGATAAATGGAATGGGGCAAATTATCTCATAGAAAAGGCATGTAGGAGACTTTTTAGTGGAGGGAAAAGGAAGGGAGCTGAGAGAAAAACATGAAGTTTACTCTCATCACATTCAACTAAAGGAAGGAATAAAATGCACACTCATTTTGATATGAAAACCTATCTTACAATACAGGAAAGTGGGGGAGAAGGTGATAAGCAGGGTGGGGGGGGATGATGGAAGGGAGGTCAATGGGAGGAAGGAGCAATTTGAAGTCAACACTCGGAGAGGGACAGGATCAAAAGAGAGAATAGAAGCAATAGGGGGCAGGATAGGATGGAGGGAAATACAGTTAGTCTTACACAACACGACTATTATTGAAGTCATTTGCAAAACTACAGATATGGCCTATATTAAATTGCCTGCCTTCCCAAAGGGAATGGGTGGGGAGGGAGGGATGGGGAGAAGTTGGAACTCAAAGCTTTAGGAACAACTGTTGAGTATTGTTCTTGTTACTAGGAAATAAGAAATATAGGTAATGGGGGATAGAAAATTATCTGGCCCTACAGGACAAAAGAGAAGATGGGGACAAGGGAAGGGAAGGATGATAGAAGAGAGGATAGATTGGTGATAGGGGAAATTAGAATGCTTGATGTATTGGGGTGGGGAGAGGGGACAAATGGGGAGAAAATTTGGAACCAAAAATTTTGTGAAAATGAATGTAAAAAGTTAAATAAATAAATTTAACTTAAAAAAAATGAACCAAAATTCCCAAATCAGTAAAAGAAGTATGTGAATTCCCCAGATAAGGAAACAATGGGGCAATCCAGAATTGTTTTAAAGAGGCTTAAAATTGTTAGAAGAAATATTAGGAATTAAATTAGATCAGAAATCAGTTTTAATATAGATATTGGAGGAAAGAGTTTAGAATTAAATCAAAAATATTTAGTAAGGGTTATTGTGTGCCAGAGTCTATAAAGAACTTGGAGATCATAAAGAAAATATATTTTCTCCCTTTCCTCAGAGTTTACACTCTCCTGGGGGAGGTAACATATAAATCAGAACCTTTACAATAAATATATAGTACATAGTAATAACCTCCATATATTTAATTATTTTTAATATGAAGAGTAATCTGCCACTTTCAATAAGAGAATTTCAAATCAAAGCAGTTGTTAGGTTTCACTTCATAATCAGAAAGGTGTAAATGAGAAGAAGAGATGGAAAGCATCCTAGAAGGTCTGAGATAAGCCATCATTAATAATACTCTTTTTTTTGTGGAGTTCTGAATTTCTTCTGACTATTCTGGAAAGCAATTTGAAATTATAAAATGTGAATAAGCTTCTCATACCCTTTAACCTCAAGATCCTATTGAAAAGTATGAACCTGTAACTATTTCTAAAACAAAAACAAAGAGGTCATATAGAAATGTAATATTTATAAAAACATTTTGTGGTAGCAAAGAAAGAAATAGAGTGAACTGCTTAGAGTATAGCTGAACATATTATGGGGGCAGCTTAGATGGCTTAGTGGACAGAGTGTTGGGTCTGAAGTCAGGAAGACTCATTTTCCTGAGTTTAAATCTAGCTTCAGACATTTACTAGTCATATGACCCTGGGCATGTCACTTCATACTCTTTGTCTCAACTTCTCATCTGTAAAATGATCTGGAAAAGGAAATGGCAAACCACTCTAGTGTCTTTGCCAAGAAAACTCCAAATGGAATCGAAAGGAGGATGACATGACTGAACATCATCAAACATATTGTGACATATGAGAGTTATCAAATAAATATTACTATTCCTTGAGAAATGATCAATAGAAAAAAATACAGTGAAGCATGATAATTCTTCTATAATATAAAATAAAATCAGAAAAATGATACAATTATTATGCCATTTACAAATGAAAGACAACTAATAAAAAGAAAACAAAAACTGTATGTTGTACTTTTTAATGATGATTTTGATGGCAGAGGACAATTGAAAAAAACAACCTCCCTTCCTTCATTACAAAAGTCAAGGACTATGAGTGGAAGATAATTCTTAGATTGTCAGACACAGTAGGTGTGTGAGTTTTTCTGAAGAGCTTTCATTGTTTGTTTTTTTTTTTATTATAAGGATTAGTTTGCTGGATCAGTTCACAAGTATTCATTAAGCACTTGCTATATGTGAAACACTGTACTAAGAGTTAATTACATAAAGAGAGGCAGAAAGCAGCCCCTGTCCTCAGAGATCTTACAAACCTAATGAGAAAGAAAATATTTTAAATTTATACATGATGAATTAAGGTTGATTTGAGAGGAGAGGTCCAAGCATGAAATGTTATTGGGAAAAGATCTCCTTCAGAAAGTGGGGCTTTAAGCGTAGTTTGAAGAAAGTTGAGTTGTACACAAGATAGAGACGAGGGAAGAATTCCAGGCATAGGGACAGCTAGTGAGAGTGGAGCTGAGACATGGAATGTCTTGTTCAAAGAACATCAAGGAGGGTGGAAGACTTGGTGTTGGGGAAGGTTCTCATTTGGAAATTAATGTCATATAAAAATTAAATAGTTAAATATGCAAAAAATGAATGAATAAAATAAATAACAAAATATAATAAAAGTAGCTTACATTTATCAAGCATTTTAGGGTTTGAAAAGTACTCATACAAAGCATTTTTATAAGACACGCATGACTATTATTTCTCAACCAGGCAGAGATAGATGAGACAAAGAGTACTGTGGACAAATTTTGCAAATGAACATTGGGGTGAATTTTTTTTTTTAAACAAAATCCTTGCTATCAGTCTAAAATGATATACCAAGGGCAAGAAACTTGCTGGAGCCATACAGGATTCACACTAAAGATAGAAGAATTTATCAACCTTAGAAATGCAGTTATATAAGAATATAAATAATAAAAATGAAAGAATTATTCCAATAGATGAAATAAAACCATCCAATGAAGTGTAGCAGTGATATGAGCTTAAAATAAAAAAATGAACATGAATATGCTCCCTTCAAATAATAAACAATAGCAGATATCTAATATGAATGGCTATCATTTTGTAAGTGGATTTATTCCCCAAATTATGAAAAAGCAAAGAGGTCTCTTCTTCTAACTCTTATTTCACATACTTTTAAAAATACAAGTTGTAAATTCAAGATGATAACAAAATTAAAGATATAAGCATTGGGAAAGAAGGAGAAAAACATCCTTATTTGCAAATGATATAGTGGTGCATTAGAAAACTCAACAAAATTAGGAAAGAATTTCATTTAACTGATTAATAGCTTCAGCAGAATACCAGGAAACCAAATACATCCATACAGAGGTGTAAACATTTCATTGAAGAATTGATAAAATCTGAGATCACAAGTTAAATTCAAAGTAACTATAAAGCTAATAAAATATTCCTAAGTTTACCTACCATGGAAGGTGGAAGATTTGTATAATTTCATCTGCAAAAATATATTTTTCATAAACAAAGACAAACCATTGAATAATTATTCATTGTTCATGGTTGGACTATTCACATACAATAAAAATTCTGCTACTGCTTATGTTTTTTTTCACAGATTATTGTTATTCCAATGAAAATTATCAAGGAATACTTTATAAACCTTGATGAAATAAATTTCAAACCCATTTGGGAAAACAGTCAAAGTCTAGAATTTTGAAATAACTAGCAAGAAAAAGTACAATTTATAGAGATGCATACCATGATCATATTTTATCACATTCTATCATATTTTAAATATATTACACATATGTAATGTTTAAAGCGTTGTCATTATTGTTCAGTTGATTCAGTCAAGTCTGACTCTTCATGACCTTATTTGGAGTATTCTTGGTGCTGGAGTGGAAGATACTGCCATTTACTTCTCTAGATTATTTTACATATTAACGAACTGAGGCAAAGAGGATAATGTAATTTGTGCAGGTAATGTAACTTCTAATGTCTGAAGCCAGATTTGAACTCAGGAAGCTTAAGTGACATTCCCAAGGTCATATAGTTATTTAGTGTCTAAGGCAGAATCGAATCTCAAGTCATGATTCCAAGTCTAGTACTCCTCCATTGTGCTACTACTTTCCTCATGTAATATAATAACACTCAAAAAATATGTAAGGAAAAATAGCAAAAAAAAAAAACCTTTTTCATAACTATGGTTAAAGTAAAACTATTAATGAAACAAGGGCATGATTAATTTTTAAAAGATTATTTTGTTTTAAGTAAAACTTGTACAAATACAAGAGCAAGGAAGATAAAATTTAAAAAATGAGGAAGAAATCTTGACTACTCAAACATATTGGTACATGTGTGTCTCTCTGTGTGTATTAATTTAGTCTGTCCACTATCTTCCTGCTCCTCACACCCTTCTTAAAGGTCCTCTGCAAAATAATTGGATCAGTTCGCAATTCCATCAAGAGTGCACTAATGTTCAAATTTCTCCACATCCTCTCTGACATTTCTCATTTTCCCCTTCTATAATTTAGCCAGTATAATAGGTATGAGGAGGTATCTCAAATTTGTTTTAAAATTTATCAGGTGGGGAATAAATCAAATTTTATAAATTTTACAAAGTTCTCTACAAGTTTGAAATGAGTCTTTTCTACAAGAAACTGTGTATCAATTCCATCTCCTCCAAAAAATATATATTTTTCTTCTAATCTTGTCGATATTGTTTTTATATGTACAAATCCTTTTTTTATTTAATGTGATCAAAAGTAATGTAATTAAAATTATCCATTTGCTTATCTCAATGCTCTCTATCTCTTGCTTATTCATAATTTCTTTTCCTTTCTATAATATGAGAAATGATATGTTCCACATTCTCCTACTTTATGGTATCTCTCTTTTTGTTTGGGTCATATTCCAAGGCCTTTGATTTGTCTTGGTAAGTGGAGTAAAATGTTGGTTTATACATATTTTCTTTCAAACTCCTTTCCATTTTTTCCAGCAATTGTTTGCTAAATCCCCAAACTTAAATCTTTATATTTATCAAATTTCCTTTAACAGCTTACTACTATGTATGATCAGCTGTATTCACTAGTCCATTTTCTGTCCCATACTAGACTTTTTTTTGATAACTATGGTTTTATAATACATTTTAGTATTTGGCTCTACTAGATATTCTTCTTTTACTTTTAGTGCAATTAATTTCTTTGATATTCTTGCCCTTTTGTTCATTTAATTTTATTTTATTATTTTTCTAACTCAAAAAAGTTTTGATAATTTAATTGGGAGGGCACTGAATAAGCAGATTAATTAGGATTGTCATTTTTATATTAGCATAGCCCACCCACAACCAATTAATATTTCTCCAAATATTTAAATCTGACTTTATTTCTTAAAAAAATAGTTTTATTATTATGTTGATATAGTTTCTGGGTTTGTCATGAAAGGTATAGTCCCAGATATTTTACATTATTTATGGTTGTGGTAAATGAACTATTTTGTGTTTTCTCTTCTTGCAGGAATTTTTTGGTAATATATATAAAATGCTGATGATTTATGTGAGTTTGTTATATTCTGATATTATGCTAAAATCATTAATCATTTCAAGTAGCTTTTTAATTGAAAGTCTAGGATTTTCCAAGAATAACATCCTGTCATCTGCAAAAAAACTTAGTTTTGTTTCCTCATTACCCATTTTGTTTACTTCAATTTCCTGTTATTCTCTTATTGCTTTTGCTAGCATTTTTAATACAGTGTTTAGTAACTGTGATAATGGACATTCTTACTGCCCTCCTGATTTTATTGGAAAGACTTCTGTCTTATTCCCAATGTAGGATATGCTTGCTGAAGGTTTTTGGTAAATACTTATCTTTTTTATTTATTAAGCTTTAAATTTATTTATTTATTTTTAGTTTTCAACATTCATTTCCACAAATTGTGAATTCCAAATTTTCTACTCATCTTTCCCCTCCCCACACCATGAGATGGCATGCATTCTGATTACCCTTTCTCCTAGTGTGTCCTTCCTTTTATCACCCCACTTATTCCCTTCCCCTTTGCTTTCTTGAAGTGCAAGAAAGATTTATATACCCCATTGCCTGTATATCTTATTTATCAGTATCATGTAAAGACAATTTTTAACATTCATTTTTAAAACTTTAAGTTTCATATTCTCTCCCTTTTTCTCTCCCTCCCCACCCTCATTGAGAAGGTAAGTAATTCAGTATAGGTTATCCTTGTGTAGTTATGCAAAACACCTTCATAATGATCTTGTTGTAAAAGATATTTCCCTCCTTCCTATCCCACCCCCCAAATATTCTGTTTCCTTCTGAAACTGCCCCCTTTTGAAAATCTTTGCTTCTTACTATCCCCTCCTCCAATCTGCCCTCCCTTCTATCACTCCAACCCCCATCCTCTTATGTCCTACTTTCCTGTAGGGTAAGATATCCAATTGAATGTAAATGCTATTCCTTCCTTATGTCAAATCTGATGAGAGTAAGGTTCACTCCTTCCTTCTCACCTCACCCTTCTTCTCCTTCATTGTGAAACCTTTGTCTTGCCTCTGTTATGTGAGATAATTTACCTTATTCTATGTCTTCATTTCTTCTTCTCCCGTTATATTCCTCTCTCACCCCTTAATTTTTTTTAGATATCATCCCTTCACATTCAATTCAACCTATGTCCTATCTATCTATCTGTCTATCTATCTGTCTATCTATCTATCTATCTATCTATCTATCTATCTATCTATCTATCATATATCTATTTCCTTCAACTACCTTAATACTGACAAAGGTCTCATGAGTTTTAAATATCATCATTTCATGTAAGATTGTCAACATTTCAACTTTAATGTCTCTTCTGATTTCTCTTTCCTATTTATTTTTTTATGCTTTCCTTTATTCTTGTATTTGAAAGTCAAATTTTCTCTTCAGCTCTGATCTTTTCATCAAGAATGGTGAAAGTCCCCTATTTCATTCAATGTTCATTTTCCTCTGAATGATTATACTCAGTTTTGCTGGGTAGGTGATTATTGTTTTTAATCCCAGTTCCACTGAACTCCAAAATATTGTATTCCAAGACCTTTGATCCCTTAAGGTAGAAACTGCTAGATTTTGTGTTATATCAATTGTATTTCCACAATATTCAAATTGTTTTTTTCTGACTGCTTGCAATATTTTCTCTTAGACCTGGAATATCTGGAATTTAGCTGAAATATTCCTAGGAGTTTTACCTTCAGGATCTCTTTCCAGAAGTGATTGATGGATTCTCTGAATTTCTATTTTACTCTCTGGTTCTAGAATATCAGGCCAGTTTTTCTTGATGATTTCATGAAAGATAATATCTAGACTCTTATTTTGATTATGACTTTTAGGAAGCCCAATAATTTTCAGAATAACTCTCCTGGGTCTATTTTCCATGTCAGTTGTTTTTCCAAAGACATATTTCACATTGTCTCTTATTTTTTTTTCATTTTTTGGTTTTGTTTTATAATTTCTTGATATCTCATAAAGCCATTAACTTTCATTTGCTCCATCCTAATTTTTAAGGAATTATTTCCTTCAATGAGGTTTTGGACTCCTTTTCCATTTGGCCAATTCTACTTTTTAAGGCATTCTTCTTCTCCTTGAATTTTTGGACTTCTTTGGATATTTGGGTAAGTCTACTTTTTAAAGTCCTATTTTATTCATTATTTTTGGAGTCTCCTTTAGCAAGCTGTTGACTTGATTTTCATGATTTTCTTGCATAACTCACTTTTCTTTCCAACTTTTCCTCTAAACCTCTTACTTGATTTTCAAAATCCTTTTTGAACTCTTACGGAGAGCACAGACTGTCCCAACGCAGACCCTGCAAAGCCAAGGAGGAAGCATTGGACAATCTGAAACAGAAACAGCAGTGCAGATTCAACAAAGTATCAGCCCAGGAAGGGTGTCCAGTGGAACTGAGCGAGAGAAAAGTCCAGAACCCCTGGTAACAGGAGCAGTCACTCCTAAGACTATCAGCCTGCAGATTAAATGTCAGTAAGTTACCTACATGAACTTCCAGGAGACAAGAGGGTGGAGTGATCCCTAACTGCCATCCCACTTCCCTTGTTGACCTTGAAAAACCCAGAGAATATTTCCCAGGGAAAATCCTAGAATAATGCCATCAGTCAAAGAAGTAAACAATCTCTAGGCTCAAAAGTTGAGGAAAAATTGCAAAGGGGGGTCCTTATTGCTTTGACTGAAGGGGATTAGTGCAGGACCAGAGTTGTTCCAGATAGCCTCACTTCAGGGAACCAGGAGGAGATCCTGAGCCCCAGGTGGTGGAACCTGAAAACATCAACACCAGCACCACAGAAATGACTTATCACAGACAGGGGAATCCAGAAGACACTAGCATAGGTGGGGGTTCACTGACTGTTGATTTTGTCTGTGCTCTAGCTCAGGAGAGAATACCACCTGTGGCCACTCCACCCCTCCCCCACACCTTGTGCAGTGATCTCCAGTCTAACTCCAGTGAAACTCAGAAAAATTTAAACTAGCCTCTGCTTTGGCACACCAGCCAGCTCAGCAGCAGGTAAACTGCAGCATTCTAGCTTCTAGCTGAAAGAACCAGTGGCCAAAATCCACAAAGCCTCAAGTTCCAAGTGCAAGAACAGTGAGACAGAGTCCCCTGTGACCCAGAAGCAGAGATCCACTCTAAAAGCCAGGAAACAGGCAATGATCATGAGCAGGAAGTAAACTGAAAATGAAAAGATCATAGAATCTTACTATGGCTACAAGAACCAAACAAAAATACTGAAGGGATCGGCATTGAGACTGTACTTCCATCTAAAACCTCAGAAGGGAATATGAACTGGCCTCAAGTCCAAAGACCATTATTGGAATAGCTCAATAAGAATTTTAGAAGACAAATTACAGAGGTAGAAGAAAAAAACATAGCCAATGATTTTAAAAATATGGAAAAAAGAATTCATGGAAGAATTTAAAAAGAAAATTGGACAAATAGATAAAGAGATATAAAACCTAACTGGAACAACTGGGCACATGAAAAAGGAGATGCAAAAGTTAACTGAAGAAAGCATTGTTTGTTTTTTTTTAAATTAGAATTAGGCAAGTAGAAGCTAATGACTCTATGAGACAACAAGAATCAATCAAACAGAATCTAAAGAATGAAAAAGTAGAAGAAAATGTAAAATATCCATTGTCATTGGACAAACAATTGACTTGAAAAGTAGATCTGGGAAAGAAAATCTAAGAATTATTGGTCTGTTGGAAAGTCATGATGAAAAAAAGAGCCTGGACAAAATATCATCCAGGAAATCATCAAGGCAAAGTACCCTGAGGACTGAGATTCAGAGTGCAAAATAGTTCTTGAAATAATCCACCTAACACCTCCTGAAAGACATCCCAAAGTGAAAACATGAAGGAATATTGTTGCCAAATTGCAGAACTATAAAATTATGGAGAAAGAAACTATGCAAATATCGAGCAAGTGCAGTCAAGATCACACAGGACCTTGCAGCTTCTAAACTGAAAGACTGGAGGGATTGGAATATGATATTTCATAAGGCAATGAAGCTTGAACTACAACCAAGGATCTATTACTCAGCAAAACTGAGAATAATATTTCCAGAAAATAAATGGATGTTCAATGAAATAAGGAATTTCCGGAGCTTCCTGATGCAATGGCCAGAGCTCAATAGAAAATTGGATCTTCAAATCCAAGTATCAGGGCAGGCATAAAAAGATAAACAGGGGAAACAAAACTTACTATTCAATATGGGCAAACTGTTTACATCCCTATAAGGTAAGATGATTCTTGTTAACCTTAAGAATTGTATATTTATTATAGTACTTAAAAGTAATATATATGTATAGAGGGAGTGGGTATAAATTAAATGATGTGATGATAAAAATGTGTTTTAAGGGTGCAAAGGAATTATAATGGGATATGTGAAAAGAAAGAGGCAGACTAAAGTAAATTATATCACAGGAAGAGGCACAAAAACATATTACAGCAGAGGGAAAGAAGGGAGGCAGATGAGCACTATTTGAGATTTACTCTCTTGTGATTTGATTCAAGGAAGGAACAACAAACTCAGTTAAGCATAGAAATATAACTATTTCTACAGGCAGTAGGAAGGGAAAGGGGTAAGAAAAGTGAAGGGAGGATAAAAGGGAGGAAGAATTAATAAGGGCAAGGGGGAGTAAAAGGGAGGGGGGTTGATAGAAGGGAGGAAAGACTGAGGGAGGCAGTGCTCGAAAATTAAAACTGCATTGTGGAGGGGAAGGAAGAAGGGAGAACTAAAAGCACAAATGAGGGGTGGGATAAAATGGAGGAAAAGACAGAGAGTAATGATAAGTATGTATGTGAATGGAATGAACTACCCCCTAAAAGCAGGCAGGTCACAGAATGGATTAAAAACTGTAATTCAGCAATATATTGCTTACAAGAAACACATTAGAAACAGAGTGATACACACAAAGTAAAGGTCAAAGTTTGGAGCAGAAGTTATGGTGCTTTAGCTGATGTTAAACAAAGAAAAAGCATGGGTTGCAATCCTAATTTCAGACAAAGCAAAAGCAGAAATAGATCTAATCAAAGGAAATAAGGAAGGAAACTATATCCTGGTAAAAAGAACCATAGAGAATGAAGCAATATCATTACTAAGTGTATATGCACCAAGTTGTATAGTATCCAAATTCTTAGAGAAGTTAAGGAAATTACAGGAAGAAATAGACAACAAAACAAGACTAGTAGGGACCCTCAACCTGTCCCTCTCTGAACTTAATAAATCTAACCTCAAAATAAACAAGAAAGAAGTAAGGAGCTGAATAGAACTCTGGATAAGGTAGATGATAAGTCTCTGAAGGAAATTGAATGGGAATAGAAAGTAATTTACCTTTTTCTCACTGGTACATGTCACATATACAAAAATTGACTATGTACTGGGGCATAAAAACATCACTATCCAGTGCAGAAACGCAGAGATAGTCAATGCACTCTTTTCAGGTCATAATGCAATAAAAATTATATGTAATAAAAGATCATAGAAAGATAGACCAAAAATTACTTGGAAACTAAATAATGTAATCCTAAAGAATGTGTGAGTTAAACAACAAATCAAAGAAACAATAACTTCGTTCAAGAGAATGACGATAATGAGCCAACCTACCAAAACTTATGGGATGCTACAAAAGCAATTCTTAAGAGAAGTTTTATATCATTGCATTCCTACATGAATAAAATAGACAAAGAGGAAATCAATGAAATGGGCATGCAGGTGAAAGAGCTAGAAAAAAAGCAAATTGAAAATCACCAAGTAAATATGAAATTAGAAATATGGGCAACCAAATGAGAGATTAATAAAATTTAAATTAAGAAAACTATTGAACTAATAAATAAAACTAAGAGTTTTTTATGAAAAAACAATAAAATTTATAAACATTTAATCAGTTTTATTAAAAAAAAGAAAACCAAATTACCCTTATCAAAAATAAAAAGTGTGAACTCACCTCCAACAAGGAGGTTATTAAAACAAGAATTAGAAATCATTTTGCCCAACTGTATGTGCATATATTTGATAATCTAAGTGAGATGGATGAATATTTAAAAGAAATATAAATTGCCCAGATTAACAGAAGAGGAGCTTGTATGCTTAAATAAGTGCACCTCAGAAAAATAAATTGAAAAAGCCATCAATGTGCCCCTTAGGAAAAAATCTCCAGGGACAGATGAATTTACAAGTGAATTCTGTCAAACAATTAAAGAACAGTTAATTCCAATACTATGTAGATTATTTGGGAAAATTGGTGGAGTCCTACCAATGTTTTTTTATGATACAAATATGGTTCTGATACCTAAACCAGGAAGAGCCAAAACAAAGAAAAAAATAGATTAATTTCTCTAATGCATATAAATGTAAAACTTTTAAATAAAAGAATACAGCAATTTATCACAAAAATAATACATTATAATGAAGTAGGATTTATACCAGGAATGCAGGGCTGGTTCAATATTAGGAAAACTAAAAGCATTATTGATCATATAAACAACACAAGTAACAGAAAACATAAGATTATTTCAATAAATGCAGAAAAAGCTCTTCACAAAATACAACACCCATTTCTATCGAAAACACTGGATAGCACTGAAATAAATGGAGCTTTCCATAAAATAATAAGATAATAAGCAGTATCTATCTAAAATCATCAGTAAGCAGTATGCAAGGGGATAAACTAGATGCATTTCCAATAAGACCAGGGGAGAAGCAAGGATGTCCATTATCACCACTGTTTTTCAGTATGGTAACAGAAATGTTAACTTTAGTACCAAGAGAAGAAAAGAAATTGAAGAAATTAGAACAGGCAAAGAAGAAACTAAATTATTTGTCTTTATAGACAATATGACAATATACTTAGAGAATCCTAGATTATAAAGTAAAAATACTACTTGAAATAATAAATAACTTTGCCAAAGCGGCAGGTTACAAAATAATCCCACAGAAATCATCTGCATTTTTATATATTAGTAACAAAGCCTAACAGTAAGAGATAGATAGAAAGAAAAATCCTATTTAAAGATAAAATAAAATATCTGGGATTCTACCTGCCAAAACAAACCCAGGAATTATATAAACACAATTACAAACACTTTTTGTGCAAATAAAATCAAATCTCAGTAAGTGGAAAAACAACAGTTTTTCATGGGTAGGCCAAACTAATGTAATAAAATCAAAATTCTACTTAAATTATTTTACTTATCCAGTGTCATACCAATCAAACTACCAGAAAATTACTTTCTAGAACTAGAAAAAACAATATCAAAATTCATCTGGAAGAGCAAAATGTCCAGGATATCAAGGGAATTAATGAAAAGAAATGCTAGGGAAGGTGGCCTAGCCCTACTAGATCTCAAATTGTATTATAAAGCAGCAATCATCAAAGGCACTTTGTGCTGGTTAAGAAATAGAGGAGCAGACCAGTGGAACAAATTAGGTGCTCAAGACTAAGTAGTCAATGTTTTTAGCTATCTACTGTTTAACAAACCCAAGGACCCCAGTTTTGGGGATAAGAACTTATCATTTGGCAAAACCTGGTGGGAAAATTAGATAACAGTGTGGCAGAAACTGGGCATAGACCAATGCCTGATACCATACACAAGAAAAGAAATACATGATATAGGTATAACAACTGATAGTATAAAGAAATTATGGGAGAAAGGATTAGAATATTATCAGATTTATGGAGAAGGAAGAAATTTATGACCAAACAAGAAACAGAGAGCATTATGAAGTACAAAATGGATAATTTTGACCACATTAAATTGAAAAGTTTTCACATAAACAAACCCGATGCATCCAAGATTAGGAGGGAAGCAGAAAACTGGGAAAGAACTTTTGCAAGCAGTGTGTGTGATCTAAAATATATAGAGAACTGAATCCAATGTATAAGAGCACAAGTCTTCTCCAGTTGATAAATGGTTGAAGGGTATGAATAGGCACTTTTCAGAGGGAGAAATTAAAGCTATCCATAGTCATATGAAAAAAATATTCTAAATCATTATTAATTAAAGAGATGCAAATCATAACAACTCTGAGGTACCACATTATACCCATCATATTGGCTAACATGACAAAACAGAAAGATGATAAATGTTGGAGAAGATGTGGGAGAGTTGGAACACAAATTCATTGCTGTTGGAACTGTGAACTGATCCACCCATTCTGGACAGCAATTTGGAAGCATGCCCGAAGGGTGCATACCCTTTGACCCAGCAATATCACTTCTAGGACCACATCCCAAAGAGACTATAAAAATGGGAAATTGTCCTACATGTACAAAAATATTTATAGCAACTCTCTTTATGGTGGACAAAAACTGAAAATTGAGGGGATGCCCATCAATTGGGGAATGGTTAAACAAGTTGTGGTATATGAATGTAGTGGAATACTGTTGTGCTATAAGAAATGATGAGTAGGAAGACTTCTGAGAAATTTGGAAGGATTTATATGAACTGATGCTGAATGAAAGGAGCAGAACCAGAAGAATAGCATGGAATTTTTCTGGTAGACTTAGCCCTTCACCACAACGCAAGGATCTAAAACATTCCCACTGGACTCTTGAGGCAAAATGCCATCTACATTCAGAGAAAGAATTATGGAATTGGATCACAGAACATATTTTCTCTTGTATTATGTTTTGTTTTGGTTTTTCTCATGGTTTCTCTCATATTTTAATCTTCTATGCAACATGGCAGCATAACTATTTATGGTGATATGTCATAGATATATCAACATATTTACAAATAATTAAGGCATCAAAGGGTTGGAACGAACAGTTTGGAAAGGGAAATTGTAAGTTATAAATGGACATAATGGAAGCAAACACCAAATCACTAATAGAAAGAGAAAGACAAAATACACATTATAGAGGTCTTGTTCCATATCTTACAAATGAGTGAATGTAACAAATAAGAAAAAAAACATGTATACGTCATGACGCTGCATTGTGTCTCTTCCATTTGATATGGCCATTATGAATTCTGCTTTAAAACTCGCTAAAATCTCTGTATCCTTGGACTCAGAAATCTTACATTATGGAATGTAATTCAAGAATAAAAAGATGGAAATAGAGTTCCAATCTATACTTAACTATCTATAGAATCCTTCTTTGTAGCAACAGATGGAAAAAACGATGTTCATCTATTGGAAGATGTCTTTAAAAAACTCATCTATGAATACAAGATATTTTTGTAATGAAAAATGAAAAATATGATGAATTCAGAGACAGTTGGGAAGATTCTTATTAATTAATGCAGAAGACTGAAAGATTGTTTTGTAAAATTACTACATTAATGTCAAAGAAAATATTAAGAAATAGAAGCCAATTTAGGGATAGTCTTGGAGAAAAGATGATAAGGCATTGCTCCTATTACAGAGTTCAGGGCCTGGTTGGGCAGACCACTGTATGTATTGTTAGATGTATTCTCTTTCAGATAGATTTTTTTCTTCATAGAAAGGGAGTCTGTGTGGAGGGAGAAGTCCTAGAAATTACTGTTATATTATCAAAAAATATCAAGAAATTATACCAAAATGGAAGGGGAATACAGTAGCTCCAATTTACATATTCAACCAATTAACCAAGCATTTTTCTGTTGATGATCATGGGTAATGTCTAATATAGGTATACTCATCTTATGAATCAAGAAACTAAGTCTTATCTGTAGGAAAAGCACTCCTAAAAATTGAGGAGCACTAATAAAATGTGAATTGCTATTTATTTTTCAATGAGTCCTTTTGTTTCTGGAAAAGAAGAATTTAGCATGAAACAAGTGATGGAAATACATCCCTTTCTGTTTAACAACAACACAAAGAAATATATATGTCCTTACATATGTGTTTAATAGAGTAGGTTTGGGGTTGGTCTTTAATTTCATTGAATTGGTAATCCCCAATAAGCAAACAATCTTTATTAATGCAGATTCCTACTTTGTCTACCACCGGTAAGGGTATTGAGCAACATACTTAGGCTCCCCTAAAAAGTATATGTCAGAAGGAGGACTTCAAGTCATTTTGTTTCCAAGGCCAGTTCTCTACCCACTATGACATGATGCCTCCTATAGTTCTAGTTGTTGGGATTGGGGTTGTTTATCCAACCTGTTCAATAATAGAGAAGTACTATGATTTGGTGGAAAACTATGTAATTTGGGAATCAGAAAACGTTCAAGTCCTACTTCTTATAAATGGTTGGTTGTCTTTCATTCCTAAATTGGATCAAAATGACATCACTATGTTGGGATCAAGATACAGTGGATCTACCTGTGGTTCACCAGGCCAATACAATCTCAGAAGGTTTTACCACAAGTCAGGCATAAATAGTCCATACGAACATTTGGAGTTTAGATGGCTCTAAATTTGTATATCTCACTTTTCTTTTAAGGTACTGCAATTCTACTTTGTTCATCGAACACAACCCCTTCTTTGATGCTGGTACACCATGTGTCAGTGTCTCACAACTGATTCTAAAGTTCTTCAGAGAGACTTTGATAATGTCCTTGTGTTTCTTCTTCTGACTTCCATGTGAACACTTGCTTTGTGAGTTCTCTGTAAAATACTCTTTTAGGCATATATATGTTTGCCATTCAAACAACATCATCTGCCCACTGGAGTTGCGCTCTCTACCTTGGAATTTAAATGCTTGGACATTCAGCTCAAGAAAGGATTTCATTTTCCTGTACCTTATCCTCACAGGAGATCTTCAGAATCTCCCAAAGGCAATTCAGATGGAAGTGATTCAGTTTGCTTGCATGACACTGGTACACTGGTTTTCACAGGCATTGAGTGTGAGGTCAGCACAATACCTCTGTAGACCAGGTTGGTACCTCTTTTCTCCCACACTTTCCTTTGCAGCCTCCCAAACACCATGCTAGCACTGGCAGTGTATCAACCTCATCATGTATGTGTACATCCCCGGGATGTATACTAACAATGAATTTGAACAACATATGCTTGCCAAAAAGACTACTTTATGGATAACTCACATAGGACAAGCACTCACATGATGGTAAGAAAATGTGATACAAGGATACTGTCAAGGTCTCTCTTAAGAAACTTGGAATTGATTTTATGACAAAAGAGACACTGCCACAGGACCGTCCAGCAAGGCATGCCCTCACCAGAGAAGATGCTGTGCTCTGTGAGTAGTTGAAGTATCTCCAAAGAAATGTTGGAAATGAAAATTTGGAGAATCCACTCAATATGTTCACATGAACTCTTTGTCGCCAACTTGTAGTGGAGAATTCAAGGCTCATATTGACCACATCAGGCACTGTAACTTAACTCTAACATAGTGGTGTCATTTTGGCTCTCTTCAAACATAAAGGACCACAACCAACTAACCACCAAGGTAAGTGAGCTTATCCACAACATTCTAAATCTATCGATTTTTCTGTAACTAATGGTTTCATATATATAGATGGGGTAGTGCTGACCGGTGGAGAATTTTTTTTCTTCCTATTAATTATTAAGGCAAAATTAGCACAAGCAGCAGAGAATCAATCCATACTTTCTTGCATCTCAGGCTCAGAGTCTGCAGTAAGTGCACAGTTATCTATAAACAAAAAGTCACAGACCAATTCTCCCTGCATTTTTATCTTGGCTTGTAGCCTTTGCAAGTTAAATAATTTACTGTCAGTGCACTTTTATGCCATTTTTGCCCTCATTGAAGGCATCTGGCAGCACTACTGAAAACATCATTCTAAAAAGCATGGAAGTAAGCCCACATCTCTGTTTTACTGCACTGGTGACTGGGAAAGAGCAAGAATATTGTCCATTATCCAGAACCCAGGCAAGCATGCTAGCATGAAACTAACATACAATACTGATGAACTTCGCCAGGCAACCAAATTTTGTCATAATTTTCCATACACTTCCTTATATATGCTACCTGGTGGACTACTGTAGGTACCCTTCATTGCCATGGACCACTAAATAGCACCATGTGAAACATGGAAGTTGCTGACATGCACCTGCTGAGGGATTTTCTAAGCTATAATTTACATATATTAATGAATAGATCAGAACTTTAAGAAGGGTGGTGGTTATAATAATGATGATATTGAGGATGATGATAATAATGGCATAAGATGAGTTTTATAAAGCATTTTTAAGGCTTACAAAATGATTTCTCTTACTGACTCCATGATCAAAATAATGACAATTTACAGCTACATGGCATTTTCAGTTTCATAATTCACTTTCTTCATGACATCCTTAAGAAGTGGATGGTTAAAGTATTAGTATATATTCACTTTAAAAATAAGAAAAATCTCATAGAGTATACATATTCCACTAAAGTCACACAATCATACAAAAGACAAAGAAAATGACTTAATCTTAGGTTCCCTGGCACTCAATCCAATGTTCTATCAATTAATGTTTGCCTATGATCATTTGTCATTCTGACAATAAATACTTATGAAGTAGCTGTTATGCATCAGTCATTGTGCTAAATGCTGGAGATACAAAGAAATATTTAAAAGTCAGGGTTCTCAAAGAGCTTATATTCTAATGGAGCAGATTTGGAATTAGGAGAAATAGGATCATTGACCTTATTTAGGTTTAATTTGTTACGGAGACCAAAAATTAAGTATGCAAGGAAATACAGAATATGAACAAATCACCTTTTTAAATCAAAGAAATAATTAAATGAAGAGGAAAACCGTCCAGTAAAATGGAAGAAATGAAATATGCAGAATTCACTTTCCCCTCACATCAAACATCTGCTGTCATTTGAGTGAGCAAATACCCAACCCAGTTTTTGTTGATTTGTAGCAGATTGGGTATCAAATAACACTGACAACAGATACAGTCATTTGAATAATCGGCAGTGGAATCAAAATCGGTCCTGCTTTTTCCTCTCTGGTGTTTCTCAGTGAAATCTGACAGTCTCAATGGTTTGGAAAATTCCGTGACCATTACCATTTGAGAACATATTGTGGACAACCTCATTATGTCGATGAATTGAGAACAAATGAAATCATGCTATTTTGTTGAGCAGACACCTTCATGGAGGAAGTTTTGTGTTTGTGTTTTAATGGACAAGGATAACTTCAGCAGTGCGAACAGGGATAAGTGGCAAGTCTGCACGCTCCTTTCTTTTCAATTTTCCAATTTTAAGTAAATAGCTAAACTATTCAGATTTCCCATATGAGAAAAGTTTATAAATTTGTAACAGCATCTAGAAAAAAGCACAATTGAACAGAATAGCTGGAATTTAGTGGGAAAAGGCATTATTATTTCATCTTTTGCCCCACTGTTTCTCTCTGATCTCTCTCTTCCTATGCTTCTTTCCTCTCCCTGTTACTGTTACTCCTCCCATTTTTTTCTTCTCTTTTCACTCACATAAAATCTATATTCTTCCTTCCACAATAAATTAGTTGAACCTGAGAACTGCCATTTTTTCTTATCAGGAACAGTGAGAACTTTCTTTTCTGATAGAACTCACTTTAAGTCTTTGAAGTTAATTTGGAGAATGTCTTGAGTTCCCCTGTGGATGAATATCCCATCTTAGGAAGTATATTCACAAGCTGAAGAGCAGTCAGGGGTACTGGAAGCCATACCACAGAGTGATCAAGAAAGGACCTGGAATTTTTTTTTATCCTGGTGAAGAGAAGGCTTGTCAGAGACATCATAGCTGTCCACAAGGCTGTCAAACTGAAGACCTAAATTCTTCCTGGCTCCAGAAGACCATACTAGCAGAGAGGAGTCAATGTAGATAAAGGCAAATTTCAGAAGGGCACAGGATCATGGTGTTAGAACTGGAAGGGAGAAAGAAGATTCTGGGAAGATGGGGGAGTAAGTCTAAAAATCCCAAGCTCCTAAGATTTGCCTCCACAAAAGAGATAAAACAAAAGAGAAAAAAGGGCAAACATAGAGTGGTAAGATAAATAAAAA
The DNA here is from genome assembly GCA_023548195.1 of Bettongia penicillata ogilbyi. Taxonomy (NCBI): domain Eukaryota; kingdom Metazoa; phylum Chordata; class Mammalia; order Diprotodontia; family Potoroidae; genus Bettongia; species Bettongia penicillata. Next base: position 156,808 of record JAJHZJ010000296.1, on the reverse strand, counting down.
AGGGTCAGAACATAGGTCCTCCTGGGACAATCAGAGAAGCTGCGAAGAATTTGGTCCCTGTGGGACCATTTCAACAAGAAGAGGCAAGTTTTATTTCATAGGTAATGGCTAATCAATGAAAACTTATGAGCTTTGATCAGAGATTTGCTGGGGAGAATCATCTTCCCATAGTGTAGACAATGGATGGGAGTTGAGAAAGCCTGGAAGTCAGGATACAAATTAAGGGCTGAAGTGAGAGAATTCAGCAGAAATATATTTTAGAGAAGAATTAGGGGAATAGCAATGTTACTGAAAAAATAAGAGATGAAGGCAGTATGAGCATGGACAGTGGTCCTCCAAGGGTATGTCATGAAATTACACATGCCATTTTATTTTGAAAATATTTTTATTTCATTTAATATTTCCCAAGTACATGTAAAGTTTTTAACATTAAAGATAACTTTGAGTTCCAAATTTTCTCCTTCTTCATACCTTCTCTCAGCTCTTAAGAAGGCAAGTAAAATGATGTTGAATATGCAGATGAAGTCATGCAAACATTGTTTCCACATTAGCCATGTTGGAAAAGAAAAAGCACACTCAAAAGCTAGAAATAAAAAAAAAAGTGTTTCAATCTCTACTCAAAGTTTAGCATTTCTCTCTCTAGAGGTGAATAGCATTTTTCTTCATGGATACTTCGGAATTTCTTAGAATATGGTCTTGATCAGTTGCTAAGTGTTTCACAGTTGATCATTGTTACAGTAGCGTCACTACTGTGTACAATATTCTCCTTTTTCTGCTCACTTCATTTTCTCTCAGTTCATATAAAACTTCCCAGATTTTTCTGAAACCATCTTGCTGTCATTTCTTATAGCACAATAATGTAGCATAATTTACCCAACTTATGGGCATTCCCTCAATTTCCTCTTTTGCCACCAACAGCAACAGAAGAAGAGCTGCTATAAATATTTTGTACAAATAGATCATTTTCCCTTTATTTTGATCTATTTGAGATGTAGATCAAGAAGGAATATATCTAGATCAAAAAGTATGCATAGTTTTATAGCCCTTTGAGTATATTTCTAATTTTTCTGTGGATACCATTTTAGTATAAAATTTATTTTAATAATATAAATATATTGGGCACTTGAGGATACTGATGGGGTGCCTGCTGTGGCAATAGTGGCAGGTGAGGCTCTGGTTTCAGCCACAGGGGCCTTCACAGCCCCTGGGGTTCAGGAGGATGTTTCACCAACTCTGTTGGTAGAGTTCTTGAAGGACTCTAAGAAGAAGGAGAAGTTGCTGTGGGGCCAGCTGCAGGTGCTCTATGCCCTTCAGGGCTTCCTGGAGCATGTGGACATGACTGTGAACATGGAAGAAGAAATCCAGGCAGAAGCCAGTGAGATCCGACAACTCTAGAAGGATCTGAAAGCTGAGCACCTGAAGCAGGTAGAAGTCATTGAGGCTGCCTTGAGAAAGCCCTAGAACAACTGGAGGCCAGCAAGAGGAAGCAGGCTTTATTGGCGACTACTCTGAAGCAGGTCCAGGCTAAAAGGCAGGCTTTGGAGGAGTGGAGAAATGTGGCCCTGGCCCAGCAGGAAAAGTGAAGGCTGAGGTTAGTGACTGGGGCCCAGGTTCAAAGTGAGCACCTGTAGAACGCCAGCAAACGCTGGGCACAGGCATGAAGAATAGGAGAATGCCCAGAGCCTTGGAACCCTTCTAGTACTTCTGGAGATGGATGCTGCATGGTGCTGAGGGGGATGGAGGGAAAGGCTCACATAGGAGGCTGCAGAGGGAAGTTGGTGGAACCAAGGGACTGCCTGACCACTCCAGTTCTTCTACCTGTGGACAGAAGCTACAGGGAATCATCTCGAACACACTTCACCTTCCTAGGATCATTGTTTTAAATAATCGAAGGAAGTGTCACAAATGAGTGAAAATCAAGATGTCATGTTTTTCTCATCCAACTTCCTGTCCTTCCCAGCCTCCCCCGCACCCCCAAGTCTGTTCATAGAGTTCAGCTTGATCTGGAATCTCTGAGATGCATCATTGCATCGTCTCAGTCCCTTCCTCTCTGATCCTCAGTGTCTCCCTTTCTTCTTTTCTTAGAATCCAACCCCTTACCTCCATCCCATTCCTGCTGGCTCCACAAAGAAGAGGTCACCATCAGTTTTCTTAGTAAGGCCCGCAAAGGTATCCCCCAAAGGCACCAAACCTGCCATGTCAGGGTGTCCCCCTGGAGCTGACTTGGAATATGACATTCCTAGAGAGACTATCTGCTTGTTCCTCAGTCCTGCTCCCTGCCCACCTTGCCCTGTTCCCTCAGCCAGAAACCCCACTCACTTTGAGCTTCAAGGATTCAGTCCACTGGCCCACGGCACAGTAGCCTCTACTGCTATTTGTCACCTGGTACCGGGAGATGTCATAGCGCCATTCTCATTGAACATCAGAAGAGAGAAGGGTCCCTGCACTGCCTAGAAGCAGGAGTTGCCCTAAAACCATGTGTGCTTGACCTGATAACAGCATTTGTATAATGTAAAGAGCCATATAAATGTATACCTATTAGTCCCAAGGTTTTGATGGGGAGTTTTATGTGTGTAAGTTATTTAAACAAAATAATTAATTGGAAAAGCTTATATATATATATATATATATATATATATATATATACATATATATACATGTATGTATATATATATGTATATATATAATGGTGATGATAGCATTCACAGAATAAAAAAAAATGTCCACATATATCTACATATAAACATATGTGTGTGTGTGTGTGTAAATATAGATAACTCAGTGGTGTAGTGGATATAGTGCCAGGCTTAGACTCAGAAACATCTTTCTGAGTTTAAATAATACTCAGACATTTACTAGCTATGTGACCATGAGCATGTCACTTAGCCCACTTTACATAGAAAGGTGAGATGGGAAATTTACAAACATCTCTAATGTTTATGTAGATTTTTTATGCCCATCCTGTAGTAAGCTTTCCTAGCTTATATTGGTCTAACCAGCCACAGTCAGACACACTGTACACTGACCCTGATATCAAGATATTATTTAGGTCCTCTTTGGACACACAGGACAAAGCAACAATACACACATACACACATATATGCACACACTAACTTCCAAGCACACCCTGTCATGCATTCACCAAAGTTTCAGCAAAAAGAGTTTTTCTTATTTAAAGAAATCTTCCATATTGTGAATTTTTATGACTGTGGTAATGTAAATAATCCTTGAAAAGCAATTAATAACAGCAAATATCACTGTTCTGCATTTCTTTATGGTAACCACTGGTATAGTGGATAGAGCACTGGACCTAAGATCAGAAAATAAACTGATTTCCAATCCTGCCTTATATACTAACTGGGTGGCAGTAGGGAAGTTATTTCGTGTCTCTGACTCTCAGTTTCCTTATCTATAAAATGGGAGTAATAAATGCACCTACATCATAGAATTGTTATAAGAGTAAAAAAATAAATAGCATGTGATTCATTTTTAAATGAAACTTACAATGCTATATAAAGACAAACTATTTAGTAGATAGAAAAAGACTTGAACAATGAATTAACAGGATGAGTATAAAGCATGAGAAAGGAGTCTTCATGAAAATGAGTGGCCAAGAACATGGTGGTGCTTTTAATAGAAGTAGAAAAGATCAGAGGAATTGTTGGGTTAAAAAGTAAGTACTTATTAAGTACCTTCTGTGTACTAAGCACTATATTACACCCTAGAGACAAAAATGAAAAAAAAATACCTTTGAGGACTTTTTAGTCCACAGGCATGTATACATACAATATAAGGATATAAAAAAGGTCATTTTAGTTGGGATGGATTAGTATAAAGGGTGATCAAAGAAGCCTCCATGTAGGATATAGACTTTGAGGTGAACTTCTAAGGAAAACTAGTATTTTTTAAGAGATTAAGGGGAAGAGTGAGTGCATGCCAGCAATGGGGAGAGTCTGTGTAAAGGTTCAGTGGTGAGTAATTCAATGGTGTAAGTTCAGTTTGGTTGCACTATAGAGTGAATGGGGACCAGGGTATTCCCTGCTTATTCATCATAAGCCTCAAAAGGAAGGTTGGAGACAGGTACAAAGGACTTCAAATGAAAAGAAGCTTGTTTTTAATCCCAGAAATAAGGAATTTATCAGAACAACAAAACAGATTTCTATTTGTTTCCTTAGCTCTTAGCATGCCTTCTGTTGATCATTTCAAATTTATCCTTTCTGTAGTTTGTTTGTACACAGTTGTTTGAATGTTTTCTTCTTCATTTGATTCTGAACTTTATTAGAGCGGTAAGTGTTTTTCTTGTTTCTTTGTTTTTGCCTTACTTTGTAGCATGAGAGTTTAGCACAGTAATTAGGACATAGCACTCACTTGATAAAATACTTATTGAAGGAATTAATGGAAGTTGGTTGGTTGTTACCCTTCATCTTTGAAAATGATGTCACCAGGAGAACATGAAATTTCAGTGTGTCCAACTGTGACTGATCAGACCAATACAATCTCAGAATGCTCTACCACAGGTTGGACACAGATAGTTCATGTGAATATTTGAAGTGGGTATTCCAAATTTGCACATCCTGCATTTACTTTCTGCTGTCTCAATTCTGCTTTGCACAGAGAGCACAGCACCCGTTCCGATGTGGGCACTCCATGCTGAGTGGTCCTGCATCAGTGTTTCCCATCTTACACAGTCAAATCCAAAGTTCTTGAGAGAGACCTTGAGAGTGTCCTTGTGCCATTTCTTCTGGCCACCAAGTGATCACCTTCCCCATGTGAGTTCTCCATAAAATAGTCTTTTTGACAAGCATACATTTGGCATTCGAACAATGTGGCCAGACCATTGGAGTTGTGCTCTCTGAAGCATAGTATGAATACTTGGCAATTCAGCTCCAGCAAGGACTTCAGTATCTGGTACCTTATCCTACCAGGCAATCCTCAGAATTTTCCTAAGACAGTTCAAATGGGAGCAATTCAGTTTCTTGGCATGACACTTGTAGGCTGTCCATGTTTCATAAGCATGGAATAATGAGGTTAGCACAACAGTTCTGTAGACCTTCAGTTTGGTAGTCAGTCTAATACCTCTTCTCTCCCAAACTTTTCTTCGGAGCCTCCCAAACACTGAGCTAGCTCTGGCAAAGCATGCATCAACCTCTTTGTTAATGTGTACATCCCTGCAAAGTATACTATCAAGGTCAGTGAACTTATCCACTTATGGATGGTGTGGTGGTGGCTGAGGGAGCACCTCTGTTTTTTTGGTGTAAATTATTAGGCCAAAATTAGCACACAGGCAGTAGAGAATTGATCCATACTTTGTTGCATCTCAGCTACAGAGGCTGCATTGAGTGCACAGTCATCTGCAAACAGAAAATCATGCACCAACACTCCCTCCACTTTGGTCTTGTCTTGTATCCTTTTCATATTGAAGAATTTGCCATCAGTATGGTAGTTGACCTTGATGCTGTGTTCATCTTCATTAAAAGTATTTGTCAACATGGCTGAAAACAGCATGCTAAAAAACATAGGTGGCCCAGGTTATAGGGTCCTTTCTCACTAGAAGCAGCAGTGGGACTCTGCAAGCCCTTGGGTATCTGAGCAGTCCTTTAAGGGTCACACTGTTCACCTCCTTATATGAGGAACAGGCTAGAAAAGGTGCCCTAAACAGTGTCTGCTTACCCAACCCTGGCCTGATTACTGCGGCAGGTGGGGAATCCCACTATGCAGTCAAAACACACACACACACACACACACACACACACACACGAAATGTACAAAGTGTATGAAGACATCTGCAAAGATGATTCCACTCACCATTGGCACATGGAATGTGCGCACACTAATAGACAGCACAACATCCAGTAGACCTGAAAGAAGAACTGCTCTTGTTGCCAGAGAACTCAACAGGTATCGCATCCAAACAGCAGCCCTGAGTGAAACAAGGTTGGCAAATGAAGGCCAGCTTATTGAAGTTGGGGCTGGTTACACCTTTTTCTTGAGTGGGTACAGTGAAGGGGAGTGCCATGAATCTGGTGTGAGTTTTGCAATTAAAACTAACCTAATCAGCAAGCTGTTATGCCCGCCAAAAGAAGTGAATGATAGACTCATGACAATGTGATTGACACTCGCAGGAAGATGCCATGCCACCATCATCAGTGCCTATGCTCCCACAGTGACAAACGCTGATGAAGTCAAAGAAAATTTTATGAAGACCTAGAGATCCTTATCGTCAATGTGCCAAAAGATGACAAACTTATGGTTCTGGTTAACTTTAATGCTAGAGTAGGCTCAGACTACCAGACTTGGCAAGGACTCCTAGGGAGGAATGGAGTTGAGAACAGCAACAGCAATGGTCATTTACTGCTGGAGACTTGTGCATCACATGACCTTCTCGTCACCAACAATGTCTCCCGTTTACCTAAATGCACTAAAAGTTCTTGGTAATGAAACTAAGAGCTAAATTCAAGGCTAGTTTTTCTAGCTAAAGGAGCTGGATTCAAATGGAGACTCCTCCACCACTTGCTTCTTATTTAACTTTGAACCTCTTAGTTTACATGTACAGACCTTGGTTCCCTGAATTGTTAAAGGAAGGGATTGGCTTCAATAACTTCTGACATTCCTTTTCCCTTTACATTGATGATTCCATCATTTATGATCCCAAATTAAAAATAAAAAAGGAGTTTGTGTACCATTTCCTAAAGGAAAATTATCAGGGATGAGGAGGAATAATTCAATATTATTTCAGTTTAATAGAGGGATATGACTTGAAAATACATTGGTGAAGAAATACACAGAATTTCCTGTTTTCTTCTTCAGGATAAAGATTGCCCATATTTATGCGCATTCAATAATTTCAACCCTAAGGTTGTTGTATTGAATCATTAACGAAACTCATATTGTCCAAGAGCTATTTCTGTGTGCGAAGAAAGCACTAACAATCACAGAAGGAATGCGTTCCCCATCAGATGTGGAGAAAAAAATAATAACTTCTTGGAATGGAATATTGCCTATGTAAAGAACATTAATCATATTCTTCAAACAATTTGAATTTTCATCAATTATAATTCAACTTAAGGCAATTATGGAATAATCGGTGTTAAGAATATACTATTATAATTCCTTGAAAGGGAAATGAGTGACCTTTGTCAACTTCACAGGGAAAATTCACCAAATATAAATTAATTCCACACATCAATGCTTTCAAATGAAGCACAGGGTCCTCTTGTGATGGAAATTAGCAGAATTGGCTAAGGATGGGCAAGGTTGATAGGAAAGGAGAAGAAAAGGTTAGAGGGATGATCCCAAGGGGAAAAAAAAAGGTATCTTTTTGTCAAAGTCATATTTAAGATTGGTGGGAAAGGATGTAGGAAAGTTTAATTAGACCACATGAGTTTGCTTCTGAGTCCTTGGACTGATTCTTAAGTCCTTAGTCCTAAAGAGGAATGCACTATCTGTCAAACTCAGGATTATAATACACCATGTTTAATCTAACATTTACATGAGACTACATATTAAACTAATATGCTATTTTGCATGTTGGACTAATGTTGATGCATGACTGAATTTATCTAATGCTTATGTTGTAAAGTCTTAACCTATAATCTATGACTATTGGAAAAGAATCAAGGAAACAGAGAGCAACAGAGAACATAATGGAACATGTACTACAGTGTTAGGACCAATGGACAGCTCATTTATTCTGTCCATCTCTCAGGGACCCTTTGCATGAAAATGTTAAGAGATACTCAGCAAGTATACAAAAGGGGGCAGGAGTTAACTCTTGTGGGCTGACGGCAGAGAATGGAAGCAATAAGGGTTACAAGAGAAAATGTTTAGAAGGCATCATGGACCACAAGGATCATGACTGAACTTTGAGTCTCAGGACAAATAAAAATTCTAGTTCTCTTTAGTACCTGTCTGATATTGGGTAAATCATTTGGGGCCCAGTTTCTCAATCTGAAAAAGAAGTTGCACTTGATGATCATTAAAATCCCTTGCAACCATAGGTCTTTGATCTTATGAAGGTATGGTAAGATTATGTTCCCTTTGGAAGGAGTAAAGGAATAATCAAGCACCTTGGAAGGTCTCCAATGAAGACTTTTTGGTGGATACTATTAGCTCTATATCCCTAAGCTTTATTGGTGTGACATAATTACTGAATCTTTGTGTAATTCACAGTTAATTATCTCTATTCCTCTTTTGAAGCAACTAGGTGCTGCAGTGGATAAAGCACCAGGCATGGTGGTCAGGAAGACCTGAGTTCAAAATAGGGTAACCTAGGAATCATTTAACCCTGCCTCAGCTTCTTCATCTGTAAAATGAGTTTGAGAAAGAAATGGCAAATTCCATATCCTTGCCAAAAAAATAACCAACTGGGTTCACCGAGAGTCAGACGTAACTGAAATGACTGGGCAACAGCAGTTCCCATTTACTTAGGGATCTCCAACTTCCACGAAATTGGAAGGTGGTAAAAAGTGACCTAGGACACAGAAAATACTCAGAGAAAACACCATTGAAGGGAACTCTGGCCTGAAGGATTCACTTGCTATAGTTATTCCTTCTACCTCTCCTACCCTGGTAAAATCTTTTTACAGAACAAGGAAATCTTGAGATTTCAAACTGAGTGAGACTTCTAGGCTGTGTCAAAGTCATACTTTCATATTGAGTTTCCCCAAAGTATTTCAAGGATTCCAAGGCATCCATTCCGAGATGTACAATTCATCTTAGCCTTTGGTGAAAGCGATGTTGCTGCAAGATTCATCAATACCACCCACTTAGGGAGAAGGACATAGAGAAACAGCAACAATGGCACCTTTCTCCCATTGTCAAAGTTCCATTTTTGCCTTCATTATTACTGACTGAAGATACCTATATACAGAGTCTAATCAGTCAGGCCCTTAAAACTACGGTCATTTAACTATTGGTCTCCAAGATGCTTCCAAAAAAGCAGTGCCTGAATTTCTGCTTAGTAATATTTCAACTGGGAATACCAGCATATTAGTTAAAAATATTACATCATAGACAAAACAGCATATATAGCAAAAATATCCATCAAAAAACATTTATTAAGCATTTACTGTGTGTCACACATTTTACTAAGTCCTAGTGATGCAAAGAAAGGCAAATGATAGTCCATACCTCAAGGAGAGCATAATCTAATCAGTAAAGAATGGGAAGGAAAAATGGAAGGTGACAGTCTCATTGTACTTTCATGTTTCCTGCTGTAGATTGTAAACTACTCGAGTTTAGGAATATTTTTATTTTTTTCCTTTTGTCTAGCACAATGCTATCAAGTATAGTAAGCACTTCATGAATGTCATTAGATTAATTGACTCTCTGGGGTTTAGAGAACAAAAAATATTGCCATTGGTCCTTAGGATGTCAAGTCCTAACCGTTCCTTAAAACCAATGGTTTCCCTTTGGTCATTATCTCCCAGGTAACCTGTCTCTATCTTGTGTACATGTAATTGTCTCCCTGTTGTCTAATTCATTAGCTTTTGACCTCCTCAAGGGTAAGGACAATCTTTTGTCTTTCCTTTTATTTCCAGTACTAAGCACAGTGGCAGACACATAGTATGAGCTTAACAAATGTTTATTGACTATCACTAGGTAGCAAAATTCCATCACTGAAAATATTCAATGATGCTAGATAGACACTTGTCAGGAATGGTGAAGATTAAATTTCTAAGAAGGGTGAGTTCAGTCTTTTCAGTTCCCTTTCAAGCTTAACAAAATGTAACACCATGCATTTGACTCAACTAACACTTATTAAGGGCCTACAAACGCCTGTCATGCCTAATTTTGCATCCCTCTATTGCCAAGATATTCTAATCATTCACAGACTAAAAATCCACTTTTTGTGGCTTTTGGGCAAATTTTCCAGTGGCTTGCTTTAGCTTACTGCCAATCTAGGCTGATTGGGAAGTGAGGAATTCATTAGCAATGCCCATGAGCATGGAGGTATGTGGTTAATTTTAATTCTAAAATGAAATTAAGACAATGCCTGTCAAGAAAGCCCTTTCTTAACTAGCTACTCCAAGCAGAAGGTTACCATTCAGAGCAATGGAGCTTTAAAAACAATTTGTTGTTTATAGGTTACTGCTACAATAACAGTCCCCAGCATAGTAATGTCATGGAGACTGAGAGACTTTAACGTCTCTGAAAAATGACAGCTAGTGCATTGGAAATGGACATCATGGCTCTAATAAAAAATGTCGGGAGGCACCCGAGAAGTAATTCCAGCTCAGATACAATCTTTGAAGTGCCTATTAGTTTTCTGATTGCTGAGCCTATAGGAGGATTACCCTGCAACATGGAGATATTGTATTTGTCAAAACTGACAGAGCTTTCCAAAAAAATCCACACTATGACGACAGGATAGTTGACCTAGTTTTTTTTTTTTTTTAAGTAAAGTAGGTTTATTAACTAGCAAGAGTGATCTGAAGGATATAGGATTATGTTTTATATGACAGGTTGATGAACAAAACTTAAATACTGTGACATGTGTTATACTTCTGCCCTCCATTCCTGGATATTTCACCTCCCTGAATTTGTGTGAGTAGCAATAACTGACCATCACGGTTAGAGACATGCTTTCTGTAAATGATTTCATTTGAACCTTACAGTTGTGGAAAGCAGAGGCTACAGGGTAATTATCTCCTTTTAGAGTATAATAAAATGAGACTCAGATTAGTTAAGTGACTTGCCCAGGGACACAAAGTTCTTAAATATCACAGGCCTAGTTTGATCCCAAGTCTTTCTGACTCCTACCTATTTAGTCTGTGTCAAATAGCCTTAAGTGATATCCATTTATCATCTAAATACCAGGTAAAATTGTTATTATTGATGGTAGTGACACTGACAAAAACTGTCTCCACAAAAACTGGGAATGTGTTGTGTTCAAGTCCAGGACAAAGAAGTCTCTGGGAATCTAGGGACCCTGACCATGATTTTTCTAAGGATGTATGAATGTATGTATATGTATACATGTATGTGCATATGTATATATGTGTATGTTTGTGTGCATGGTCTCTCTGCTCATTTGTCTTTATGTAGGTGGGTGAATTTTTATATTTCTACTGGAATGTTGAACTTGAGTCAGGAAGATCTGAATTCCAATCCTGCCTCACACTCTGTATCTGTGGGTCCCTGGAAAAATCATTTAACCTTTCTCAAATTCAGTTTCCTCAACTGTAAAACAGGAACAGTAGCAGCATTTACAATCAGGGCTGTCATGAGACTTCAACGTGATCATATTTATAAAGCAATGTGCAAACCTTCAACAGCACCATATGAGTGTTCACTATTATTATCATTATTAATTTTGTTTTCAACTTTGATAATCCTAATTGGATCAAACTTATTTTCAACATACTGTCAACTAGTAATAACAAAGTTGCTATTGTTCAATCATTTCAGTCTTGGATGACTCTTTGTTACTTTGATTGAGGTTTTCTTGGCAAAGATACTTGTTTGTAATTTCCTTTTCCTGGTCATTTTCACAAAAGAAGCACAAAAGGTTAAGTGACTTGTTCAGGGTAACCCAGCTATCTAGCAAGTATCTGAGATGGTATTCAAACTCAGATCTTCCTGACTCCAGAAGAAAGAGAACAAAAGCCTACAGCCTCTCAATGAACAGAGACAAGGGCTTTATTGGAAACATTTTTTAAGCTGAATTACGTTTTAACACTATACTAAAAATACTATATACATTTCAGATATCAAGAAAAGGTCCCAACCCTTCTCAATTTCGTTCTATACACAGCATCACTGCTTTATAACAAAAAATTTCCAGTGGAAATCCTCAGGAATAATCCTCATTTAGGTAGAGACTGATAAAGGTGGCCATGAACGCCCAAATGGAAAACATAAGACTTATGCCTTCATAGATATAGAACTAGAAGGAAGATCAAAGATCTAGTCCAACACATCACCTATTTTACAAATGAGGAAACAGAGGCACAGGGAAATAACATTTTGATGGTTACACAGGGAGAAGAGATAGTGTTTGAACCCAGTTCCTCTGATGTTGACCCTTAGACACTGAGAGACTAAACCCTTTGTCTCTTGAGGGCAGATGCAGTGGACATTGTTTCCCTCTATATCATCTCCCCTTGGTTCCCTCTAAATTATTTGGCACACTGTTGGACACAAATCATGAGGGCTCAAGCAAAGTTCTTGTTGATTGATTAACTGACATCTCATGAGATATGTCAAAGAATGAAATTGAGGCAGGGCACAGAAACTCCCTACTTGAGAGTGTCTGAGTTGTCTTGAATTCTATGTGAGCTTTAAAAAAGGGAACTCTGAAGTCCACGGCCAGGATGGCTGGCCCCTTAGCTAGAGATCCATAATACTAATAATGAAAATACCAGCTGCCATTTAGAGAAAGCATTAAAGTTCCCAGAGTAGTTAGATAAAATTTTGATTCAAGGGAGATGATGGAAGAATTCAAAGAGTGGGAGATTCTAAAGAGAAGGTCAGAACACTGAGGGAGCCTTGGGGAAATCATGCCAGCTTACATGGGTTCTGTAAATCCTTGCTTTCCAGAAGCTCAGACATGACGTGGAAGAAGCAAACCATATATGTTCCTCAATTTTAATTTTTTTCAGTCTTTAGAATTTATGCCCATAGATTTTTGTGTCTATATCAATCAACAAGCTATTGTTAAGCCCTTAATGGGTCAGGCACTATGCATACACAGGGCAGTTAAATGGTGCAATGTATAGAGTCATGAACCTAGTTCAGAGAGGTTCATCTTCCTGAGTTCAAATCAGGCCTCAGACCTTAAGAGAGTGTGTGACCCTAGGAAAGTCACTTGACCCAGTTTCTCCCAGTTTCTTCATCTGTAAAATGAACTGGAGAAGAAAATAGCAAACCTCTCCAGTATCTTATCTAAGAAAACCTCAAATGGGGTCAGAAAGAGTCAAACATAACTGAACGATGACAATAAAAACAAATCAGGTGTTCTATTAATGTAAATCAGAGGAATTCTGCACTATAAACTGATTTAAACTAGTAACTTAATGAGTCATTTGAGTATAAAATTCATCATTTGTAGGTCAATTCTCTTTGCTATCTCCACACTTATCTAGGAAGATAAAATGATAAAAACCCTTTTGGGGGTTGTTCAGTAATTTTTACTCTTTTCCAAATATTTATGACCTCATTTAGGATTTTCTTGGCAAAGATACTGGAGAGATTTGTCATTTTCTCCTCTAGGTCATTTTACAGATAAGGAAATTGAGGCAAACAAGGTTAAGTGACTTTCCTGGAGTCCGGTAACTAATAATGGTCTAAGGTCAGATTTGAATTAAGGAAGATGAGTCTTACTGACTCTAGACCCTTATCCACTGTCCCACCTAGCTGCCCCAGATAAAATTCTTTTGTATACTTTTAAAGCCCTTTATAATCGGACCTCCTTGTACCTTCCTAGAGTTTGTTATGTCTTAGTCCCCTCCTTGTACTTTGTGATGCAGTGATGCCTGACCTCTGCAAGAAGCCTTTCTCAGTCCTTCTTAACCTTCATTCCTTTCCTTTGAAATCACCTCGAAACTTTTCCTCCATTTGTCACATTTGTACCTATCTATATGTTCTATTTCCATCACACCTTGAGTCCCTTGGGGAAAAAGGTCTGTTTGTTTTGTTCTGTTTTTGTTTGTCATTGTATCCCTGGGGCTTAGCAAAGTTCCTGAAAGACAGCACGTGCTTAATAAATGCTTCTCTAAGTTGATCATCAAATGATAGACATACAAAGTCAAACTAGATCCATATTTTAGTTGTCTCCAGAGTGGAAGAATGGATCAGACTTTGTCTTCCACTGCCAAGATCCTTGAGAATCCTGTCACTTATTTATCACAAGAAAGCATCGCAAGACTTCAGGGTTTTAGTTCAAGAAGTCTCCATACCAACGTGGGGGACCTTTAAAATTTGAAATAACCAAGGAACAGATTAATTGACAGAAGAAATAAATTTAATCTATAAGGAATAGATACTACTGATATGGTACACTCAAAAGTTATGCTTTTGATGTATGTAAATCCTGTGAGCTTTGTTGAACATTCGAGTTTAGTTCATGGTCTATTAAATATGTTTCAAAGGAGGCATGCAAAATGATTTTGAATACCATCATCAGGATTAACAGTAGGCAAATTAACCTTAAATGAACTTTCCTTTTGTTTCATGCACACTTCTTTCCTTCTTCCTAGAACTACCTTTCCCCACTAAAGTTTCCTTTAACTAATTGGGACCTCTGAGTATCATAGAGGGCAACCCCCTCCACCTTGTGTGCTGTCCAGGCATTCTGCTCCCAGCATCGACATTTGACAGTTTTCCATGGAGTTTCTCTAACTACATGGTCTCCTTATGTCTTAAAAGTCTTGGTTTTGCTCTCTACTTAGAGTGATCTGTCTCCCTCTGATATTTCTGTGGATCGTTTAAAACCCAAATCAAATGACATCTCTTCCAAGAATTCTTCAACAATGCCTATTAATTCATGTCATCATAGATCTATAGCTAAAATGTTTCTCACAGCCCTTTTTCCTGGTGTCTCTTGAATTCTACTACCTCATTTTACAAATGAGGAAACTGAGAACTACAAAAGGTAGACATTTCAATTACACATATAATATCATGCAACATATCCCAAAAGTCTGGGCAATTTTCATATGTAATAATGTGAGAGAGTTTAAGCTTTAATAACTAAAGAAATAAACAAGCAAAAACTCTCCTAAGACTTTTAGGATACTGTCTACAAAAGGGACTTCAAAACCAAACTAATAAAACCACCTCATCTTCTTGATGGGGAAAATGGATACACAGGAAGTTTAAGTGACTTACATAAGGTCACACAATTTGCAAACTTACAAAGGACCTCCTATGTGCCAGCTACTGTAATAAGTACTGAGGATTCAACTGCCTAAATAAATAAATAGAAATATAGATAGATCAAGAAATGGGTGAAATGTATAATAATAGATGAATAAATGAAAACAAGCAACATGAGAGGCTGGATGTGAACCAGAAACATCTTTTCTCAATGCCAAATGGACTTTCTTCTGTATCTTTGTGACTCCATTGATACCATGTTGCTCTTTGCCTTCTAATCTTCTATTACATTTTTCGTATAATCACTTGAGTTAGTGTCCTATCTTCCTAGTAGAGTGCAAGCTTCTTGAGGAGCTGAACCACATCTTATCTACACTCTGTCTAGAATCATTCTGATTTCCTCAGTATCTCTCACCCCCTATATCCAACTTTTGTCTGTGGATTTCATCTTTGTAGCATCTCTTGATTATATCCTTTTCTCTGATACTACCCCTATCCTGGTACAGACCTTCAACCATGATGCTTTATTACACCGTCTTGTTCAAGGGTCTTCCTTTCTGTAGTCTTTTTCCATTCCAACACATTCTTTCTTCAGCTGCCAAAGTGATTTTCTTAAAGTACAGTTCTGATCATGTTTCACACACACACACACACACATACACACACACATGCACACACACACACACCTCAATGAATTCCAGTGGTTTCCTATTACTTCCTGGAACAAATACAAAATGTTCTGCTCAAAACGCTCAGTTCAAATCCCTTCATATGTTGACCCCTCTACCTTTCCAGTCTTCTTGCATCTTACTTTCCCTGGCATATACTCTTCAAATTAATGAAACTGTCATCCCAGTTGTTCCAAGGACAAGATACTCCACCTGTCAGCTTCAAACATTCTCTTTGGTTGCTGTCCATGCCTTGACCTCTCCCTTCTCTTCTCCAGTTACTGACTTCCCTGGCTTTTTTTCAACCCCAACTAAAATGCTATCTTCTATAGGAAGCCCAAATTTCTCTCTGTAAATTATCTCCTATTTATCCTGTATTTAGTTTGATATATATGTATGTATACATACACACACATTAATATATATGTATATATATATATATACATATACATGTATTTGTTTGCATGAAGTTTCACTCATTAGACTGTGAGTTCCGTGAGATTAGGGTTGTTTATATTTTGCCTCATTCTGTTTCCCTGATGTGTAACACAGTCCCTGGCACATAGTGAACACTTAATAAATGTATATTGTTTGATAGACTGTCTATTTCTCAGACTCTAATACAGAGATCTGCACACAGTGGGTACTTTAAAAATTGCCTTTTGTAATTGTATTAAATTGTTCTTTCCTGAAAGTAGAGTGATTTCCTAATTTTGTCTGCTTCTAGCTGAGAAGCAGCAGACTAGGAAAAAAATAACCTTCCATGTCTACAAGGTGGCAGGCAAATAGTCTCTACAGAGATTATAAAAATAAAATGATTGGAAGAAGTTTTTCAAATAAATGCCTATTTTTCAGCAACAATGATCAATTATCTCAGGAGCAGTGTTTACTCAGAAGCATAATAACTCTTGATTAGAAATGTCATAAACAGTAATTAGGCTGCAGTTTCCAGGCTGAGCAGTGTTTAAAATGCACCTGGGATTACTAATGCTTCCATTATAATTTTATTTGTAACATAAATATTTGATACTAGGACCAAAATGCAGGATTCCCAACAATAGTAACCTCAATGATGAGCACCGCATGGTAATGGTTGTAAATCTCTAACACTGCTGCATGTAAAGTTAAATATAAATTGACATTTTATGCATCAGGGAAGGCAGACCCACTGGGAAAAGGAACACTTGGAAACTGGGCCATTTAAAGAAAAATTCTGCCTCTTTAAAGAGGCCTCCATTAATGTGGATGTGAATAGTTTATGTAAATTACAGAATCTTTGAGCTGGAAGGGAATTCAGGGACCAACTCCTTGGTGTATTTTACAATGTAAAGGGTTCCAGAAGGGAGTTGGGAAGCCTCAGTTGAGATTCTAGATTTATTCTAGTCTGCAGGTGTGCACATTATCAGTCAGTAATTCAATAAACATTTATTAAGCACAGCCCTCCCTCACTCAAAACAAAGTCAAGTGCAAGTCATGTCATCATTTCTGTGATGGCATGGTCTTCTTTGGCAACAAAGGATGAACACACATAATTGAGCACAGTGCCAGGGAGTGTGCCAGTGGATGAAAATACAAAGAAAGATTTAGAGCAATTCCTGCCCATGGGGACTTCCCAATCTCATTGGAAAAAATGACATGCAAATAGCTATATACAGAATAGAAAACCAATGGATGGAAGGACTAGGAATTAAGAGGGACTGGGAAAGAGTTCTTTTAGAAAGTGAATCCTTGCTTCATGACTTACAAGAAATTCTTAGGTTTACCTCAGTGAGATTTGATTTCCTCATCTGAAATAATGACAATTAAAGTACTATAAATGCATAATTTCTAAGGTCTCTTTGATTCACAGTTACTACAAGCCTATTAGACAATAAATCCTTATCCAAAACATGAGTCCTATTCTGCAAATATTTATTATGTGTCAGCTATATGTAAGTTGCAATGCCAGGCACCAGGGATAGTAGCTGAAGTCGCAGCAGCAGCAGTAACAGTAGTAGTATTAGTAGTAGTAGTAACAGTAGTAGTAGCAATAGTAGTAGTAGCAATAGTAGCAGCAGAAAAAGTAGTAATAATAGTAACAGTGGTAGTAGTAGTTGTAGTAGTAGTAGCTGTTGTTGTAGCAGCAGTAAAGTTAATATCAGTAGTTAGTAATTAGCAATAACAGTGTTAATGTTACTACCACCACCACCACTACTACTGATGCTACTAAACTAATATTCATATAGTATTTTTTGCTCCACATGTTATCTTACTTTATATTTATAATCACCCAGTGAGGTAAATATTGTTGTTCACATTTTTTATATGAACCTGAGAAATAGTATATCAAACAATATACATTTATTAATACATTATTATAGCATAGCAAGAAATCACATAGCAAGAAAAATTCTGAGACAAGATTCCAGCTCAGATATTCCTAACATAAATTTCAGCTCTATCTGCTTCTGACACTGAGTTGCCTATGAAGAAAGAAATGATCCCTACAAAGCCAATGCAACCAAGATTAGGAGGGAAGCAGAAAACTGGGCAAGAATTTTTGCAGCTAGTGTCAGTGATAAAGGCCTCATTTCTAAAGTATACAGAGAACTGAGTCAAATGTACAAGAATACAAGTTATTCTCCAACTGATAAATGGTCAAAGGATATGAACAAGGAGTTTCCAGAGAAAGAAATTAAAGCTACCTACAGTCATATGAAAAAGTGTTTTAAATCACTATTGATTAGAGAGATGCAAATCAAAACAACTCTGAGGTACCTTATCATACTCATTAGATTGGCTAACATGACAAAACAGAAAGATGATAAAACTTGGAGAAGATGTGGGAGAGTTGGAATACTAATTCATTGTTGGTGGATCTGCAAGCTGATCCAACCATTCTGAAGAGCAATTTGCCCAAAGGGGTACAAAACTGTGCATACTGTTTGACCCAGCAATATTGCTTCTAGTACTGTATCCCAAAGAGATTATAAAAGTGGGAAAGTGTTCATATGTGCAAAAATATTTATAGCAGTTCTCTTTGTGGTGGCCAAGGACTGGAAATCAAGGAGATGCCTTGATTTTTTAGGGAATTAATTAGGGAATTAGGGAATATTAGGAAATTCAATTAGGGAATAACTGAACAAGATGTAGTATATTAATGTAATAGAATACCATTGGGCTATAAGAAATGATGAACAATAAGACTTCAGAGAGGCCTGAAGGACCTATATGAATTGATGCTGAGTGAAAGGAGCAGAACCAGGAGAACTTTGTACACAGCAACAACCACAGTGTGTGAGGAATTTTTCTGGTAGACTTAGTCCTTCAGAGCAATGCAGGGACCTAAAAAATTCCCAATGGGCTCTTGAGGAAAAATGCCTTCCACTTCCAGAGAAAAACTATAGAATTGGATTTCAGAATGAAGTAGTCCATTTTCTCCTGTATTAAATTTTGTTTGTTTTGTTTTCTTGGTTTCTGCCATTCATTTTAATTCTTCTATGCAACATGACTAAGGTAAAATATATATTTAGTAAGAATATATGCATAGAACCTATATAAGTTGCGTGCCATCTCAAAGAGTGAGTGGAGAGGGTGGAGGAAAGGAAGGGGAGGGAGGGGAAAAATCTAAGATATATGGAAGTGATTGCAGAAAAGTGAAAACAAATAAATTAATTCATTTACCAAAGTGATCCCTAATCACAAGGACCTTACAAAGAGCTTGAAATAACCTTGGAAGCATCTTGGTACAATAGGAAGGTGTTGCCTTTGTAGTCAAAAGGCCTAAGCTCAAATGCTTTATCAACCATTTAGTACTGCTACACTCACTATGTTCTCTGAAGATAGAGATTCCTTGTACATAAAATGAGCAGGTTTGATGTGATTACATCTAAGGTCCATTTCAGCTCTGGATTTATGATTCCATAATTTACAAGCACAGGGACCAACGACTTAGAGGGATGCCTACTCCAAGCATGAGAAAACTTTCTCCTGCGCAAAGGGCAGATGAGAACAGGATGAAGGTGGTAAAGCAGGCACTGTGGAGTATTTAGAGCTTGGTCAGACATCAAATATGCCAAGGTCACTTCATGCTGGGCCATATCAAGTGATGTTGACTTTTGTCTTGCCACTGGACTCAGGAAGAGAAATACTGATAACTGTGCAACTGTGCCTCAATTAAATCCAATTCACACACACACACACACACACACACACACACACACACACACACACACATACTCAGGAGTCAAAATATGACCACACAGTTTCATTGGTCACCTTCGAAAATGAAGAAGAAACAACAATTTCTAGATGACCTCAGCATTCCATTTTATATATACAAGGAAACATTTTTATAGTTTGAAAAGAGATATGGCTAGTGAGAGTTGGTATATAGTATAGACCTGGAGAATTAAGTAGAAAAGAAGAATACCTTCAATCCAAAGTTTTTATTCAAATAGAGATCAGTGATCTAATCTAAAATGACAGTTTTTGGGGCAGTACCAAGATGGCAAAGTGAAAGCAGGGACTCACCTGAGCTCTTTCAGAAATTTCTTCAGATACCTCTAAAAAGTGAATCTTAACAAATTTTAGAGTAACACAATCCACTGGGGGAGAGAGTATGTCTTATTTCCAGACGAGCACAGCCCTAAAGGTCAACAGAAAGGATATGTTACACCAAATAAGGGGAGTACAGAGTGTGTGGGCTGTACCAGCACAGTCTCAGCAATAGCAGAGCAGGAACAGCCACGGCTAGGCTGAATTACCAGCTGCATTGTGGATTCCCAAATCTCTCAGCATAGGATGGGAACTGGGAAGAGCAGGGTGAGAGAGAAGCCTGGGGCTTGCAGCAGCAATAGCAGCTGCTTCTGGGGCTATCAGTCCACAGATTGAAAGTTTGAAAGTCACCTACTTGAACTTTTGGGAGCCAAGATGATGGAGCAAATTTTAAGTGCTCTCAACCTCCCTTATTGACTTTGAAAAACCTGGAGAATATTGACATAGGAAAAATACAAGAATAATGAAGTCAACAGAAGGGTTACAGCAGTTTCTTTAGTTCGGGAGGCTAGAGAGATTGATAGGGAGGGTTAGGGTTAAGCACCAATACCAGGACCCAAGGCATGCTTTAGAACAGCCAAGGAAATGTGGCAGACACCAGCACAGATAGGGTTCACCTAAGCCTGCCCATACTCCAGCACAGCCCTAGTGGAGGAAGAGACCTCCAGTGGCCAGACCACCACTCCCCCATGCCTCATGCAATGAGCTTTAGTGTAATGCTTAGGAAACTCAGACTTTACCTGCCCTTATCCTTGGTACACACCAGTGAGTTCAGCACCAAGTAAGCTCAAGGATTATATAGCTTCTGGTTGAAAGAATCAGAGTCCACAGCATACAAAATGAGCAACCAGGCCCCTAGTTCCCAGCATAAGAAACATGGGACAGAACACCCTGTGCCTCAGAAGCCCACTTCCAGGGGAAAAAAGACCTGGCGAAAGGCAATCACCATGAGCAAGAAGAAAATTAAAAAAGGAAAGATAATAGAATCTTATTTTACTGGGACAGGGAAGATCCAAATGTGATTTCAGAAGGCAACAACATTCTACCCAGATCTGAAACCTCTAAAGGGAATGTGAATTGGTCTCAAGCTCAAAGAGCATTCTTGGAACAGCTCAAGAAGGAATTCAAAAAGTCAAACTAGAGAAGTAAAAGAAAAATTGGACAATGCTTTTTAAAATACAGTCAGCTCTTTAAGAAGTAAAACTGGCCAAATGGAGAAGGAGATATAAAAGCTAACAGGACCAAATAACTCCTTAAAAGTAGTAATTGAACAAATGGAAAAGGAGACACAAAAGCTAAATGAAGAAATCAATTCATTACAAATTAGAAATGGGCAAGTTGAAGCTAATGACTCTTTGAGGCATCCAGAATAAGTCAAACAAAATCTAAGGAGTGAAAAAATAGAAGAAAATATACAGTATTTAATTGGAAAAGCAACAGACCTGAAAAATAGATCCAGGAGGGAAAAAAATCTAAGCACTACCAGTCTACTGGAAAGACACAATGAAAAAAAAGAGCCTGGACAGTATCTTCCAAGAAGTGATCAAGGCAAACTGCCCTGAACTCCTAGATTCTGAGGACAAAATAGTCTTTGAAAGAATCCACTGATCACCTCTTGAAAGAGATCGCAAACTGAAAATATCAAGGTATATTGTTGCCAAATTCCATTATTACCATCTCAAGGAGAAAATACTGCAAACAGTCAGAAAGAAACAATTCAAATATAGCAGGGCTACAGTCAGAATCACACAGAACCTTGTAGCTTCCATCGTAAAAGGTCAGAGGGATTGGAACGTGGTATTCCATAAAGCAAAGGAACAAGGATCAGCAAAACTGAACACACTGTTTCAGGCAGGGAGATAAACATTCAGTGAAATAAAGGATTTCCAGACATTCCTGATGAATAGGCCAGGACTCAAAAAGGCAAATAGGAAACAAAAAGAAAATGTTATTTAATATGTGTAAAATATGCGCATCCCTATGTGGAAGGATGATATTTCTTAATCTTGAGAACTCTATATTTATTATGACATTTAAAAGGTTTATACATAGATAGAGGATGTGGGTATAAATTAACTGATGTGATGGTTATAAAAGGGGTGTCAAGATAAAATAGGAAAAGAGGAGGCAGGCAAGGGTAAATTACATCACATAAACAGGCACAAAACATTTTATAGTAGAGAGAAAGAAGGAAAGGAGATGAGCATTGTTTGAGTTTTACTCTCATCAGATTCTGTTCGAAGGAATAACATACCTCAGTTAAATACAGAAATCTAAATAACCCTACAGTCAATGGGAGGGGAAAGGGGAAGAAAAAGGGAGGGAAGACATACTAAGGGGAAAAGAAAAGAAAAGGAAAGACGGTTGATAGAAGGGAGGAAAGACTGATGGAGGCTGTGGTTAAAAGTAAAACTCTTGAGTAGGGAAAGGGAGAAGAGAGAAATAAAATCATAAATGGAGAGGGGGATAACATAGAGAGAAAGACAGAGATAGTAATCATAACTGTGAATATGAAGGGGATGAATTCTCCCACAAAACAGAGGCAAGATAGCAGAAATGATTAAAGATCATAATCCTACATTATGTTGTTTACAAGAAACAAAATAGAAACGGGGACACACACAAGGTAAAGGTAAATGGCTGGAGCAGAATATATTGTGCTTTAGCTGATGTAAAAAAATAAACTAGCATAGCAATCAGAATCTCAGACAAACAAAAGCAAAAATATATCTAATAAAAAGCAAAAAAGGAAAGAAACATAAAGAAAGTATAACCTGCTAAAAGGTACTACAGACAATGATGTAATGTCATTACTAAAGATACATGCACCAAGTGGTATAACATTCAGATTCTTAGAGGAGAAGTTAAAGGAGTTGCAGGAAGAAATGAACAGTAAAACTATACTAGTGGGGTACCTCAAACTCCCCCTCTCTGAATTTGATAAATTAAATCTCAAACTACATAACAAAGAAGTTAAGAAGGTTAATAGAATTCTGGAAAAGGTAGATATGATAGACTTCTGGAGAAAACTGAATGGGGATAGAAAGGAATATACCTTTTTCTCGACGGTACATGGAACATACACAAAAATTGACTATTTACTTGGGCATATAAACCTCACAGTACAGTACAACAAAACAAAAATAGTCACTGCTTTCTTTTCAGATCGTGATGCAGTAAAAATTCTATGTAATAAAGGGTCATGGAGAGACAGACCAAAAAAAAATCAGAAACTAAATAATGTAATCCTAAAGAATGAGTGGGACAAACAAGAAGTCATAGAAACCATCAATAACATTATTCAAGAGAATGACAATAATGAGACAACATAGCAAAACTTATGGGACACAGCAAAAGCAGTTCTTATGGGAAATTGTATATCACTCAATGCTTACCTGAATAAAATAGAGAAAGAGGAGATTAATGAATTGAGCATGAAACTGGAAAGGCTAGAAAAAGAATGAATTGAAAATTCCCAATTAAATATCACATAAGAAGAATTGAAAGTCAAAGGAGAAATTAATAAAATTGAAATTAAGAAATCCATTCAACTAATAAATACAATTGATATATGGTTTTATAAAAAAATGAGTTAATAAATCTTGTTCAATTTCAATTTTAAAAGAAAGAAAAAAAATTACCGGTATCAAAAACAAAAAGAGTGAATTCACCTTTAATGAAGAAATTAAAGCAATAATTAGAAATTACTTTGCCCAACTGTACAAACTATAAGTTTGACAATCTTAGTGAAATGGATGAATATTTAAAAAATATAAATTGCCCAGATTAACAGAAGAGAAAGTAAAATACTCAAGCCATCAATGGACTCCTCTAGGAAAAAAATCTCCAGTCACATGAATTTACAAGTGAATTCTATCAAATACTTAAAGAAGAGTTCATTTCAATGCTATATTGAGTTTTGTGGGCAATCGTCAAATTAGGAGTCCTACTAAATTATTTTTGTGATGTAAACATGGTGATGATAGATAAACCAGGAAGAGGAAAAACAAAGAAAATCATAGACCAATTTCCCTAATGAATATAGATGCAAAAATTTTAAATATTAGCTAAAAGATTATAACAAACTATTATGATAATGATACACTATCATCAAGTAGGATTTATACTATGAATGCTATATTAGGAATAAATTCAGAATTTTGGTATACAGCAAGAGGAAGTTATCCCCCAGGAGTTCAAGGATGCCTCCATTGTCCATCTCTATAAAGGTAAAGGCAATAGATTATCCTGTGACAATCACAGGAGGAACTCTCTCTTAGTCATTGCTGGTAAAGTTCTTGCTAGAATCCTCCTTAATAGGCTGATCCTTCACCTGGAAGATGGTCATATAGCTGAGAGCCAGTGTGGCTTCAGAAAGGGCCAAGGAACAGTCAATAGATATGGTATTTGCTGCCCAACAACTCTAGGAGAAGTGCCAGGAGAAGAACAGAGGTCTGCACACAACGTTTGTAGATCTGACCAAGGCCTTTGACACTGTTAGTCATGAGGTCTTATGGAAAATTATGTCAAAATTTGGTTGCCTGAAGAAGTTCATCAATATTGTCCATCAATTTCATGATGGCATGTTCGTCCAGGTTTTGGATAATGGACAATGCTCTCATGCCTTCCAGTCACCAATGTAATGAAACAGGGTTGTGTGCTTGCTCCCATGCTTTTATCATAATGATTTCAGCCATGTTGACAAACGCTTTCAATGAGGGATGATCACAGCATCAAAGTCAACTACTATACTCATGGCAAGTTCTTAATCTGAAAAGGCTACAAGTCAAGACCAAAGTGGAGAATGTTGGTGCATGATTTTCTGTTTGAAGATAATTGTGCACTCAATGCAGCCTCTGAAACTGAGATGCAACAAAGTATGGATCAATTCTCTGCTGTCTGTGCTAATTTTGGCATAATAATTAATACCAAGAAAACACAGGTACTCCACCAGCCACCACCACACCATCCATGGGTGGAACCATTGGTTTCAATGAATGGAGAAGTTTTGAATGCTGTGGATAAGTTCACTTACCTTGGTAGTGTACTTTCCAGGGATGTACACATTGACAATGAGGTTGATGCACGCATTGCCAGAGCTAGCTCAGTGTTTGGGAGGCTCCAAAGAAAGGATTGGGAGAGAAGAGGTATTAGGCTGACTATCAAACTGAAGGTCTACAGAGCCATTGTGCTGACCTCATTGTTATATGCTTGTGAAATATGGACAGTCTACCAGCTCCATGCCAAGAAACTGAATCGCATCCATTTGAACTGTCTTAAGAAATTCTGAGGATCACCTGGCAGGATAACATATGAGACACTGAAGTCCTTGCTTGAGCTGAACTGCTGAGTATTCAAAGTATGCTTCAGAGAGTGCAAATGCGATGGGCTGGCCACATTGTTCAAAAGCAAAATGAATGCTTGCCAACAAGATTATTTTATGGAGGACTCACATAGGGCAGGTCACATGGTGGCCAGAAGAAATGATACAAGGACATTCTCAAGATCTCTCTCAAGAACTTTGGATTCGACAATTCAAGGGAGTAACAAGGGAGACACTGGCACAGGACTTCTCAGCTTGGCATGCTCACATAAGAAAGGGTATTGTGCTCTTTGAGCAAAGTAGAATTGAGACAGCACAAAGTAAATGCAGGATACACAAATCTGGAATATCTACCCCAAATATTCACATGGACTATCTGTGCCCAAGCTGTGGAAGAGCATTCTGAGCTCATATTGGTCTGATCAGCCACCACTGTACACACTGAAACTTCACTTTACAATGGTAATGTCATTTTGGTCCTCTTTGAAAACAAAGGACAACAACCATACTAGGAATGCTGGGATGATTTAATATTAGGAAAACTATCAGTATAGTTGATCATATCAACAATAAAACTAATAGAAACCATATGATTTTTTTTCAATGGATGCAGAAAAAAGCCCATTCCCAAAGAAAACACTGGAGATCATAAATGGAGCTGTCCTTAAAGCAGTTAGTACTATCTACCTAGAACTATCAGTAAGCATTTTATATAATGTGGATAAGCTAGATGAATTTCCAAATAGATAAGGGGTGAAACAAGAATATTCATTATCAACACTATTAATCAAAGTGGCAGTAGAAATATTAGCTTTTACAATAAGAGAAGAAAAAGAAATGAATTAGAATAGGCAAAGAAGAAACTAAGTTGTCACTATTTGCAGATGATATGATGATACTGCTGGGTATAGACCAATGTGTAACATTGTATACCAGAATATGGTCCAAATGGATACCCAAAGTAGGTATAACGTCAATACTATAAACAAACTACAGGAACAAGAACAGCTTATTCTCAGATTTATGGAGAATGGAGAGATTTATTACCAAAGAAGAGAAAGAGAACTTTATGAAATACAAAATGGATAATTTTGGTTACATTAAATTGAAAAAGTTTTTACAACGAAATCCAATGCAACCAAGATTAGGAGAAAAGTTGAAAACTGGAAGAGAATGTTTACAATTAGTGTCTATGATAAAGGCCTCATTTCTAAAAATATGTAGAGAACCGAATCAAATTTACAAGAATACAAGTCATTCTCCAATTGATAAATGGTCAAAGGGTACGAACAGGCAGTTTCCAGAGGGAGAAATTAAAGCTATCTGGAGTCATGTGAAAAAATGCTCTAGATCACTACAGATTAGAGAGATGTAAATCACAATGCCTCTGAGATACCATATCATGTATACCAGATTGGCTAACATGATAAAACAGGAAAATGATAAATATTTTAGAAGATGTGGGAGAGTTGGAACACTAAATTCATTGTTGGTGGAGTTGTGAGCTGATCCAACCACTCTGGAGAGCAGTTTGGACCTATGCCCAAAGGGCTATAAAAATGTGCATACCCTTTGACCCACCAATACTGCTTCTAGGGCTGTACTTTGAGCAGCTCTTTTTGCAGTAGCCTAGAACTGGAAATTGAGGGGATGCCCATCAATTGGGGAACGGCTGAACAAGTTGTGGTATACGAATGTAATAGAATATTATTTTGCTATAAGAAATGATGAACAAGCAGACTTTAGAAAAATCTGGAAAGGCATATCCACTGATGCTGAGTGAAGTGAACAGAGCCAGGAGAACATTATATACAGTAAGAACCATAGTGTGGGAGAACTGTTTTTTGATAGACTTAGTCCTTCACAGCCATGTAAGGACTTAAAGCATTTGCAGAGGAATCATAATGCAAAATGTCACAAACATTCAAAGAAATAACTGTGGAGACAGAGCTAGTTTCTCTTTTACTATGTTTAGTTTTGTTTTTATCATGGTTTCTCTTACTCATTTTGATTCT
The DNA here is from genome assembly GCA_023548195.1 of Bettongia penicillata ogilbyi. Classification (NCBI taxonomy): domain Eukaryota; kingdom Metazoa; phylum Chordata; class Mammalia; order Diprotodontia; family Potoroidae; genus Bettongia; species Bettongia penicillata. Next base: position 129,449 of record JAJHZJ010000296.1, on the reverse strand, counting down.
TATATACAACATGACTAATATGAACATGTATTTAATAGGACTGTTAAGTGCAGAACCAATTTAAGGTTGCTTGCTCTCTTGAGGAGGGAGGGGGAGAAAATTTGAAACCTATGGAAATGACTGCTGAAAACTGAAAACAAATAAATTAACACATTTGTGAAAAAATAAGATAAAAAGTACAATAACAAATAAAAAATGACAGGTTTACAGTAGAGAAAATTTCAGGCCATTGAGGGAAAGTAACCTGACCAATGTGGCAAATAGCAGTTTAATAGGAATACAAGTTCTCACATTGCTGACTCAAGGTTCATTCCATTTCATCACTCAGCTTCAGCTCAATAAGTCTCTCAAAATTCCATTATGCAATATATCACTAGGGCCCTGTCTTGTATTCAAGGCTCCCCAAAGTGCTTTTGGGGGTGGGGAAAATCATTTATCACCACAGCTGTTTCACCTCTAATTTTTACTGGTGTTAATTACTATCAAATGAAAAGTATCTACACATGCCAAATAGAATTAATACAGGAAATCTTATTCCATCGGAAGAGTCAGTAGATATAAACCCTCAGCTTTCTCTGTGGGAGGATGGCCATCTCTGAGGTAGCATCAGGAATTCTTTGAGCAATTTGATTCAATTCTGCAACAACAAAATGGTTAAAAATGAATGATGAGCAAACACTCGCCACCAGAAGGTTGATTTCTGTGATAAAGTTTTTGACCTTAGAGTGTTGTGAAAAAAATATGGAGCACGTTGAATAACATCATGGTGTCCCAATACCGTGCATATCATGAGACCTTGAACTACTATCTTGTTAACAGATAACTGCTCTGTCTGTTAAATGAGTCAGTCAATAAGAATATAATTAATATCAGTCAATAATTGATCAATAATGACTTCTTCATCAGCACTGGGCTAAGGAAAAAGAAAGTCCGAAAGAAGATAAAGGGGGCAAGTTCTTTTCTTATTGCAGTTTAGACTCGTAATAAATATAAAAACACATATTTAGGGACTTGACATAGCTTCATTGGCATAGTGTACTCCCAGGTGAGGAATCTCCCTTCTCTACTATTTATTTGCCCCTTTTATGACACTTAAAGAGTCACCTGATGCGTACTCTGTTTACAGGATCCTGGATCCACTATGACTTTAACTCACATCTTTCTCACTTCAAGTGTGGCTTTCTGCCCACTGTTCTTTAGAGCCTCTCATGAACTGAATATAATAATCCATCATATTCATATTAGTTTTAGCTATATGAAAAAAAATTACAGCTAATTAGACATTGGCTTCCCTAAGAGAATAGAGGTCCTTTAAGATCAGTTTTGTTTCATTTTCTTTCTTTGCATCCTGAGTGTATAATGCTATGCTTGGAAAATAAAACTTGTTTATTGGATAGTTTGTCCATATGTAGAATGTGTCAACACTGTAGATTTATCAAAGTTTTATCTATGACTGATTGACATCTCAATGTAATGCCAAGTTCTGTCTGCATCCTGGGCCATCCCATCACATGGCAAAGTGCTTCCTCTCAGAAACCATCACAGAATCACAGTGACAATTCCAATTGTTTCTGGACAATTCCAATGCAGACTAGTGGGAGGGCCCATCGTGACCATCTAGATGAATGCATCGAGAAAAGGATTCTCCCCTGCTGCAGACCCCCCAACAAGTGACCATCTAGTTCCTGAATGAAGACCTCAAAAAAGATGCATGTCATTGCCTTACAAGGCAGCACACATTCTACTTTGGGGAAGATTCAAGTGCTAGGAATTTTTCTAACTAAAATGAAGCTGAAACTGGGTTACCTTGAAACTTCCTAATTTTTTTCTGGTTCCCTCCTCTGTAACAAAAGGCTAATTCCTCTCCCATGATATCGATATTAGCCTGTAACAAGGCTAATTCCTCTCCCATATGATATCGATATCTTTGAAATCTTTGAAGCCAGTAATTATATATGTCCCAAATAATAGTGCTGCTCTAATAAAGAAAATAATAATAATTAACAAATAATAGTAATAATAAAGAAAAAGAGTAATTTTCTAAATAAAATATTTTAAATGTCTTCAGCACCCTTTTTTTCCTTACATCGCACCTTTAGCATCTTAAGTGTCTCCTCTTTCCCTAATTTAAGCAAGATCTAACTTTCAAGTCATTGTTCAGTTTAAAGATATTTACTATCAAAATATTTTTTAACTTTTATTAAGATATATACTCAAACTTAAATATGAAATAAGAAAAGAAAAAAATGGCACATGCACACCAGATTCAAAATATATAGCAATAAATTTCCATTTTGAGAAAGCCTATATATCAAACACTCTACATTCTTTTGAGAGCTATTGATCTTTTATTTGCTTTTTTGTAGGTTTTTTTTGTTTTCTCCTGTGCTTTTTTTAGTTACTACAAAAATGTTAAGGTTTAACTCTCTCATCATACACTTGACACTCACTAGCTGTGTGACCTTGGGCAAGTCACTTAATCTCAATTGCCTCATCCAGGGTCATCTCCAGTGATCCTGATGAATTTCTGGTCACTGGATTCAGATGGCTCTGGAGGAAAAGTGAGACTGGTGACATGTACAGCCCTCCCTCACTCAAACCAAAGTCAAGTGTAAGTCATGTCATTATTTCTCTGATGGTGTGGTCTTCTTCAGCAACAGATGACAAACACACGCACAATTACTTCACATAAGTATAAATGACTCAATCACTTAGAAGGTCCCAAGATATAATCCAGTGCACATATCAGCAAGAGGGAGAACAAAGGCCTTGAAGAAAGACCTCCTACTCATGCCTTCCTCTAGTTTTTCTCTTGCCTTTCCATGGTGTATGAAAACAAACTTAACCAAGATTTGCAAGGCCAGTGACTGCATGAGAATTGACAGGGAAACTGAGAAGGGTTTTCTGGATATATCTCCAGATTCAGAAAGGCTAAGTAGAAGGTGATCCTTATTGTGTATAAGAAAGGGCCCCCCTCTTGTACCTTGGAGTGGTGAAATATGATTGATATTTACCTTAATCCTTCTTGAAGAAGAGGGTCATTCATTCCCTCTCTACTCATCCCTCTAACAACTTTGCTAAGGGGATGTCAAACCCAACCTCACATGACTTAAGCCTTCCTACCCTGACACTCCTACTCTGGGGGCCCAGTGCCCTGAAAGATGTTTGCTTCAGCTGCCCACTCCGTGTAGATTTAACTCTGTCTATGCTTCCCTTTGCTACCTGGCCATCTTCTGGTGGCAACCTCGCCACTCTTCTTTGTGATCCTCCCTTACACTCCACCCCCCACTTCCAAATCTTCAACATCAACCAAATGAACTGTGACTACTTCTGGAAAGGGTGTGTAGCCCCATTCACCTTGAAATGTGCCACTTCTTAAGCCAAAATGTGTCCTTCTAGCCATGGCTCCAGTAAGTGTTGTGACCCTATTAGAATATAACCTTCTTCAAATCAGGGACCATCTGATTTTTTGGCAGATAGTAAATTCATAAGAAACATTCTGTCTCTGTCATTCTCTTTGTCTCTGTCTCTGTCTCTGTCTCTGTCTCTGTCTCTCTCTCTCTCTCTCTCTCTCTCTCTCTCTCTCTCTCTCTCTTTCTCATCAGCTATGTACTCATCTATCTTTCTGAAATGTGCCTTTCCAGATATGATTACTACTGTTATAAACATCTGAACTTCTTTATCTTCGAAGAGCTCTATATTCCCCAACTCTGACATTCCTCTGCACACTTGGAAGGAAGATCTTCAGGCGCTGCACTCAGTGGCCTCTCAGATCAGTTGCAGCACTAGATCTTTAATTTTATGAGCCTTTAAGAAAGGCTACCTTAATCTGGATGCCAGCTGAGGATCATGAGATTCTTCTCTTTTCTCTGGTCTTAAGATGATCTATCTCTCTAGAAACCTGGCTACTATCATAGGTCATTGTCTCATTATCTTCCCCTTCAGAGATTGAGTTGAATTCTTAGGTATTTGAATGACTGTGATCAGTCACTCCCTCTTCCCTTCTCTTCCTTCATGATCCTTGGTGGCTCTAATCAAACCAGATTCATTTCTAGTTACAAATCAACACTCACTAAAAGAAAATAGATGCCTATTGCATTGATCATCAAAGTCCAGCCTATCACTTCTGTGTAAGCCTCTTAGTAGAAAGAAACCAGTTGCAATGAACTGGCAATTTCCAACCATCTCCAGTCCTGCTGCTGGAATTGTGGTCATCATTCTCAACTCCTTGCGTATATCCCCTCCCCAAACTTGCACTCCATTCCTAAGACTTGGACTGTAATTTATGAGATGTTACCTAATCTTGTCTAGATTCCAGATCTCCATATCATCTGAATATCTTCCTCTTGACCCTGGAAACTCACTCCACCCTGGACTATTCTCATATGTAACTTCTCCCATTGAGGTCTCACTTTGGGATGGTTAGCTCCTCTGGGAAGAACCAATTTAAAGAGAACGCCCAGAAGAACAGTATTTTTAGCCTTCTTCCTACTATGGGGATAACATCCACAGAATTCCCTCTACCATACCTCCAAGCCAGATAGATACCCAGCCACTTAAAGGCAGCTAGCTGGCACAGGGGGTAGAAAGTTGGATCTAGAATCAGGAAGAACTAAGTTCAAATCCAGCCTCAGACATATACTATACACATGACCCTGGGCAAGTCACTTAATTCTCACTACCTTGATTTCCTCAGGCATAATTACAGAAGCTAGTATATAATGCTTGGAACTTAATACTCCTTAATAAACTCTTTTTCCCTCTGTTCTCTCTCCCCTATTAACTTCCTTTTATATATTGTCTTTCCCCATTAGAATGTAAGATATTACTGTTTTTATTTATATTTTGAATGCTTAGCACTGTCAATCACACAGCATTTACTTAGCGTTCTATCTGTGTGTCTATATGTCTGTCTATTGATCTAGTTAGCTAGCTATCTATGTGTAATCCAACTATGTATCTGCCTGTCAGTCTGTCTCTCTATCTGGAACAGTCTTCTCTCTGAAAATCTGATCAAAGAGTCTCCGAGTGTGGGCCACCAAAACTGATTTTTTTCAGTAACATCAACACAATCTGCTCAATAAGGTATCTGTGATGTCTGTTGATGAAATGGGAACGAATGGCAATGAAATTAGGGATTCTTAAGGTGCTAGAGGAAGTATTTTCAACAAAATCCAGGCCATATGTTATTGAATAATTTACTGTGAGAAACTTACCACAAACATTGTATTCATAATGTTTCCAGTGCTTTTGAGTCCCTTAATATTTCATTTTTTCTTAAAGCTGAGAAATTATAATTTATGATGATAAAATTAATCCCAAAGTGCTGCTCTCTGCATTTTAAGTAGGTTATAAACTTAGAAATATACTTGAGGTGTTTAAAATGTGAACTTGGAAAATTACAGTCTCTTGACTTTAATAAAGGAAGAAGAAAATGGAAAATTTGAGGAATTCTCATCACCCCAACATTTTATTCTTGAAGAAAATAGCCTCTTTTAGTCAAGGGAAAGTTATGATGCCTGACATTCACTGCATCATCAACCAACAGAAAGCTGATTTTAGGGTCAGACTAAATGAAGTATAAAATGGGAACCAGTTTCTAACTCAATACACTGTCATAGAACAGATGAGAATTGAAGGCTAAGAGCTTCCGGGCACAAAAGATGGGGACGTTAACATGCCTTCCCACTTCTATAGAAAAAGGAAAACTGGACTTTTAGAAGAAGCTGATAGTTAGGCGTTCTCCTTGTAACATCCACTAAAGAAGTGTCCTGCTGTGGTTGGATGTCATGGATTGGTAGGATTCAGGTCTGGATGAATCCTGGCTCTGCATTTATTACTTCTATGACCTTAATAAGGTCTTGGAAGAAAGAGCTCTACCTGGAAAAGAGAGGTCATGAACTCGATGACCTGTAAAGTTCCTTCCTGTGCAAAATCTATGATGATAAGAGTCATCTTTCCAGGTGTCAACACACTGAACTGCTGCTTGTAAGATGAAGAAAGACATAAATAAAGGCTCAGCCCTTTTCATTTTTCCTTGTGTCTAGGAGGGAAGGCTTGGATCATTGTTATTTTGGTAGACTACTCCTTTCCATGAAATCTAAAATTGAGCATATAACTGACATATTTGCTCTTCTGCACACAAAATCCTCCATCTCTCATCTCTGTTTTTGTGCCCGCTGTTTCCCATGCCTGGAATGTTCTCCCTCCCAATTTTGAAACTCTGGATTCCTTTAAAACTCAGCTCAAGTACTGCCTCCTATGGGAAACATTTTTTGGATATTCCAAAGGTTTTTGCAATTTGTTTCTAAACTGTTGTTCAGTTGTTTTCAGGTGTGTCTGACTCGTCGTGAACCCATTTGGGAATTTTTTGGCAAAGATGCTGAAGTGATTTACCACTTCCTTCTCAGCTCATTTTACAGATGAGGAAACTGAGGGGTTAAGTGACTTACTCAAGGTTACACAACTAGGACAATGTCTAAAGACAGATTTGTACTCAAGGAGATGAATCTTCCTAACTCCACACTTGTCAGTTTATCCACTGTGCCACCTAGCTGTCTTTGTTTCTAACTTCAGTATTTATCTCTCAGGTTCTCATTTATATGGGTTGTCCTAATACTGTGGAGAAGTTCACTTACCTTCACAGTATACCTCCTAGGGATGTACATGTAGATGAAGGGAGGTTGATGCACACATTGTCAGAGCCAGCGACTCCAGAGAAAAGTATGAGAGAGATGAGATATTGCCTATGAAACTGAAGATCTAGAGGCTTGTGCTGACCCCATTGTTGTATGCCTGTGAAACCTGGGCAGTATACTGGCACCATGCCAGGAAACTGAATCGCTTCCATTTAAATTATCTTAGGAAGATTCTGAAGATCACCTGGCAGGATAAGGTACCCTGAGGTCCCTCTCAAGTTGAACTGCCAAGCATTTAAAGTTGACTGCAGATAGTGCAACTCTGATGGGCTTGTCAAGTTGTTCAAATGCCAAATATACATTTGCCTTAAAAGACTATTTCACAGAGAACTCACACAAGGCAAGTGCTTACATAGAGGGTATAACAACCAATACAAGGTCATTCTTAATGTCTCTCTAAATAACTTCAGAATCAATAGTGAGAAATGGTAGACACTGGGTAACATTGCCCAGCATGGCATACCCACATCAAAGAAAGTGCTGTGCTTTATGAGCAAAGCAGAATTGAAATAGCTCAAAAGAAAAATGAGATGAACCAATTTAGAGCCATCTCCATGCCATATGTTCATGTAGACAATTTATGCCTGATCTGTGATAGAGCCTTCTGAGTTTGTGTTAGTTTGATCAGCCATAGTCAGACACAATGTAGCTTGACCCCAGCATAGTGATGTCATGCTGTCACTCTTCAAGAATAAAGGACAACAACCACAAACCAGTGCACACACATACACACACACACACATGCTCTCATGCACACATACAGTATGTATATGTATAAATTGATGTCTGAATATTGCAAAATATGATGAACTATTGGCAATTATTTTATTCTATTCAATTAAAAAGCATTTCTTAAGTCCATACTGTGTGTCAGAAATTATGTCATGGGAAATACAAAGAACAAAATAAAATCATCCAGATAATCAATAAACTTATATGCCATTGAGAGAATTGACGTAAATATAAAGTACATGCCAAGTAGAGCATTTTCTGATGTATGGAAAGAAAAGGTATCATGTCACATGCATATGACTGGTATAGAAGCTAAGGAGATAAGGGGAAGGAAGGAAATAAGCATTTATATAGGACCTACTATGTGCTAGGCACTGTACTAAGCATTTTTTGTGAATATTATCTGGGTGTTGTTAATACCCTGATTTTATAGTTGAGAAAACTGAAAGAAACAGAGGTAAATAACTTACCCATGATCACACAGGAAGTAAGTCTCTAAAGTGAGATTTGAATTCAGGTCTTCTTGACTACAGGCCAACCACTCTATCTATTGTACTACCTACTTCATGTGGGAGTTCATAGAAAATAAAATTTTAATGTCATTACAGGTCAGAGATTCTTCACCTAAGGTGAGTGAATGTGTAGAAAGACAAGACAGTCCATTTATTTGAAATACAACTTTTTATACTAGGTTTGAATATACTCTTCTTCCATAAATATTGCCTCTTGAAAATGGAAAGTTGTTGATTTTGAGAGCTTGACTCTTAGACAAAAACATTGTCTAGTTACTAGTGAGTTTTACCTGATGGAATCAGATCAACTTCCCAGTTCTTTCCCATTATGCACATATTACTATACAGAGATCCCAGTTTCCTGGAAAATACAAGAAAATTCCAAGAAAATACAAGACCATTTTTTTCCTCTTGCTAATCCTCAATAGACTGATTCAACAAGAAACACTGAGAGTCACATAATAAGTATGGGATGAGAGAGAGATTCTGCATTTCAGGAGATATTATCTCAGTTTCTTCAGTAAGAAATGGATTATCACTCAGCATTACCACTCTTAGCTTTTCTAAGACAACTGGTCAAAATAACACCAAAACCAGCCACTAGCATCTAGTACCAGGAAGGCGCTGTTCTCATTCTACAGCTACTTGTTCAGGTCGCAGCAGGAGTATTCAGTAGATGTTTGCTATGGACAGCATTGTAGGGTTTTACAGGTGAAGAGATGTAAGGGAAATGAATACTAGCCATGTTTCAAGAAGCATGGATAATTCCGAAAAGGGCGAAGGCTTGTTTCAGAAATTAAAACTGCCTAAAATTTTCTAAGATAATCCAGAATTCACCAAGGGATGCAATCTGTGAAGGCATGATGGAAACCTGGAGAGAGATTGGGGTGATAGAGGAAGGAAGATTTACAACCCCAGACTAAGCATGGCAAGAAGTTGGATAAAACAAGAACTATGGCAAAATGAAAGATAATGATTCTATGTGAGACACAGAATTCAATCCACTTTAGTTTCACAAGAGTTTATTAATTCTCCGCAAAGTACAATATCTTATACTGGATGTTAGTGAACTGGAGAAAAGCAAAGAAACCTTCTTTGGCCTCTGGTTACTTGCCTTCTTATGAGCCAAGGATGGTAGATAAGTATAAACTACATCCAAATCTCACACTAAGGGACTGCTCAGTTAGACTCCTAAGGACTGTTGTGATATGCTACTCTGTCTTCTGTAACTAAGAAAGTGGTTTACATGAGGCTCATTCCTAGGGGATCTTGTCTCTAATTATGAAAATTCAGTTCTCCTTCACACTCTTGAGCTCATCAAGTCTTTCATCCCACAGTCTGGGGAGGAGGGAATTGCTTAATATTTAAGATATGGTTTATGTGTGTATATCCCCAAAACAGATAAAAAGAGATACTTAACTTAAAATCTAAATTATTTATTCATATGCATAAAAGAATCCTAAAGACAAAAGATTCACAAAAAGCATTTGACTGAAGAAATGTTCACCCTGACACTCCATTTCTTAAACCACTCACGATACATGATCTGGCTAGGAAACATGGTGGTTAAACAGCCAAGTTTGGGCATGACGGAGTGGTTGTGATTATCCTGTACTCAGTGGCCTTCTACTGTTTGTTTTTCCTTCCCATCCTGCTACCAGTCAATTGATGATACCTCCATAATCATCTAAACAAATAACTTTAATATCAGTCCTGAACATATCCATTTCAGTACTGGTGCTTTGTCAATACTTAGGAAGAGAAACACCAAAGATTCTGTGCAAACTAAGTTTCAGACTTACCCAAGTGAGACATATGATTTAAATTCCAGGTGCTCAAGGCCACATGGTGGTCAGGGTAGAGAGATGGGATTTTCAGAAGGCTGGAGTATTTCCATAGGCCCAAGTAGGGAGGAAAATAAAGGTGAGGAAGTATGTTAATCGTTTTTCTTGTATATTCATTGAGTAATTACTCCTTCTGTCTCCACAGACAATAATAATACTTCTACCTATCTTACCATGCAAATTAATTTACAGTGATCTATAAGTGTCCAGAAACATAACCACAAATATTCTACTTGACAACTCATGTCTAGGAATGATAATCAAGAATGTTCTATGGGAGGGAGTATTGTAGAATTATTATAGAATTTAAACATTAGAAGGAAGCTGAGATTCTCATTGTAATGTGCTTGAGGAGACTCCATTTAACTTGTGTTTGAAGACAGGAAAAAAATCATCTCCTGAGGCAGCTCATTTCCCTTTGAAGCAACTTGAATAACTAACAAAGGTATAGTTGTTTGGTGTTGTCCAGAAAAGCCTAAATTAGTATCGTTGTAACTTCTCTCTCCTCCTACTTCTTTCTTCTAGTCCAAAGAAGAATATAATTCTTCTTCCTTTACATGACAGTCCTTCAAATTCCTGAATACAGCTTTCATTGCTGTTCTGAGTCTTCCTTTCTCCAGACCAACCATCCAATTCTTCTTCCAATGTTAGTGACACAGACTCAAGACCTTCTACCCTGGAGACTCTCCCTTTGACAGGTTGCAGCTTACCATTCCTTAAAGCACGAGGCTCAGAACTGAAGACAATATTCTAAAAGTGGTCTGATGAAAGCAGCCTACTGAGGAAAATACAAAGACCTGTCAGCAGGAGAGAGCAACCACAACTGCAAACAAAAGCTCAGGAAAGCACTGATATAGAGGGCACCTTGGCAACAAAATTTTCAGTTTATAACAAATATACTCAACTCTGATAAAAACTCTGACCAAAGCTCTGCCCCCGCCCTCCCACACTAAGATGACTATGCTTTGCAGTCAAATATCAGTGTAGAAGTCTTGATGTTCAACAAACACAGCAGTGGCCACTGGACTACTTTAGCTCAATACTGCTGGTTACTCTAAAAAATAAATACAGGCTGTGGAATGTGGTGGAATTTTGTAAATACTTTGTTCTGAAATTCTGCCGCAGTGAGGAAAGGAAGAACATTCCCAACACAATTAGACATTTTCAATAACAGATGCTTAAATGTCAAATTATCATCCGAGATATGTCAAGAAATCCAGCAGTCTTCATTCACAAAATGAAACGATCACTTTATTTTCATGTGATTGAATAAATACATCTAGGCTCATTAATTATGATGAAGGAAAGGAACTAGACAACTGACATTACTAGTATAAGAAACTCCCAGATGAGGAAATTCAATTTACCACTATATAATAACATTTATTTTCAGCTGACAGACATAAAAGGTTGCCAAGAACACTTATTGTGAAAATGATTTGTTCAGAGTTCCCCAGTCACATATGCTACAAGCAGGATTTGAACTCCATCTTTCTGGCTTAGAAAGGAAAATAACTGAAGGAAGAATGTGAGGGAAGGAAAGAAAGAAAAGAAGAAAATGCACAAAACACTACACTTTCTTTCACTTTCCTCTTCATCCTCAAGTGAGGGTGGATTAGAAACTAATCAAAACCAAAACATCCATCCATTCATTCATTTCATGATGATGAGGATGAAAGCTTTTTTTTTTTACTTTTTTAATGAACTTTCTGTACAGTATCTCTTTTGAGCTGCGCAGTAATACCATGAGGTAGGTGGTAGGCATAGTATCATGCCTATTTCACAGATTAGGAAACTAAGGTTCACAGAACTCTGATAGGTCTAGAGTCACCAAACTAGTACATGCCAGAGATACTTCCAGCCATGCAGCTCCAGTCACTTAGCACATGAAAGGAAGAAGGCAACAACTAGGGGAAAAAAGGGAAAACAATTTTTTGCGGAACATATTCATCACAATATCTTTCTATCACTGTAGATTGTGGTAACTGGTCTCTCCAAATTGATGCTTTTCTAATGGTAAAAACAGCCAATATCAGATTGCTGTTTGGCTGTTTCAGTCATATCTGACTCCCCATGGCCCCATGTGAGGCTATTGGCAAGATACTGGAGTAGTTTGCCATTTCTTTCTCCAGTTCATTAAAAAGATGAGAAAACTGAGATAAGTGACTTACCTAGGATCTGCACCAAGATTTGAATTTAGGAAGATTAGTCTTGCTGCCTACAGGCTGGTATTTTATCCACTATCACTTGGCTGCCCCAAATATCAGGTTTTCTTATTTTTTTCTCCTGCTCTAAGAATTTACTCTCCCTAATTATGAGATAATTTGCCAGCTCTTGCATGAACAGTTTAGTCAGCGAGAATGTTTATCCTTTGCATGATTTTCTCTATGCAGGACCAAGTGATTAGCTGGGGTATGAATAGAAGAATTAGATATGTTGCTCCCATTAGCATCATAGAAGCCAAAATGTTGTTTTTGAAGTACTAACCCAAATTCTATTTCATGTCAATAGACCACTGTAGTCTTTGAAAGCTATAGTATAGAAACTGGATGGATTTTTGATGAAACTGTAAGGGACTTCATAGGCAATTTGTCAAATCCTCTTATTTCAAAGATGAGTAAAGCAGAGTCAAGGGAGGTAGAGTGATTCACCCAATATCATACAAGGATTAAGCTTCAAAAGCAGGATTTGATCCCAGAGTTTCTGAGCCCAGAGTTAATGTTCTCTTCCCTGTGCCATGCTCATAAGAAGTTGATGCTTTAAATTAACTAAGGGAGAATAATATTTTTTAATTACTCAGAACAAGGCAACTATTCACCAGCATATTCTTTAACACTATTATATCAAACAAGGTGAAAATTCATATGTGAATTTTATTTCTTTTAATTTATTTATTTATTTAAGTTTTCAACATTAATTTCCACAAAATTTTTACTTCCAAATTTTCTCCCCATCTCTCCTCTCCCCCCACCCCCAAACACCAAGCATTCTAATTACCCGTATCACCAATCTGCCCTCCCTTCTAACATCCCTCCCTTATCTCCATTTTCTCCTTTGTCCTGTAGGGCAAGATAAATTTCTATACACCATTACCCATATTTCTCATTTCCTAGTTGTATGCAAGAACAATACTCAACAGTTGTTCCTCAAATTTTGAGTTCCAACTTCTCTTCCTCCCTCCCTCCTCACCCATCCCCACTGGGAAGGCAAGCAATTCAATGCAAGCTATATCTGTGTAGTTTTTCAAATGACTTCCATAATAGTTGTGTTGTGTAAGACTATATTTCCCTCCATCCTAACCTGCCCCCCATTTCTTATACTCTCTCTTTTGACCCTGTCCCTCCCCAAGAGTGTTGAAGTGTGTATTTTATTCTTTCCTTCAGTTAAATGTGATAAAAGCAAGCTTCACGTTTTTTCTGTCACCTCCCTCTCTTTTTCCCTCCAAGTCTTTATCTTTCCTTTTTCCTTCCAAGTCTTTTACTTGCCTCTTTTATGAGAGATAATTTGCCCCATTCCACTTCTCCCTTTCTCCTCCCAATATTTTTCTCTCTCACCCCTTAATTTCATTTTTTTTAATATACAAACTCATCTTATTCGACTAATTCTGTGGTGTGTGTGTGTGTGTGTGTGTGTGTGTGTGTAATCCTTCCAAACACCCAGATACTGAAAAAAGTTTCAAGAGTTACAAATACTGTCTTTCCATGCAGGAATATAAGCAGCTCAACTTTAATAAGTCCCTTATGATTTCTCTTTGCTGTTTACCTTTCCATGCTTCTCTTGATTCTTGTGTTTGAAAATCATATTTTCTTTTCAGCTCTGATCTTTTCATCAAGAATGCTTGAAAGTCCTCTATTTCACTGAAAGGCCATTTTTCCCCCTTAAGTATATACTCAGTTTTGCTGGGTAGGTGATTCTTGGTTTTAGTCCTAGTTCCTTTGACTTCTGGAATATCATATTTCATGCCCTTTGATCCCTTAAAGTAGAAGTGCTAGATCTTGTGTTATCCTGATTTTATTTCCACAATACTGGAATTGTTTCTTTCTAGCTGCTTGCAATATTTTCTCCTTGTCCTGGGAACTCTGAAATTTGGCCACAATGTTCCTAGGAGTTTCTCTTTTTGGATCTCTTTCAGGAGGTTATTGGTGGAATCTTTCAATATTTATTTTCCCCCCTGGTTCTAGACTATCAGGGCAATTTTCTGTAATAATTTTATGAAAGATGATGTCTAGGCTCTTTTTTTGATCATGGTTTTCAGGTAGTCCCATAATTTTTAAATTGTCTCTCCTGAATCTATTTCCCAGGTCAGTTGTTTTTCCAATGAGATATTTCACATTATCTTCCATTTTTTCATCCTTTTGGTTTTGTTTTGTGATTTCTTGGTTTCTCATAAAGTCATTAGCCTCCATCTGTTCCATTCTAAATCCATTTTGAAAGAACTATTTTCTTCAGTGAGCTTTTGGACCTCCTTTACCATTTGGCTAATTCTGCTTTTTAAAGCATTCTTCTTCTCATTGGATTTTTGAACCTCTTTTGCCGACTGAGTTAGCCTATTTCTAAAGGGGTTATTTTCTTTAGCATTTTTTGGGTCTCCTTTAGCAAGGTGTTGACCTGTTTTTCATGCTTTTCTTGCATCTCTCTCATTTCTCTTCCCAATTTTTCCTCCACTTCTCTTATTTGACTTTCAAAATTCTTTTTGAGCTCTTCCATGGCCTGAGATCATTGAATATTTATTTTGGATGTTTGGGATACAGAAGCCTTGACTTTTAGGTCTTTCTCTCATGGTAAATATTGTTTTTCTTCATCAGAAAGGAGAGGAGAAGACATCTGTTCACCAAGAAAGTAATCTTCTATAGTCTTATTTTTTTCCCTTTATTGGGCATTTTCCCAACCAGTTACTTGACTTTTGGGTCCTTTGTCAATAGTAGGACATACTCTGGGGATCTGTAAGATCTCAGTTCCTCCAAGGTGGCACAATCAAGCGTATACACTGGTCTGACAGCAAGCAGAGATTTTTGTGCCCAAAATCTTATTAGAGTGTCCTCTTCACACCTACCTCACCTCCAGTTCTGCCAAGCCAGCACTGGGGGCTGAGATTCAGAAAAGCTACAGAGGCAGGGCTGCCATTCAGTGTGAGATAAAGATCAGCTACTACAAGGCCTCTACACAGGGCTGAGGTAAGAATCAGCTGCTCAGTGCTCCCAGGGGTTTTACGATCCAACAATAGATGTGGGCTGCTGTAGGGGCTGCTGTGGAAGCTGCTGCAGCTTGCCCAATGGGAACTCTGCAGGATGCCTGAGACTGGAGCTATGGAAAGGCCCTTCTTCCTTCTCAGCCAGCTGAAAAACCCTCTCACTGACATTTGGTGCCTGTGAGTTGAGGGATCCGTGGAACCGCTGCTACTGGGACTGGGGATTTTGCCCCCCAGGCCTTGCTCTAGTCATCCTCCCAGAGCCATGCCCTGTGGCCAAGACTGTGCTGGGCTGTGCTCCACATCCAGTGTGACAGACATTTCCTGTCAGCCTTTCAGGTCACCCTGGCCTGTAAATCTCCTCCACTCTGTTGTTCTGTGGCTTCTGCTGCTCTAGAATTTGTTAAGAGTCTTTCTTTACAGGTATTTTATGGGTTTTGGGGGAGAGCTAGCATATGTGCATCTTTTTACTCTGCCATCTTGACTCCACCCTCATGAATTATATTCTTGGCATTTGTCAATTGACACATAGTTTTTAAGTGCCAAAAGCAGGATATGAACTCAGGACTCCTTGAATCCAAAACCAGTATTATAAAGACTTTAAAACCACCTTACATTTTAATATATTTTTGTTTATTTACTATGTGAAGTTCTTGTATTTTCTTAAGAGTATTTGTTAATTCAATAATCTTCCAGTGCATTGCAAAAGATATTTCTTTACTAGTTCTGATCAGCCTAATGAATCTATATCCTGTAATAGTCTTTCCCTTATCTAAAATGACATAAAATCTTTCATAGAAAATTTGCCTATAACACAGAAAGGCTTCTTCTATCTCTTAATAATTCACATTCAGCAGAATCACAGTTAGGCTGTTTTTCCTTAGTCTGGTTGAGTATCCCTTCATGTTCTTCAGGCTCCCAACCCAGGAGTGATCCTAGACTCCTCATTATCTCTCATGCCATCCCAACTCCCCATATACAAGCTGTTTCCAAGACTAGTCTATTTCACCTTTGGGAAAATCTCTCACATGTCCCTTCTCTCATCTGACATTGTCAATACCCTGCTACAGGCCCTCTTCATCTCACATCTAGACAATTCCAGTAGCCCTATGGAGTGCCTGCCTGCTTCAAAATGTCTCTCCCTCTTCCAGTTCATCTTCTAATCAGCTGCCAAATTCATCTTCCAAAAGTGTGGGTATGACCTTATCACCCTCTTATTTGATGAGCTTCAGTGACTCCCTATCACTTCAAGGATCAAATATAAAATCAATCTTTTGTAACCTCTAATTTTATAGGCCTCTATTATCTTACTCCATAAAACATAATCTTCAGACCAGTGCTACAAGTTTCTTTTCTGCTCCTTACATGAGACACTCCATCCCTGGATTCCATGTTATTTTCACTGACTCTCTTCCATGCCTAGAATATCTTCCTCCTCATCTTTACTTCCTCATTTCTCTGGCATCTTGCAAATCCCTACCTTGTTCAAGAAGCCTTCCTCATTCCTCTTATATGTCAAAGAATTCTTTCTGTTGAGTATCTCTAACTTATCCAGTATTACTTAGTCAGACCTGACCATTAATTGCCTTAGTGATATTTCAGGTCTAAAACCACACTTCCATGTAGCCACCTTCCTTCAGGCTATTTCTTGATGAACTCGGGGCAAAATGCTTGAGTCCATGAATTCATTCCAGGTGACCTGCCACTGTACTCAAGTCTTTGGGGGATTTCAGATGGATTTCATCCATCACATCCCCCTTTCCAACCCTCATCTTATTTCTGGCACCCAGTGTGGGGCACAGCCTGAGTTCTCAGGCATTCTTCAAGTCAAGGTAAGCTTACCCTCTCTTCCTCTTTCCCTTAAGCTTCCCAAGCCCTCCCCACACCTCCTTGCCCTATAGCTGGGGTTCACTGCTTAAGAACCTAGGAAGGCTTCCTGGAGTTCAGATGGAGCCTTTGACAGGTTCTGGCACAATTTCTGAGAGATAAAGGATGCTTTGGTAGGGGATTCATGTGGCTTCACTCCCTCTTTAGAACCATAGGAGGCAAGATAGACTACAGGCACTATTGGTATCCCTTCCCTTCTGTAACCATCTCTAATGCTTACAGGCAAAAGTTGGGTGAACCCTACCCCAATATTCATCTCTAGGGAACTTGGTCTCCACGACAATAAAGAACACTTTATATGGTCTCCATTATGATCTAGAAAGCCAAGCAAAAGTGTCTGATTTTTGCAGAGGATTTTGGACAGTCTTCTCTGAGCTTTTGAGTTTCTCCTTCCATTATGCATGCTCTGTCTCTATGTATTCTGTCTTTGTCTGTATGAATGAGAGTGTCTGTGTTAATGTAGCCAGCCAGCTGCAGCCAGCCAGGACTTTGGAATGTCATTATCTCTTTCCCTCATCTTTTTTTCCCTTTCTCTGATTATAGCATCAGAAATGTAGATGGACAGGAGAGAAAAAGAGAGTGAAAAATATTTTACTGTTTAGTTTGTACAATCGTTAAAGGCAATGTAAGGTCAGAAGTAGAAATAAATAAGGTATGTGCAGTTTTAAAGGGGCTTTAATGAAAGTCCAGGAGAAGAAAAGACAGGAAAGTTTAAGGAGAGCATAGAAGGTTTGGAAATTGGTGGAAAGTTGGTAGCAAAATTCTCTCTTTCTTTCTATCTTCTAACCCTGGCCAGGTTTTGAGCATGGAGAGAAAGTCAAGAAAGCAGGGAAACTTTTCCCTTCATTTCAGAGATATAGACTGACAAACACTTAATTATTTCATACCTCATCTAAAACAGAAAAGATTTTGTGTAACAGGATACAACTAAAAGGTAGTATGCAATCTGGTCACATTTTAAGTGAAATATGTCACTCCTAATTTGATGTTTCAGATAGGTTAGAATTTATTATCCTATTTGGCACTAAAGCAAATAGAGAAAATGCATAAATCTAAAAAAAAAAAAAAAAGACACCTCAGAGACAAAGCTTTGAACTCTACAGTAAAGTGGAGGATCCAACTGGATCTTTTTCCAGAGACCCCCTCACTTCAACTGGCAGATTCATCACCCTCTTTTTCAAAGAAGTTTTTAAGGAGTGGACACAGAAATGAAGTTTACTTGAGTAAAAGTTAAAACTATTAAGATCCCTCACCCTGTAGTACTGACTCTGACCACTGAGCTAGGGCTGCAGTGAATCGTTAGAACAGTTAAAAACATTTTAGCAAACTCTATTAACTCCTCTCATCTCAGATCAAATCAAGGGAACAAAATGCTGAAAAACATTAAGGAATTTGATTTTTTTCTCCCCCACCTGGAAAAAACAAGGAGGGTGGAGGCACAGCAACTATGTCAGGGCCCCAGTGACCACAACCCTGGGTTCCTGGGAATCTCCAGACAAGCAGAGTAACCTCTCCTCTCAAATACTATCATACACATATGAATATACCTACACACATATTGATATTGATTCTTTACTTATAGGTACTGGAACTATACTCTATTTCCTACATGGAATTTCTGGATGTCAAAACTCTACCAATCGTAGTGAGCACCTTGTCTGCAGTTTACATTTTTAAATAGTTGTTTGGGCCACTGAAAAGTTAAGTGGCTTGTCCAGTGTCACATATTCAGTTTCTTTCTCTAATAGAAATGAATTCAGTCTTGTCGGGTCTGATATCAGCTCTCTCCTGTTCTGTCCCATTCACAATATTATTTTAACATCAGAAAATTTCAGTGAATATTCTCATTTGTAGTGCTCATGTAAGCACACAAAAATAAATTAAAATAAAAACTAAAATATTCTTGCTCAAAGACCAAGCCTTAAACCCAATTCACTCTGGAGCTCATAGATTGGACAACAGGTCCCTGCCCTCCTAGCACAAAGAGAATGTAAATCCTAAATAATTAGTGTTTCTTTTTACCCAGGAAGCCTGAGGATCTTTCCCTCCCAGTTTTACATCATTTTATTTTTTAAAGGGGCCATGCCTTGAGTAAACTCTTAAAGGTATATCGCTCAAAGTGAGAATCTGATAAGAGGTTAGCCTAAAATGATCATGGTCTCACCTTGCATCCTGGGCCATCTCCAGTCATCCTGATGAATATCAGGCCACTGGACAAGATGGTTCAGGAGAAGATAAGACTGGTGACCTTGCCCAGCCCTCCCTCACACAAATGAAAATCAACTGCAAGT
This sequence comes from Bettongia penicillata ogilbyi, assembly GCA_023548195.1. Lineage (NCBI taxonomy): Eukaryota > Metazoa > Chordata > Mammalia > Diprotodontia > Potoroidae > Bettongia > Bettongia penicillata. Next base: position 110,297 of record JAJHZJ010000296.1, on the reverse strand, counting down.
CATGTCATCATCTTGATGAACGTAGAATAAACACAACAACAAATACGTAAGTGTCTATTATGTGTCAGTCACTGCACTAAAGGCCATGGATACAAAAAACAGGAAAAAAAAATCCCCGGTTGTTCTAATTTGACAGACAACATGCAAATCAGCTACGTACAGGATAAACTGGAAACCATCAATAGAATGAATAAGCTCCATTTAATATTCCCTACTCTAATGGTTATGAGTGTATTTGTTTTCCTCAAGCTTGAATTGACCCTATGGCAACATCCAGTCCTAACTGCAAGTAATGTCTCTGGGTTTAAGCAGCATGAAGTTGATTCTTTTTTGTCCTTATGGCAATCCTTTAAAAACCTATGAACGACTCTCATGCAGGCTCATCTTATACTTCTCTAGAGTAAGTAACCTTATTTTTCCCCACTCAGTAGGATACTGTCTATAATCTTTTTTTCATCCTGATTTCCCTATTCTAAATATGCCCTAGCTTGTCTGTGTCAATGACTGCTCAAAAAGTGGGGCCAAGAACTCGAGGACTCCAGTCCTGGTCTGACCAGAGTCAAGTTACCCAAGTTTCATAGACAACAATTTACTGTTTGTTTCTGTCTCTGTGTCTGTCTCTCTCCCTCTGTGTGCATGTCAATATCTCTCTCCCTCTGTTTTTATGTATGTATATATACATATATGTGCATATGCACTCACACATACAAACATATGTATAATGTTTAATGCATACTATATTATATACTCATTTGTTAATCATACACGTATACATAGTTACATCTACATCTATATCTACATATACCTATAATATTTAGCCATGACAAAAGCTACACAGAATATTTTCATATAAGTAGTTCTTTCTCCCTACTTCTCCCAGCCCCCTGTCTTTAACACCTTTGATACGTAATCATATTCAATAATAACTGGGTCAAATGGTTTATTTTTCATTTTATTGTATGATGCTGTATTGCTTACTAAAAGATTATAATTCTCACCATTATGAGTGCTCACTTTATGTACTTTTACTGCAATATCACCCCCAATGAATTCTATTACTTGAAATTATCCTTGTGATTTTAAGGGTTATCAAAATGGCATAACGAGGTTATTTTAATTGTATCACTTCATTATGATAAAGGTAGAATTTTATTTACTTTTTTCTATTTTTCAGGTGATTATGGATAATATAAAAGTCTGTGTGCACACATATATCATATCATCATATTCTATCCTATCATATCATATCATAATATGGTCCATTTATTGACCTCTTTTGCTATTAGGGGATGTGCTTTTATTTTTATAAATGTGAATCCTGTATATGATATTGACTTTGTCTACCAAGTATCCAGGCAATCAAAAAATGTATATATCAAGGTAACCTCAATGTGCATTAAAATCATTGTGGTATTTAGCTTTACTCATTATATGAAACAAAATCATTTTTTGAAAGATGTTGATGATACTCTTTTAAAAGTGAACAGAAATGAGCTCGTTAAAAAGTTGATCAAACATTTCTGTAGGGATAAAAGCTTCCAGGCTTTGATTAGTGAGGTGGTATAAAGAGCACTGAACTGAATACTGAAAGATCTGGGGTCATCAGTGGTCAAACACTTGGTCAGCTGCCCAAGGTCAACTCAATTATCTCATATGAACTTCAGTTTTCTAATGGTGGTTTGATCCAAAGGAGTTTTGACCAGGAATAAGGAAATGTGGATTTGATGTCAAATTCACCACTAAAATAGGTGGGCAAGGTTATATTGGGAAGGTTATATTCTCTCTCAGGTCATCTACTTACTCATTTGTACAGAGAGGATAGTGGGGGAAAGATGTTGAGAAGTTTGGGACTTAGACTCTTGTGTAGATTAGGGAGATTATGAGAGTCCTGACAATTTATTTTTATACGCTTAGGACATACAATCCCATCCAGAAGCTTCTTATACACTACAATCCCCTTCCTACACATACACATACATACACATACACATACTTATACACATGCATTCTAAGATGCACTGACACTGATTTCCTTGTGATTCCTTAAGTAAGAAACTCCATTTTCCTACTCCAGGAATTTTTACTGACTGTCTCCATAGAATTCATCATTTAAGACCTCAGTTTTAGATAGATAAACAGATAGATAGACATGGCTTAGGTAGAGATATAGATATGTGTGTATAACATAGATATGTATGCAAATATGTGTGTATATATATATATATGTGCCTTCCTAAAATAATATATATGCACACGTGTGTGTGTGTGTGTGTGTGTGTGTGTGTGTGTGTGTGTAAGGGCAGCTACATGACACAATGGATAGACTGCTAAGGCTAGAGTGAGGAAGACTCATCTTCCTGAGTTCATATCCAAACTCAGACATTTGCTAGTTGTGTGATCCTGGACAAGTCACATTACCCTGTTTGCCTCAGTTTCTTCCTCTGTGAAATGAGCAGGAGAAGGAAATGGCAAACCACTCCAGTATCTTTGCCAAGAAAAGTCCAAATGGGATCACAAAGAGTCAGACACAATTGAAACAAAAATGTGTATGTCTACACATAAAATAAGGCAGCAGAGCTAAGTGATTTCTAACAGCTGGAGTCCATGACTTCTTCTCGCTTTTAGACTTGGATAGCACATGTCTACATTCATTCATATGCCATCTCTCCTATTCTCAGCTTCTACTGCTCCTCAACAACATTGTTCTGGTCCAGGGAGAAGGTTGTAATCAATTTATCTCACCTGCCCCAACCTCTTGACTTTGGAATCTCTTCTATTTTGTCTTTGAATTCAATCAGGGTAATATAAAGCTTCTTTATAACCAATCTTCATTATCCACCTCACACTCCACAGATTTTACAAACCTACAGTTTAGATGAGAAATCTTGCCTCTTAATGAATATTATTTTTAAAATCCATGTGGATTATACTGCTTATTGTGGGGATTTTTCAGCATGCAAATTCACTCCACTGGTACCAATTGGCAACTCACCCATTACTTAAAACCTATGAAAATTTCTTTGACCACATACAGGTTAAGTGACTTGTCCAGAGTTACAGAGTTAATATAGACCAGTAGTAGGATTTAAACTTTTTTTTTTTCTGACACTGAGACCAAGATTTTATTTACTATACCATAGCACATTTTATATATCTTATACAGCAAAGCACTTTAATTTAAATCATTACTAATGATAAGGATTATCTTAAAATGTGTATGTTCATATCTAGTATCCCTAATCAAATGATAAAATTGTTGAGAGGAAAACCCCACCATTTTCTTTTCATTCTTAAAAGCAAGTAATACAGAATCTAAATGCTGAAAAGTCATTTATTGTTGATTGAATCAATGACTAAGAAATAAGGCAGAAATTCAAGCCTGACTTAGTAAGGCACAGTCTTAGAATAAAGTCTTATAACCATATCCAGAATTACCCTTTCTACATGCACTAAATCAGATTGATCCTCAGTTTTGACATCTGTGAAATGTGAATAGTCATTCCTATAATATTTTCCTCACAGGGTTACTGTGGAAATCACATTGTATGAACTAGATATATTTAGCCTGGAGGGAAAAAAAGGCTTTGGAGAGAAGAATGAGGGAAGAATCTTAGAGGTATATTCAAGTATTAGAAAGGCTCATCATGCAAAATAGAAATTCAACATCTGTGTAGCTCTTGAGAACAGAACTTGGAACAAGTTATGAGAGGTGGAAAAAAAGCAATTTGGTCTTTGTGATTCCAGGCTTTCCATGAAAGCAAAGAAGCATACTTTGAAAAGGAACATTTAACTGATGGTACTATATGGCAGTGAGGCAGGCAATAAACTAGCTTCAGTGAATTCAAGATGACACAAAGGGCAAAGAGAGGAGCATAATGGGAATGAATAGGTTGCAACCTATAACCAGTGAAGAACTCCTGAAAAATAGGAGGAAAAAGTGATATCAAGAAACTGAATTTTAGGGAAAGGAAAAGGATTGGTTGCATGACAAGAAAAAGTGTCCTCCAGCAAGAGGATTTTCCTGGTATCTTGACCATAGGAGGAGAAAGAGATGATAGCCCCAGAAGACATAGGGCAGGGAAACTTTGTGACAAACATATGGGAATACAGGAACATGAATCCGAAAGGGTAGATTGCCATGGATATATTGTAATCTGTACATTAGATAGAATTTACAAATGGATGATCACATGTATGTGTATATATACATATGCATATATATACATAGCCATATGTATTTACATATATCTTTATATCCTTATCTATTGTATCTACAAGTGTCTATTGGTATAGAATTGATTAAAAGGAGTTAGGTAAAAACTTTAGTAAAATATGTTCTATCCAAAGACAGAATTGACTATTTCAGCAGGCAAAGATCTTCCTTTATTAGAGTTATTTAAGGAGATTGATGACCATTTGGGGGGTTTGACACAATATCAAAGTTTTTTTCAGTTTTGATCAAATCTCTGTGACTTTAATTGGAGTTTTGTTGGCAGGCTTTACTGTTTCCTTCATTTTACAATTGAGGAACTGAGGCAAACAGGATTATGTGGCTTGATTTCTTGTTCACACAGCTAGTAAGTGTCTGAGGTTAGATCTGAACTCATGAGGATCAGGTTTTCTGATTCCAAGCACAGTGCTCTATCCACTGTGCTATTTAGCTGTCCTATATTCTGGTAGGCTATGATTATGTGATTATACAGACATAAAGAATGAAAAATGATTTAGTGTCATTTAAAATATTATTAGAAGAGTATCTCTGATAACTTTTTCATGTACTGAGAAATAAAATTATTTATCTTTTTGACAGAAAGAACAGGTTCAGAGGGTCAAATAACTTTAACTTTTCTGTAAATGTTCATATATTCAGACATAGATGGCACAAAAATCATTATAATTTTAGGGGGAAAAAAAACTCAACCTTTTAGACAAGGAGAAAAAATGCTCTTGTTAAGGTTTATCTTGAGACAGGAGTTATTAGGAAATTGCCTCCACTGAACTGTTTCCAGCATTGGCTACAGTTCTCAGTATGCTTCTTTATTCCAATTATTTCTGTTAGTGCAGGGAGATGATGCTCAGCTTTCATATTGAAATCACATGTTGATTAATCGAAGATCATACAAATTTACATAAAATTCATTAGGAAAACTTCCAAAAGCAGGCACTCATCCAACAGGAAGGAAAGAACAAGAGAAAATAACAATCTGAGATGTAAGAAAGAATGTGAAGTGATGGTTTTCTGTAAGGAATACCTAAAATTATTAGCTTTCAATGAATCATATTAGAATCCTTAATTGATGTGACAGTGGATCTGATTAAAAGACACAATGGCAATTTCTAACTTTTATACAAGATGGAAAACCAAAGAAAAATTGGAAAAGGAAGCCCACAATCAATCACCTTTTCCACTTTTTGCAGTAGGATAGTATTTCTTACAGTCACAATCAACCCTCATATGTACCACTGAAAAAGGAATGAAAGAAAAAGAGAGAAAGAGAGAGAGAAAAGAAGAAAGGAAGGAGGGAAGGAAGGAAGGAAGGAAGGAAGGAAGGAAGGAAGGAAGGAAGGAAGGAAGGAAGGAAGGAAGGAAGGAAGGAAAGAGGAAGGAAAGGAAGAAGGAAGGAAATAAGTGAGGAAGGAAAGAAAGAAATAAGGGAGGAAGAAAGGAAAGAAAGAAGAAAATAAGGGAAGAAGAAAACTATGGAAGAAGGATGGAATGAAGATATAGGTCATAACTCTAGGGGACTATGCAGAACAGGATACAAAGACCTATTTTGGCCACTTATCTGTTTGAAAGGGTTAGGGTCATGTGATGTCATGGCACATCTTCTGTTTTTGAATAACCTTTAAGTTTCACTCCTTGTATCTATTTTACCCAGATGCTTAGGTGTCATTAAACTGTAGGTATAGCCAGAGCTGTAGCAAGATCATTGAAGCCAAGGGTTTATCCCATATCACTTACATTTAGAACCATGAGTGGCATGTTTAGTCTGATGGTCTGAGTATTGCTTAGGTTATAAGGAATGCAACTGATAAATGCAACTGATTTTGGCACATAGCCAAAATAAATGAAGTCAGATATACTCTGTAGTAGCTTTCTCTCCCTGGTGGTTGTACCCTATATGAGTGCCATGTTTCTCCCTGCTTTTCTTCCACCCCTTGTGGTAGTCTTTGACCTTTGGGATCTTTGTGAATTCACCTCCTGTGGTGGGAGAAAATATATTCCTTCAAAATTAAAATGGTGCTGAAGAGGGGGGAAGGGGAAATGTGGTGTTGAAAATTAAAATCACTTGCTAAGAAAACTTTTATATTCACTGACCATTTGTCACTTATGGAAAGTCTATTGGTCTTACAAATTTAAATCAAAATCTTATCTTCAACACGGACCAATTCCTGATTTCTGGTATAACCTTTCCCACTCCAGCATTCTCATGCTGGCCATTGGCAATGCTATTGACCCCTAAGTTTTCTTTTTCCTCTGATTAGTGAATTTGTTTCTGAATATCTTTGAGGAGTACTCATCACAATAGTGATCATTGGAAGCAAAACTCAGTCTCCACCTCTCCAGGCCGTTTCTTTACCTTGTCCATCCCCACCTTTACAACTTCCTCCTACTAGAATATAAGTTAATGGAGGGCAAACACCATCTTTCTTTATACTTTCATTTGTATTCTCATTTACCATAATGTCTGAGCATAGTAAGACCTTAATAAATATTTTATCTATTCAAGGTTATGTTAGATACAGTTTTTACTGGCTCCTGAGAACCTCTAAGTATTTATATCTATAAAATTGTCAAATGTTAAAATTCAGAGTATTATAAATAATTTTGTTAATTATTTAAACTTAAAGTGATGGACAAAATGTTAATAGTATAGTTTAAGGTTAAAAATCTATAGTATCTTTTTCTGAGTGGGTTATTAAACATTTTTCATTACATCACTAATTTTATCAGATAACCTGGCTAAAACATTTTTTCCTCACTAAACTATTTCATGAGGAGGTGGCGGAGTGAGAGCAGTGACTCACCTAAGCTCTCAGACAAGCTCCTTCAGACACCTCTGAAAGGAGAATCTGACCAAATTTTGGAGGTGCAGAATCCAGTGGGAGACAGACTGATAGACTCGAATCTCAGGTTAGACTGGAAGGTCCATGTGAGGGATCGGTTCCACGAGGGTGAGCCCACAGCACACAGAGCAGCGTGGCCAGCGCAGTGGAGCGGAAGTGTTCCAAGAAACCTGAGAGCGGCAAGCAGAACTGGCAAAGCAGCACCGAGGGTGGGAGACAAGCCAAACCAAGCCAGTGAGAGCCGCCAAGCTCCAGATATCAGCACAGCAGCTCCTGAGACCTTTAGCCCGAAGATTAAGCTTCGGTAAGGCACCTACTTGAACTTCCAGGAGTCAGGATGTCGGAGTGATCAGTAAATGCTCTCTCTTCCCCCCTTGATGACTGTGAAAGAACCATAATGTATTTCCCCAGAAAAACCCTGGATCGGTAGGAACAGCAAAGAGGCCAATAACAGTCTCATAACACCTGAGGCTAGGAAAATACCTACGAGGGATTCCTCCTACTGTGGCAGAGGCAAACCTGAAGGACAGAGGACCCAGGGTGGAAGAAACTTGCACAAGGACCCAGGCAAGCCTCAGCACTAGGAGAGGAGCCCCAGGAGGGGTGGGAACATGCATTAGCATCTAGGCATGCCTCAGCACCCCAGGGAAATCAGAAAGACAATAGGGAAGCTGGGATCACCATCCCCTGAGCTTGCCTTTGCCTCAGTTCAGCTGAGGAGATCTCCTGTGACCAGACTACTCCTTCTCCGCACTTAACAAGCTAACCCCAGGGCTGATCAGGCAAACACAAAACAAAAACCTGCTTTTAGCTTTTTCACACATCAGTTCAGCAAAAAGTTCTGTAGCTTCTGACTGAAAGAACCAGAAGCCACAACACTCAATCACCATGATGAACAGCAAAAAGCAGAGGGCCGAAAGAACCATAGAATATTTCTATGGGGATAAGGACCAAAACACAAACACCAAAGAGGTCACAGCTGAGACTGTACTTCCATCTGAAACTTCAGAAGGGACTACGAACTGCTGGAAAGCACAAGCAGCTTTCCTGGAACAGCTGAAGAAGGAAATAGAAGATAAACTGGCCAATGATATCAAAATTTTGAAAAAGGAACTCACTGATGAGAATATCTCTTTGAAAAGGAAAACTGAACAAATGGAAAAGGAAGTTCAAAAATTAACTGGAGAAAATAATTCCCTAAGAGGTCAAATGGAAAAGGAAACCCAAAACCTAACTGGGAAAATTGGTCGAATGAAAAAGGAAGTACAAAAATTAACTGGAGAAAAAGCTCCTTAAAAGGAAAAATTGGGCAGATGGAAAAGGAGATGCAAAAGTCAACAGAAGAAAACAATTTGATAAAGATTAGAATTGGGCAAGTAGAAACTAATGACTCAATGAGACAGCAAGAATCAGTCAAACAAAATCTAAAGAATGAAAAGATAGAAGAAAATGTAAAATATCTAATTGGAAAAACAACTGACCTGGAAAATAGATACAGAAGAGAAAACTTAAGAATTATTGGCCTGCCAGAAACCCATGACAGAGAAAAGAGTCTGGACAATATCTTCCAGGAAATCATCAAGGAAAACTGCTCAGAAGGACTAGATTCAGAGGGCGAAATAGTCATCGAAAGAATCTATCATTCCCCTCCTGAAAGGGATCCCAAATTCAAAACCCCAAGAGATATAGTTGCTAAATTCCAGAGCTATCAAGTGAAGGAGAAAATATTACAAGCAGCCAGAAAGAAACAATTTAAATATCAAGGAAATTCATTCAGGATTACACAGGATCTTGCAGCTTCTACATTAAAAGATCGAAAGATTTGGAACCCAATATTCCTTAAGGCAAAGGAGTTGGGACTACAACCAAGGATCAACTACCCAGCAAAGTTCAGCATAACATTTCAGGCAAGGAGAAAGTCATTCAACGAAGTAAGGGATTTCCAGAGCTTCCTGACCAAAATGCCAGAACTTAATGGACAATTCGGTCTTCAAATGCAGATCTCAAGAGAATCATAAAAAGGTAAATGGGGGGGAAGAAAAAACAACTTGTTACTCAATTAGGGCAAACTCTTTACCTCCCTATAAGGGAAGATGATACCTGTTTATCTTCAGAATTGTGCGGCTATTATGAAACATAAAAGGGATATACACAGAGGGAATGGGTATAAAGTAAATGATATCATGATAAAAGAATATGATTTAAATATGAGAAGGGATTATAATAGGAGGTGTGAAAAGGAGGAAGCAGAAAATGGCAAATTACATTACAAGAAGAAGAACAAAATTATAGTAGAGGGAAAGAGAGGAGGAAGAAGAGCATTGTTTGAGACGTACTCTCATCTGATTTGTTTAAAGGACGGAACAATAAACTTAAGTAGATAATCCTAAGTAGCTCTATAGGCAGTAGGAGAGGAAGGGGGGAGAAAGGGGAGGGAGGCTAAAAGGGAGGGAAAAAGCAATAAACTATTTCACTTCAAACTGTATTGTGTTTATGTTAACTGTATTGTATTTAAGAATATTGTATTTGTGCAAATGATTTTTATTGTTATATAATCAAAATTATATATTGTTGTCTTTTGTGATTATTTTGATCCCTTGTTTGGTCATGAATTCTCCTATCCATAGATGGGGAAGATGGTTTCTTTCTTGCTCCTCTAATTTGCTCATTTTTCACCTTTTCTGTCTAAGTTATGCTTCTATTTGGAGCTTATCTTGGTAGATTTCCATACTCCTTCATTCTAATCGAATTCATCCTCCTTGAAAGCAGAGAATAGTTAATTTTGCATTTTTGTCCCCCATAACTAGTAAATTATCTTAATAGTATAATTCTTCACCTCAAAGATTTTAAAATCTAATGGAGTGATACGACATGCACATAGATTAATATTATAAAGGTTAAAGGGTTCTAGCAAAATCTGAGTAGGCAGTCACTATTTTTTAACTATGTATTTCTCTTGTCATTTTATAAGAAACACTTATTGGACTGAATCGCTCACATACAAAAGTGGTAACAGAATGGAACTGAAAATCCATTTATTTTGCCTTACTACTGATCAATGAATATTCATCTATCAGATCTAATTGGAAGCTGCTGAGCTGCTCCCACTGGAAATGTTCTAAAGCCAATAAGTTTATAATGGTTTTTTGACAGGTACTCGATGAGATAAACAGTGTTTCATGTTGGTGCTAATTATAGAAAGTAATCATCAGATTGACTGTCCTGGAAAGTGTTTTTTATCCTACCACGGCAGTGATTTTACAAGTGTTGTGAAGGAAGTTTGTACTTTGGGAAACTGAGCAAGTGGTGCATGTCTAAAGTGAATGTCAAGAGAGAACTACCTTAGGAAAGAGTGTTCTTGAGGATTTCACCAGGTCATGTGACAATACTAAGTGAGAAGAACTAAAGCCTCTAATACAAAACAAGAGTATGTTTTTCTAAGGTAGAATTTTCTGACTGTTAGTGCTATGTTTTGAGCATTTTCAGTGAATAGTTGTATAAAAGCCAGTGGTATGAGGTCAACTGAGAAATACTTTGCCCCAAAACCTGGTAACTTCTTTTTTGTTTTTTTAATATAATGTCTCAGAATTTAATTTATTTGGTGCATGTTTTTGATACATTGGTGTAGTCATTTGCACATTGTTCCCCTGGTTCTGAACATTAGCGTATACTTCTGTTCATACACATTTTCCTATGGTTTTCTGTCATATTTTGCACTTCTCCCAATGCAGTAAATTTCATTATGTTCATAAGTGACAGTTTCAGCACATGAAATGACCTTGGAGGCCAAGTAAGCCCCACAGGGAGTAAGCAGTGAAATCGAGATTTGAATTCAGGTCTTCCTAATGCAAATATCTACCTTTTCCTCAATTGTTGCTCATTAACTTTGTTTCTCCTTTTTTGTTTCTTTTCATGCTTCTCTTGATTCTTGTGTTTGAAAGTCCAATTATTTTTCAGCTCTGATCTTTCTGTCAAGAATAATTAAAAGTCTTTTATTTCATTGAATGACCATTATTTCCCCAGAAGTATTGTACTCAGTTTGGCTAGGTGGGTGATTCTTGGTTTTAATCTCAGGTCTCCTTCAAGAGGTGATCAGTGGATTCTTTCAATATTTATTTTTGACTCCTGGTTCCAGAATATCAGGGTAGTTTTCCTTGATAATTTCATGAAAGATGATGTCTAGGCTCTTTTTTTTGATTATGGCTTTCAGGTAGGCCCATAATTTTTAAATTATGTCTCCTGGATCTATTTTTCAGGTCAGTTGTTTCTCCAATGAGATATTTCACATTATCTTCCATTTTTTCATCCTTTTGGTTTTGTTTTGTAATTTCTAGGTTTCTCATAAAGCCATTAGTTTCCATCTGTTCCATTCTAATTTTATTTATTTATTTATTTATTTATTTAACTTTTTACATTCATTTTCACAAAATTTTGGGTTCCAAATTTTCTCCCCTTTTATCCCCTCCCCCTACCCCAATACCCCAAGCAATCTAATTTTCCCTATCTCCAATCTGCCCTCTCTTCTGTCATCCCTCCCTTCTCTTGTCTCCATCTTCTCTTTTCTCCTGTAGGGCCAGATGACTTTCTATTCCTCATTAACTGTATATCTTCTTTCCTAGTAGCAACAACAATACTAAACAGTTGTTCCTAAAACTTTGAGTTCCAAATTCTCCCATCCCTCCCTCCCCACCCATTCCCTTTGGGAAGGCAGGCAATTCAATATAGGCCATATCTGTGTAGTTTTACAAATGACTTCCCGGATAGTCGTGTTATGTAAGACTAACTGAATTACCATCCCTCCTAACCTGCCCCTCATTGTTTCTCTTCTGTCTTTTGATCCTGTCCTTCCCCAAGTGTTGACTTCAAATTGCTCCCTCCTCCCTTTGCCCTCCCTTCCATCATCCCCTCCTTGCATTATCTCCTTCTCCCCCACTTTCTTATACTGTAAGATAGGTTTTCATACCAAAATGAGTGTGCATTTTATTCCTTCCTTTAGTCAAATGTGATGAGGGTAAACTTCTTGTTTTTTGTTTTGTTTTGTATTTTTTTTCTCAGCTCTCCTCTTTTTCCCTCCACTAAAAAGTTTCCTACTTGCCTCTTAAATGACATATGTTACCCCCTTCCATTTCACCCTCTTTCCTCCCACTACATTTCTCTCTCACCATTTACGTTAATTTCTTTTAAGATATGGTCCCATCCTATTCAGTTCAATCTGTGCTCTCTGTCTCTGTAAGTGTGTGCATGTGTGTATGTGTTTGCGTGTGCATGTGTGTACATGTGTGTGTGTGGTCCCACCAACTACCCAGATACTGAAAGTTTTAAGAGTTACAAATATTGTCTTTCCATGTAGGAATGTAAACAGTTCACTTCTGGTAAGTCCCTTAAGACTTCTCTTTGCTGTTTACTTTTTCATGCTTCTTCTCATTCTTGTGTTTGAAAGTCAAATTTTCTTTTCAGCTCTGGTCTTTTCATCAAGAATGATTGAAAGTCCTCTGTTTCATTGAAAGACCATATTTTCCCCTGAAGTATTATACTCAGTTTTGCTGGGTAGGTGATTCTTGGTTTAAGTCCTAGTTCCTTTGACTTCTGGAATATCCTATTCCACGCCCTTCGATCCCTTAATGTAGAAGCTGCTAGATCTTGAGTTATCCTGATTGTATTTCCATAGTACTGGAATTGTTTCTTTCGAGCTGCTTGCAAGATTTTCTCCTTAACCTGGGAGTTTTGGAATTTGGCCACAATCTTCCTAGGAGTTTCTCTTTTTGGATCTCTTTCAGGTGGTGATCGATGGATTCTTTCAATACTTATTTTGCCCTCTGGTTGTAGAATCTCAGGGCAGTTTTCCTTGATAATTTCCTGGAAGATGATATCTAGGCTCTTTTTTTGATCATGACTTTCAGGTAGTCCCATAATTTTTAAATTGTCTCTCCTGGTTCTATTTTCCAGGTCAGTTGTTTTTCCCATGAGATATTTCACATTCTCTTCCATTTTTTCATTCTTTTGGTTTTGTTTGGTGAATTCTTGGTTTCTCGTAAAGTCATTAGACTCCATCTGTTGCATTCTAATTTTGAGAGAATTATTATCTTCAGTGAGCTTTTGAGCCTCTTTTTCCATTTGGCTCATTCTGCTTTTGAAAGCATTCTTCTCCTCATTGGCTTTTTGAACCTCTTTTGCCAATTGAGTGAGCCTACTTTTCAAGGTGTTAATTTCCTCAGCATTTTTTTGGGTCTTCTTTACCAAGGTATTGACCCGTTTTTCATACTTTTCTTGCATCTCTGATATTTCTCTTCCCAGTTTTTCCTCCACCTGTCTAACTTGCTTTTCAAAATCCTTTTTGAGCTCTTCCAAGGCCTGAGCCCACCCGACATCCCCCTGGGATGTCTGGGGTACTGAGGCCCCACCTTCCACATCTTTCCCTGATGGCGAGAATATTTCCTCATTAGATCCGAATGTCGGGATCATTTGCATCTGTTCGAAAAAACTCTCTATAGTCTTATTTTTCTTCCCTTTTCTAGGCATTTTCCCAGCCAGTTACTTGACTTCTGAGATTCCTGTCCACCTCCACCTAGATCTGCCCAGCTCGTGCTTAGGGTCTGAGATTCAAATGGACTTTCCCCACCGGCCACTAATCAATGTGACCTTTTGTTCTGGTGCTGGGGTGGGGGCAGGGTCGCCTCCCAGGCTCAGCTCCCTCAGGGGCTTTATGCAGAGACTTTCAGAATGGAGCGGGTAGGGGTGGGGGGCCCACCTCCTACGCTCTGCTCCCTCAGGGGCTTTATGCAGAGGCCTTCAGTAATAGAGCGGGGTGGGGGCAGGGCCATCAGCCAGGCTCAGCTCCCTCAGGTTTTATGCAGAGACCTTCCGTAATGAAGATCCTGCCTGCTGCTGGGGGATTCCTGAGTCCTGGGCCGCTGCCGCCTCAGCCTCCGCCCACGCCTCTGCCTCTGCCGCTTCCTGCCCCATCTCTGCCGCTGCTGCTTCCTCCCGAGGGGGCCCGAGTCACAGAGACGCCCTGCTCCCCCTCTCGTCCAGCCCAGGCTTCTCTCTCACTGACCTGTAGCTTCTGTGGGCGGAGGGACTTTCCCGGCTGCCGGAGCTTCCGTCCCTGATGCCTGCTCGGATCAGCTTCTCTGTGGCCACGGCCAGGGCAGTGCTGGGGTGGGGTCCGCTTTCTGGGGCGCGACGGACCCTGGGGACGGCTCTCCAGGGCTCTCTGGCACTGAAATCGCTTCCACTCCATTTCTGTACCCCTTTCACTGGTCCAGAAGTTATGGGGGTCTACATTACATTTTTACATTAATTCTATGGGTTTTGGTTTTGGAGCTCGTAAACATGCGTCCTTCTACTCCGCCATCTTGGCTCCACCCCCTCCATTCTGATTTTTAAAGAACTATTTTCTTCAGGGAGCTTTTGAACCTCATTTTCTATTTGGCTAATTCTGTTTTTTAAAGCATTCTTCTCCTCATTGGCTTTTTTGGACCTCTTTTGTCAATTGAGTTAGCCTATTTTTAAAATTATTACTTTCTTCAGCATTTTCTTGGGTCTCCTTTAGCAAGCTGTTGACTCACTTTTCATGATTTTCTTGCATGACTCTCATTTCTCTTCCCAATTTTTCCTCCACCTCTCTTACTTAATTTTCAAATCCTTTTTGAGCTCTTCCATGGCCTGTGTCCATTGCATGTTTATTTTGGAGGTTTTGAATGCAGAAGCCTTGACTTTTATGCTTTTTCTGTTGCTCTAGAATTTATTGAGAGTCTTTCTTTACAGGTATTTTACAGGCTGTTGGGGAAGACCTAGAGTATGTGTGTCTGTCTATCCTGCTATCTTGACTCTGTCCTCTCCTAACTTCTTGTGTGTATCTGTCAAAGAAGCAGTTCATGAAATGTTAGTTTTAAAAAGATCAATTGAGGAAACATATGTAGCTGATCCATTTCCTTACTTAAATGGATAACACTATAACCTTAAGTTGGCAAGTACGTTTTAGTCCATGATTCATAGGTTGATGTATGGATTCTTTCATTTAGTCATTCACCAAAAACTTTCTCAAGCACAAAGTTTGTGGAAAACTTTGATTCAAATAAATCTTCCTAAAGTATATATCTGACATCTATTCAATAAACTCCAAAGGCTCCCAATAGGAGCCTTCAGGATTAAATATGAAATACTCTAGAAATCAAATCTCTTCATAGACTGATCCCCTCTTCCCTTTGCAGTGTTCTTGTACCTTATTCCAATGCATGACAGTATCCTGTCACTCAGTGACACAGACCTCCTTGCTGTTCCTCACACAAGATACCCCATCTCCTGACCTCAGTAATTTTCAATGGCTATTTCCCCTGCTTGAAACATTCTCCTTGGAGATCTTGGCAAATTGGTTAATCTGACTTCCTTGAAATTTTAACTGCCTCACTTTTTCCAAGGAGTCTTTTCTAATTCTTTTGATTCTTGGCACCATTTCTCTGCTATTTATCTCAAATTTATCCTGTGTAGATCTTCTTTGCAATTTTGTTTCCATGCTGTCTCACAGTGGACTGAGATCTCTTTGAGAAGAGGGACTTTATCGTGTGTGTATGTGTGTGTGTGTGTGTGTGTGTGTGTATGTGTGTGTGTCTTTCCCCAGGGCTTAGCCCATTTCTTGGCACAAAGTAGATGCTCAAAAGTGTTTATTGATTGAATGATTTATATGTTTCATCTATTGAGTGCCCTATTTTAAATGCAAATATTCTTTCAGTGATTATAGTTGTAGGCCTTGAAAAAGCAGAGACTCCAAGGAATCTATGTTTTCAGGGGGGGATGTTTTAATAGGAGGTGTCAATATATTGCAGAAAGGAAGAAAGATAATTATTCCTGAGTAAGTAAAGCCATGAATAAAGGGACACACTTGAATTTCCACTCAGACCATGTTTTACACCCCTGTAGTACTATTCTGGTAGGTTTTATGGGAATAAAAGAACTTGAGGGTTGAATAAAACCCTAATAACATTCTGGCCCAAACTCCAGCCCCATTCTGAAACTGATCATATCTTTGACAACTGGGATCTACTTCCTACATAAAGAGTTCTAGTGATACTAACCTTGATGTCTCCTGATGCTATCACCAGACTTTTCTATTTTTGAATGGGGGTAATTATTTAGCATTTTCACTTACTAGTCCTGTAGATACTTTTATAATGTATCTGACCATGCCATTAACCTAGTTTCCTTTTTGCCTCTAGAATAAAATAAAATACGCTTATAAAATACAATATTTTTCATTCATTCACTCATTTACATTTTTTTTAAGAATCTAACTCTCTCTCACCTATGTTGCAAGTGCATCAATAACTCAGCTCTGACACTCCTAATCAGTAAAATTGTTTTCATACACTAACTTTTCAACTTGGGCCAGGTCACTGTTCCTTAGATATCCTGGGAGCCCTAGCCAATTCTCAGAGGCTCATCACATCAATTCTCTCTTTAATGTGGATAGCCTATGAGTTTTAGTCCAATTGCAGACCAGAATTCCTAGAATCAAGTGATCCAGCAGCGTCCGTCTTTCCTGGGCCCTGAGATGAAACGAATGCACCACCACAGACAACACTATTGATTTTTAAAGCCCTTTACAATTTGTCCCAAGCTGACTTTTACAGGCATAAAGAAGGAAAGGAGGAATACAGAAGGAAGGAAGGAAGGAAGCAAGGAAAGAAGGAAGGAAAGGAATGAAGTCAGGTGCTATTTGCTCCTCACAACAACCCTTGGATATTGGTGCTTTTTAATCACCCCTACTTTATAGTTGAGAAAACTGAGACAGAGAGACTTTAAGTGCCTAGTCCAGGGTCTCCTATCACATCCACTAAGTGGCTGAAGTCAGATCTGAACTCATCTTCCTGCTTCCAGAGTCAATGCTCTATCGGCTTTGCGCTCTAGCTATCTTTATAGGATACTTGAGTATGACTATCCTCACTGATTCTCAAAGCATTCCATCAATTATTTCAATTCATTTTCAAGTGTGCTCATACCTGCTATTCCATTTATAATCATTGCCATGTTCCAGACAATATTTGATATGTAAGTTCCTACCTTCATAGATGGATCTGTAGTCTAGAATCAAGTGTCTCCCTCCATTCCAGTGAAAGCATCTAGGATTACCATAAACCTAAATTGCCAAATTCCTCCTTTGCTGCTGTTTTTTCCTTTGAGAGCTATGCAAAGTGAGACATTTTCTCCATCTGGAAGTACAATTATTCAGGAAGTCTAATTACTTTTCCAGTTGAGCCATTTTAAGTTCCTTCAATAATCCCCAGCTCTTTACACACTTAGATTTCTCATCTATATATTCTTTCCTAATTGTGTTCGTCTCTCTTTAAAAAGAGCACATAGGACTGAGTTTGGAGCTCCCAAAGTCTAACTAAGATACAGCTACCACCATGGCTGTTTGGGACATTTGAAAAATAAAACCTGTGATTTCCTTCATGTAAGAAATTCATAAAGAAAAGACTCCCTACCAATATAGATAAGTGTCTATTTGGTACATTTGAGTTTTAGAGAGTTACCTGGGGCCCTGAGAAATAGGCAAAAGGTGGAATTTGAAGATTTCAGCTAGTGAAGATTAACTTCCTATGAAGGGTAGATTTCCAAAATGCATGATACTGCCCCCTGGTGGAATCACACAGGGAAGCAGTAGCAGC
The DNA here is from genome assembly GCA_023548195.1 of Bettongia penicillata ogilbyi. Classification (NCBI taxonomy): domain Eukaryota; kingdom Metazoa; phylum Chordata; class Mammalia; order Diprotodontia; family Potoroidae; genus Bettongia; species Bettongia penicillata. The sequence continues at coordinate 92,562 of JAJHZJ010000296.1, read as the reverse complement.
CTTGTGTGCAATGGGGGTAGGGGTGTTAAATAAAAGTAAGGTGGCAGTTAAAGAATAAGGAATGAAGAGAAAAGAATAAAATTTTGAAAAACAGTTTCTACATGTTTCATCTCTTGTGTGACAGTTAAAGTCACAGTGATTTTATTGTTTTCCAAATAGATACATAAAAGGCAAGTTATAACTGATCAGTGGGCAAATCCATCTCCAAGTCTTGGCAGGCAAGTGTTGGGAAGTGAATGTACCCCAAATTGTCTGGAAGTCCAGCATGCATCTGCAGGAATATTTGTATGTAATGACATTTACAATATTATACTATATGATAATATGACACAATATGGAATTATCAAAATTTCAATGCAGGAAAAAAGCCACAAATTTACAATAAATTATTAAATTTAAGATATATAATTTTTAAAAATGTGTTACATTTTTAAAATATATTGAAATAAATAAATACAAATTAAAAATATAAATATATGTAAATATAATAAAGATATATATTTTAAATAAAATAAAGCATAAATTAAAGCCTTTTTAATTAAAAAAAAATAAAGGGTTAAAGAAAGTAGATTTCCAGGATGCTTGGTAATTTTGTTTTTTGAAAAGGGAGCAGTAGGTCAAATAAGTTTGGGAAGTTCTGAATTAGAGCTTTCTCAAACTGAAAATAATATGTATTGGGAACTTGAATTTGCATCCATTGAATATCTTCTGGTACATACTAAATTACCAATTGTTGATTATGTTCAAGAAGGGATTTTCCCATATAGGAGAATGAGTAATTTTGTAAAATAGGTCATAAACCAGGGGAAAGAAAAAATATTATTCAGTACATACTGAGTTTCTACATGAATATATGCTTGTATATATATATATATATATGATTTTATGTAATAACTATTAAATGTTTAACTATTTTCCTAATAAATTCATACATACAAATATGTATGTATATATACATATGATTTTATGGAATAATTATTTTATGGAATAATAGTTAATGTTTAACTATGATTCTCCTCTTTCAAATATCTTTGTTTCAAAGTATGTCCTCTAAGGAAGAACAAGATGATGATAGAGTCAGTGATGATGATGATGATGATGATGATGATGATGATGATGATAGATGATGGAAATGATAAGGCAGAGAATAAGAAGTAAAAATTGAAATGTAAAGAAAAAGAAGACAAAGATGAGGAAAAGGAAAAGGAGGATGAAGGGAAAAGGAGGAAGAAGAGAAGATAACAGTAAAGGGAAATGAACTGTCATGCCCTTCTCATTCAGCCACCTTGATTTCATGCCAGTACACCTAACAATTTCGTGCGAAGACATATTAGAAAGATGACAATTTGAGCAATTGGAATTTGTAGGCCCTTTTCAATGTTTTCATATACATTTCGACTGTTTGTTTTCACACTAGTGTATCCTAACTCAAAGAACAAAATTTTCACTAAGTTCTAAAATTAATAGGAATCATATCCCGCAGAAATAAACTATAAGATATATAGCCCATATTTCTAGAGTTTAAAGAGATGTTCAAGGTGATGTAATCAAACATTTTCCTTATAGAGATGAGGAAATTGAAAACCAAAGATATTAATTGACTTGACAAGGTCACTTAGAAGTAGAAAGTTGACAAACCTTAAGGATTCATCTAAAAATTGTTCCCCCACATTTGATCCAATCCATATAATATAACATACGAGTCTGAGAGTCTGTATGTGGTAAAGGTGAAATTCACAAAAGAGGGAGAATTGTGTTGACTTTTAAGAGAATATACTGTGAGCACTTTGTGTTTTCTAAATGTGGGAAGTAGGCAGGGTGAGTTTGAGTACTTTGGTGAAATAAAGGTTGTCCAATAGCTTGTTACCCTATATTCCTATAAGGGGCCTTGAGTTCATTTCACTTAAATCTGGAGAAACCTATATTGAACTTTTTTGATATATTCCAAAGGCATTTCTACATAAGATCAATAGGAACCAGGGTTATAATTATCTAAGGTCATCCCTGGAATTAAACCCAGGTTTTAAAAGTCAAGAGTTTGGGGCATCAGTCTATGTGTTCTGCTTTCTATTTCTTAGGTGTGTCTGCTTCATGTTAAGGAGCAAGTTAGTGCTGTGAGAGAAAAGAACTTTTTCAGACCAGGATGAAGTTGTGTTCTATGGTGATATTTAAGTTACACAGGACATAAAAACAAATGGCCTTTCTTTAAGGTAATTTTGTTGTTTCTCATGTTATTTTAAATATCAGATACATGATTTTTGGTCTCATTCCAGTAGCTAAAATTTTTATGTAAGAGGTAGTCATATAGGAAGGAGCCATTGAGCAAATTGGATGGGCTATTAAAACAAATACGAATCTCTCTTGTCACCTTCTTGTTCAGGCAATTTGATTTTAACTTAAAGGACTTAAGGCTTTGGGAACTGAAATGACCGCAATTCCTATATCTTATGGAATGTAATTGCTGTACCCCCAGGTCGCTCTCCTCATAAATGGTCTAGGAGTTTGGGAACAGATATTCATGCAGCATTTGGGGACTATCTAGAGGTAATATAACAGCAAGAAGAAGGAATTCCTTTTAGAAAATCTGAACTCCACTTTGAAAGTCTTACATTCATTGCTTCCAACTTCTTTGGGTCCATGCTGATTGCTTGATATAGTGATTCACAAAATGACAAGATCAGGACACATATTTAAACTTATATTTTAGAAGGATCTTCTTTTCCAATACAAAGTTCAAGATGAACATCTTTTCTGTAACTTCTTTCAGTACAGGTATTCCACAGGTTTGGAATGTCAGACATTCTGTCAAATGTTACATGCCCAGATTTCTTTCAGATATATTAATTTTCATATATATTAATTTGGGGAAAATTTCAACATGTTGTTAAGTTTTGAGTTCCAAATTATTCTACCATTTCCCTCCCTCCTTCTCTCCACTCCATCCTCCCTGAGACCATAAACAATCAGATACAGGTTATACACATGCAATAATCATGTGAAACATTTGCATATTAGTCATTTTGTATAAGAAGACTGGAATAAAGGAAAAAGAATGAAAGAAAGTGAAAATAGCATGTTTAATATAATATGCATATATGTATATATACCTAAATGCACATATATGTATATATGCAGATATATACATATGTGTGTGCACACTTGTGTATGTGTATATACTTATATGTATATACATATACATATATACATAAACACATATATAGATATAGACATAGATATAGATACCTCTCTCTATATATATATATATACATATACATATAGAGAGATATGATATCTATCTATCTCTCTATATGAACGTATATATCACTTCTTTCTCTAGAGGTGGATAGTTTGTTGCATCATTAGTCCTTCGAGATTTTCTTGAATCATTGTATTGTTGAGCAGCCAAGTCATTCACAATTCTTCACTGTACGATATTGTTGTTAAAATGTACAGAACACTCCTGGTTCTGCTCACTTGACTTTGCATCAGATCATGTAAGTCTTTCAAGTTTTGTTTTCTGATATCATCCTTCTTGTCATTTGTTACAGTACAATAATATTTTATCCCAGTTATATACCACAGCTCATTTATCCGTTTCTCAATTGATGGACATTCCTTCAGTTTCCAATTCTTAGCTTCCACAAAAAAAGAACTGCTTTAGATATTTTTGTGTACAAATAGATTCCCCTCCACCCTTTTGGGATATCTTTGATGTATATACTTATTAGTGGTATGCACAATGAATGCATATGAAAAGTCGCCAGTAAAACATCAAAGGGAAATTTAAGAATTTTAGTCAATTCATTGGGGTTAGAGTTTATTAAAGTTTTCCTACTGCCAAATGCCCCTAGGCACTATGACCACAGAATGTTTATGCCTCATAAAAGAATATCCTGAGTTTTCAAGTTGTTATTCCTGCTCTTCCATTGTAGCTACAAGATCAGTATTTCTTTCTGACATTTTACATAGGTAATACTTCCTAATAGAATGAAAACTCCATAAGATTATTCTTTTTTTTGTCTTTTAATGTATAGTGAACAATATCTGACACATAATAGGCATATAATACATGTTTGATGAAATTTGAAATGACTTTTAAGTGAAAATAATCTTTGCTTTCAAGTAGTCTACTTTCTTCTAAATCATAGAATTTCAAGTTGAAATGGACACTAGAAGTTATATAATGACTTTATTCCATAAATTAGGAAAATTAAACCCAGGGTGATTTTAGCTTTTCTAAGGTCTTGCTCCTGTAGAAATGGTCTTTCTGAACCTTCATAGAGATCTTAAGAAATAGGATAATCACTAGTAGTTGATTAATTGAATGAAAAGAATTAATAATGGAACATTTAAGTCCATGTCTTTATGGATAATTCTGGGGAAAAAAATAAAATATATTACATAGTCTCTGCCCCCTTGGAGCCTTTAGTTTCTGGGGTATGTGACTCTGGGGACTATAGGAACAATATGACTTTGTGTCCATAATTCTGCATGCCTTCATTTTTTCTTATAAGTTTCATTAAATGATCTTAGAGATCCTTCCTAGTTTTTGCCCACCATCATACCTAGCTGCTCCCTCCCAAGGCTCACCATTGGTTCTATTTGTCTCCTTGGTCATTATTCCTATGTATTTGTTTTCCTACAGTGCATTTATGGGTTAGTAAGCCTGGGTTGCAGCCAGAACCAAAACTGGAGATGATAAGCTTGAGTCTGTAATTTTTAATCTGAGTCACATTTCAAGTGACAAACAGGTAGTCTGCAGCTGGGGAGGCAATTACATTACAGAGATGTTCCATAGATCTGCCTTGGTAGTTTTACACAAATTGTGCCCTTGGTGATCACTTCTCCAGAGAGCACAAATATATAAATAAAAACATTCATTAAAATACAGAAATAAAAGCAGCAACTAAAATATCATATTTTGAATTGCAGCTATTTAAAGTGTTTTCCCATCAGGAAAAAGCAATTAAGGAATATTCTTTTGGATAGTCATGAACACTTAATAGTCAATAATATTTTTAAACTCTTCCTTCCCAGCAAACAAGTGATTGATGCTAGGATTTTTTAATGAAAATCTTATACTTGAAGGAGATTAGCTCTGAACTGTAAGAATCATTGGTCTTAGAGTTCGAAAAGAATCTCATAAGATCTGCTTCCCAGTTTTGCCATTATACTATAGGGGAAGTCTTGATATCCTTTTTTACATATAAGGCAATTGAGGCCCAGAGAGTTTCATTACACAGGTATAGACAGAAAAGAAGCAAGGAATAGAGTAGGAAACCACACAAGGAATTAGAGTTGGATGGAGCATGAGTGTCATTGGATTAAAGCTTTACAGCTGGAAACAATCCTAAAGACCTTGTCCAATTCCCTCATTTTACAGAAGAAGAACCCAAATGTGGAAAAGTTAAGTGACATGTCTTGGGTGACACAGTTAGTAAGGGGTCAGAGTTAGGATTCAAACTTAGTCACCCTGTTCCAAAATCCAGTACTCGGTGCTGTACAAGTTGTATTCTGGGGCAAGGGAAACGGTAGTTAGCCCTCTGCTGCCTTTTCCTTTGGCACTTACCCTAGAGAGTGCTTACTCATTATTGGAAAAGTGAAGAATAAATTTGGTATCCTTCGCATTCAAAGTTCTGACTTGTCTTTTCAGACATGCTCCCTCCAAATACTCTACTTTCCCGCCAAATGGATCACTTCTCATTGACCTGAATATTCTTTACTTTCTTTAACAATCTCATCTACCAAACTTGAAAAGTCCTTCTTTGCCTTTCCCTTTCCTCTTTGTTCATAATTGCCTCGTCTTTCAAGACCCAACTCAAACATTACGTGGTCGTACCACCACTACAGGTGAAAGTATTCTTCCCTTTTCAAATGCCTCTTTTCACTTCTATCTGACTTTTTCTTTGATTTGTATTGTATTATTTTATTTCCCAAATTTTAGTTATATGTAGATATGTGTGTATATCTGCATGTATGTATGTGTGTTTGTATGCATACATGAAGTACATACATATGTGTGTATATATGTATATATATATGAAGATAATGAACAGATATTAAGATGGAATGGATAAATCTGCTTACTGAAGGTGAGATTTCAACTAGTACCTGAAAGAAGGGGGCAAAGATGAGGAGGGAGGAGTTCTCTAGGCATTGGGAACCACAAGTAAAATGTCCAGACTCTGGAGACGGAGTGATATTAAGTAGGCCAATGTCATTGGATCATAATCTATTCACTGCCTTAGGAGGAGGAAAATAAAGGGTTTTCTGAAATAATGAACACACACTAAGAACCCATGTTTAGTCTTGTCAGTTACCTCATCTATCCACTTCCCTCTTAAGGCAGGCATACTGGACATTTTACAATATTTAATTGTTCTCCAAAACAGATGGTTCAGGCAGGTTCTTATTTCTTACCTTACTACCTAGTTTGTAGCACTCCCCCACTAGAATCGAATTGTTACTTCCCCAAAACACAAAAACAAATTACATTGTGAGGTGATTTTCGTTCTTTTTATTCCCTATCTGTTATAGGACATAAGCTCAGGACATGCTAAGTCAAGCCAAGACCCTTGGGCATCCTGAGTAAAGTTTGGAAATAATGTCTTCAATGTGAAAAAGTGAGGACCCTGTTGCTTCTTTATTGTAACTCAACATATAACATAAAAAGATAATTTTTCTAGCTTTAAAAATAAATCTATTTTTAACAAGTTGTAGTAAAAAATAAGCATTTTACCTACATTTTACTTTACTGTGGACTTGCTATATGCTAAATCATAGGATCATAGGGGTTAGGATAGGATCATTAGAAGTAAAGGGGTTATTAGAGATTGTTAAATTCAACCAACTCATTTTTTAGAAATGGAAACTGAGGGGAAGAGAGTTCAAAAGACTTGCCCAAGGTACGTGAGGCAGAATATGAATCCAGGTCTTCCTAATTTCAGGTCCAGTGACCTATCAAGTCCCTTACACCATGTTGTTCCTCCATTGTCTGCTTTGCAAATCTGAGGGACAAAGACTGAGTAACTGGTAATTGAATCCCAACTATGACTAAATATCTCTGTAGCATTGAGCAAATAACTTCTTCCAGGGCATCAGTTTCCTCCTCTATAAAATGAACCATTAAATTAGATAATCAGAAATCCCTTGTGGGTCTACACCTACAATCATTAAACAAGCTTTAAAAATAAGTTTTAGCCCCTTCTGTGTGTAAGCACTGCTGTGGCCATGATCATATCTTAGGCATATGATCAAGGGAAATTATAGTTTAGGGCATTTCTCCCTAACTGAGATTGCCTTGGTAAAAACACTCCCTCAAACAGTTCATATTGACTCTTCTGATTTACTATACTATCTTAATAAGTGGCACAATACATTGAGCACTAGAACAAGTTGCCAAGAGTTACATTTGAATCTATTTGTTTCAACCCCTCCAACTTCAAGACTACCTTTCAATCAACCAAGTAGTCAATCAAAATCCATTTATTAGGATCCTATGTGACAAGAACTGTGTTATATACTGGAAATATGAAAAAAAATAAAAGAGGAAAGAAGAAGAGCAGATAGGACAGGAAAAGATAAGAGAAGACAGGAAAGAAATCCCTTCCCTCAAAGAGGTTATAATTGATGATAGGGTGAAAAAATATGCATGGAGAATTATATGCAAAATAAATACAAATGGAATCTAATATAACCCAATATAACAGGTTGCCTGTTCTGTGAAAACAACATTTTCTCCCTACCCAGAAGAATGTTCAATTGATTCTTCTCCCCTGAAAAACAGAATTTCCCTCTTTAAAATTTAGGCACATAATGAAATAAGCTTATTCTTGGATAATAGGCTCCAAGGACTTGGCAATTCACTCCCTGAAAGTCCTGGAAATGGCTTTGTAGTGAAGATAAATAATGGCAGGCTAAGAGTATGTATGTAAATATGTTAAAGCAGAAAAAGGCAAGGCAGGCAATTGTTCTAACCTGAGACCTGAAAAAACCCCATTGTGCTTTCCCCTTTGCTCATGAATGTTGACTTGTTTGGACAGCTCCATTTAAACTTTGCATCCTCATTTTCTGTTGCTGAATCCATCAATACTAATCAGCTTCATTGCACTATCTTCAGTGCCTGGACTAGAACTCATGGGGACATACAGTATTATCAAAACAGTGTGGGTGATGCATAACTAAGACTGATAGTGGAGGAAGAATGGGTAACTTCACCACAGGAAGCTAAATTAGAGAGTTGTGTAGGGTAGAGGGGCAGTTAAGTACCTATGGCCTTACCATGTTCCATGACCAGGGGAATTGGAGCAAAAAATAAAGCTATCCAAGTTCTAGAAAAAAAGTAAGTCTTCAAAGTATAATTCAGCAGCAGAAACCTTCAACTAGAAATTACCCTTTGCTGCCTTCATGAAAGGTCTCCCTTGATGTCTCTTTCTTACCACTTGGAGAAAATTCAAACGCTTTCATAAATATTATCACTAACAGGAGCATAAATTCTACCAAAGTACTCCCTGCAGAGGCAGAAAGAAAAAAGACAGGGGAAAATTGTGCAAGGGATAAAGGATAGCTTGAATATATGTGAAGAAATCTCCCTCTCCAAAAAAAAAAAAAATCTACCTCATCTTTCTGACCTTCCTTGTGTAAAGGTGGTGGGGGAGAGACATACTGTCTCAGACTAGAAGGATTGTGTGGTGCAGAATAGAAAGGGGATTTTTAATTAGAAATATTATTCAGGTAACTGAAGAGACTTTCCCAGAGTCACATTGCTAATAAGTGACAATCTAGGATTTGTACCTAGGTCTTCTTCTTCCAAATGACTGCTGTTCCCCACTACGCCACATCACAAGTAAAGCACATAATTATTTTTAAATTTTTATAAAGTTGGAGTGCAAAGAGCTCTAACTTCAAAGCCAGAAGACTTGGAATATAATCCTACTTTTGTGACCTGGGGCAGCATTATCAAATTGCTGTGCCTCAGTTTCTATCTTTGTCAAACTAAAGGCTTGGAGCACAAGAAGACTGAAGTTCTTTCTGGCTCTGTATCTATGATTTAACGATTTATTATAGGTGGACTTATTGGCCAAAGAATCTAAGAATTTGAGAGATGGAAGGAACCTTAGCAGCCTTAGATTAAGGCCATATATGAAATGAATATAACTCTGTTTATCTATCTATCTATCTATCTATCTATCTATCTATCTGTCTGTCTGTCTGTCTGTCTGTCTTTCTGTCTGTCTGTCTGTCTATCCATCTACCCTACTGATAACTGGTCATTCAGCCTCTGCCTAAAGACTTCCAAGGAGCAAAAGTTTCTTGAAATGACTGGATTGTGCAGCACACAGAACACTAGACCTGGATTCAGGGAGATCTGAGTTTGAATATAAAATATAAAGTCCTGGGGGTGGAGCCAAGATGGCAGAATGAGAGCAACTACTTACTTAACTAGACAAACTCCCTCAGATACCTCTAAAAGAGAATTTGACCAAATTTTTCAGGTGCAGACTGGCAGACTCACAGCCCAGGACAGACTGCAAGGTCGACAGGAAGGATCTGTTCTGGGGGAGGGGGGGCGGGGGTAAGCTCACAATATCCCTGCTGCAGCAGGCTGAGCAGGAAGCTGCAGGGCATTCTGAGGAGGCAGCAGCACAGTGGGATAGCAGCTAAGGGCAAGAGTCAAGTAGAGCCAAGCAAGTGAGAGCCATGGGAGGAGGCCCAGGTATCTGCAGCAACTGTGCCTGAGACTTGCAGCCCACAGATTAAATGTCTGTAAGTCACCTACTTGAACTTCCAGGAGCCAAAATGGTGGAGTGATTGTAAATACTCTCTCTCCCTCCCCTTGGTGTTCTTGAAAGAACCATAAAATATTTCCCAAGAAAAATCCTGGATGAGTGGGATCAGCAGAAGGGGAAAACAATCTTGTAGCACTTGAGGCTGGGAATATTGCTAAGGAAGATTCCTTTATTTAAGGCAGAGGACCAGAGCCCCAGTGGGGTGGAGCCTCACAAACAACACCTGGGCCCAGGTGCCTCAGTGCTCCAGGGGAAACAGGAAGTCAATATAGCAGCCAGGATCACCAAGTACTGAGCTTGCCTTTGCTCTAGCTCAGCTGAGGTGATCTCTCATGACCAGACTACTGCTCCGCCACACTTAACAAGCTAGCTACAAGAAACACAAACAGAATTCACCTTTGCTTTCCCGTACCAGCCAGCTCAGCACCAGGTACTTTAGATTCTAGCTAAAAGAACCAGAGGCCACAACACACAAGGCCTCACCATCATGAGCAAGAAACAAAGGAGGAAGAAAAGGATCATAGAATCTTTCTATGGGGACAAGGACCAAAACACAAATACCAAAGAGGTCAGTCGTGAGACTATATTCCCATCTGAAACTTCAAAAGTGACTATGAAGTGCTTGCATGCACAAATAGCACTCCTGGAACAGCTGAAGAAGGACATAGAAGAAAAATGGTCAATGATTTTAAGAGTATGAAAAAAGAATTCACTGAAGAGAACAGCTCTTTAAAAGGGAAAATTTAACAAGAGGAAAAGAAAGCACAAAACCTAACTGGACAAATTGGAAAAATGGAAAAGGAAGTACAAAAAAGTAACTGGAGAAAATAATTCCTTAAAAGGAATAATTAGACAGATGGAACAAGAGATGCAAAGTTAACTGAAGAAAGCAAGTTGATGAAAATTAGAATTGGAAAAGCAGAAGCTAATGATTCTATAAGACAATAAGAGTCAGTGAAAAAAAATCTAAAGAATGAAAAAATGGAAGAAAATGTAAAATATCTAGTTGGAAAAACAACTGACCTGGAAAATAGATTCAGGAGAGAAAATCTAAGAATTATTGACCTACCAGGAGGCCATGATAAAAAAATAGGGTCTGGACAATATATCCCAAGAAATCATCAAGGAAAGCTGCTCAGAAGTGCTAAGTCTAGAGGGTAAAATAGTAATTGAAAAAATCCACTATTCTCCTCCCAAAAGGAATCCCAAACTAAAACACCAAGAAATGTGGTTGCCAAATTTCAGAATTATCAAGTGAAGGAGAAAATACTACAGACAGCTAGGAAGAAGTCATTCAAATATCAAGGACCTACAGTCAGGATCACAGAGGACCTTGCAGCTTCTACATTAAAAGAGTGAAGGAATGGAATATGATATTCCACAAGGCAAAGGAGTTGGGACAACAATCAATGAGCAATTATACAGCAAAGTACAGAATAATATTTCAGGCAAGGAGATGAACATTCAATGAAATAAGGGATTTCCCAACTTTCTTGATGAAAAGACTAGAACTCAATAGAGAATTTGGTCTTCAAATTCGGGTCTCAAGAGAGGCATATAAAGGTAAACAGGGGAAAAAAACTTGTTACACAAAATGAACTGTTTACATCCCTATAAGGGAAGAGGATGCTTCTTAATCTTGAGAATTGTATATTTATTATGAAATATAAAAGGGATATACAGAGATATAGAGAATGGGTATAAAGTAAATTATATGATGATAAAAATGTGATTTAAGCATGTGAAGGGATTGTAGCAGGAGATGTGAAAAGGAGGAAGAAGAGAATGACAAATTATATCGCAGAATGAGGCAGAAAAATATATTACAATAGAGGGAAAGAGGAGAAGGAGAGGAGCATTGTTTGCGAGGTACTTTCATCTGATTGGTTCAAGGAGGGAACAACAAAATTAAGCATATAAATCTAATTTGCTCTATAGGCAATAAGAGAAGAAGGGGAAAAGAAAGGGGAGGGAAGTGTAAAAAGGAGGGAAGAAATAGTAAGAGTAAAGAGAAGTAAAAGGGAGGGGCGCTGAAAGAAGGAAGGGAAGATGGCAGAAGGTGGTGGTCAAAAATTAAAACTTTATTGTGGAAGGAATAGAGAAGGAAGAACTAAGAGCAAAAATAGTGGGAGACAGGAAGGAGGGAAAGACACAGCAATCATAACTATGAATGTAAATGGGATGAATTCTCCCATAAAACAGAGATGGATAGCAGAATGTATTAAAAGCCATAATCCAACAATGTGTTGTTTACAGGAAACAATTTGAAATGGGGGGATACACATAGGGTAAATTTAAAATGTTGGAGCAGAATATATTGTGTCACAACCGATGTAAGGAAAGCAGGGGTAGCAATCCTTATCTCAGACAAATCAAAAGCAGAAATAGACCTGATCAAAACAGATAAGGAAGGAAACTATATCCTGCTAAAAGACACCATAGAAAATGAAGCAATATCATTACTAAGTATATATACTCTAAGTGTTATAGCATCCAGATTCTTAGTGGAGAAGTTAAGGGAGTTATAGGAAGAAATAGACAGCAAAACTATACTAGTGGGAGACCTCAACCTCCCTGTCTCTGAACTTGATAAATGTAACCTTAAAATAAACAAGAAAGAAGTTAAGGAGGTGAATAAAGCTCTGGATAATGTAGATATGATAGATCTCTGGAGAAAACTGAGTGGGGATAGAAAGGAATATACCATTTTTCTCAGCAGTATATGGCATATATACAAAAATTGACCATATACTAAGGCATAAAAACCTCACAACTAGTGCAGAAAGGCAGAGATAGTCAATGCATCCTTCTCAGATCATAACTCAATAAAAATCATATGTAATAAAAGGCTATGGAAAGAAAGACAAAAATTAATTGGAAACTAAATAATCTAATCCTAAAGAAGGAGTGGATTAAACAAAAAATTATAGAAACAATCAACAACTTCATTCAAGACAATGACAATAATAAGCCAACCTGACAAATCTTACGGGATACTGCAAAAGCAGTTTTTAGGGGAAATTTTATGTATTTGAATGCCTACACGAATAATACACAGAAAGAGGAGATCAATAAATTGGGCATGCAACTGAAAAAGCTCAAAAAGGAACAATTTGAAAATACTCAAGTAAACAGCAAATTAGGTATACTGAAAGTGAAAGGAAAGATTAATAAAATTGAAATTAAGAAAACTATTGAACTAATAAAAGAGTTGGTTTTATGAAACAATAAAATTGATAAACCTTTGGTCCATTTGGTTATAAAAAGAAGAGAACCAAATTACCAATATCAAAAATGAAAGGGGTTAACTCACCTCCAATGAGTAGAAAATTAAAACAATAATTAGACATTACTTTGCCCAACTCTATGCCCATAAATTCGACAATCTAAATGAGATGGATGATTATTTAAAAATAAAAATAAAAATTGCCCAGATTAACAAAAGAGGAAGTTCAATTCTTAAACAACCTCATCTCAGAAAAAGAAATCGAACAAGCCATCAATGTACTCTGTAGGAAAAAATCTCCATGGCTGGATGGATTTGCAAGTGAATTCTATCAAACATTTAAAGAACAGATAATTCCAACCCTATATAGACTATTTGGGAAAATTGGGGAAGAAGGCATCAACCCAAATTCTTTTTATAATACAAATATGGTTTTGATACCTAAACCAGGAAGATACAAAACAGAGAAAGAAAATTGTAGACTAATTTAGATGAAATTGTAGACTAATATAGATGAAAAATTTTAAATAAGAATAGAGTAAAAAGAATATAGCAACTTGTTCTGAGAATAATATATTATGATTAGGTAGGATTCACACCAGGAATGCAGGGCTGGTTCAATATTAGGAAACTTTAACATTATTGATCATATCAATAGCAAATCTAACAGAAACCACATGATTATCTCAATAGATGCATAAAAACCTTGTGATAAAACAGAGTTACCAATTCCTATTAAAAACACTGTAGAGTATAGGAATAAAAGGAACTCTCCATAAAATAATAAGTAGTATCTACCTAAAACCTTCAGCAAGCATTGTATGCAATGGAAGCAAGCTAGATGCATTTCCAATAAGATCATGGGTAAAACAAGGATGTCCATCATCACCACTATTATTCAATATGCCACAGAAATGTTAGCTGTAGCAATTAGAGAAGATAAAGAAACTGAAGGAATTAGAATAGGCAAAGAAGAAACTAAGTTATCACTCTTTGCAGATGATATGATGATATACTTAAAGAATCCCAGAGATTCAATTTGAAATAGTAAATAATTTTGGCAAAGTTGCAGGTTACAAAATAAACCCACACAAATCCTCTACATTTCTATGTATTAATAACAAAGCCCAACGGCAAGAGATAGAAAGAGAAATCCCACTTAAAGCTAGGATAGACACTAAGAAATACTTGAGAGTCTACCTGCCAAAACAAATCCAGGGACTATATGAACACAATTATAAGACTCTTTTCATACAAATAAAGTCAGATCTAAATAAGTGGAACAACATCAGTTGCTTGTGAGTAGGCTGAGCCAATATAATAAAAATAACAATTCTGCTTAAATTAATTCAATTACTTAGTGCCATACCAATCAAACTATCAGATAATTATTTTCTAGAGCTGGAAGAAAATATAAAGTCTTTCATTGTCCCTTACCTCCACCAACAATGGTGAAAATTTTCTTCTGATATTGATGTTATTTCCATTGTAACTCCCTTAACTATGTTAAGTCCTTGTTGCAGATCTCGAATGTCTGTTTTGTTTGTGTTTTATCTTGTTTTTATCTCCCCCCTCCAGGGCTTCTCTATTGACAAGATATTGAGGACAGTTTTAAATACCCATACCTATGCTTAACCTTTATACCTGTCCTTTAAAGGGAAGACAGAAACACAGGGGTGCAGAGACAATAAAATCTCTCTGAAAATATTAATTGATAGAATATACATAGGTTTGATGCCCTACAATGAAACCTAAACACTCACATGGCCAAATTTAGGTAATATACATAGCCTTGGGGATTGGGTCAGTGGGGAGATGAAGATCTTCCATTCTAGGGGCAAAGACATCCAAGTATTTCATCTTTGATTAGCCTACCCTAGATTCCAGGAGTGTACTACACTAACCTGGAAAATGAGGGGAAAGAAGGGGGATAGAGTGGCTAAAATGTCTCATAAAACCAGCCTTCCTGCCTAAAGGACAATGGGAAACTGAAACCTCCAATCTCAAGACCCGAGAGAGAGCAACAGAAGTAGAAGAGTATTGTAAGAGGTCCAAGGTCAAGAATTGCCTCAATAAGCAAGAGAGTTGGAATCAATGATAACTGATGACAAGAAAGAATCTCTACCATTGATAAGATCCTTAGAGCCAGACTCTAGGATTAAAGCTACATTACCTATATTACACCAGGTACAACAGGTTGGGTAGAAAGGGTGTTTTATTACTCTTTCATCTCCTGATACCACACACCCCACTCCATTCCGTAGACTTCAGAGCCACAAGATGGTGATAATTTTTCCAATTGTTTCCAAATCTTCCCTTCTCTTTTCACTCTCTTGAGAGAGCTTGTGTCTATTTCCAGGAAACTTATCTTACTTAAAAAGTATGCTTATCTTTCTGCTTACTTTGTCCTATAAGCATGATAAACATGGATAATGATGAGCTATAAATATCCTTGATCAAAAGCAGCTGAGCGCACCCACAAGGAAGCACAAGGGAAAAGAGAGAGAGAGAGAGATCTACAGCTGGGAGATTTTTCCAGATGGTTTTATGGCTGGAAACTTGAAGTTGAACAAAATAAAATTATGGATACAATTTTACAACTTGCCAAAGATGAGATTGAAGATGTACACAGGCCTCACTGTGTAAGGAGTCAGGCTGTGGGACTGTGACAAGCTGAGCTCATATTATAAACAAGCAGATCTTTCAGCATTTTACTTCACATTATTTCCTTAAACACAATTTAAGTTAAAGCACTCTTCCATGTGAGGGAGATGGAAAAGGGAATGACTGGAGAGAAAATTATTCCTAAAGAGAGGGAAGTGAGGAAGTAGGTGAGGAGAGCAATTCAACTCACACTAGGATGGGTTCAGGCACATTATATTCATGAAAAGTCTACCTAACAAAACAGTGTCTCTTACCACTGCTGCACTAGGAGATCATGGGTACCAGGGAATCATAGCCATGGATCAAGGCCTGTATCAGATAAAGAGGACCCATGTGAAAGAACTCCTGGGTCAAGACTTATGGTCTTGATGATCTTTCTGCTTTTGATGGCTTTGATGACAATGGATTTTTTATACCAAGCAAAGTTGCAGCTGGGAAACATCAAGGGACAAAATCTTGATTTCAAAGAACAAACCTAGACATTGTCATTCACTGAAACTGTGAATTGATGAATAACATAGGTCTTGGAAAAGGATATTAATCACCCTCCAATGATATCAAATGTTTGCCCTTTGTGAGTGTGTGTCAATCCCTGCAAAGTGATTCCAATTGATTAAATTCAAGATGAAAGGTGGAGTTCTGTAGGGGACAGAGTTGTTTGACTTTCTAAAAACAATTAAATTAGTTTTAGGTACAGAGATGACATTACCCAGTACTACAAATCTAGAGGTCTGTTCCACAAATTTAGAAGACTCTGGGCCTGTGGAGACTGACAACCAGCAAAAAGAGAAGAAGTGATGGCTTGATAAGTTATCCATAGGTTAGAGACCTTTGCGGTTTTTTGGTAGGGTAGATGAAGTATGTCTTTTAATTGGCCTGAATGCTCACAAGGAAGCTGAGTATCATTTTCTTTTCTTTTCTTTTTTTTTATTTCTAGGCCTAGGAAGTCAATTCAATTCAAATGCATGCATAAAAGGACACTTACTTGGAGGCAGAGGAAGTTATTTCCCATTTTTTGTGAATTAAATGATGGTTGCCTTGTGGTTTGGTTCCATTTCATGATTGCTCTTGACCTTTCTCTCCACAATGAACAAATTTCAGAGGGAGCATGCACTTTGAATGCTGAATTTAGACTTACAAGACCTACCTCTGCCGTGTTGTGTTCAATCTGTGTAACATAGGGAAAATTATTTAAGTAATCTGAGCCTCAATGTTCCCATCTAAAATATGAAAATATTTTCAATAGTGACCTTGTAAATTGATTGTGAGTATTTGATGAGATAATTTTCATAAACATATTGAATCTTAAAGTGTGTATAAACATCAGGTCTTATTTTCCTCCTCCTCTCCTCATCACCATCATGATTATCACCATCAACAATTACATGAAAGAAAAAAGATGTGATAAAGAGAGCCCAAGTGAAACTATGTCTGTTAGGATATAGACATCTCTATTCAGACTATTTCAGTTCCTCGGTGGTTCCTGGTTTATATAGTTAATAAAGGCTTCTGATTATCATGTTTCCAAAATTAATAATTGCGACATAATTACAAATGTCTTTGAATTGATGTCTTGAGATTGTTCCTTCCACACGCAGAAATTGACCCTGACAGTTTCTGACCAGTACTATATTAAGTGATATATCAAGAGTATTCTATATTCTAGATATTATTTTTGTTATTGAGCTCAGTTTCTTATTTCAAAGCAAGTTTTATAGAGCATTAGACTATCACATTCAATTAAAATAAAGAAAATCTAATTTGATTAAGCATATCATGGAAATGCTTCTTATTCAGCAACATCTATGAACACAAAAGTCATCCTCCAGAGAAGCCCAACCCAGGTGGGCTCACACTAGCCCAGCTAGTGTGAATGTGATCATAGAACTTCATAGCTGGAATGGACCATAAGAATCATTAAGTCCAATCATAACTGAAAAATAATTCTACTTTAAAAAATTATTCAGACTTTGCTGGAAAACCTCTACTCTCTTAGGCTTCCTGTTATGATTCCAGATAGCTTTATTTACAGCAAGTCAATAAACATTTATAAGTATCTATTACACATCAGGTACCATAGTAAGCACTGTGGATACAGAGAAAGGTGAAAAGACAGTCCCTGCCTCCAAAGAGCTCAAAATCTAATGCGGAAGATAATGTGCAGTCAACTACAGACAAATAAGACATATACTGGATGAAATGAAAATAATAATTATAGGGGAAGCACTAGAATTATGAGCAGTCAGGAAAGTCTTCTTGTGGAAAGTAAAGTTTTCCATGGGAATTGAAGGAACTCAGGGAAGTCATGCTCCGAGAAGAAGGAACATTTCAGGCATGGAGATAACTATTGCAAACACCCAATGCTGCAAAAAGGATTTTATTTTTAATGAATAATAACAAGGAGTCCAATGTCCTGGGTCACAAAGGTTATTGGCAGTGAGTTGTTGACAGTGTATAAAGACTAGAAAGGTTGGAAGAATAGTATGACAGACTTTGGACACTAAGTGTAGTATTAAAAAAAAATTATTCTAGAGGTGATGGGAGAACATTGATGTTGATTGAAGGGAGGGGACATGATCAGACCTGAGATTCAAGATCCCTTTGACAGTTTAGTGGAGGATAATATTGAGATGGGAGAGATGTGAGGCATGAGGAGCAACAAGTAAGTTATTGCAATATTCCTGATGTGAGGTAATGAGGCCCTGCACCAGAGGAGAGAAGGGGCATAGGTGATGAATGTTATAAAGATAACACTCATAGATCTTGGCAACTGACTGAAAATGAGGAGGGCCATGATGGAGAGTAAGGAGTCAAGTAACACTTAGGAGGAGAAACTGAGAGACTGAGAGAATGGTGATACTCTATATAGCACTAGACACATAAAAAGAGCAGAGAATCAGAGGGGAAAGATAAATGAGCTCATTTTTAACTCATTGATTTTAAGAAGTCTATAGGAAATCCTGTTTGAATTTCCATTCCAATAACCATTTGGAGATGTAAGATTGAAGATCAACTGAGAGAATGAGGTTAGATACGTAAATTTAAGAATTATCAGCATTAAGATGGTAACTAAATTTATAGGATGAGATAATGAAGTTAAATAATATAAAAAGGGAAGGTAAGAGGGTCTGGGATAGATCCTGGGAGGTGATTATCATTTAGTGGGAATGATCTTCTCTAGCAAAGGAATTTGAGAAGAAGTGGTCAGATACGCACAGGGAGTACCAGGTAAAAGTTCCTTGGCATGAGGGTTTTCATGATATACAGCCAAAGTGAGCCCTTTCCCAACTTGCAATTTCTACAGACTAGTTCTTCAAATACTTGAAGACAATTATCATGTCTCCCTTTCACCTTCTCTTCCACAACCTAAACACTCCCATTTCCTGAGACAATCTCCATATGGCATGGCCTTCAAGCTCATGAACATCGTTGGCTGTCCTCCTCTGTACACTCTCCAGATTATTGATGTCCTTACTGCATGGCACAGATCACTGAACGGAAGTGTTTGTATTCGTTATGAATAAAATAAATGAGGTTTGCCCAAATTCTCATTATTATCAGAAGCTGTCTTGCCCTAGGGACATACAACTATTGATTCTACCCTATCATATGAGGTTGGCATCCTGTTTAGTTGATTGATATTGTACTAAATATTGTGCCAATACAGCTAAACACAGAAAAGCTTATCATGTGCTGTCTGGCTGCTAGGTAATTATTTAGCCATAGCAACCCAAATTTAAGGGAAAATATATAAAAACCCTGAGTCTCAAACTACCTTTAAAAACAAATCCTGAAAAGGATAAAAAATGAAATAAAACAATAAGTAAAATAAAACAGAAACAAAAATATTTACAACAACTCTTTTTGTGATGGCCAAGAATTGGAAACTGAGGAGATGCCCACCAATTGGAGAGTGGCTGAACAAGTTGTGGTATATGAATGTAAGGAAATACTATTGTTCTATAAGAAATGCTGAGCAGGCAGACTTCAGTAAAACCTGGGAAGGCTTGCATGAACTGATGCTCCATGAGAGAAGCAAAACCAGGAAAACAATGTACTCAACATGTGTGTGTTCATCCTTCATTGCTGAAGAAGACCATGCCATCAGACAAATAATGACAAGACTTGCATTTGACTTTGTTTTGACTGAGGAAGGGCTCTGCAGGTCACCAGCCTCACTTCTCCTCAGGAGTCATCTGAATCCAGTGACCAGATATTCATCAAGATGACTGGAGATAACCCAGGATGAGGCAATTGGGGTTAAGTGACTTGCCCAAGGTCCCTCAGCTAGTGAGTGTCAAGTGTCTGAGATGAGATTTGAACTCAGGTCCTCCTTATTTCTGCACTGATGCTGTATCCACTGCACCACCTAGCTGCCCCAATATGGAAATATGTTTAATATGATCACACATGTGTAGCCTATATCAATTGCATACTGTCTTGGGGAGGGAGGAGTGGAGGAAGAGGGACAGAATTTAGAACTCAAAATCTTTTAAAAGTGAATATCGAAAACTAATTAATAATTCACTATTATATTCACTATATAACTAATTAATATTCACTTTTCAAAGATTTTAAAAAGATTTAAAAGATTAATTAATAATTATTTTTTTTTTTTTAAAGTCCTGGTCAGATAGGGCTTATACTCTGTAGGAGGAATCTGGTATATCAACAGATAAGTAAATTTATGACATACAAAAGGAGACCAGAAAAAACTCCCTGTTGAACATTTTATCTGAATCTTGGACAGAAGCTAAAAAGGTAAACCAAGCTTGGAAGTAATTTAGAGAGAAAAGACTAGAGTGAGTTCTAGGAAGAAGGCATAAATCTATGTCAAGCCATGGAGATGAGATGTTGAATGTCATATTCTGAAAACAACAAGTAGGTCAATTTGGATTTAACATAAAATGTAAGAAGATGAATATTACGTAATGTTTAGAAAGGTACACTGGCTAGCTCTAAACCCTTTAAATGCCAAACTAAGATGTTTGCATTTTAGCCTAGAGGAATTAGGAGACATTGACACATCTTGAGCAGGGGAGTTACACAATTAGGTCTGTTTTTTGAGGATATTATGCTGCTAGCTATGAAGAAAAGGTCTGGTGAGAAAGAAGCCTGGAAGAAGACAGATCATTTAGGAGACTTCTCAGTAGTTAATATAACAAGTGATGAGGGCCTGATCCATGCAGACGGTTGCATTAGTGCCAATGTGCTTCCACTGATATTACATCGGTATTAATCACAGAACACCACATTTTCCAAGAAATTTAAATAAGCGATTCATGAAAAGGCTCTGGAAAAGCATATGATAGGTGCAACATATTATTAATGATTAATCATGTTCTCAAAATCATATAAAAGAAATTATTGGAAAACATAGAATTAGAAAAATCAGTGACTGTGTTATACTCTAAAAGTGAAGGATAAGAGATGTAAAGCCCTCACACTGCTCTGGTGGGCATGTAATGGTATGAAACCTTGAGGAGAACATCCACCCCTACTGAGTATTTCTGGAAAACTCTGACAAGAGCCAAAAGGATCCTCTCTCTCCCAACAGCTATTTGTTCTTGTTCTCTCTCGTAAATAATGTGTACTAATCTCTCTATACTTTGTATTTCTGTACTTGCATTTATTTTGTCCTCAACCCCCACCAGGGAAACACAAGACCCTTGGAGGCAGGGGCTATTCCATTATTTTCCCTATAATCTCACCATCTAATACCATGTCTGTCTCACAGTAGGTGCTTAATAAATGTTTGTTCAACTGATTTGATTTTAATTTTAATTTAAAATGATGAGAAGTTAAGAAGAAATTAAAAAATATACTGTTGTATCGAGTATTTACTTGCATCAATATTATCACAGAGGCATTGATGTGCTGAAATATTAACATATAAAAAGAAACAGTTTCCATCACATTATATTAAATGAAATTTATAGAAAGCTAGAAGTGTTGAAAGTCATCTAGTCCAGAGTTGTTAAGCATTTGGCCTGTGCCAATCCCCAGTAAGCAGATTAAAATATAATTAGGAAATATTTAGCAAAATAAAGAAAAATACAATAAAACATATAGAATATATATGTGTGCATGTGTATATACACATATGTGCATGTATATATATATATACACATACATATATACAAAGATATATAAGTACGTGCATGACAATTTCAGAGCAGATGGAAGGTTACCTTCTAGAGAAAGGCACTAGTTATAGGGGGTGGAGCAAGGACTAAGGAGCTGTAAGAATTCATTTTTTTCCCCCAAATCCAGGCCACTTTTCACTGAACAAAAAATTAATAGATACTAAGAAAAACAGTATAAATTTATAATAAATAGCAGTTAAGAATTTTTTTTAAGTGTCAGCACTTGAAATCAGTTTCAGCTGCAAACTTTTGAATTATCTCAACATGTTGCAGAAGAAAATGGTGAGAAAACAGGCAAAATATAAGCTAAAAATATATTCCTTCATGAATATTTCTATGTACATAGAATTTGTGTGATAGAGTTCAGGTGGGTCTAATTTTTGTACAGATATTTTTATAGCCAATTTATGAAGGACAACTTTCAAGATATTCAATGAAATAAATAACTGCTGAGCACACCTGTGGTGTTTTAGGGAGCCACTAAGAAAGAAATCTTATGTACCACACTGAGAAGAATGATTCACAGCCTTTCTTAGATACCATACATGCAAATGAGACTTGGTTTCAGAATGATGTGGATTCCAATCCTTCCTCAGAAGTCCATTAGCTGTGTGACCTTGCATGAGTCACAGAAATTCTCTGAAAGAATATATGGGGGTAGATACCAATTAAGTATTTACTATTTACAGGTACTGAACTAAATCCTATGGATAAAAATAGAAGAGGGGAAAAAGACCCTGACTTCAAAAACTAAAAAATGAAAAACAGCTTACTTTCACATAGGTAGTGTGTGTCAGGTTAAAATTGATGAAAGTTCATAAACAAGAAGCCGAGGCTTCCAGGGTTTTGTTTGAATGTCCTGTCAGCTGTGACATCTGGACCTCAGGAGCTTAATGAGAAGATAGGCAGGGGACAGTTTGGAGCCTCTGAACCTCAGTATTTTTATCTGTAAAATGGGAAGGAAAATAGCATTTTCTCATAGGCTTGTTGCAAGGATTAAATGACACTTTTGAGAACTGTAAAAGTAAGCTATTATTCTCATACGATCCTTTCTTCTTTCCTTCCTAGTTTCCTTCCTTCTTTTCTTTCTTCTTTTAACAAGATAATCTGTCCTATTGAGATGTAAGAAAGATAAAGTTCAGAAAGAAGAGGAAAAAGAAAAAGAGAAAAAAATCACACAATGCAGATCATATTTATTCCTAATTACATATCAGCATAAAACACAGCAGAAGTCTAGAAAATGCTTTCTCATCATAAATAAGGGTGAAGTTCAAAACTGAGTAAAGTAAACTTTGAAACAAAGAATTGGAGATTGAGAGACTAGACTTCTGAAAATTCTCTGAAGAAAAAAAGTAAAACAGAGGGATGATGGGGGAACATGAGAGGAATAAAGGAATTAAATGCATTTTACTGTCATGCTTTGCTTTTTTATTTCAAAATAAACTCCTCCCAAACTTAGGTTTAGTATCTTTGTGTTTAATGAAAGAGTCTCTATCACATCACTTTAGCAGTGGAGAGTGTAGCACCATTCAACTGGGACCACATGGCTTAAAGTGATGGAAGACTGTGTCTGTCCATTGAGGAGAAAGCTCCAGAAGTTAAATGCAACCATCAGTCAAGATGTTGTATCCAGTGGTTGATGTATTTTCTTGGACAAGATGGGATAAGCCATGATTTGGAGACTGAGTGCCCTGTCCACTCCAGACCATTGATTGAGCAGTATGCATACACAGTAGCAGCCCATCCTGGTGAGGAGATAGTACCATATGTAAGTACCATATTTGCTCCATCCTAGTGCCATTGATGGACAATTATGTGGCACATTAGATAGAATACAAGGCTTGGAATCAGAAAGACTCATCTTCCTGAGTTCAAATATGACCTCAGAAACTAGCTGTGTAGCAAGTCAATTAACCTTGTTTGCCTCAGTTTCTTCATTTGTTGGAGAAGGGAATGACAAACAGCTCTACTGTGTTTGTCAAGAAAATCCTTAAAGGGGTCAGAAAGAATTGGATGTGGCTGAAAATGAACAAACAACAACGTCATAGGTGGCGATAGGTAGAATTCAAAGCCAGGAATCTCCTGACTTCAAATCTATTACTTTTTCACTAACTATAGGTTCCCAAAGTAGGTGATACAAGACCCAGGGCCCACTGGAACAATCCAGAGGAAGGGATATTTTTGAGAAATTATGCAAATTAAAAAAAAATTAAAGGGTTAAAGAAAGTAGATTTCCGGGGGGGGGGCAACGAGTATTTTTTTTTTTTTTTTTTGAAAAAGAGTGGTAGGTCAAACACGTTTGGGAACTTATGAAAGAGCATGTACTTTGCCATTCAGCCTCTGATGCCAAATCTAAAAAGACAAAGCTTCCTCCCATATGACAGCTCCATAGACCATGTTAAATGCCTCTCATTTCCTCACAGTCTTTTATTCTCCGGACAAAGTATCTCCAAGGTGCTGAAAAATTTCCCGGATGACAAGAATAGTAGATGTTGTCTGTCTTCCATACTTTCTCCATACTGGTGATGCTCTTTAAGACACACTTTAGTTTGTCTGAGTCCTTCCTAAAGACTCGTATCTAAACCTGGACCTGCTCCTCCATGGCTTGTCCAGGATAGAGGACCTTGGAAAAGGTCACTTTATTCATTCAGGACAGGTTGACATTATCTTTTCTGACTAGAGTGTCATATACTTTACTTATTTTGACATTTTAGTTCACTAAAAGCCTTAATTTTTTTTCACATGGTTATTCAGCTACATATTTTCACTCTTCACATATTCCCCTATATTTCCTGGGGTACCTATTCTTTCCCCAGTCTTTCTACCTGCTCTCCTCCATGCCAGGAAGTTCCCCATCCCCACCTTATTTCCTTTCTTCTTTGTAATCGCAGCTCCATCCAAGACAAAATGCTGATACCTTTAATAAATGGTATGTCCTAATTTCCCTACTAGGAAGGGCTTCTCCCTTCAAGACAATACTTTGGTGTTTGCTTCTTTGGGCTTAAACTGTTTTGTTTCCATAGAATGAGAGCTCCTTAGGACAGGGATCATTTTGTGTTCGTCTTTTCATTTCAGTTCCAAAAAGAGCATCTTACAAATAGCAAATCTTAATAAATGGTCCTTAAAAATGTTTTTTCGTTAAGTTTATACCCATAACTTAATCTAGCAAAGGTTTTCAGTTAAACAAAAATGAAGACACTCTTGCACTATATCTTTGATCTTAGCATGATCAGAATGTAACGGTGATCAGTATTCTTGCTCCACTGTTAAAGAAGGCAATGGCCCTTGCAACCTTTCTCAGTAACCTTCCTCACAAACTGCCTTTTCTGCTGTCAAATTGGCCTGCGAGTCAGGAAAAATCCCAGAGCAAAGCCAATGATTCCTCCATGCTCGAGTTATCAGGTTTGATTGACATGAAAATAATTCCACTTATTATAAAAACTAGCACTATCAGCAAAATAGCTAGCTTTCCTTCTCAGGCTTTGTAATATACTGTTAGCTGGCAGGTGAAGGATGCAAGAAGAGGTGCTGCTTTGACATTCCTGGAACCCTAATCAACTCATTACTGTTAACATACTGCACATGAGAGGAATAAAGGAATTAAATGCATTTTACTGTCATGCCTTGCTTTTTTATTTCAAGAAAATAATAAGTCAGGGCTATTTTCATCAAGGTTTGACATTTTTTTTTGCTTCTAGAAGCAAAGAATTATTTTATGCTACCCTCCCTTGTCTTCTGGGAGGGAAGACTATGAGAACTACTTGAATCTAGGTGCAGATTTTTCACAAGGAACATTATTGCGTGTTCAGAGTGAATTAAAGCTGAGACGGACTGAAGGCAAATAACACAGTAAACCATCACCTAACCTAGCACATGATGAAATGGGCCTGACGGGAGACAATAGTAATCAGGAGGGAAAGGACGAATGCTATTGCAGACACAAATTTGACCATGTCATTGCCCTATTTAATCAATTCCAGTAGCACCCTGTTGTTTCTATGGCCAAATATAAAACCTTATGTTTGGCTTTAAAAGTCATTCCTACTCTGGCATATTTCCAGTTTTATTAGACTTTGTACCTCTCCATCCATGTATTGTGTGATCCACCAACACTGACTTTTTTAATATTCCTTCGACTGAATGCTCCATGTCTGAACTCTTGACAGTTTTACTAGCTTTCTCCAGAACTGGCAATACATTCCCTCCGTGTCTTCTATGTAATTGTTGAGTTTCTTTATAAAGTCTCAATTGACATTCCACCTTCTGATGTCCAAAGACAGAGTCTAGATGAGAGTATAGAGGAAACACTGTATCCAGGATCTCCTAAAATTTCACTCCAAACAGTATTTAATAATGCTTTCAATTGAATTTGGTAGAATCAACAAAAGATCATAATGAAATATTTTTTTCCAGCCCAAAAGAACTTAGGATGTCAGAGAGAGTAGTCTATGACACTGGAGTGGGGGCTTATGTTGAACTAATGTCGCAATACCAGTTTTGGTATTGGTAATGGCCAAAACAGCTGTTCAGAAATGGGAAACAGATCAGACAACTGGTCAGAAAGAAGTTACAAGAAAGCATATGCTAGCACTGGTCATGGGACAACCTACTGTTTTGTGACTCCATTGCCATTGCCAAACTATAATTCTAGGCTGTGGAAAAGTTGGTTCAGGATCAAGAGAGGAGGAATCCTGTGAAACAGTAACATTTGTGACATTAAGGGATCAGAGATCTTTCCAGAAGAGGACCAGAACACATATGAGAAGAAGAGTGATCATAGCTCTCTTAGGTCACATGATCTTGAAAGTACCTAAAATATTCAAATGCCCAGAAAAAGTTTTGAAAATAGCGGTGCAAAAAAACAAAAGCCTAAAGCTTGAGACAGTGCTTCTCCCCACTCCTCATACTGGGGACTAAGAACACCTTTAACATAAAATTCAAAATAAGGAAATAAGATGGAAAAATGAACAAACAGCATCAACAAAAAAATAAAAAATCTGCCATGGTGAAAGGAAAAACAAATCAAGATACAAATTCAACAGAAGACCTAAATATCAAAACAATTATAAACAAAACTTCAAAGAAAAAACAAAAACTGAATTAATTACAAGTCTAATAAGAATTACTTGAAGAGCCAAAAAAGTGGGGAAAAGCATGTTTTAAAATTAAATAGAAATGGTTAAGGGGAAAAAAAAACTGCTAAAAATTTGAGAGCAATAGAAGGAAATTATGAAAATCTTTCTGCAGCTTGATAAAAGAGGAACAACATATACCGAAGAAACAACACTAAAAACAGAATTTGACCAATAAAAATGTACAAAAATACTCAAAGAAGAAAATAGCACCTTAAAAATTAGAATGAGGTAACTGGAAGTTAATAACTTTACAAGATATTGAGAAACATCAAAACAAATTGAATAGAATGGAAAAAATTTGAAGAAAATGTGAAATATTTCTTCAGAAAACAACTGTTCTGAAAAATAGATAAAGGAGAGATGATTTAAGAACTATTGGACCACTTGAAACATAGTCAAAGAAAGAATCAGGATATTCCGTTTCAAGTAGTTAAAAAAAAAAAAAGGAACACTGCTCCAATATTTTAGAATCAAAGGGTAAAATAGAAACTGAAAGAATTCACCAATCACCTCCTGGAGAGATCCCCAAATGAAAGCTCACAAGAAAATTTATAGGTGAATTCCAAAACTGCTTGGTCAAATGAAAATAGAGTACTTCAAGAAGTCAGAAAGAAATTATTCAAAAACCAGAGAGCCACAGTCAGTATTAGAAAAGATTTAGCACATTCCACATTAAAGCACAAGAGGGCTTGGAATATGATATTACAGAAGACAAATAAGCAAAGATTATAATCGAAAATAAACTACCCAGGAAATCTGAGTGCAATCCTTCAAAGGAAAAATTATATTTAATAAAATAGAGGACATGGAATTATTACTGATTTTGTAAATGACCAGAGATGAATAGAAAATTTGACTTGCAGATGCAAGAATTGGGGTATGCACAAAAAGGCAAACATGAAAGAGAAATCATAAAATATTCAATAAGGGTAAACCTTTTTTTACTTCTATATGTAAACCATGATAGATGGAAGTTTTTATTTTTTTAATTATTAGAGAAATTAGAAGAACTCTACATAGTTAGAAGGCATGGGAATGTCACTTCTGTTGGGATGACTTAAAAAGTGGATGAATGTGAAAGGGGGATGAACAGAGAAAAGGAGAGAGGGAGAGAAAGAATGGACAAACTATCTCACATAAAAGAACTATACAAAGAAAAGCTTTTACAGCAGAGAGGAAAATGGTGGGGTTGAGACAGACAATACTTAAACTTCATTGTTATCTAAATTGGTTCAAAGAGGGGAAATATATGTGTGTGTATGTATGCATGTATGAATGTATATGTGTGTAACACATAAACACAAGGAATTAGATAAATTGGATATAGAAATCTATCTTATCCAACAAAGAAGTAGGATGGAGCAGATGACAAAAGAAAGGCAAAGTAAGGAAGGCAATAGTTTAAAGCAAAAAAGGAAGAGTGAGTGACAGAGAGAGAGAGAGAGAGAGAGAGAGAGAGAGAGAGAGAGAGAAAAGAAAGAAAGAAAGAAAGAAAGAAAGAAAGAAAGAAAGAAAGAAAGAAAGAAAGAAAGAAAGAAAGAAAGAAAGGAAAGGAAGGAAGGAAGAAAGGAAGGAAGGAAGGAAGAAAGAAGGAAATAGAAAAAAAGTTGGTATTAAATACACAGCAGTCTTAACTATGAATGTTAATGGGATGAATTCACCCCTAAAATGGAAAAAGAAAACTGAATGAATACAAATTCTAGAATCTAACAATATGTTGTATAAGGTAAAGAAATGCATGAAAAATGGAAAGATACAGTCTTTTTTTTTAAGAGACTAAAACAAAATATATTTTGCTTCTGCTGAATAAAAGAGAACAAAAGCATGGATAGCAATAATGACCTCAGACAAAGTACAAGCAAAAATAGACCAAATTCAAAGAGACACATTCTTGTTCCTAAAAGGCACCATAGACAATGAAGTGATATCAATACTAAACATATGTGCTTCCAATGGCATAACTTCCAAATCTTTTAAAAGGAAAACAAAATGGAATTATAGAAGTTAAAATGAGTTATACTACTACTACTGCTACTACTGCTACTACTACTACTACTACTACTACTACTACTACTACTACTACTACAACTACTACTACTATGACTACGACTACCACTACCACTTATACTACTTTATTCTCTCAGAATTATATAAATTACATAAATCAATTCACAAAATACATATAAAAATGTCAAGGAGATGAAAAGAATTGTTAAAAGAAAAGTTAAACACAATAACTCTCTGGAGAAAAAAATGAATGGAAATAAGAAGGTCTACACTTTTTTTTATGCCATTCATGGCACTTCACAAATATTGACTATTCATTAGGGCATTAAAAAAACTGACAAAAATATAGAAAAGCAGAAATATTAAATACATCTTTTCAGATCATAATGTAATAAAAAAATATATTCAATAAATATCTCTGAGTGAATAGATTAAAAATTAATAGGAATCTAAATAACCTAATTCTAAAGAATGAGTAGCTCTAAAGAATGAGTGGAATGAAGAATTAATAATTTCCTTAAAGAGAAGGACAACAATGAAAAAACACAACAAATCTGCATGATTCAGTCCAAGCAAAAATGAAAGGAAAATATCTATTTCTATGTGAATATATTAGTAAAAGAAAAATGGAGCAAATCAATGAATTAGACATGCAACCAACAATACTTACAAAAATGTTTATACCATCAACAACAAAGCGATCACACCAAGATGAGCTTGGAATGCTTTACCACAGATTGATCACAGATAGTTCTTGTGAACATTTGGTGTGGAAACGCCAAATTTGAGCATACTATGTTTACTTTGTGTTGTCTCCATTCTTCTTTGCTCATAAAGCATAGCACCCTTTCTGATGTGAGCAAGTCATACTGAGTGGTACTGTGCCAGGGTCTCCCATGTCCCACAATCAAATCCAGAGTTCTTGAGGGTGTCCACATGCATACATATGTATGTGTGTTTGATAAACTAAGAGCTGATTTTATGAAAAAATAAACTATGATTTAATTTGATTTAAAAAATGAGAAACTACCAGTTACAAAAATGAAAATGGTGCTATTCCATACAGCAATTTGAAATTATGCTGAAAGGGATAGAAAATCATGCATATCCTCTGACCTAGTAATACTACTACTAGATTTGTATCCCACAAGAGATAAAAAAGGAAAAAGGCTTATATGTGCAAAAATATTTATAGCAATTCATTTCTGGGAGCAAAAATATTAGAAATTGAGGGGATATCCATCAATTGGAGAATGATTGGACAAGTTATAGTATATGATTATGATGGAATACTATTGTACTATAAGACATGGTGAGCAGGATGCTCTCAGAAAAAACCTGCAAAGACTTGCATGGGGTGATGCAAAGTGAAATGTACAAAGTAACAGCATTATTATAAGGAGACCATCTGTGAATGACTTAGCTATTCTCCATGATACAGCTATCCAAGACATCTCTAAAGAACTTATAAAAATTATTATCCATCCACAGAGAAGGAATTGATGGTGTCTACATAAAGATTATAGTATACATTTTTAATACTTTATATTCTTTGAATTGTTTTGTGTATGTATGTGTATATGTGTGTCTATGTTTTCTTTCATAGCATGACTATTATAAATATATTTGCATTACTACACATGCATAACCTGTATCAAACGGTTCACATACTCAATGCAGGAGAATAGGAAGAGAGGAAGGGAGAGAATTTCGAACTCAAAGGTGTAAAAATGAAATGTTAAAATGTGTTCTTTTTATGAAACTGTGGAAATATTAAAAATAAATTTTAAAAATAAAAAGTGAAGGTACCATCAAAAAAAGTTGAAATTAAAGTAATCTTTAGGAATTATTTTGATATGGAAATCTGTTTCACATGACTTCACATGTGCAATTGATACCATATTCTTTGCATTCTTATTAGGTGGAGGAGGGATAAAAGGAAAGGAAAGAATTTAGAACCCAAAATTTAAAAAAAACACAAAAATTAATTGATAGGTAAGTAAATAAATGAATGGGTGAATGAACAAATAATTATGTGAAAATGTGAAGGGGGGGAATGATTTACCTTCTACAAGAATGCTGCTCAAATCCCTCTAAATTTTAGCACCTCCTTTCTTGATGTTTATGAGTGCTCTGAGCTAGATGAGCAAATGCAATGCTATACACCAAATCTCTGAAAACTGCCCACTTCTTTTCTGCTTCACTATTGCCAACCGTGTTTTGACTCAGTTTTCCTTCCAATGTACCATTCTAATCAGTGGACATTAATTCTTCTGGTACTTGTATTGCCTTGGGTCATTGTATTTGTTACATGTGAATATTTAGCTTGGACAGGATAAGTCTATGATCAGTCCAGCACTCTGCCATATGTTACTTTCATCATTCTCAAATCCTGTCTCTTTCACTTACAATCACACAGACTATTAAATGCCAATGTTTTCTGTAATGGTGCATCCATGGAGTTTTATTACAGTTAGGTAAATGGAAGACAGCGTTAGTGATAAGACAGTCATGAGAGGCACAAGCCTTGAGTAGTAAGTGACCATTACCCTTGCTGTTTCCAATTTTTCTTCCTAAGGACTCCCTGCCATGTCTGGAAGTCTCAGCCTACTCTAGCTTTAAAGTTTTATTTAGAATCATAGTTTGTCCTCTTTTGACACATTGATGATAAGGGCCTCTAGGTCTTTATAAACTTTTTCTTTGATCTCATCAGGGTTCATCATGGTGGAAACACAGGCACTGATTATGGCTGCATGGCATTTTCCTGCAAGTGGCAATCACATTGTTACAAGACTGTCTTACAGTTCTTTTGGTAGGCATACAAGCTTGGTAACTAATTTTGTTTTGATTGCAAAACATATATATACTGCTTTCACAATGTTCCCCTCCACTACGGCCACTCCAGAAAAATGTGTATCTAGCTCTGACTTCAGTAAACTGGCCTTCATTTGTCCAACGTTGTTTCACTCAGGCATGCTATTTGGGTGTGACAAAGGCTTAGTTTTCTTACAAGAACTGTTTACCTTTCAGGCCTACTGAATTTTGTGTTTTCTATAAGTGTGTACATATTCCATGTGCAAGTGGTAAGTAGAATTATCTTTGCAGAAGGTTTTGTACATTATTTTTTCTGTTTAGATCACAGGGTGGTATCCCCACTTGCCATGGTAATCAGGCCAGGGTTGGGTAAGCAGGCAATTTTGGGGGTAACTCCTTCACACCAGGAGGTGAATAATGTGATTCTAAAAGGCTTCTCAGACATTAGTGGGCTGTGGAATCCTACCGCTGCTTCCAGTGAGAAGAACCCTATGGTCTGGGCCACCTGTGTGCAGGGTGGTTACTATTGTTCCCAATGTATCCACACCTGTTTCTTCATCATTTGCCTGCCACCTGAGGACTTTGAGATGTCTTTTGACTGATGCATGAATTGGATTTCAGTAAGGCAGAGTTACACGAAGTTGTTGGCCCCATTCTCTTCCAGGGTCATCATAGTTCAATGGCACAGTACAGTCAAGATGACTGATGATGGCTAGAGATGCAGTGGATGACCTTGCCATCTCTGATGCCTAACCAACCTCTAAGTACTCCACAATGCCTGCTACAGCTGCCTTCATGGCTGTTGGAACAAATTGTTCTCATCTACCCATCCCACCAGTGGAATTCTTCATATGTTTGTGGTAGACCCTCCCAACTCACCAACAGCTTTGAGACCCCCTCAATTACCCTCAGCCTGGTTTAGCCTGTCTGCCAAAAAGGTTTACTAGAGTCTGGCTGCTATGCATGCTACAGCTTCTTGAAGCCACATATGAAAGTTAGGTGGATCAGGGGGACATCAAAGTTCAGAAGAAGCCCTAAAAATGATGTGGCAGACCTTACACTAGAGGTACTAGTCTTCTCTGAATACACCCTTTGTCCCTAGTAGTAATTAAGATTTCTATGCATCGTCCTTAAAGAGAAAAGTGAGGGGATTTGGGAACTTACTATTGACCATTTCACAATGGAACCACTCATTTCTCCCCTATTTTTTAAACTCCACTTGATGACTTCAGAGTGATTATCAAAAGTTACTGTTGGTCTTTCCCTACCAGCTGGATTTATTTATCTTTTTCTTTTATTCATTAAAGGGGCCATTCCCTGTTTACTTCTTAAAGAGGTCTATTCACTGAATGAGCATTACTTCACTCTAAGTGAGTACCTGTATAGGCCAAGGTCTCCCAGTGCATGCTGGGCCTTCTCTAGTCATGAATATCGGGTCACTGGATCCAGATGACTCTGGAGGAGAAGTGAGGCTGGTGACCTGCACAGCCTTCACTCACTCAAAACAAAGTCAAGTGTAAGGCATGTCGTCATTTCTTTGACGTTGTCGTGTTCTTTGCAAATGAATGAAAAACAAAGACAGATTATTTTGAAGTTTACTAAGACTGCATTGATTTTTCAAAGCCTGTGTAATAATATAAATGTGGAGGATCAGTGTCAAAAAGGGAGTTAGGTTGGGATTTCCTTCCAGTTTTCCAAAAGTTCAGAGCAGTGTATCATTTGTCAAAGTCCTAGAATTTAAGACCAGTGCCAGGAGGGGATTCCCCCACTGCAACCCTTCTAAGACTGAAGTTTGGCCAGTTTGGCCAATTTGGGCTGCTTGAGAAAAGCTCTATTCTTGATTCATTAATCCATTAAAGTTACACCATGCTTGATACAGGCTTGCATAGAGCAGCATATTAACCTTGTTTGAGCTGTTGTTATTTCAGGATCAGTTCTAGAGTCATCTGAAAAAATAGACACCCCTAGTTACCCCCACTATTACATAGATATCAAGTCCTGTAGGAAGCAAAACAGGATGTACCAAAGAGCCCTAGAAGGAAGAATCTCTTCTCAACATGGTGAAAAAGCATTAGAGTACAGAAGTGACTATGAGGATGGTCAAGGATGGATAAAAAAAGAGAGTTGAAGGAACATACCCAGATCCACAATTCTCAGTTTATTATTGGATAGAGAAGTCATTTGTATAATAATGCAGTGGTGTTGAGGTTTTTCCCTCAGGTTGTTGAACTAAAATCAAACTCAAACCATAAACAGAATAAAACAAACCAAGGGAAAATTGAACAATGGATGTAAACAACCTGGTTGTACTTTCTAGTATTTCAATGATGCTTTGGCAAATCTGTCAACACTAATCACTGGATATGCTAATTTGGCCATGAATGGTCACAATCGTCCAGTCCCTGTAACAAAAATCCTCCCAACATTACAATGCTATTGATAGAGACAGAAATCAATACTATTCTTTTTTATTAGATTGGAAATAATGGAGAAAAATGTTTTAAGTCAAATTAGATATGGTCTGTGAAAA
Organism: Bettongia penicillata ogilbyi; assembly: GCA_023548195.1. Lineage (NCBI taxonomy): Eukaryota > Metazoa > Chordata > Mammalia > Diprotodontia > Potoroidae > Bettongia > Bettongia penicillata. Next base: position 58,252 of record JAJHZJ010000296.1, on the reverse strand, counting down.
TAGACCATGGAGATCTATTATCACAAAGTAATTTTCCACAATGATTTTCAAGTGTCCAAGGTTGATCATTGAAACACAAGGTACAAATGGGGAAGTGATATATCCAATTAAAAAGAAAAAAAAAGCTTAGAGGAATATAATTACTCTTCTCAAGGATGTGAACGACTTTCACTTGAAGGAGAGATTAGACTTGTTCTTTTTGTCCTTAGAGAGTAGAGCAAAGATTGAAATGGGCAGAAACTGCAGGTAACAGGAATCCAAGTTAAAGTATTACAGGTAGAGATAAGGAAAAGCGGTATTTGAAGTGGCAAAGCAGAAGGGGTGGAAGTACAGCAGAGTGTCACGACATAAAGGAATTTCAGGGCTCGTGAACATGGAAATAGAAGCCTTATGGAGGATTGTAAGATGCAGAGGATGAACACCTCCGTATAATTCTGGAGGGGTGGAGGTGAAATAATAATAGCAAAAGTAACGTTAGAAAACACTTCTATAGCACTTTAGGATTAACAAAGTGCTTGAAAATTATTACCTGACTGTAATCTTATGACAATCTCCTTTTTGTTTTGGGGGGGATTGAGGCATATAGAAATTAAATAATTTGTTTGGGGTCACATAGATAAGAAATTTTTGAGGCTACATTGAAACTCAGATATTCCAGACTCCAAGTCCAATGCTCTGTCTGCTGTACTATGTAGTTGACTAAGTTTTTTTTTTTTTTAATGAATAGGTCATGAATATTCAATGAATTCATTGAAGAACTGGAAAGTTAAAGTTTTTGAAGAAATATCATTTTAGCTATTGAAGTCCTCTACTTGGAAGACAGGAGTAATGAAAGAGAGAAACACTGGGAGTCAAAATCTAGGAAGAAAAAAGAGTGTCCTAGAGTTTGATAGACAATAACTATTCCAATTTTGGTTAGTTGATAAATATTAACTGAATGAACCTTAAATAAAGAGAGGTTACTGAGTGATAGTGGTAGAGAAAGAGTCGGAAATTGGTGAAGGGGAGCAAGGAGTATTCCAATGCTCCCATCAAGAAAAGTTCGTTGGGGAAATAAATAGAAATCCATCCAGTCTGGGAAAGTATGGCCAGAGAAGCTGTGTAAAGGGAGAAAACAGAAACAGTTGGTCACAACAGTAGTGGTGAGTGAGATTTCCCTTCTGAGAACCATAGACCCATTGAATTAAATGGTTGAGAACATGACATAGAAAATTAAAAAAAAACTTTTTACACATTTTTCTCTCTCATAGACTCTATATTCTAGTCAAACTTACCTGATTGGCATAGCCTAGATAACAATATTCCATTTCTTACTTTTGCATCTTTATATCAGTTGTGTCTCATTGCTGGAAAGTTATCCCACTTCCTCTCTACCTCAAAAAATTTCTACTTTTCATTAACTCTCTGCTTGAGGCCCTCCCTCTGACACAAAGTCCTTTCTTTATCTCTTCATTGGTTAGAGCTCCCATGCTCATTTGCTTGCTAGAGATGGAAGAATGATAGAGAGCCAGGCAAACAGATAAATGGATGGATGAATGGATGGTCATAGAAACAAGATTTGGCAACAAATTGGAAATTAAGCTGAAAGAAAACAAAAAAAGTGGAGATGTGAATAGAAGGTATTTCTTTTGGCCAATAGAGATAAGAATGAGGTAGGCAGAAGAGTTTTCTAGTCTCTTCAGGCCATGTGTAGGATATTATGTTCGGTTTGCATGAGAGCAAGAGAGAGAGAGAGAGAGAGAGAGAGAGAGAGAGAGAGAGAGAAGCAGGGAGGGAGAGAGAGGGAGTGGGAGGGGAGGGGAGGGAGAGGAGGGCAGGTGAAAGATTGAGGGAGAGGGAGAGGGGAGTAGAGATGGGAGAGCATAAGACAGATAAACACAGCACACTTGAGCGCTCCTAGGACAGGTTCACTCTTTATTTGGTTGACTCTAAGAATGATTTAGTAACCTCACTTTCTTCTAATCTAGTTTTCCCAGAAGAAGACTGCTGATAGCAGGAGCACAAACTTCTACAGCATTTCCTAATCACCCTTCTCACAGGGGCCGGTGAGAAGAGGGGTGCAACTACTCCTACCTCTCAATGGGGTCAATGGAGTCAGGCAAAGTTTGTGCATCCCCTAAATCACCTCAAGCCTTAATGGGGGCCAGTTGAGGCAAACACGGATTCCCCCCATGCCTTGATGGGGGCCAATCAAGGCGTGCACAGCATTCTAGCTTGTGCATTAAACCCTAAGGGTTCTCCATTCACTATCTAGTGACCACTTGTTTTATAGGCCAACAGATAAAGAAGGCATATGGCCAGCAATAGCCTCACTAGTTTACATCACCTCATCTCTGTATCTCACTGCACAGCCTCAGTGGATGTTTACATTATTTATCATTATGTAACTATGTATAAGCATGGTGTTTTGAACCATAACTATGGGAACTCATATCTAGTACCTGGCAACTAGAGATTGATGTGGTTATGGATACTGAGAAACTGAACTCTGAGAAATAATAACAAAAATTCACTTTCCATACACTAAAATCCATTTTACTTACACTAAAATTCACCTTACATACAGAGAAAAAGAAGTTAGATCATGTTCAGAAAAACATCACTATTTTCAGAAGGAGGTAGGAGGCCATCCATATATTACAAGAATTTCTTTAGACAATTGAGGGAATATAGAAGGGAGAAGAGGTGACATGGTTATATCTAAGCATGAGGATGAATTTTGCCACTACATGTGTACATATGTATGTATGTATGATCAATTTCCCTTTAACTTAACCCAATTTATCAAGTACCCTTTAAATACTTACTATTTAAAAGTTACTATTCGAGGCATCATGGAAACCTGAAAAAATGAAAATGTTCCTGAAAGTAAGAAGTCTGTGTTCTATAGTGGAAAACATTTACTCAAATGATCAAGCATAAAGTTTGTAGGTATATGTGTCTATGCTGAATTATAGATTTTTTTGTTTCCATTATCTGTGTATAACTTGCATTGACACAATGGAGCAGAAGAGACTTGAGGACTGCAATGGTTTTTGTCTTTGTAATCCCAGTACCTAATAGAGTGTTATATTTAAGTATGTGTCAGACACTTAATGGAGGGAGTGTGTTTTTTTTTAACCTATTGAATTGATTTTAAAAAAAATAGTCAAAAAAAGAAATCAGTAATAATATCATCAAATACAATTGACAAGTGTCTTCATGGGATTAACAGTTCAATATTCTACCTGAAGTATTCATTCAATATATCACTACATTTCCTACAGCTGGCTATCCAGGGCAACTTCAAGGTGCCCAATAAGACAGAATTTGCTAGCTCTTTAGAAACCCCCTCCCCTGTTGGACAAATTGCAAAGCCAGGCTTTCTTCTTTATGATACGTTCAAATATTTCTTCTTATCACTTCCCTCCTGGTTATAGTTTGCTCTTCTTCTTGTTTTCTAAAGTCAAAGAGAATCAATTACATCTCCTTTCAACATTTGAAGCTTTCAAATATTCCAAGAAATGTATTTCTCCTCTCCCCAAATAATATCTCTTTTCAGCTTAACATTGCCAGATATTTCAAGCAAATATTTTGTAGTACAACTTCCAGTCCTCAGCCAAGGTACTCTTCTTTTTTAAAAACATATTCCAACTTATTGTTGCCTTGCTAAGAATTAAAAAGAAAATAAAACGTCACAAATATGAACAGACTAAGGCAGAAAACAATGGGACCATCACTAATAATCATTCTGGAAACTGTGAATTAATGCTATATTAATTTAAATGTTTTTTATCACTTTGCTTTATTCATTCTGTGTTCTGATCAAAGTGGCCAGGGGGTTCTTTGTCATACATAATCTTTCATCTTCCAGTTTCCTAACTTTGTATTTTAGAAGCACCTAAGTGGCATAATGGATAGAAAGCTGTGTGAAATTGGTAAACAGGAGTTCTAATCCAGCCTCAAAAACTTGCTAATTATATGATCCTGGACAAGTCATTTACCCTGTGTTTTCCTCAGTTTCCTCGTATTTAAAATGGAGATAATAATAGCACCTAACTCCCAGAGTTATCATGATAAAATGAGATAATAATTATAAAGCTATTAGCATAGTGCAAGGCACACATTACGCAGTATGGGAATGTTTTGTTCAGTTGTTTCAGCCATATCTAACTCTTCATTACCCCATTGGAAGTTTTCTTAGATACTGGAGTGTTCTGCCATTTCCTTCTCCAGTTCATTTCACAGATGTGGAAACTGAGGCAAACAGGAAGCTTAAGTAACTTGCCCAGGATCACATAGCTAGTAAATATCTAAGACCAGATTTGAATTCAGGAAGATAAATCATTCTGACTCAGGTTTCTTCATTCTGTCCTGCATATAAATGTTAGCTATTATTTACAAGTTTATGATGTGCTAACTTTCACATTTGTCTCATAGAATTTCTAATTAGAACAGTGACCCACAAATTCTAGAGAACTTTCTCTACCCCCTCACCCTTGTGCATTTAACTTCTTTTCTATTTGTTGTATCTCCCCTTCCATCCCAACAGAATATAAACCGTTTTGGGGTTTGGGCTGTTTTTTACTTTCCTTTTTTCTTGTCTTTATATTTACGGCATTAACACAAGATCATGCATATAGTAGATGCTTAATAAATGATGCCTGGTGAGTTAGAGTGTCATGTTTTAGTTGTTCCCTTCCCCTAAGGGGAAAAATCTCATATTATACCATCTTTTATGTATTTCTCTTGAAATTCTAAAAAGTAATTGAAAATCTTTCACATTAATTGCCATTCATCCGTGTCTCTCTCATGTTGTACTTATACATATTCTTTTTATATTCCATGTATATATCACTGGAATAGAAATATTAGGGGAGTTTTATAGGGTTCCAGAGAGAGAACTCCATGAGAGTGTTGTGACGGAGATGGGGGAGAAGTATGTTGAAATATCTTTAAAGTTTCTTCCATTTAAAAAAAATAATGCTCTTATGCATACCATTCAATCAATAATAAGCATTTATTGAGTGCCTACTATGTGCCAGGTACTGTCTATCTTACTCACTGAGAAATTGTATATTGTATATGTATACATACACACATATACATATATGTATATCTACATATATGCACACACACAATCCCAGTCCCAAAGTAGCTTATGAATATATATGGATGGTAATTAACTCACATGATCTCTCATGTGCAAGGCAAAGAGAAGCATTATCTCGGCATAGATGCTTCTTGAAGCCTAGAAGATGAACCACACATATCGTTTCATCAGTAGTAACTCATCAGAAAAGAGTTACTGCTAAAATTCTTGCACCTTCCAAACACCAAATATGTCTGTTCCTGTTGGGTCTCACATAATCTACAGATGGCTGGTAGCTGTTTTGTGCGTTCAGACAGCCCTCCCTTTCTGCCATCCTTCATAGAGAAAAAAAATGCCTGATTCTTATGTTTTATGAAGGTAGCAAAGCCACTCTATAGAATTATAGCCCTTTTCCTTCCATTATTATTATATATTATGCCTTATAGTACATAATATATGAATTTTCTACTATTGATATTGAAAACATCTCCCCTCCATTGTGTGCTCATACATATTCATGGAATCTTCCATTAATAAATCTATTTTCTCTTAACATTCCTCTTGGAATAGGTCTTGTTTCATGCCAAAGAATAATCCAACCACCTTGTCATCACAAACAACATGTATCTTTAAAAACACAATTAAAATAACAAATCTATGGGAGCACCTGACATTCCTAAGAACATATCGGCTTTGCTTACAGCAAAGGAAGAAGGACTGTTAATTTTTTTTCCTGGAGTTACTGTTTGAAAAAGTTAAACTGCATATTGAATGGTTAAATATATTAGTGACAGAAAAATGAAAACACATCACTTTGCACCTCTTCCCATCACCAGCCTCATTTAGTCATAAACTTTTGCCTTTGTCTTCATAGAAAAGCCCTGTGAAGACAGGATCATGGCTTAACAGAGCAGATTCAGGCCATTTCCTGATATTTAGGCTAGGAATCTAGAGGCCCATCACTAGATCTTGACATGGAAAGGTCCAAGAGATTAGGAGAATTTTCTGCTTGACAGTTGGTATTCAAAGCTCTAAGTCACATGGAGCTGGTGAATTCAGAAATGGATCCAACAGCATTCAGATGAGTGCATGATAAACTGTGCATGTGGAAGGGTGATAGCCAATCTCTGGAAACAAAACATCTCACACATACTCAAAGGGGCAAATTGAACACAAAGGCCCATGTCTATGTTGTTCTGCTTCCAAGATTTGGAAGATGGAACTGGAAACATTGCTAATATGAAATAGCTTTTTTTTTATCATACAGTGATTTTAAGAAATAAGGGTCATTGAAGATAACGAATTTAATGGTTTAACATCAGGGAAGGTTGAAGGGAATCCTACACAATGAAAATGAGGGTAAAGGGAGGAAGGGATGTTAATAGTTGCAAAGTTAGAGAGTGACAGACCAAAACACACATATACACACACAAACACACACACACACACACACACACACCACACACACACACTTTCTTTTTGAAGGAAGCCAGGGAAGCTAGGAAACAGGTGATAAAGGATACAATTTCAGGAATGGGTCACTAGGTAAGATGGAGCATGATGGTAAAGGTTTAAGAAGCTAAACATGGGATTTTATAGTGGAAACGATGAATTTATTGAAGAGGGGCGAAGATGCAACTGGCAGACCTTTGCTTCTTTAAAATCACTTGGAAGTCATAAAATACCAGAAATCTGGGGAGATGATGAGTTCTGTTTGGGTCTATTTAGATTGGGATGCTCATGGCCTATTTAATTTGAGAATTCCAGAACTTTTAAATGATTCTCAATTTTATAAAATATGAAGTCCCAAATTTTTAAGTTTTGGATTTTGTGTCCTCTACAATTTTATTTCAGTACTCACTTTCCCACCGTTCCTCAGTACCTACTCAACCTAAACCCAATGTGTAGTTCTCCATGTACCTTTAATGACATTCCAGCAGGGGCATACACCTTTCTGTCTACACACTCTCCCTTTCCTTTTCTAGCTCTGAGTCAGTGCTCAATGCTACAATTCTTGGAAAGGACGTATCAGGAAATTTCCTTATGACTCCATTCACTATCCTTGTGACTTCAAAGACCAAAATAGCCTTCAGCATCATTCCTCTGCCAATTTTGACCCTTTTTAAAATATAAGCTCTTTAAGGGCAAACACTTTTATATCTCTTGTATTTTTATCCCTAACACATAGGGCAGTACTTGGCATTCAGTGAGTATCAATCAAATGATTTTTTTTAAATTTCTTCATTCACTAAATTCAGATAGTTTCTTCACTGTCATATAATTGCAAGATATTCACTTCCAGGAGTTATAAGTTGTTGACTTATATTCAGCTTGCTTGAATGCCTTACCATGTCAACTCACCATTTACAAGTCATAACATTCCTTGATAATGAAACTAAAATTCATTTCCAAACCTGAGTCCTTCTCTCATAGTTTTACTACACATTGATCTCAACTTCTGAATTCCAAAAGCAATTGCTATTTTTACTCTGTTTGGGGGAATGAATCTTTATGATACACTTTCATCGCAACTGAAATGTCTTATGTCTTTATTTCTTATTTTTTCCAACTAGACTGTAAATGCCTAAAAGTCAGGATTTCTGTTTAACAGTTCTGTATGGACTCCTTTACATTCATTCCTAGAATGGTGGCCTGTACTTAGAAAGACATGCATTTTTATACTAATACACTGCAAATCTGAAAGAACTTAGAGGTCATCTTCTGGCTCCCACTCATTTTATAGCATAGGAAACTGAGCCCCAGACAGGTGAAACAACTCGCTAAATAAAATAGAAATAAAGTAAAAAAGTAAAGACAAATAAAGTGAATAAGGTTTAAAATTCATACTGCTGGATCTAAATCCACTGCCGTTTTGTTCACTCTTCTCTCATGAACCCTTTATTCCATTAATAGGAAGTGAATTTTCCAGTTCCTGCGATTTCCAATGCCTCCTATTCCCATAAAAATAAAAATTTAGCACAACAGCACAAAGTGACTTATACGGATTGGCACTTTTATTTTCTATTTCTCCAAAGTGCTCAACTAAGGGCATTAAATAAGAGTTGAGTGGGGGGGGAGGGTTGACTTTGCCTAGGGATAATACACCAGTTAAGCAATCTAAGCTTCAATCGCATAGGGTAATAGATGAGGGAGCAAGGAGAGAAATTGATTTTAAAGTTGTAATTTACTTGAAGAGTTTTGATGATCTCATAAAGTACAGGAGCAAAATTGAAGTGATTTAGGATTCTGCGGATCTCTTAAAGCTTGAATTACTACTTCTTGGCCAGACATCTTAGGAAAGATGCCCCTCTCCAGGATGAAGGACAATATTTTTATCACAGCTTAAGTGTAATACCAATCTTAAATGTCTCTCCTTCACCCTCTCCATCTCTCCTTCTTGTTTGTTGTCTGGAAGGTGGCCCATGCACCACATGCCACATTTGGAACTCCCAAGATACAGGTTCCTGGCAAAAAAGTTTTTAGTTAAGACACTTGGTTCATGCATAACAGCTGTCAGTCTGTTAGCAATCAGTCACTTCTCTGCTAATAGAATAAAGTTCTTTTGTCATGGAACATCTTACAACTAAGCACTCTTGTCTATACTGCAGTATTGTACAGGTTTCACAAAGAATGATCTGAGACCATTTGGCGCACTACGACTACGTCTAGCCTTTCCTACTAAACTCCTGGGACACATACAGGATCATCTGGGTTCCAGAAAACAAATTAAATATTCTTACAGAGGAGAAAGAGTTCTCAAATGATCTTTGACTCAAGGTTGCTGTTGTTTATATTGTTTTTACTACTGCTACTGTTCAAAATCTGGATTCAAAATTCAACTCCTCAACATGAACTATCCCTGGGGACACAATGACCCTCTGAAAGTTCTCTTGAGAGGAATTGAAATGAAGTTTAATCTTATGAGAGAACAAATGTATGTATGTATGGATGGATAGGTGAATGAGTAAAAAATAATTTAAGAATTTCTAAGGTGTCATCTAGCAATGGTGGCACAGCTAATTTGATCATGGTTTGAAAATCATGTGTTGGGGAGGAATGTCTGTTAGGAAAGCCTGATAATTGGTAAGCCTATGGAAGAGATGGTTGGAGAGTAAGGAGTGAGAATAGGTAAATTCACATGGGAGGTTTGTATCTATACTTGAGAATAATTCAATAAAATGGATCATGGAGCTCTCACTTAATACATGTGTGACCTTAGTGAATCAGTTACACTTCTCTGGACCTCAGTTTTCTCAGCTGTAAAAAAATGAAGTTTACTTCACTGTTCCCTTTCTGCTCTACACCTAATAATCATATATATTTCTGCAAGGATCATCATTTTCTGGCTCTTTCTTATAAAATATTTCCTCTAGATGAGTCAATGAACACAGAAGGGACAATCAAGGAGCACTTTTACAGAAATGGATAGAATTGGAGCTTGAATTCTGGCTATGGGACAGGTTTACACAAGGAAGGAGTACTAATATGTAAGTATTTGTTCATCAGTCCAGCATAGTATTGTGATGTCAGATGGAAACCAACCTTAACGAAATGTCAAGGGTCATTATTTCCATGATTCCTGTGGCCAATGCTCTCATACTCCAATACACTTAGCAGCTAACAGGAAAGATGATAGTCCTTTCTTCAAATGCTCATATATATATATATATATATATATATATATATATATATATATATATATATATATATATATATACATATATATACACATATATGCATGCATGCACGTGTGAATGTAGATGTGTGTATCTGTCCAGAAAATCCACAAGATGTGACTTGATATGCATTAATTTAAAGGAATGGATTTCTCTAATTAAGTTCTCACCTGGTTTAGGTAGGAATATTAAGTAGCATTGGGTTATCATTTAATGCAATCTGTCCCTACCGTTGGACTCACAATGCATCAGCTGACTTGGAGGGGATTTGTGTTGTAACTTGCCTTGACAATGCTTTGATTTTTCCTGGGAGATTTGTTTCAGGTGAGAGAGAGGCCCCAGCTCCTGTTACCACAAAGGCTGTGTTGAAAACATGAGAAAGGATTTCACAAAATCTTCATCTTTCTTGAATTTGTGTGAAGACAAGGGAATCTCCAAATGAATTCTATGTATGTCTATTCCACTGAAAGCTGAGGTTAAGCACAGAATGTCTGGGACTTGTAGGGTCCTAGATCCACAAATGTGGAACTAAAAGGGACTTTAGAGATCACTTGGTCCCATCTCCTTTTGTAGATGAACAACCTGAAGCCCTAGGAAAGTTCAGGGAATTGTTAAGAGTCACATTACCCATAAGTGATCTTGGATGTCTTAAGCTTCATCATTTTGATGGATGCATGACCATGCATGAAATCAGAGAAAGATGCCCTCAGTGATATGTCCATTCACACTTCCAGTGCCCTACTTTGTGTCCTCATCACTGAAGAAATCACTCTGTGATCACATCAGAAATTTGAAGTGACCTCCTCATTGTTCCTCCTGCCTGTCTCCATCCCATCCTTCACACAGTGAAATACTTAATCAGCACGGCTCCGGCAATATCATTCACAAAGTTCCCTTGACTCCTTATTGCCTCTAGAATTCAAACTTTCTAACATTTAAAGTCCTCCATTGTAGCTTTGTTTTATCTATGCAGACTGATTTCACATAACTCCATCTCACTTACTCTCATTAGAGCCAACCTGTCCAAATTCTTCTGTATTTGTGACATTCCATCTTTTATGTCCACATCTCCTAGCCAGTCTTCCCTTGGCTATAGGACAAGCAGAAATTAAAGTTAGCTGGTGTTCCTACACTTCTTTGGCTGGTCTGCTTCATTCATCTGCTTTCTAATGAAAATACAAGTTGATGTATTATTGCTTAGTTCTATTTGACTGAGTATTCCTGTAAATGAAATGTTCACCTTGGCCTCTTACAATCAGGAGATTTTAGATTTAATTCAAACACTACCCTATAAGGTGCCCTTTATGGTCCTACCAGTTGTTATTGTTTGAATGATACCTTAACCACTCGAGAAGTTTTAGAGTTTCTAATTAAGTATGTATATATATATATAGATATATATATATATATATATATTCACAAACACACATATATATGTATCAGATGAAATGTTCAATCTCCACTGGGCCATCATATTTTCCCTTTCTTCTGGGGATGGATAGATAAATGTATAGGTAATGATATATAGCTTTTTATGTAATATGTTTATCTGTGTGTATATACATACTTCTATACATGTATATATGTGCAGTAAATATGCATGCATATATAATGCATGTATTTATACACATGCAGTATATATACACACACATGTGGTATATATGTATATATACATATATCTATAATATATGCAGTACAAATGTATAATATTTTCCTTTGAACACATCCAACATATATTATATTATAACCAACTGTGTCATTTTGGGCCAGTATGATCTACTATAATTTATACCTCAAGTGATTTCTCAACTCAAATACCCAAAGTCACTATATGTTATTTTAAGACCATACATCATAGTCCTGGGTAGTGCCAACTGTTCCCTGTTACAAAGAGGGAGTCCAATTACTGCCAGCACAGTACTCCATCACATAGCTCTAACTTCTGCCATTGTTTTGACAATAAACTTCTGTCTCAGCAGAGCGGAGGGATAAGTCTTTAAAGGTGGTTCTATCAATTCTTGTTTTTATCATTTCCTGTATCCCGTTATGATGTAGTTGTTAAGATTCATGGACATTCTAAGACAACTGAAGCAAAGAGTACCAGTTCAATGCAACAATTTCCATAGATATTGATGGCATATGATATAAGAGGAGTCCCAGTTTCTTACTTGTCCTTTCTTGTGTAAGGGTGAGGTTAAAATTGTTACCATCCATTTAGTCTCACACCTTAACAGTGTAAAAATAAGTTACAATTTTTCAATCAATCTAAACACCTTATACTATGTTAAAAAAAAAAAAACTTTGAAGAACTTTGAAGGCCGTATGATAAAAAGAAAGATTTCTGGAAAAGAAGACCTTTTCAACTGAATGAGATTCCTTTTTTATGTCTTTTTATTTTGTGGAGGAATGTAAAGCAATTGGGGTAAAATTACTTGCCTAAAATCACACAGCTAGTAAGTGTCAAGTGTCTGAGGTCAGATTTGAACTCAGGTCCTCTGGACTCCAGGCTCACTACTCTATTTACTACACTACCTTGCTGCCCCTGATTAGGATTTATTTGAGCTTTCTAGGTCCTATCAATAAGCTTCAAGTTAATTAGAACAACAGCATATTCCACAGATTGGAGAATGTCACTGATAGTTGATTCTTGAGGATGACTGGTCCAAGGGTGGGGGGTGGTTATGGAGAGAAGCTTCAGTCTTCTCCAGTCTCCTCCCAGATCCTCCCACCCCATTTATTACTAGAAGAGCCTTCAAGTCTGAAGAGTTTGGTAGATATTGGAGTTTCTATTTAAAGATCTCTTTGGATATTCCTAGCTGATGAAGATTGCTAGCTTCCCTAGACAAATTCTCATTAAAAAATGAGGCATGATATGACTCACATACTTGAAAGTGTATTTCCAAACAGCATAGCATGTTATATTCAATTCAGCACTCTCATCCATCTTTCCTCATGTTCTTCTGATGGCTTCTCAAAGACTAGAAGTCAATCAGGTAACGCTACCTAGAAAGCTACTCAGCTTATAACTTAATCACTTTCCTCATAAGCTATTGGAAAGTGACAGGTTTGAGGATATACACTAAAAAAATAGTAGAATCTTTCTGGAAAAATCCACAGTATAGTTTTCCACTAACATTGGAACACTGTACTATATACTTTTTATTGTATTTCAGTCATTTTCAGTTATGTCCACCTCTATGACAACCCTTTTCTTGGAAAAAGATGCTGGAGTGACTTGCCATTTCCTTCCCAACTTCATTTTATAGATGAAGAAAGGGAGACAAACATGGTTAAATGATTTGCCAGAGTCACATAGATAATAAATATCTGGGGCCAGATTTGAACTAAGAGGGAGGAACCTGCTTGAGAACTTCACTGAGTACTACTGAATGCCTAAGAAACAGTCTTATACAAGGCTCATTAGTCTATAAAAAATGTGGACTTTCCCAGTTAGTCAGTCTATAAACATTTCAGTATCTAATATATGCTTGGCACAATGTTTAACATTGCATTCTTTCCAGCTTCATGCTTAGAATACAGTAGATGCTTAATAAATGCTTACTGACTCACTGATAGGCTTCTTTAATGTATTAGAGAGGCAGCAATGTGTTACAGCAGACAGGGCATTGCTTCTCACTTGAAACAGCCTGGGTTAATTTATAGCACCTGACCCTTTTTACTTGTATTATTTTGAGCAAGTCATTTTAACTTCGTACCTCAATTTCTTCATCTGTAAAATGAGGAATAGTCTAAATGACCTCTGAAATCCCTTTCAACTCTAGATCTATTACCTAGTAATATGATTGTGGGCAAAATACATGACTTTGTGATGGCATATGGACTGAGTGATAAAGATAGTGAATAACAGTTCTTTCAGATTATCCCCATGCCCATATCTAAAAATTCACTGAGATTGCTCTTGAAATGGGGACCTTTGAGAATGATTTTATGCATTACTCTTCTGACTAACTCCACAATAGTTTCATGCAAAATTTGTATCAAGTACAGCTAGAAAACTTTCTTTGTTATTTTGACTTGATGGTCTCATTTATTGAGTGTACTTGAAAAAATAATTTAAACATGAATGTAGAATAATCTTAATTTCATTAAGAATCAAGGGGAAATACAGAAGTGGAATTTTCTTTTGTTATCTTAACTAGGCATGGAGAATGAATGGATAATCCATGGTTCTAATGCAGTGCTCACCTCTCAGAGATTCAACCAACTGATGAGACAACTCTGATCCATCTGCTTACAAAGTGAATTGAGACACAATATGCCTTGTTCATTTGACAGTGATGGAAATACCCATACACACAAGCACACGCACACCCCTTCTCTGACATCCCTGATTTATTATTTTGTCCTGATAGAATATGTTCTCTTAAGTTTGCTTGGTATTTTTCTTGGCACGTGTGTGTGTGTGTAACGGATGCTTTTGGCAATCTGATGAGTTCATATGCACCTCTTCTCTGTATAATCATTTAAATGCATAAAATCAAATATTTAGAATTATACAGGAAAAGGATTATATTGAAATAAAGTTTTCATAATCAAAACAAACAAATAAACAGAAAACAAGTCTGCATACCCCATGTTAAGAACCCTTTCTATGGAAGAATCCTTAAGAAAAGGTATTATCATTGATTTTGACAGTTCCTTATTACCTGGGTTTCTTGGTGATTAGATTATAGAGCTTGGAATTAGAAACACCTGATTTCAAATTCTTACTCTGAAATTAGCTGCATCACACTGGATCAAGTCACATACCTTCTATTAGTGTCTAACAGCTTTTTAGACTTATACAAGGGATTTTGAGAGCTGCAGTCTTTAGCGTGAATATTTGAAATGAACTCTGCGTGTCCACAGCTAACTCAATTCACTTCTCTGGGGCTCAGTTTCTTCATTTGTAAAGTGAGCATGATAATCTATTCCATTCTTGGCAGCTGTGATGAAAATGTGTTTTATTTTAACCCTTAAAGAGCTAGAGATAAGGGGTTTGGATGTGGGGAACATCTTGGAGGGACAAAAATAATGTGAAGGGACAAAGATAGATATCAATTATAATTCATAGCCTGGGCTATGTCTCACATCTGACCCATCTATCTGCATTGTAATAATGATGTAGACTCATTAGTGATTCTGACTTTACTATTCTTTAAAAACAAAAATGCTAATTGGTTTACTTGAAGCTTAATAGAAAATTAATCGAATTTCAGGAGAGAGCGCTTGAAGATGACTTGTGTATTCAGGAAGTCACAATGACATTTGATTATAGAAACATGAAGACCTGAGCAAAGACATGAAAGTGTGGGTAATAAATCATAATCACAAAAGCTCAGAAAGGGAAGATGCTCAATGGCCATCTAGTATGTCTGATATTTATCCAACTAGTGGTAATCGTCTTTGCCTGAAAGACTCTATTCAGGGAGAAACCACTGCTTTCCAAGGCATCATATTCCACTTTGGTATAGATACCACTGCTAGGAAGTAACTCTCATCCCCTTGCATGCAGCAAAATAGACCTCTCTTCGTCACCACAATATTGCTTCTAATTTTGTTTATTTTTCCCTCTTTCTGAGGTCAAGAAAAATAATCCCTTTAGTGTATGAGCATTCAAATGTCTGACCTTTGAATATCACTAAATAAGGATCGCACTACATCTTACGTCTCAATGCCCAAATTTCCTTAACCAATAAACAAATAGCTTGAACTCAAGACCTTTTATTTTTGTATGTTCTTTCATCCAGACATTCCAGATATTATCAAACTTAAAGATGAGAGAGGGAGGGAAGGGGAGAAAGAGAGAGGGAGAGGGAGAGGAGAAGAGGAAGGGAGAGGGAAAGGGAGAGGGAGAGGGAGAGGGGAAGGGGAAGGGGGAGAGAAAGAAGGAGAGGGAGAAGGAGAGGGAGAGGGGAAGGGGGATGGGGAGGGAGAGGGAGAGGGAGAGAGAGCATTTATTGGGCATTCATTATCTTCCAGGAACTGTATTAGCCACTAAAGATACAACTTGAAAGAAACTAGATAATCTCTTACCTAAAAGATCTTGTGTGTGTGTCTGTGTGTGTGTGTATGTGTGTTTGTCTTTCATTGCCAAAGAAGACCATGCCATCAGAGAAATAATGACATGACTTGCACTTGACTTTGTTTTGAGTGAGAACTGTGCAGGTCACCAGCCTCACTTCTCCAGAGCCATCTGAATCCAGTGACCAGATATTCATCAGGATGACTGGAGATGATCCAGGATGAGGCAACTGGGGTTAAGTGACTTGTCCAAGGTCCCACAGCTAGCGAGTGTCAAGTGTCTGAGGTGAGATTTGAATTCTGGTCCTCCTGACTCCTGCACTGGTGCTCTATCCACTGCACCACCTAGCTGTTCTACATAATAGAGTAGACATTATATAAATGGTTACTCCCTTCCATTCCTTTCTGCCTCATTTTTCCTCCTGTCAAGGGAATGTAGGCACCTGCGTATGGAACCCTAGACTCTTCTCTGCTGAGTTTTTCTTTGATTTCCTTTTATTTTGCCAGCAATATTTCAGTCTTCTCTCACAGGGACTTGGAATTCCTTCCCTGTGTCTTTGTGTGGGTTCACTAGTTTTACCTTATGGTGCTCAGTCTTGGTTGTACCACACCATCTCCTAACTATTTCCAAGCCATGATGCCAAGATTCTAGCTTCTACATCCTCTTACTCATATCAGAACTTATATTAGTGAGATTTCACCCATTATTTTTCAAATCCAAGGTCAAACATTCCATTTCCAGGTCAGAGACCTCAGCAGTCACCTAGTCTAACTCATACTGGACTGATGATCCTTTCTGAAATGTTCCTAATAGTCAGCCATAAAACTAACTGAAGATTACCAGTGGGTGAAAACCTATGAAAATGATAATAGACAGCATTTATACAGTGCTTTAAGATGCACAAAACACAGGATGTGTTTTTTTCTACACTTATCTTTACAATAATCTTGTGAAAAAGGTATGATTGTTAACCCTATTGTATAGATTAGATTTTAAGTGACTTGTTTAGGGGAACAGAGCTAGTAAATATCAAAATCAGGGCACAGACTTGGGTCTTTCTGTTAACTTCACCATCTTACCCCCACAAAAGCAATGAATTCTATTTTGTGAAAACTCTAAGCATTAAGAATTTTTTTCCCTGACATTGAGCACAATTTTTCCTTTTTTGCAACATCCAACTGGTACTCCTTGATATTCTCTCTATCAAGCACTGCCCACTTTCTTAATTTATATTCTTCTCTTTTACAAAGAGCTAATATACTATTAGCTTTATTAACTTTTTTTCTTCATTGTACCCATAATACTAATAAAGAACATACAAGAGAGTGTATCCAACAATGACTGTGTCTGGCTGCATAAAGTGTCTTCTGTATTCATAGTCGATACCTCCTTATTGAAAAGAATAAGAATTGAACACATCTGATCTGGCACAGTTTGTTTTCTACCTGGAATTATAGAATGATAATAGATGGCATTTATATTGTGCCTAAAGGTTTGTAACATGCTTTGCAAAGATTGTCTTGCTTGGTCTTCACAATAATCTTAGGGGTAGATGTCATTATTATCTCTATTTTACAGGAGAAGAAACTGAGGTAGACAAAGGTGATGTGAATTTACCAGAGTCACAAATCTAAGCAAATTTCAAGGAATAAGAGCAGAAAATTCAGGCTTCCACAAAACTGTGCCATAGAATATCAGCTTAGTTGGTTGAATCTCAAATAATTATCCTAGCATATTTAACAATAGAAATATTATTCTTCTTTGGCCAGGAAAAGGAGGCCTTCAGTCAATGAAGCAATCAATAAGCACATGGGAACTGATTATTATGTACAAGGCACCATACTGTGTTTTAAATACAAAGAAAGGTAAACAAAACAAAATAAATTTTAAAAAATCATCTCTTACCCCAAGAGGTTCACATCCTAATGGGAGAAGACATTTCAACAAATACACACGTTAGCTCCATACAGATTGTCTTGAAGTTACCTATAGAGGGGGATACCCTAACAACCATGAAGGAGAGGGGAGCTTGGGAAAGGCTTCCTGTAGAGAGTGGGATTTGGGTTGAGTTTTGAAGGAAAACAATGGTACTAAAAAGCAGAGACAAGCCTATGACCCATCTTGAAGCCTTTCTCCTCAGAATCACCCCTTCCTTCCCATTCGCTGACAAAATTTCCAACTAAAGTGAATAATTCCTAAATATACTTACTCAGCAATTCATATTTATATAACTACCCTCCTGGGACTGTAGTTAAGTTTGGCAAAAAATGAGCTCACTAATATATCCAAAAAAAAAGGGAGGTCGACCTTGTAGAGTAATGAAAGTATATGCACTGTAGTAAACAGTATCCTGATGGATCAGATCATTATTTAGTAATTCTCTCAGAGAGCTGTCATTCAGCTGGCTGAAGCAGCCATTCAATCTGTTTCAGGCTCTTGATTGGACTGCAACACCTCATTCTATTTATTCAAAAAGGCTTTAGACTCAAAGAAGTTGGCTCTGAAGAATCATTTTTGAAGGCTTTGACTTTTTTAGAATGATTTAGCTAAACTATGTCCAAGGATCATGCTTCCTCAGCTGATCCAGCAAATTCTGGACACTTAAAGCTGTATATTCTCCAAATTTTGTCTTAATAAATATCTCTAGACATGGGATAAAGGGAAAGAACACCAAAAGATTTTAGTTGATTGACAGCTCAATAGGACTCACCAATTTGACTTCAGTACATCATGTATATATGTCAAGTGATCAGAGTAATTGTCCAATAAATTTATTGAGCTTACTGAGGATCAACCTTGATCTGTGACATCTAAAAGCACCCCAAAATGCTTTGCCATCTTTTTAAGAGGCAAAAACATATCCCATGATCACATTGCAGAGACTGGATGCCCCAAGATGAATATATTCGTTTTAGAGATACTGCTCCATTCCTTCTACTGGATGGATTTCATGGATGGAGAAAACCCTAAGGTGAATTTTGTAAGCTAAAACTCATAAAAACAGAACAATTTGGGAAGAGGCAGGGATTATATGACAGTCTTCATTGAGGATATAGCGGTGTTTTTGATTTTGACCTTAGCACATTTCCTCGCACATAGTTGACCCTTAGTAAATGTTTAATGATGGATTATTTGATTGACATTTTCCCATCTACTTTTTCACCTGGAGAGATATTGAGGGAAACATAAATGTAAATGGAAGTTATAGAGGATGATTATTAGGGTTTCTTTGAAAGAGAGGCAAAAACATACTTGCTTTTAATAATAAGATTCCTTAAGCTCTGCCTCAGAGCTAGAGGAAAAAGGATTTTGTTTTAAGTTTACTCCCAGAATCTAATCTATTGTTAGAGAAGAGGAATTTCTTAAGTAGCAAGAGTCAGAGGGTGGTTCACGTGGAGCCATAAGTTCAGGAGTCTGAGAATCTGACACATTATTGAGAAAAAAAATATTGGAGAATGTAAATATAGATAAGAGAAAAGGATCCCATTTGTGTCATCTAATGCTAATGGTCAATAGGGGGACAAAGAAAAAAAAATACTAAACTAATTATGTGATAAAGCAAGGGACCTGGACTTTGTACTCCTCTATGACAGAGAGTAAGCAAAGATAGCAAGGTTCTAATAAGAGGTAAGTAGGGTTCTTTTTGTAAGCTCTCCAAGTATATTTTTAGCCTTTTCTATGTCATGAAATCCTTTGACAGGCAGGTGAAGTAAATGAATCCCTTATCAGAATAATATGCTTCAGTGCATAAAATCATTATGATTGCAAAGGAAATAGCTAATTTTTTAAAAATGTCTATATATGTGTCTACATACACAGTATACATACATGCAAATACATACATATATGGGTACACATATGTATGTACCAAGGTCAGAGGATCCAGGTTAAGAACCTTTTACTATAGGGAATCCAAACAACAAAGTGTCCTGGAATTTGGAAGACTTCAGGACACTGGAGAAAAGGAGAATCTATGAGAAAGGGATGAGAATTATATTAGTTTTTTTTTTTTTTAATGGATTACTCTCCTTTTCAGTCTTTCACATCTAATGTATGGATAAGCAAAGGCTGTCCTATATAAAACAAATACATTTGTTTTCTTGAATCCTTATAGGGATTGATCCTCTTTCCAACAAAAGTTGAGATTTTCCCAAAGTAAATGATGGGTAGGAACAAAATTAATTAATGTGATTTGCAAGCAGTCCCCTCCCCAAATTTAGTCTAGTTAAATGAATCCTGTCCTTGGACTGCCAGTTCATAAATTATACTTGGATGTGCAATTTTATCAATGTTTTACTCATTGGTGAGTACATGTAAGTGATAAGAAAAGTATAACTTAGTAGATGATCTTTAAGCATTGCAACAATGAGAGAGACAGAGACAGAGAGACACAGAGAGACAGAGAGAGAAAGAGGGAGAAATTCTATTCCTGGGTCTATGTAATATGGTAGTCAAAAAATATGACACAATCTTGATTTATATTATGCCTTCCTTATTTCAATCCCATTTGAGTTATTGTGTTGAGGGCCAGGCAGCAATTACTAAAAGGAACATTGGCAACAAATCGAGATTAGAATAGAGTAGTCAAGTCGGTCAAAGGGCTCAAACATGTCATATAAAAATCAACTGAAGTAGCTGGGGTATATTTAAATTTTGGGACAATAACATAAACACTGCCTTCTAATACTTGAAGAGCTTTGATGTGGTAGAAAGATTAGGCATGTGTGTGTCCATGCACACATACACAGGTACATATATGCATGCATGATTAGAAAAATAATAAGACAGGGAAACTATAGAAAGGAAGAATTTAGCTCAGTAAAAGAATGATTTAATGACTGGAACTGTCCAAAAGTGGAAGGGATTTTGTCAGGAGGCAAGGAGTTTTCCCTTGCCAGAAATACTCATACAGAAGCCTGAGGATAATCTATTACTGGTGCCTACTGATGTAGAACAGAACGGCTACATAGGGGACAACATGATTTTACATGAACTTTTACAATTTTTTGTAAGGTTCAATGATTTTAGAAAACAATGAATAGTACAAAAGAACAAGTAAAAACTCTTCTGGCATTCTGTATCCAGGAATTACGTTGAAGCCCAAATTCAAAACATCTGTTTGTCAAAGCTATTCAAATCACCAACTGACAAAAAATAGATAGGAGCTGAAAGACAAGACATTGACAATTATGACTGGACAGATCAAGAAGAAACCAAGCAGAAACAAACTTTGCCTTGATTCAATTGTATTCAAATCATCAAGTATTCATTAATTATCTACTAAAAGATGAGTGCTGTTCTAGGTGCTGGAGGATAAAAAAGAAAAAAAAAAGCCTCTACCCTCAATGAACTTTGATTGTACAAAATGGTAGTCAGGCAGCAAAGCAAGAAGTCTGTTCTGTCCAATGTGATTCTGTTCATTTGAAAAACATATTATATGCTGACTACATGTAAAATATTGTGTTCTGAGCTAAGAAATATACTATAAAGTACAATATATTTTCCGTTCTCAAGGTAGTACACCATACTTGACAGAACAGTAAAATTTTATTCAGGATGAATTTTCTTCAAATCACACTTTGAGAGTTTTACTTTCTGTGTGACCTTGACAAGTCATTTAATCTCTCTGAGACTCAGTTTCTTTAGCTGAAAAAATAAAGGGATTGGACTTGAGGGCCTTTATGGTTCCTTCCAACTCTATGGTTCAATGAAGGAGTCAGCAATGGAAGGAAAGGCTGACAACCATATATAAGTTTCTGACCCAGTAGCAAGACATAAGAGAAAGGGAAGGTGCAAATGAGTTTATTTGTTATGTCTTCATATGTGGAAGGGTTAAGAGAGGAATTCAAGCCTCTCTCCTTTGCAATCCATTTGCTTTCTTTGCCTTATGGAGAAAGTACTACTGAAAGCTAGAATTTGAAGGAAGAAAATAATTTCCACATGTGAAGATTCTATTTATAGGCATGGGCTGGAGGGTAAAATGTGCTTATGAAACAAAGAGATGGCTTGGAATTTAGAGATTGTAAGAGGAAGACTGGAGAGTAAGGATTAAAAAATAAATTTGGGGTAGGTTTTTAAAGGCCTCAGATATCTGCCTGAAGATTGTATATTTCAGTAGAATACAGGCTCCTTGAGAGCAGGGGTTTCTTTCCCCTTCTTAGCATTGTGCATTGCAAATAGAAGATATAATAAATATTGGGTCAATTTAATTGAGTATATTTTAGAGGCAAAATTCATTTTTGGCACAGAAGTGGCATGATGATACATATCAGACTTGAATAGACTTTAACCAGTTGAGATTTGGTATCAGAAGATGTGAATTCAAATATTAGCTCTACAAATTATCAGTTAGGTGACATTTATCAAAGTAATTTACTTCTCTGGGCTTCAGTTTCTTCTCTTATAAGTGGAGAGTAGTAATTGATAACCTCTAATAATCTATTAATGTGTAAACTTATTTTATAATTTTTCAGGATGTGGACCACTCAAAGCCTAAAGACTCTGGCTGAAAAGAGATTAAAAGAATGTATTTTGTTCGCTGCAAAAAAGAAAAGACATCCTCTGTGTGTTTCTCTTGAAGTGTTCACAATAGTCTGCAATAAAAGCAGGTCAGTTGCCCTGGCCTGAGTCACAACCTCCAACAATGGGAAAGAATCTGGAAACTGGTTAAAAGACCATAATAAAGTATAGCTCACGTCCAGTTTTACAAGAATTTCGACAATCCAATTATGTGTAACTCTCCTTGTAGTCTTTGAATGGCCTTTCACCACCATCACACACACACTACAGTGGAGAGTTACTGCCAGGCAGAGGATATACTTCATCAAAGAGGCATGGACTCAGACGCTTTCATTTGCCTCTCTTCTCATAGGGGGAAGAGTTCAACGACAACTCTGGGCTCCCATGGGGAGAAAAGAATGAACTGTCCAGAACTTCCACTGCATAGGGCTGCACGAACAGCAGCCAATTCAAGAAATTATACATAATGAGGATAAAGGTGCCTCCTGACAATGGACTTCCTAAATTGGATAGGCTTGTTCTTCAATCAATACATTAGGAAAACATAATGACACAACTCCACTATTCAAGTAACGTTGGTTCCATATACACACATCATTTTCTTTTTCTTTTTTGGATTTAATATTTTGTCTCAATTATGTGTAAAAACAATTTTAACTTTTCTTTCAGATTTTGATTTCCATATTATTCTCTCCCTTCCTTTGCTTTCACCCTCATTGAGAAGGCAAGAAATTTAAGATAGTTTATATATGTGTCGTCTTGCAAAATGTATTTCCAAGGCGGTCATTCTGTGAAAGAAAACACAGACCAAAAAGTAAGGAAAGTAAAGAAAAAAATGTCTTTGATCTGTATTCAGGCTGTATCACTTCTTTCTCTGGAGAGAAACACCATCTTTCATCCTAAGTACTACAGAATTGTCAGAGAACAGATGTCATTCATAGTAGAACATCACACAATATTGCTATTACTGTGTGCAATGCTTTCCTGCTTCTGTTCATTTCACTTTGTATCAGTTCACCTAAGTCTTTTCATGATTTTTTTTCTAAAAATTCAGATAAACATTTCTTAAAGCACAATAGTCCTCCATCACAATGATATACAACTTCTTTAGTGATTTTCAAAGTTATAAATATCCCCTCAATTTATAATATTTGATATCACTAAAAGAACTGCTATAAATATTTGTATATACATAGAATCTTTTCCTTTTCTTATCTCTTTGGTATACAAACCTAGTGCTGGTATTGCTTTGTTAAAGAGTATGCATAGTTTTATAGGCCTTTGGGCATCATTCTAAATTGCTCTCCAGAATGGTTGAATCAATAGTAAATTAGTGTTTTAATTTTCTCACATCCCTTCTGACATTTTTTATTTTCCATTTTTGTCAAAGCCAGTCTGACAGATGTGTGTTAGTAGCTCAGAGTAGTTTTAATTTGCACTCCCCTCATCAATAGTGATTTAAAGCATTTTTATATGACAATATATAGTTTTAATTACTTTGTATGAAAACTGCCTGTTCATATCATTTGACCACATATCAATTTCTCTTATTTCTATAAATGTGATTCAGGTTTCTATATGTTGGAGGAATGAAGTCTTTTTCAGAGAAATTTATTGCAATTATTTTACACAGTAATGATTATCAACTATATATTTTCCTCCATATCATTTTCCCCTCATCAATATTACCCTTTCTCTCCTTTTCCCCTTTCCCTTCTCAAAAGTATCTTGTTTCTAACTTCTACCTTCCCCAAACTACCCTTCCTTCTATAAGCTCCTCCCTACCCACTTGTCTTACCACTTCCCTTCCTACTTTCCTATATGGTAAGATATATTTCTCCACCCAACTGAGTGTGTATATTATTCCCTCTTTGAGCAAAATCTGATGAGAGTGAGTTTTCATTTCCTTCCCTCTCTGTTTCCCTCACTGTAAAATCTCTTTCAGAGCTCTTTTAGGTCAGATTATTATCCTATTCTACCTTTCCCTTTCCTCCATTCCCAGTGCATTTGTCTTTATCAATCTTTAGTTTTATTTTTTTTTTAGATAATCACAGCACCACCTTCAATTCACAACTCTGTTTTCTGTCTATGTCTACTCATTCTAATAGTTCTAATAATGAGAATGTTCTTAGGAATTGCAAGTATCATTTTACCATGTAGGAATCTAAACATTTTAAAGTTATCAAATCCTTTATGATCTTTCTTTCCTGTTTACCTTTTTTCTGCTGTTGTTAAATTGTTTTTTTTTTTAATTATTATTTTTGCATCTGTCTTTTGAAAGTCAAATTTTCTATTCACCTCTGGTCATTTTATCAGGAATGTTTGAAAGTTTTCTATATCTTTGAAAGTCTATTTTTCCTCCTGAAGAATCCTATTCATTTTTTGCTACGTAGGTGATGCTTGGTGGTAATTCTAGCTCTTTGCCCTCCAGAATATCATATGCAAAGGCCTTCAATTCTTTAATGTTGACTTGATAAAACTTACATTATGCTGATTGCGGTTGCACAGTATTTGCACTGCTTCTTTTTGACCATTTGAAGTATTTTGTTGTTGATCTGGGAGGTCTGCAATTTGGTTATAATATTTCAGGGAGTTTTCATTTTGGGATCGCTTTCAAGAGGTGATCAGTAGATTCTTTCAATTTCTATTTTACCCTCTCATCCTTGGATAGCATGGTTGATTTTCTTGACATATATATTTTAAAGATGATGTTTAGATTTTTTAAAATCATGACTTTCAGGTAGACCAATATTGTTAAATCACCTCTCCTAGATCTATTTTCATATCAGTTGTTTATCCAATGAATTATTTCATGTTATCTTCTAGTTTTTTTTTACTAACTTTGTTTTATTGTCTCTTGATTTCTAAAAAAGTTATTAGCTTCCACTTGCCCAATTCTAATTTCTAAATAAATATTTTCTTCAGTGGGTTTTTTTTACATCCTTTTCCATTTGACCAATTCGATGTTTTAAGGAGTTCTTTTCAGTTAATTTTTATGCATCTTTTTTTTTTTTGATTTTTCCAATTTGGCCAACTCAGTTTTTCAAATATTCTCTTTACTGAATGTTTGTACCATATTTACCATTTGACCTACTCTGTTTTTGAAGGTATTATTTCCTTCAGTAATTTTTGTGCCTCCTTTACCAAGCTATTGACTCTTTGCTTTTTCATGATTTCTTTGTGCCGTTCTCATTTCTCTTCCCAATTTTTCTTCTACCTCTCTTACTTGATTTTTAAAATCCTTTTTGAGTTCTTCCATGGACTGAGACAAATTCATACTTTTCTTTGACATCGTAGATGTAGGAATTTTGACTTTGTTTTCTTCTTCTGAGTGTATGTTTTGATCTTTCTGGTCACCATAGTAACTTTCCATGGTCAGATTTTTTTTTCCTATTGTGTGCTGATTTTCCAGCCTATTAATTGACTTTTACCTCTAAGCTAAAATGGGATTCTTATTCCAGGGTAGAGGGCACACAGTCCCAAGATTCAAGGCTTTTGTGCAACTGCTTTCAAAGGTAATTCTGGGGACATGTAAGGTCTTGGTTCATCCAAGGTGGAATGAGCTACAGAGAGATATGTTTACTAGTCTCTTATACTGTGTGTTGGTTTGTGAATGACCACAAACACTCTTCAGCCTTGAAACTGTGACCAAGTTCTCTACTCCTCTGCAGTTAGAAGCCTTGCTATGCTACTGCTCCTCCTCACATGGGGTCTAAGACCCAGGACTGCAACACAGATCCAAGCTTAGGCAATGCAACAGATTCCTGGTGCCAGCAAAGGGGCTCCTGCAAATCTCCTGTTCCCCTTAGTATCTGTAGCCTTAGAGGTCTGGAAACCACCACTGTTACCATTCATTCAGTTCCCTGAAGCCTGATCTGGATTGGCTGAGACCCAGTCTACACTGATGCAGCCTGTGCTGGACTGTGCTCCTCTTTCATCCTGGTGCAATGGACCTTTCCTGCCAATCGTTAAGTTTTATTAGGCTAGAAAATTTTTTCACTTCATCTTTTTGTGGGTTCTGCTGCTCTGTAATGTATTTATAGTCATTATTTAAAGGCATCTGGAGCAGTTTGGGAGACATTGCAGACAAGTCCCTGACTTTACCATCCTAACTCTGCCTCCACATATCCCTTAAAGTCTGCAAAATGCTTTAAATAAATTATCTTATTTGGGTTTCACAGCAACCACATGTGGGATATGTTATTATCCTTATTTTAAATTGGGCAGGAATATGTACTGAACATAGAGTTGGCGGTAAATCCAAGAAGACTTGATTTCAAGCCTCACCTCTGACCTTTACTGCATGTGAGACATAGGGCAAGGCACTTTACCTCTCAGTTATCTAAGGATCGATCTAATGCTACTAGTTACAGAGAAGGTGCCAAACTATACTAGTAGAGGGAGTTGTTTCTACCAATAATTTCACAGATCTGATCCCTCTCTTTATTTCCATTGTAGAATTGGGATAGTATGGTACTATTGGTTGCCGATGTAGGGTTTGTATCCACATAGGTCCTTCTGAATTTGGCTCACAGGAAGTCATGAAGAAACGCTCTAATTTCCTCCAGTGAACCTTCTTCAAAGGAAGTTTTTGATTTCTGCCAAGAGGGGAGTCAAGCTATTTCTACCCAGAGACAGTACACTCTGCTATCTTCAGAGAAATGGTACTAAAGTAGAAATTATTTCAATCTACCCCAAATCCACTCCCAAAGTTGTTATTCTAGGGGAAATGAAGTTATTTTCAAGTGGAAGTTTTAGTTTCTATCTTTTATCAGAGATTTCCCTAAACTTTCCTCTCAAGTCTTAAATCCCTTCTCAATAGTGCACATTCTTCAATAAGCACATGTAGCACATAGCAAATAAATCCATTTTCCTAAGCTAATAGCTAGCAGGAATCAGAGTATATTTCTAGATTTGACTGTACTAGACAAACATAAGGTGAATTAATTCTCCCACTATAAGAGAGATAACCAGGAGGTAGTACCAAATCTTGCCCAGAAGGAAATTCCTCTAGTGTAGTAAGGCAGGGATGAGTATATGGTCAAACTGCTGGATATTTTACATACTGGCTGCTTCCCACAATTTTTTCTCTCTCATCAGGGACATGGAGTGAATTTGGTACTGAGTGTATTCTTTGAGAGTAGGGTTTCTTTTCTTTCAAGCTCAGGACAACATTTTGCACATAGAAATGGAGCATTGAATAATCAATTCTCTCCATTTATAAATGATGGTCAAGCAATAAGTTATATGGATGAATAAACAATCTCAAAGTAATAAAGGGATTTGCCAAGGAAGACACACCTATAAAACGTATGAGATAGGGTTTGGAACCTAGATTCATTCAAATTTATTGCCCTACCCACTATTAACACATTGCCTCTTATGTAACAAAGTTATGTTCAGGAGTCAAAGATGCAATGGGCTAGGTCCTAAGGAAGTAATTTTTAGAATAGAACAGATGGGTTCTAATACTGGAATCAACAGAGCACATTTTGGAAGAAAAAGTTACCATTCAAGAGGTTTGGGTCCAAATCTTAGGTTTGGCACTAAATATGTGTGACCTGGAGGAGAAACATAGCCACTATGGGATGACTAGAGTTTGGTCCCAAGCAGCATTCGGTGTACATTTGTGTCTTGTACTCATTATGTATGGTGTTGTGGAGCCAGAGTACATGTGGAAGACAGAGAAGAGGTAATTGATTAAGAGTCTTCCTATATACTACACTTGAATCGAGCAGCATTTGGGGGAAAATAACTCTAAAAATCTCCCCTACCCCATCACACTTATAGCCCTAAAGAGGGTACCAGGCAATCTATAGATATGTATTATTTTTGTCCCATCTCACAAAGGGTTAGTTGAAGGTTTTGTCTCTCTAGTAAGCATTGGAGAAACTTTTGAGCTGCTACAGAGGACCATTTGAGATAACACATTTAAATGATATCACCATAAACAGCCTCTCAGACAAAGTAAAGCCTGGAAGAAATAAAAGGTCGTGTTTAAATAGACTGATTGAATATCACCAGTTAAATGTTGCTAGACCTAATGATGCAATAAATATCACAGGCAAGTCACCCAGCTCTTCCAGACTCTATGATCAATGAATTTCATTTTCTCTGGAAAAATTGAGCCTCATTTTCACACATTTGTTAGTGACTTATGGGACCATTGAAAAAGCTCTTAACTTTTACAAAGCTCAGTAAGTTAGGATGATTCTCTTCCCCATTGTCATCAAAAAACAACCAAGTCAGCAAGGAAGTACTTTATGTCCCCTTGATTCCCTTTGAAAGTCAAATATTTGACCATGATACACTCACTCTCCACACTGGCTCCTCCTAGCATCAGTCCCCTGAGACTAGGGAGTGCAAATGCTATTGCCCCTACTTGGCAGAAGAGGAAATTATGGCTCAGGGATATGAAACAATTTTCCTAGTAGCATGGATCTAGTAAGCCGAACAGGAATTTGAAATCATCTTCTTTCCAAGGGAGAATTGTTATGACTAGTCCCAGAAGAAAGATGTCTCTAAATGCGTAAAAAGGATGTTGTTATTTTAGAGGCAAATCAAGATTCCCACTGAGCCCACAATGTCTCCCTTGCACTGAAAATATATTCCTTTTATTTAATTAAGTGTAATTAAGTTAAATTTAATTAAGTGAAACTCTTTTTTGTTGTTCAAGAACCACTTTTCTATGCATCCTTATCAGTTCCTGTGGTCAGGAAAGCCTACTTGCTTATATCTGAGGGATGAATCTCTCCGATATCCGAAAACACATTCACATCCCCTCTTTATTTTAAAGTACTCACTTTGACCTATTTGTTGAAAATGTTCAGAGAAGTGGGGTCAAAGTACTAGCAAGATGGTAAGAGAAGAAATGGGTAAAAGGAAGTGGCAGGACATAATTATGACATCAAGTTTCCACGATTAAAGTCAGGAAGAATTTTGAGGCAATGTTGGGGATAGTATTCTGATCCTGGGGCTGGTGATTACAAATATATAGCCAGTTCATGAACAATGATACAACTATATCCACCTTGAGTCAGGGGTTCCATCCAAACAGAAGGCACTCAATACCAAGCATGGCAGCCATGTTGTGGGAACTCATTTCCCCAAGAGCTTCTCAAATCCTAATCATATCTCCCATACCCTAAGGTATAGACCCAGAAATATCTCAGAATTATAGCTCAAGCATCAAGTGCACCTTCCTCCTCTGAAGACAGGAGGGACAGTCAAGTTAACCAAACAAGGCAAAACTGCATTTGCTACAACTAGGTTCTGAGCAGTCCTATTACTTGGCTTGGAACCTGAGACACAAAGAAATAGTGTCTTTATTGTGGATAGATATTTTATCATGCTTCATATTATTTTTCTTTTGTATTTTTCACTATTTTTGTTGTTCTCATAATGAAATTCCATAATGTAACTAAAAATATTTCCTAGAATAGATAGTTGACTCCACTCATCCAAATTCACATGGCTAGGATTGACTAAAATATAGTCAATCTTGTAGAGGAAGTGGAGTTGTCCTACATATGGGATCTCAGAGCAAATCTATAATTATGTAAATGTACATATCTCCCCCCTGCCCCTGAAAGGTAAAAAGTCAACACTGTCCCATGGAGACACAGAAAACTGAGGGATAGAAAGTCTTCTCCCTGAGAATAATAGAAAGGTTGAGACTTCCTAAGACCTTCGCCTCATTGGGCTGCATGTGCATTGCCACAAGAGTGAGTATGAGTGTTCAGGGTTTGATTTACACATTTGAACACCAACTAGAGAGTAATAAAAAAAATTGTCTAAAGAATATTAAGAAGCACATTTTAAAAAATTAAATGAAATTAGTATTTTCTCAATAATCTTTTCTTCCCTTTTGTTGTTATATCCCAATGATTTCTTTTGCCCACATGATAAAATAGTATCTTGCAACAAAGCAATATAGCACCATGTTTCCATTAAGAACAAGGGGATAGACTTCACCAGAAATCTGTTTAAATCATGGTGGATAGTTTGGATTTTTTGTGTGTGCTTTCTATTTAAATTATGCATATGCACATATATGAATGTATGCATACATATATGTGTATTGAACATTCATGTTCATTTATGTGTGTACATATGCATGAATATGTATATGTTTGTATTAGATTTCCCATTTAGAAGCACAATGGAATTATGTTCAAAGAGCAATCAAACTGTATGCATATGGTTTAATCCAGCAATATCACCACTGCCAAGTCTGAATTCCAAAGAAATTAAAAAAAGGGGAAAAAAGACCTATTTGCATATGGGTATAAGTGTGCATGTGTGTGTGTTGGGGGGTGGGGGTAGCAGCTTTTTTTGGGGAGGTAAATAAGTGGAAATTGAGGGGATCCCCATCAATTGGGGGATGACTGAGGAAGTTGTGATATATAGTTTTGATAGAAAACTAGTGTACACAGAATGACAAGCAGGATGATTTCTGAAAAACATAGAATGATTTGCATGAACTATTGCAAAGTGAACTGAGAAGAACCAGGAGAACATGGTACTCTGTATCAGCAATATTGTATGATAATTAACTATGGAGTGTGTGTAGCTATTCTCAGCAATATAATGATCCAAGACAAGTTCAAAGGACTCATAAGAAAAAATGCTATCTGCTCCCAACAGAAGAAATGGTGGAGGGGGAGGAGACAAGATGGCAGAGTAGAAAGACTCACGTGTGCTAGCTCCGAACCCACAGCCCATAAATTTTCTGTAAAAATTCCCCACAAATTCTGGAGCAGTGCAAACCACGCAGACATGCAGTGGAAGAGATTTCCATTTCAGAGAGACCTGGAAAGCCATCCCCAGGGGTCCGTCACGCTCCAGACAGCAAAGCCTACCCCTGCACTGCCCTGGCCATGTGGCCCCAGAGGAGCAGACCTGAGCAGGCTTCAGGGATGGAATCTCCAGCTGCTGCAAAGGTCCCTCCACCCACAGGCACTACAGGTCAGTGAGAGAGACTTCTGGGCTGGCCGTGAGGGGAGAGGGGTGTCTCCGTGACTCAGGCCCCCTTGGGAGGCAGCAGCAGAGGCAGCAGTGGCCCGAGACTCCTGGAGGGGGCAGGAACTCTGCTCCATTACTGAAGATCTCTGCATAAACCCCCTGAGGGAACTGAGCCTGGGAGGCAGCCCTGCCCCCATCTGAGCACCAGAACTTAAGCCCACATTGAATAGCAGCCATGCCCACCATGGAAAGCCCTGAGGCTGGGGAGCAGCATTTGAATCTCAGACCCAAAGCACTAGCTGGGCAGATCTAGGTGGGGGTGGAGAGGAATCTCAGAAGTCAAGTAACTGGCTGGGAAAATGCCCAGAAAAGGGAAGAAAAATAAGACCATAGAAGGCTACTTTCTTGGGGAACAGATGATGTTTCCTCCTTTCATTTCCAATGGGGAGGAACAATCCTTGCCATCAGGGAAAGACATGGAGGTTGGGGCCTCTGTATCCCAGACATCTGAGGTGGATGTCTGGGGGGCTCAGGCCATGGAAGAGCTCAAAAGGATTTTGAAAATCAAGATAGACAGGTGGAAGAAAAACTGGGAAGAGAAATGAGAGAGATGCAAGAAAAGCATGAAAAATGGGTCAATACCTTGCTAAAGGAGACCCAAAAAACTGCTGAAGAAAATAACACCTTGAAAAATAGGCTAATTCAATTGGCAAAAGAGGTTCAAAAAGCCAATGAGGAGAAGAGTGCTTTCAAAAGAAGAATTAGCCAAATGGAAAAACAGGTTCAAAAGCTCCCAGAAGAAAATAGTTCTCTCAGAATTAGAATGGAACAGATGGAGGCTAATGACTTTCTGAGAAACCAAGAAATCACCAAAAAAACCCAAAAGATGAAAAAATGGAAGAGAATGTGAAATATCTCATTGGAAAAACAACTGACCTGGAAAATAGATCCAGGAGAGACAATTTAAAAATTATGGGACTACCTGAAAGCCATGATCAAAAAAAGAGCCTAGACATCATCTTTCATGACATTATCAAGGAAAGCTGCCCTGAGATTCTAGAACCAGAGGGCAAAATAAATATTGAAGGAATCCATCCATCACCACCTGAAAGAGATCCAAAAAGAGAAACTCCTAGGAACATTGTGGCCAAATTCCAGAGTTCCAGGTCAAGGAGAAAATATTGCAAGCAGCTAGAAAGAAACAATTCCAGTATTGTGGAAATAAAATCAGGATAACACAAGATCTAGCAGCTTCTATATTAAAAAATCAAAGGGCTTGGAATAGGATATTCCAGAAGTCAAAGGAACTAGGACTCAAACCAAGAATCAGCTACCCAGCTAAACTGAGTATAATACTTCAGGGGAAAATATGGTCTTTCAATGAAACAGAGGATTTTCAAGTATTCTTGACGAAAAGACCAGAGCTGAAAAGAAAATTTGACTTTCAAACACAAGAATGAGAAGAAGCATGAAAAAACAAACAGCAAAGAGAAGTCATAAGGGACTTACCATAAGTGAACTGTTTACATTCCTACATGGAAAGACAATATTTGTAAGTCTTAAAACTTTTCAGTATCTGGGTAGTTGGTGGGATCACACACACACACACGTACACACATACACGCATGCGCATACAGAGACAGAGAGCACAGAGTGAATTGAATAGGACAGGACCATATCTTAAAAGAAATTAAGGTAAACGGTGAGAGAGAAATGTAGTGGGAGGAGAGAGGGTGAAATGGAATAGGGTAATTATATGTCATTTAAGAGGCAAGTAGGAGACTTTATAGTGGAGGGAAAAAGAGGAGAGCTGAGAAAAAACATGAAGTTTACCCTCATCACATTCGACTAAAGGAAGGAATAAAATGCACATTCATTTTGGTATGAAAAC
This sequence comes from Bettongia penicillata ogilbyi, assembly GCA_023548195.1. Lineage (NCBI taxonomy): Eukaryota > Metazoa > Chordata > Mammalia > Diprotodontia > Potoroidae > Bettongia > Bettongia penicillata. The sequence continues at coordinate 25,106 of JAJHZJ010000296.1, read as the reverse complement.
CTATCTTACAATACAGGGAAGTGGGGGAGAAGGAGATAAGCAGGGTGGGGGGGATGATGGAAGGGAGGGCAATGGGAGGAGGGAGCAATTTTAAGTGAACACTCGGAGAGAGACAGGATGAAAAGACAGAATAGAAACAATGGGGGGCAGGATAGGATGGAGGGAAATACAGTTAGTCTTACACAACACGACTGTTATCGAAGTCATTTGCAAAACTACACAAATATGGCCTATGCTGAATTGCCTGCCTTCCCAAAGGGAATGGGTGGGGAAGGAGGGATGGGGAGAATTTGGAACTCAAAGTTTTAGGAACAATTGTTTACTATTGTTGTTGCTACTAGGAAAGAAGACATACAGTTAATGGGGAATAGAAAGTCATCTGGCCCTACAGGACAAAAGAAAAGATGGAGACAAGAGAAGGGAGGGATGACAGAAGAGAGGGCAGATTGGTGATAGGGAAAATTAGAATGCTTGGTGTATTGGGGTGGGGGAGGGGATAAATGGGGAGAAAATTTGGAACCCAAAATTTTGTGAAAATGAATGTAAAAAGTTAAATAAATTTATATCACAAAAAAAAAAAGAAAAAGAAATGGTGGAGTCTGAATGCAGATCAAAGCATACTATTTTCAGTTTATTTTTTCAGTTTCATTTTTCTGTTTCTTCATTCATTGCATGGTTAATATGAAAGTATTTTCTATATTACTGTGCATATATAACATATATCAAATTATTTACCATCTTTAGGAGGGCTGAGCTAAGGAAAGGACTGAGAAAATTGGAACCCATTTTTTTAAATGAATGGGAAAATTGTCTATGTATAATTGCAGAAAAATTAAATACTATTAAAGTTCTGCTCACTTCTCTTTTTGTCAGTTCAAAGAAGTCTTCCCATTTCCTTGGATTCTCTACAGTAAATACATATATACATGTATACACATGCACACAAACATATGTGAATATACGTATATATGTATTTTCATATGCAAATTATGTCTATGTACGTATTTAAAAGTGAGTGTGCATGTGTGTGAGAATATATGCATACGTATATGCATAAATGCATATTTAATTATGTGTTCCATAACGACAATCACTATTTCATTTTTTTCTTTGCAACCTCTTGGCACTTAACTTAGTACGATAAACACTTTTTAAATGTTTGCTGATTGATTTCTTAGCATGCAATAATATTCCAATATATTTATACTCCACAATTTTTTCAGCTCTTCCTCCAACAAGGGACTCATTGGATTTCCAGTTCTTTATTTCCACAAAATGTGCTTCTATAATGTTGGTAAAGATGGGAACTTTCCTTTATCCTTAACCTCGTAGTGATAGATGATAACCATGAGTGTAAAAGTGTGAGTAGTTTAATTACTCTTTTAATATAATTTCAAAGTGTTTCCCAGGAGAGTTTGATTATTTGACAGATCTGCCAACAGTGCATTATTAAAATCATCCCTCATTTAGCTAAAGCAAGCCTATTGAACAAGCTTTTGCCCAGTTTCTGATTTTAATTTGCTAAAATTTGCATTGTTTGCCTAACCAACCTTCCAAGCTTGCTCTCAAAAATGAATTTTACAACCTTCTACTGACCTAACTCACTGGTGACTCTTTAAGGGGATTCTATAAATTCTCATTAAATGTCTCAATGTTGAACCCAGCAATGAGAGGAACATGTTGGCTAGTATACCAGTGATTGGTAGGTAAGAACAACCAAGGTTTGAAAATACATGCACACACGCATGTATATGTATGCATAATACATATATGTATCCATTCATACATATACAGACACACATATACATATACACACAAACATACATACAAACATACCTAGGGGGGAAAAATGAAGCTGTTTCAAAAACAAATCAAAATGTATTTTGGACTCATTTTCAAGTTGAGAGCAATTAATATCTTAAGTCAATCAATTCAACTCATCTTTATGAGTTGTCCACTATGTACCAAATACTGTCCTAAAAGTTGTATGGCAAAGTCACAAAATGGAGTGGCCTGCCTTTAACCTATATAAAGATAGCTACATGTGTGCATATAAGGGAACACAAAAATATATAGAAAGTAATTTCAGGGTAGTGAGCCAGTTTGTATTCACCAAAGTGCAGGTGACTTTTTTTAATCATTTAAAAGTGCATTTATGTTCATCTTTTTTTTAAAATTCTGAGAAAGATTATATTATCGGTTTGCCTGATTGCAGTTGCTCAGATACTCAGAGTATTACTTCCCATGTGTGCAGCCCAAACTGGCTATCTTTCTATTTCTTGCAATATTTCATCTCCACAAATTTTCCTTGCCTGTCCTCTTTGTCTAAAATGTTCTTTGCCTTCATCCACATCTCCTAGAATCCCTTGTTTCTCCTCAAAACTCTCTTCAAGCAATACCACCTACATGAAGTCGTCAATGACAACTTCAACAGCTGTTCGTGTCCTCTTGGGAGCAATATGGAACCATGCTTAAAGAGCTATCAAGCTGTATGCATTTTCTGGGATGTCTAAGGAATGCAAAGGGTAGTACGCTGGCCATGAAGTTGGGAGGACATGAAATATACAATATATTTGTCATATTAGTTCAATGCATTATGGGATAAGCATGAAAAGGAAATCCAAACTTGACAATGTGTAGGGCATGTGAATAGAAATATGTTCTTGAGTCTACATGCTAAACTTTCCCTTTAGCCCCTCATTTGAAGGTATTCATGGTTTGTCATACCCTAGGTCACATCATTCGCTCCCTTTGAAAGGGGGGGCAGAGACAGACTTGGAAAGAGGGAAATAGATGTCGAAGAATCACATCTGAGTTGGTGTGAGACAATCCTTTTGGATACACTCAAAGTCAGTTGTTCTGATGGGAAAGCTAAGCTATCTTACAAGTCGTTCAAGAACTATATGCTTCAGGAAATCGTATGTTCCCATAAGAAGGAAAAATCAAAGATGGTCAGCAATAAGAGTGGTAAAGTGTGAGTGAGAAATTCCTGAGCTGAATAAAGCTACTCAAAAGAGAGTCAGAAATGGTGAATCCCAAAATGAGTGACATAAAAGAGGGTCTCTGAAATGATGGTAAGTGGAGACAGAATATAGTTTCAAAATCAACTGGAGTTAGAGATGGGAATAAAGGGAGAAAACTACAATATGATGAAGAGCCTGACTCTTCCCTAGCAATATTAATTTTGTGAACTCTGAAGGTCATGGTTTGCTCCAACATGCTCTCTAAGAGGTGACTTTCCAGAGACATATATTGTTGAGAAATTCCTCTTTTGTGTCCAAAAGGCTTAAAACAAAAATTATTTTCTTTGTCAAAGAAACACCTTCATTCTGCTAATGCTCACACTCGTGCTGGTTGAAATTTTTTCAGTAGCAATTTGACCCAGGTACCTCTCAGAATTCTAACTGTGACTTTGTTTATCTGTGCCCACATTAGACGCTCTTCTGAGGTGACATGTTCCTCACATGGGTCATAAGTTCATGTGATTCTACAGTCTAAAGAACCATTATCTGTACCTTACAGATTTTTCTGTTTTATTTCTCCTAATCTCTAATTCTCTATCATCTTATTTTCCTCAAAGCTCTCTCTTCAAGTATAGGCTTGGAGTTCATCACTCCACCCTCCAGTCAGAAGAACAAGAGGATGTTGGTGAGGTAGAATTCCTAGACTCATGGGATCTTGCAAAATAATTAAATTTTCCCAATAATAAGCTTGTTAGGGAATGATGAAAAAGTCATAAAACTCCCAAAGTAGTGTAGGTCACTGAGAAATGTATGTCTGGGGACCACTAAAAGAGAAGAGGCTGGTAGGACCTGGAGGCATTTTGGGTTCAAATAAAATGATACTTTATTTTAAGTATACAATGATACGATTTTATTGACATTCAACACTCACATCACTAATGAATAAATATCAAAAATGAAAATGCTTATCAAAGTCTCAAGAGCTAATCTGTTCAGCTAACCATCACTTTAATACCACAGGAAGGCTCTTGAACCACTACTGCAACTATGACAAATATCTGAGGTACCATGTGCGATCTGCCCACAAGACACATAGAAAAATAGAGGCACTTGTTTACCTGGTAGGAGTCATAGCTACAAACCATCACTATAGTGGTCTTGAAGCTACCTACCTTTTTTCTACAATTAGACAAAAAATGAGTAATTTTTTTACTCAGTATCTTATAATAAAATATAAAGTCCCTATTGTGAATTACTAGAAACAAATTTCATTTCTATTCATATTTAGAAGTAACTAATACCCCAAAACCAGTGCACACATAAAGTAGTTTTCTTCTTATTCCTCAAATGACTTTGGAAGGATTTTAGAGATGTCTGCAGCACAGTGAATGGTCACACAACGTAAATACATTCAAATTCACTTTAACCATTGAGCTTTTAATGCTCCTCAATTCTGCATACGAAAATATGCAGGCAGCTTGTTCTACTTTTTTTTGTTTAAGTGAATAATCAAGTCGAAGGGCCCTTTATTCCTGTCAAATTACCTCTTTCTATGGATGTGGATGTTTAAATAAACAAAATCATAAATACAATTGGGGTGTGTGTGTTTGTGTGTATCAGTAAGCACCTCGACATACACAGGGGGTTCTGTTATCACAGGTTCTTTGATCTGCTTTTCTAAAAGGAATGGCAACTTTTGAGGGGTTAACAATCATTTTTAATCAAGCACATGTATCATTCACCTACTTCAGGGGAAAAAACTTTAGAGAACTTTAGAGAAAATAAAGAGAAATCAAAAATCAACAGACATGGCTTCCAACTGACTGACAATAATCAATACATACATCATAGACCAACACACTGGTCCAACTGTCTGACCATATTTATCAGAGAGGGAAGCACCAATATCTGGGTTTTCAATTGCAGGGTGCTCCTTAACAGCTTCCCAGAGTCTCATCTGGCCAAACACTTTCAATCAGTAAGCCCCAAAGTAAAATCTCACCCTCAAAGTATTTATAACAAATTTAGAGTCAGAGGGCATCACAACCCTTGAGAACCAGTGTCTCATTAACAAAAAGTGTGGGCCTTCCTACAAATCTTCCCGGGCCCAATAATGGGTGGGGAAGATCTTCAATCACATTAAAATAATTAACAATACAAATACCTATAGAATTTCTGGTTAAAGAAACTCTTGTTTCTGTATTTTACTCCTAGTAAAGACTCTTGGTTGAGAAAAGGCAAAATTAAATTAGAGGCACTTGATTATATTAAAATAAAAACAGCAAAAATTCTACTTTACGTGCCATTACAGTGTCCCAAAAATTTTTCCACATTCAGATGAGTCAAAACAACTACTTTTATAACTCCTGTAACTTATCAATGCATCCATTATTTTACAGAAATACTACCTAATAGAGAAATGGGGCTACAGGTTCTTAGTCAAAGGATATAGCTTTTAATAGAAGGTGTTCTATAACCTTGGAGGGCCAAAGTAAGGGTTGTTGCCTTTTTAGGCAAAAATGGTAGTCAAGAAGATCATAGGAAGTTCTTTCTCCCTATAAGGCACTCTATTGCCTATCTTTCTGGACCCCAAAACACTTAGCAGTAACAGTATATTTTTCTCTCCTTTCATGGTTCTCATAATAAATATCTGTTCATTGATTGAGAATTGTTTTCTGATCCAATATCTTGATTTTGTTCTCGTTCATGAAGACAATATTAGCCTTGTTCACAGTATTACATTTAATTTTGAAAGAATAGAATTTATTTTCCTTCATTCACATTGATTAAAAGCACCAAAGTCTCCCATAGGTTTCTTTGTACAATTACGTAATCAAAATCTTCCACACTTTGAGATGATGTTGGTGTGTGCCATCTTAGACTCCAGATTCTTCTTTTTATCAGTCAGGTTGCTCTCATGCAAATGATGTGAAAGAAATAAGGATTTTAGAATCCATGTTCTTCCTTATCTACTTGTTTAAGGCTCATCATCACCTAGAAAAAATAAATTACTTGAATCTTTTAAAAAGTTCTTATTAAGCTAATGAGTTGGAAGCTTAAATACCTGAATTACATGGAATTAATTTCACACTTTTATCTCATTCTCCAGGTCTTTCTTGCTAATGCTGGTTGACTTTTTTAAATTAAAAAAAAAACTTGCCCAATTCTGTCTCTTTAGAAAGTCTTGAATTAAAGTTTATCTTGGAACCCATTTCCTTTCCAGATCCAAGCTCATTAGCTTGACTCATGAGACCTACCTGATTTTTACTTTTTGTCTTCTTTTGTGTGTTTGAAAATTCTATCTACCCTTCAAGGGCCAGATGAAGACATGCGGTGTTCAGGAAGCCTGACTTGATGATGGAGGTTATACATGTGTAGTTATGTAAAACCCTTCCATAACAGGCATGTTGTGAAAGACTGCATTTCCCTCTATCTTATTCTGTCCCCCATTTATTCTATTCTCTCTTTTGAATTGGTCCCTCTTCAAAAGTGTTTACTCTTACTTATCCCTTCCTGTCATTTACCCTCCCTTCTATAATTCCCCCTTGTCCCCTTACCCCCTACTTTCCTGTAGGATAAGACAGATTATTATCATACCCAACTGAATGTGCATGCTATTCCTTCCTTAAGTCAAATCCAGTAAGAGTAAGGTTGACTCTTTCCCTCTAAATTCCCTCTCTTCCCTTCCACTGTAAAAGCTTTTTCTTACCTCTTTTATGTAAGAGTTAATTTACTCCTTTCTATTTTCCCTTTATTTTTCTCATGATATATTTCTCTCTCATCCCTTAATTTTTTTCTTTTAGATATCATCCTTTTATATTCAACGCACCCTGTGCTCTTCTCTTTCTCTCTCTCTCTCTCTCTCTCTCTCTCTCTCTCTCTCTCTCTCTCTCTCTCTCTGTCTCTCTCTCTCTGTCTCTGCATATCTGTATATATTTGTGTATGTGTACATATGTATGTGTGTATATATGTATGCACACACATACATATACATATATACATGCACACACATATATGTATACACATAAAAATAATACATGCATACATATACATATTTTTTCCCCTGATCATTTTTCCCCTTGAAATATTGTAATCAGTTTTCCTGGGTAAGTATTTCTTAGTTTTAATTCTGACTTCTGGAATATCACATTCCATGCCCTCTGATACTTTAGTGTAGAAGCTGTTAAATCTTGCGTTATCCTGATTGTTTCCATAATTCTCAAATTGTTTCTTTCTGGCTGCTTCCAATATTGTCTCCTTGATCTGGGAACTCTGGAATTTGACTCCAATATCTCTAGGAGTTTTTCTTTTGGCATCTCTTTAAGGAGGAGATTGATGAATTCTTTTGATTTCTGTTTTGCCTTCTGGGTCTAGAATATCCTTGATAATATCCTTGACTCTAGAATGTCTTTGATAATGTCTTGAAAGATGACATCTAGGTTCTTTTTTTTTTGATCATGGATTTCAGGTAGTCCAGTGATTTTTGAATTCTCTCTCCTGTATGTATGTGCTTTCCAGGAAAGATTTTTTTTTCAATTAGATACTTTGCATTGTCTTCTGTTTTTTTTTTTCAGTCTTTTGGGTTTGTTTTATAATTTCTTGATTTTTTCTGAAGTCATTAGCTTCAATCTGCTCCATTCTAATTTTTAAGGAATTATTTTCTGCAGTGAGCTTTCAGATTTCCTTTCCATTTGGGCAATTCTTCTTTTAAAGAAATTCTCTTCAGTGGCTTTTTGGATTTCTCTTGCCATTTCAGTTAGTCTATTTTTTAAGGTGTTATTTTCTTCGGCATTTTTTTGGTTTCCCTTTGGGAAACAGTTGACTCATTTTTCATGATTTTCTTGCATCACTTTTATTTCTCTTCCCAATTTTTCTTTCACTTCTCTTACTTGGCTTTCAAAATCTTTTTTAAGCTCTTCCATGGCCTGAGAGCAAATCAGATTTTTCTTGGAGGTTTTAAGGAACTTTGACTTTCTTGTCTTCTCATTGTATCTTTTGGTCTTCCTTGTCACCAAAGTAAGTAAGTATAGTCTGATTTTTTTTCCAGTTTTTCTCATTTCCCCTGTTAAATACTTGACTTTTGAGCTCTTTGTCAAAGTGGTTCTCTGCTTTCAGTGGAGGTGTGGGATGTAATGCCAGCTACTCAATCCCCTCACAATCTGTTGGCTTAGAGCTCCAGAAACAGCAGTGTCCATTGCTGCTGTGGGGTCCTCCAAACCCCCTGTTGCTCTGGGTCTGGGACCAGAATATGCTACTCTTTCACACAGGTCTGATAAGTTATTTTTTTCCAGGACATTCCAATTTGTCTTCAGTGTTTTGGGGTCAAGAATTCTAGAAACCACCACAGCTGCCAGTGATTCCATGCCCCAGAGGTCTGCTTAGGCACCATCTGTGCCAAGGCAGCCCACACTGGACTGCACTCTGCTCCCAGCCCAGAATGATAGACACTTCCTATTGACCTTCCAGGCTCTCTTGGGCTAGAGATTTGCTTCATTACATTATTCTGTGGGTTCTGCAGCTCTAGCACTTCTTTGGAATGAATTTTACAGGTATTTGACTGGGTTTAAGAGAAGTGCTCAGGCAAGTCTCTGCTTTTACTCCACCATGTTGACTCCACCCCTCTCTATCTTTCTGTCTAAACCAGTCTCTGCCTATCTACTGAGTTATCTCCTTTCAATATCCTACTGGTGAACTACAGATGCCTACACTGTAAGTCACACCATTGTATTGGTTTGTTTTGCATAACAACTTTTTGTTGTTGAAGGAGGTGTAGAAGTGAAAGTTATATATAAAAGTATTAAAATATATATATTTTTAATTTTAGTATTTGTTCCCTGCCCTCATTAATTATATACTCTGGAGTGGAATAAAGACAGAATATTGTGATACAAAGAATGTTGATCTTGGTTGGATGCAGAAGATACATGGATTTAAATTCTAGCTCTGATGTTTTCTTGTTATGTGTCCACAGACAAGTAACTCTCCATGCTTAGAGATGTTTCATCAAAAAAAAAATAATAGTTTCATGATGGTAGAGAAAAGACAGGAACTCAACTGAGTTCTCCCCCAAACCCCTCCACACACCTTTAGATAATGCTTTAGGACAAATTCTGAAGCAGCAGAACCCACAAAAGGAGATCAGGTGAAAAATTTATCCAGGTAGAGTCAATTTAAGAAGTTGGCAGGGAAAAAGATCTGTTGCACCAGGGTGAGATGGGAGTGTGGTGTCATGCAGGCTGTGTCAGCACAGAATGGGCCCCAGCAAACCAGGAGCAGACCTTCAAAGTGACTGAATCGGCAGTAGTAGCAGCTGCCTCTATAGCTCTCAACCCACAGATGGTAAGGCGGTCAGCAAACTATTCAGAATATTACACTCTATTGCTTTCCATACTCAGATTCAGGTCACAGTCCTGGGTGACAGTCCAGGGCAAGGAGAAGCACTAGCAGAACAAAGCTTGCAGCTGTAGTCGAGCAAGGACCCTTCTAACAGTTCCTGCTCATGGCAGTTCACAGACCTGTCACAGGCCAGGAAAGTAGTAAAACAACTCTTCCTAGATCCCACCACTTTGGAAGGGCTCTTCAGGTTCTTGGAAATATCTTTGAAAGCAGCTACACAGCAACCCTGAGGCTTGAGACAATACGCGCTCCCCCCAGGAATCCGAGCCCCATGTTAGCAAATAGTTAAAAGTGAAGAAATGAGTTGGAACATGAGCAAGCAGCAATAAAAATACTGACCATAGAAAGTTACTATGGTGACAAGGAAGAACAAAACACACTCAGAAGACCACAAAGTCAAAATTCTGCATCCAAAGTCTCAAGCCACGGAAGAGCTCAAAAGTTTATTTTGAAAATCAAGTAAGAGAAGTCAAGGAAACATTGGGAAGAGAAATGAGATTTATATAAGAAAATCATGATGAAAAGAGTCTAAAGCTTAGAAAGGAGGCACAAAAAAGTGAAGAAAATCACACTTTTAAAAACAGAAAAGGCAAAATGGTAAAAGAAATAAAATCCAGTGAAGATAAGAATGCCTTGAAAAGCAGAATTGGTCAAATGATAAAAAAGACATAAAAATTCAATGAAGAGAAAAGTTACTTAAAAATTAGAGACATCAAGAAAGAACTGCTGGAATCTGAATACAGATCAAAGTACACTTTTTTCCTTGGGAATTTATTTTGGTCTGTGTTTTCTTTTACAACATGAGTAATGTGGAAATGTTTTACATGACTATGCATGTATACTCTATAGCAAGTTACTAGCCTTCTCAGTGAGTAAGTAGGGTGGGAAGGGAGTGAAAAATTTGGAACTCAATTTTAAAAATAAATATTGGAAATTGTTTTTAAATGTAATTTGGGGGTAAATAAAGTGTCAAATTTAAAATAATAATAATAACTCACATATATGTAGTATTTGCTTTGCCAAGCACTTTATTAACATGGGCGTTATCTAGTAAAAGGATTTCTGGGAGGTAATGAAGACTTTCAAATGCTTCTGTTTGCACAGGACATGATACTGATTGAATGAAATTGTAGATCACTGAAGAGACTCTAAAAGTAAGTTCAGAATCAATCAAATGAATTCACTCTTGCTACCCAGGAACAATGTAGTAAAGGTAGATTGCATGCCCTTAGCAATTGCATTTTATATAATATAATGTTGGTATTATATGTTGCCTAATTTTTCTCTAGAATATATTGAAAATTATAGTAAAAGATTCAAGTCAATTCAATGAAATGCATTCGTTAGTCAACTATTATGTGCAAGGAAATGCTCTATGAAGTGGGAATGCCAAGTCAAAAACAAAAGAAATGACAACCCTCCCCTACAGGAGTTTACAATCTATTGGTAGCTGGAAATATATACAGCAAAAAGTAAATATGCCTACTTAGGATTAAGGTTAGGGAGGGGCTATTGGTAGTTGAAGATAAATCAAAAATGGCTTTTGGGGGAAGAGAATATCACTGCTGAGAAATGGAGAAAAGTTATGATTCTGAGAGAGGAAGACAATGCAAGAGTTTTATAGGGAGAAGTGGGGTAAATGTCAAGAAGAGGCAGATGGGATATGGTCTTCAGGGAGTCTCTCATAGAATGGCAAGTACATGAATCAAAGCAATGTGCAGTTAGAGTATAATAATAAATTTGGACCAGAATGAGGAGGATGACAAAATGCCAGAATTTGGAGTTAGCAGTTTTCCCCAATAGGCAACAGAAGGAGGAGTGATATTGTTAATCCAGTAAATATTCATGAAGTGCTCAGTGTTTGATTTGATGAATTAATATTGAAGGTCAACCAAAGGGCAATAGAGATCAAGCTACCACATATGAACAACGAAGGATTGAGGAAGAAAAATGTGTGTAAAAATCAGTTATTAATGCAAAATCATTCTAAAGTCACTCCATGTTTTAATCTTGCTCAACTTTGGCCACATGCATCCAGCCTCAAGGAGGAGAGGATCTAAATGTACTAATGCTCTTTCCTTAGCACTATTTCTATCTCCTCATAATGAGTACCTCAAAGTTAGCAACTGCTATACATATTCACTTACTCTATTTCCTCATGTGAAATGTAAGTAGACCAATCAATACCTTGGGAGGAACTGAGGCAACGTTAACTCCACCTTCTCATGATTGCATTATCCAATCAAAATGTTTTTGCCTATGTGTGAAATAAATTTCTATCTATAAAAGCAATGCCCAATTCCTTTTTAAACTTTCTTTTCCTCAGCTTTGCTTTTTAAAAAGGCTTTAGTCTCAAACAGAACTTTCCTTTTAACATATGTATAAGATATTGAATAATGGAAAAGGATATGGTCAGGTCATATGACTATGACGGATGGACAGTCTACTTGCTCTACAGAAATCCACACAATCTTAAAATGTTTAGAGGAAGGATCCCAATATATTGAGTAATATCCTGCAGAGAAACAGTCACACTACATAGTGCCCAGAATATAGAATGCACTGGATAAATCCCTATGAATAGATAAATGAATAGATGACATTTTAGAGATTACTCACATACATGAAATCATAGATCTATAAAGTCTCTTATGTACTAGATGATGAAAATACAAAGAAGTCAGCTACCACAGTCCCTGCCTTCAAAGATCTTAGAGTCTGAGAGGACTGTATATAAATATACAAAAAGGAGAATAATCGATTGAGATAAGATAACTTTCATCTCTATAAGCCAGGCTAATGACAACTTACAATCTTGTTTTAGAGGCAGAGAACCATAGGTTTTAGTATAATGAGAAGAGCACTGGATTTGGTCATGTGTTGAAATCCTGCCTCTGTCACTGTGCACCATTCAGCACAACAATTAAATTCTCTAGGCCTCAGTTTCCTCATCTGTAAAATAAGGGAGTTGGACTACATACCCTTTAAGATCCTTTCAACCTCTAAATCTATGAGACTAATTCAGACCTCACTTTATGCTTAAGGAAATTAAGCAAAAAGATTTTAGGGGAAATATAGATGAGAAAATCAGCAGTTCTGAGATCTTAAAAGTAACAGAGATTCTGAAAAATGAGCACTTCAAAAATGGAATTTTCTCCATCTCTCAATCCCTTCTAGCATATGGAAGGAATTACAGATGAGGGGAAAGACTAGCTTAGGGGTCTTTCTACTTGACAATCAGTTGATACCTTATTAAGACACATAAGTTCTACTGAATCTTAGGAATATTTACAAAAGGGGAGACAGTTCTTCCCCTAGATTCATAATCTAACCAAATGTGTTGAGACTTCCAGAAATTTATTCTAAAATTTTCAGATGTTACAGCAATCAATCACTATACACAATGACAGTCCACCTTCCTCTCCAGCCTCTTCCAAATATAGTATGCAAAGTCTGTCTTATCCCACTGAGTTCTTAATAGGGTCAGCTTCGCATGTCCCTGAAGGCAGTTAGTGATGAGCAGTTTGTGAAGTAAGACAACCTCCACATGGCCATAGACGCTTTGATCAAATAAGACGAGCTGATGTCGAACATCCAGAGAGAAGGTGCTAATTAACAGTGGATCAATCCTTCCTATTTATAGTTCCACATTTTTTTTAAGCTGTGTCCATTGAAATCATGTCCAGACTTCTTAATTGGAGAAGTAACTAATTGGAAGGTGCTGAAGGATGGGTATAGATATATTATCCTTTTATAATTCATGATTCTAACTCAACTAGTGTCTCAACTAAAGACCGTGTATCCAAGTATCCAAAGGTATCCAAGGCTAGGAAGAAGGGAGTCTTACTTCCTCTAGCTCTGGCTCAGTGATTGGGTGAAGTAAGTACTAGTTATTAAATAATTAAAAAAAACAAAACACCTTACTCATTCAGAAGTAAAAGATCTCATGGAATGACAACATCTCAGCTTTGGAAGTTATATTTGTAACCAAACAGTTCAACCCAAATTTGAAAAATAATCCTTGATCTAGCAATTTATGAACATTTATTAAATGTCTATTGCAAGCTGCATGCTATGGAAGCCCTGGGTGATACAAGAACAAACATGAAGCACTACCTAACCTTAAAAATTTTAATTTCATTGTATGGAATGTATCTGAAAACATGACAATATGTCTGAAAAATTTCCCAGCCTTCACCTGAATATAAATGATAGAGCATTTATTAAATACTTACTGTGTAGTAGGCAATGTGATAAGAACTTTTTAATCTGAATATATACAAACAGAGAGGATATATACTTATGGAACTTAAATTCAAGTAGTGGAGGATAAGCACATAATAGGGGAACTAGAAGGAGGTAAAACATAAAAAAAAATGTATCTGGAGAGAAGGAGGAGTACTGGAAGTGAGTTGATTTAGTGTTAAAAAATGATCATGTCTAGGGTTGCTCATAAAAATGCCGGTCCAGTTCAAGGAGTAACCAACCAGATCAAGCCTCAGAGGAGATGATTCTCCAATGTGGGAAGGAAAGTGGTTACTGAGGAAATGGAGAAATCTGGAGAGTGAGCTGAGTTAGGAGTGAAGTGAGAGTTGCAAAGTCCCTCATGTTATACTACAATGATTTTATTGGTTCAGATAGAGCCATTGTAACATTTCAGAATAGTTGAGTTCTGAAGTCCAATCTCCTCATTTTAAAGATGAGGAAACTGAGGCAGAGAAAGATAAGTAACACAAGATCCTGTAACTAAACTAGTTAGTGACAAAGCCTCAATTATAATCTGTATTCCCTCAATCTTGATCTAGTCTTCTTTCCAAAACACCGTATTATTTTCCAGATTATAATTTTCAGACTTTCATTCAATTCAGTTGAACTCTGAATTCCATTCTAATGTTGACCACTTAGATTTTGTAATTATCTTCCTGTATTTGAAGGGGTGAAATATGGAAGTGTTACTTCCACAAGTTACTAATACTAAAAAGTGTGACAGTACCAATGACTACTGATTTACTGATCTAAAAATATATGGAGAATATTGTTATTCGGAATGTGTGGAGAGAATGTGCAGGCTTTTACAAATGGTTTTCTAAAGTAGATTGCTTTTCCATAATCACAAAAAAAAAAAGATAGGAAAGTTGAGGGAATGAAGAATTCTACTGATTTTTTTTTTATTATTAAGTACAGTTACATTTTGCTTTAAAGGTTCTCTTCAAACGGAAATTAACCACACACATAAAGATTAGTAAGATAATAATGTCAAAAACACATTTTTATTATGCTTTAGAAGTTGGAATGCATTTTACGTGCATTCTTTTCCATTTAATTCTTTCAGAAACTACAAAATATAGGTGCTATGATTACCCCCCATTTTACAAATGAGAAAATAGCCTTAGATGAGTTAATAGAACAACTAGTCCAAGGAATAGTTCCAGAAGGGCAGATAGTTCTTCCCCTAGATTCATAATTTAACCAGATGTGAAGCTTCCAGAAATTTATTCTAAAAGTTCCAGATGTTGCAGCCATCAATCATTGTAGGTATTGACAGCCCACCTGCCTCCTCAGACTCTTCTAAATTGAGTATGCAAAGTCTGTCTCATTCCACTGAGTTCCTTATAGGGTCTGCCTATCAATTAATTAATAATTATCCAAGTTAATTGATTTATCCATCATCACTTCATATTGTAAATGGGTTTTCCATAGATTCTAAAATACCACAAATATTTCCCATCCCTGTTTTTCTTTGGGGGGGGGAGGGAGGTGGAATGGATGCCACATTTCTCACTATAGTTGACTCAGAATAATACAAGGCTTCCCATGGGACCCCTATCTATTCACAGGAATTCAGACCCAAAATCCACAAGAAGGAAAATCAAAGAAGAATGACAAAACTCCATATGGTTTCTCCCCCATTCAAAGTCGAGTTCCATAACGCAGGGACTATAGCACTCTTTGTACCCTTAGTATTTGATATAGAGCCTGATACCCAGTGAGTGCTTAGTAAATTCTTATTAACTGACTGATAACTACTTGTATTATGACATGAAATTTGATAGATAGTGCATTGGGTTTATCCATCATAAAATATTTCTTGAACATCAATGGATCATCAATGACCTGGGACCAGAATTAACAGGATGAACTAAGTGAGCTATATTTTCACTGGAAAAGTATTTGGTACATTCACTGATACTGTTACTCTCTGAAGAAAAAAATATCTAATCACTTTAACATCAATATTATTTCAGTGATGTCATATGGCTATGAAATACAAAGGAATCAAAACTATGAGTGACCAGAAGAACAATAGGGAAATGTACAAGGGTTTTAATTTGCAGCATAATACCAAGGATAATACGAGTATGCAAAATATGTCTCAAATACATATTGGAGCCACAATACTGAAAAACGGAGGTGGACAGCCCACATACACAGAGTGAGGATTAAAGGCTGACCAATCCAAGTGCTACATTGGTGCATAATTCATTCTGTCAGGAGACCTAGAGGAAATTCATTAACACTTTGTATTAACTCTCTCCAGATTGTTTATTAGTGAATATAAATGAGAGTCACCCCAGAGGAGGATTGGGTGAGTTATATTCTGAAGCACTGGAGAGAGAAAATTTACATTGATAAAAGAAGGAGAAAAATGAAGAAGAGGAGTGAAGGAAGGAAAGAAGAAGAAAGAAAGAGAGAGAGAAAAAGAAGGAAAAGAAGGGAGGAAAGAAGAAAGAAAGAAAGAAAGAAAGAAAGAAAGAAAGAAAGAAAGAAAGAAAGAAAGAAAGAAAGAAAGAAAGAAAGAAAGAAAGAAAGAAAGAAAGAAAGAAAGAAAGAAAGAAAGAAAGAAAGAAAGAAGGAAAGAAAGAAACCTCAAGGGCTTTTAATCGACTAGAATTTCAATAAGTGACATGGCATCCAAAAATGCTACAGTAGTTTTGGCTGCATTAAAAGAGTCATAGCTTCTAGGAACAATGAAGTGATCATTCTACTCTATGCATCCTTATTAGGCCTTCTCTGGAGAGGTATGTTTACTTTTAGAAACTACAATTTGAGAAGGACATCGATAATTCCAAAAGTGTATGATAGTGAATAGTGGACAGTGAAAGACCTTGTGCCCCTCTCATGTGATGATCAGTTAGAGGAATATAGAATATTTGGAATTGGAGAAGAGAAGATTCAGGGAGGATGGAATTACTGTCTTCAAGTATTTTAAAGGTAATCATGTATCGGAAGGATTCAGTTTATCCTGTTTGGTCCTGAGGGACAGACTCATAAACAATGGGTGTTAATTATGAAGATACCAATTCAGACTCATTGTGGAGGCTGAGTTTCTAACAATTAGAGCTGCCACAGAGTGGAATGGCTAGCTTTGGGAAATTGAGAATTCATTATCATTTGAAGAACTTCAGACAAAGATAGGAAGACTGGTCTTCAGATATGCTACAATTAGAATTCCTTTTGGTTTATGGTTTAAATGTGAATCAAAATCTGTGAATCTGTGAACTACAAATATAAGTATGTAGAGAATAAGTATAAAGAGAGTAAATAAAACAAAATTAAACATAATTTATTTAAGAATAGATAGAAAGGAAAGGGAAGCTAGGTGGAGCAGATAGAATGTTGGGCCTGAATTCAGGAAGACTCATCTTCCTGAGTTCAAATCTGGCCTCAGACTAGCTACGTGACAGTGAGCAAGTCACTTAACCCTGTTTTCCTCAGTTTCCTTATCTACAAAATGAATGGGAAGGAAGTGGTAAACCACTCCAATATCTTTGCCAAGAAAACCACAAATGAGGTCATGAAGAGCCAAACTTTACTGAAATGGCTGGTCAACACTACCCATCAGAAATGACTAATGCTGGAGGGGATGAGAAAAAAATAGATGTGCTAATAAACTATTAGTGGAGTCGTGAACTAATCCAACCGTTCTGGAGAACAATTTGGAACTCTGCCCAAAGAGCTATAAAACTATGCATATCCTCTTATGCAACAATATCATTACTATGTCACTACCCTAAAGAAATAAAAGAATAAAAGGAAAAGGACCTATATATACAAAAAATGTTCCTACAAGCTTTTCTCCCCAAGTGGCAAAAAAAAGAGGAAATTGAGTGGATGCTCATCAGTTGAAGAATGGTTAAATGAATCGTGGAACATAATTATGATGAAGTCCTTTTGCACTATAAGAAAGGAAGAGAGACATGATATCAGAAAAAAAATTAAAAATTTTAAAAATAAAAAAACAAAACCATAGCAAGACCTAAAAGAGCGGATACAAAGTAAAGTGAGAAGAAACAAGAGATCACTGTGCACGGTAACAACAATGTTGTCATGATGACCAACTCAGGAAGACTTCACTACTCTGGCCAATAGAAAAATCCAAGACAATTCCAAAGGACTCATGATAAGAATTACTGTGCCTCTCCAGAAAGAGGACTGATGAACTTTGAGTGAAAACTGAAGTGTCATTTATTGCTTTCTTTTTTTTTTATATTACTTTACTTTATACAATATTATATACTTTATACAATATTATATACAATATACTTTATACAATATTATATACTTTATACAATATTACTTTATACAACTTCTCTTGTATATTTTGTCTCATGTTGCTTGCTTCTTAGTGGTTGAAGGAAGAGTGGGAGAGGAGAGAATTTGGAAATCAAAATTTAAAAAACAGAATATTTAAAAATAAATAATAAAAGCAAAAATTCTAAAAATAAAATGTACTTAGAATTACACCAAACACTAATTTCTATACCATAGCACATCTAAAAAGGTGGTATGAGAGATATTGTTTCAGAGCCAGCAAAGTCTTACTACAGTAGACAAATCCCTCTCCTTCATGCATCATCAGGGCCATCGACAACTTTTCAGTGATATTTTTTTCTTCCTAATAGAGATCTACTTAAAGACTTAACAGAATACTGAGCACAAGACTTGCCCAGTCTTTGAGGAACAATGGATCGAAAGCCACTTTACAAATACTTAACAGTGACTAGACTATAAATCTTTATTCTCTTTCATTTTTCTTCCCTTCCTAGGCTCTAAGAGAAGTAAGGAGTAAACTGGAGTTGAAAGATTTAATAAAATAACTTTGATTATGTTACATAAAATCATCCAAGGACTTGGTTCTTGGTCAGTCCACAGAGTCAGCTGAGAAGATGGTAGATCCTTCCTTCTAAGACGCTACCATAAAGGAAATTTGGAGACATGGCACTGGAAGAAGTAAAGTTCCTAACTGTGAAGAAAAGAAAACAATGTGGAATTAAAATCAGTTTATGAGAAATGCATCAGAAATATGAATGGGATATTAGTTGAGGAGAGACCTGTTGGGGTGCCAAGATGTAACCTAGAGGCAGGTTTGCAGATCATTAGCCTGAGACATACTGGACTATTCTCTGTTCTCTTCATACAGTGTATATTTTTCTGCTCCTACACCTTTTTTGAATGAATGAGATGATATTTATTAAATAACTACTGTTGACTATGGAAGACTGGTAACAGTTATTTGACTAAGAATCCCAGATGTGGAAGTGGAATGTGGAAGGATGTAGGGAAGTATAAACATGTGGTGACATTGCATGAAAATACCTGGAAGAAAATAGGCTGGATCTAGCGAACATTCACCACCCAGGAGCCCAAGGCCCTAAGGCCTAAGATGGAAAGCCTGATCAGATTTGGATAAAGTTTAAAAAAAGAAAAAACTACAGAAATCACATGCTGCATCAAGACAGGCATTGTCTCAAGGACTTGCTATTTTCCATGAGTACCACTCTACTCGGGTCAGAGCACAGCTGAAATGAATTCCCCATGAATACCTATACTAGAACATAGGACCTAAGAGCTGGAGGGATCTTAGAATGTAGGATGTCAGCATTCACAAGGAGCCTTAGGACACAAAATAGTGTTAACCCACAGGAAATTTAGAAAGTGGAATAAAAACTGTCAAAGCAGGGAGTGATAATAGAACACGGAACACAAACTGAAAGCTGGGAGGGACTTTTGAACATCCAACAAAGCATGACAAGTTGAGAGGAAACATGAAATATGGTTAAGGATACATTAGAACAGAGAGTGTTAGAACTAGAATGGTCCTTGGACTACAGAGCTGGATAGAACTTTGGAATAGTAAATGTAGAATATCAGAATTAGGAGAGACTTTGGAGTTTGGAAAACAAAATTGTCAGAACTAAGAAGCACCTTCAAGAACACCTAGACCAAACTCTGCATTTTGACATACTCAAAGGTGAAACCTAAAGCTTCTGAGTTCCAGAAGAGTGTTCTTTCCACTGTGCCAATTTCGAATCTGAAGAATGAATGGTACATCCACATAGAGTAGGATAAATGAAGTCAGATTGGTTTGCCGAAACTCCATAGTGTTTAGGGCAAGAAAGGATCTAGGAGATATTTTAATGAAAACTCATTCTTATGGAAGAGGAAGTTTGAATATTTCTGTTATCACGCCAGCAAAAACTGGCATCAAGGGAATCAAATTTTGAAAATTAGTGACGATATATAATAGTATGTAATCTTCATAGCAGTGTTGTGGTTTAGGGAGCAAGGTGACACAATAGATAAAGCTTTCTGGGTTTGGAATCTGGAAGTCCTGAGTTCAAATCCAGTCTCAAATGCTTACTAGATGCATGACCTTGGGCAAGTCAATTAACCTCCATCATCCTCTGTTTCCTTAACTATAAAATGAAAATAATAGTAGCTCATATCTCTCAGAGTTGTCATAAATATGGAATGAGATAATATTTGCAAACAACTAAGCACAATACCTAGTACATAATGGACTTAAATAAATGGTTATTCTCTTCCCCCTTGGTGCTAAAGCTATTATTCTACCTACTTTACAGAGAAGTAAACTGAGGTTCACGAAGGTGATGATTAGCCCAATGTCATTGAGACAGTAATTATCAAAGTCAATGTCTGAACCTAGACATGTTCAGCTTCCTAAATGTTGTACTATGCTTCTTCCTCATTAAGAAAATCTGAAGTCAAACGGTTCAGGAAGGATTTGGAAACACTCAGAAATGCAGATTTATAACAAGAAGATGAGGGAAACTAACAACATTTGGAACATATTCTTTTTTATTTAGTCATGAATGCATGGAAAGTAGTTTTAATCTCTCATGTAGCATGTCTTGATATTCACTTAAGTATCTAAAGCCTGGTTTGGATGGACTACAAATATATCCCAACGTAATGTTGCTTATCTCCATCATGCAACTGACTACCATCTTAGTTTTAGTGAATTGCAGGATCATCACCAATGTTTCCTTCCTTCATCTGATAAAAACATTATTTACTCCTCCTCCTCTTCCTTGTCCTCCTACTCCATCATCATCATCATCATCATCATCATCATTCTCTCTCTCTGTCTCTCTGTCTCTCTCTGTTTCTCTCTGTCTCTCTGTCTCTCCCCTTTGTTGTTTTTTTTTCTGGGAATTTCAACTGGGTTGAAAGGAAAAAGAGAAAGGAGAAAAACTCCTTTTGATTTATAACCCTCATTTTTAGGCAGTGAACCAACTGAAGCCTCAGTTTATTAAACTTAAGTATGTTATGAATTACTGTAATAAAGTCTATGACTTTACAAGCAAAATTTTAAAAGAAAATGGCACAAAATTCAATTTAATGTTAAATGATAGATTAAGCTTTAGCAGAAATTTAAAATATTCATTACAATAAACATAAACACATCATTTTAGTTAAATTAAGTAGACATTTCTCATATAAATACATGGTTGGAAATATTGAGTTTTTTATAGATTCAATACTGAGATTCTAAGTGTTTAACAGAAGTGAAGTCATTGTCCAAGAAGGAACACATCCAAGTTTGCAAAGAAGAATGATCCTAATGAAAACTAATACATATATCTGAATTGTTCTGAAAAAAATAATATCATTGTCTTTTAAAATGTTTGGAATTTTGGATCTGAGTTAAGCATTGTCCTATCCAGAATACTCAATAATATCGCAATGCCCTCTGGGAGTGGGAGTTTATTAAGTCACTACTACTTTTATGTGACTTTTTTTTGTATCATATGGCTTTCCTGCAAAATAATTAAGTCACATCTTTAGAACACATGGACCTCCTCCTGCCCATGAAAGGAAAAAAGCTAACATTGGAAGAATGACCTTAAAAGGAAGGGAAATGAGACAGAAATATGAATCTTCACCTATATTTGTGAAGGGCTATAGCTATGCAGTGACAATGTGATATTCACAACACCCAACACCCATGGTGGCCATGAATATCCTGGTACAATTTTGAATTGCAAAATGCAATAGACTCTCCACATGGAAGACAGAACCAAAACTTTTAGACACCAGAAAGCCAAATTCATCATAATCTATACAAAATAACAATGCAGATGACAACACCATCTCCAAGCCCTTCCCCTGCTGGATTTCCCACAAACCGGAAAAAAATCAAAAGCAGGATCCCTCAAACAAAATCACAAATGAACTCTCACTCATGCTGGTCAGCTGCCTGGTTGCTTGCATCCTTCCTAGCTTTGACAATTCTCACGAAAAATTTCCTCTCATATCTGACCTAGGTCTTCCTTTTCCTGTTCCACCCTTCTCACTACAGGCTCCCGGTGACTCAGACTTCCATCTCACCTAAGCAGGTAGCATATATGTATTAAGGAATGTGAAAGATCTTCCCCATTTAAATTACCATTACAAGCTGGTGAGAGGTAGAAAGAGAGTAGTCATGATTGGAAAATAGAAATTTAATGCAACTTGTCTCTGAATGCCCATTGATATAGGTCTATCTCCATACTGGTGAAGACGAAGCCCTGATCTGACTAAGAGAGCTGGATAGAGTTGGTGGGAGGCCAGAGCTTCACTTCTTGGCCAATTCCCTTCAATTCCCTCTTTGAGGATTCTAGTGCTTCTGGCTTCCAACTATGATAGAGAAGGTGGAAGATGCCAGTCCCACTTGAGTTTACTAAAGGAAATGACCCTGGGAAGATATAAGAGAAGCCAGCAGTCTTCATAATTTCCCTATCCCCATCTTGCTATGCTAGAGACTTTGAAGAATTTCCTCTTTGGTAAAATCCAGGACTCTCGTTTGTGGTTGAACTGAGTTACCTTGCTCCCAAATGAAAGAACTCTCTTATAGATACCTTTTCTGATTTCTTGTTTTGCTATGATTTGGATACATGGGTTTCTTTGCTTTCTACATGTGTTCATTATGGAATTGGTATGAGGTTGGGAAAAGGTCAAGCTTTGGATCTAAGAGCTCAATGGTCCTCCTTCACTCTAAAATGACAAAATGATCAAAAGTGAGATGAAACCTAATCACATCCTCTAGATGAAGAATACCCAAGAGAGAAGACAGGTGTACTTCCAGTCTAGTATTCCCTCTCTGAGAAGCAGAATGGTGGCCTATGGTGCTAACTTCCTGCTTATTCTCCTGGAAGGAATAAAAACCTTCCTTGAAGAAAGGTGGGAAAAGAAGGTCCTAGAGATGTGTATTCTTCTTCCCTTTGAACCATGCACACATACACAAAAGGACCTCAATACCCTCAAAACCAATAGCTCTTACTACCCATGTGGAGCCCTCTCACTTTTTATTGCTACATTTAAAAAAAAAAATGTTCCACCTTATCAGGAAGCATTTAGTGATTGCCTACTGTGGCACAAGCACTGTGTGAAGTACTAGGGATTCAAAGACAAGACAAAAAGCAATCCTTACCCTCAAGAAGGTTTTATTCTAAGGGATCCTAGACTCGAGAATAAGAGAATCTTACAATGAAGAGGTTTAGGGCATCACTTAATCCTATACCCAACTGAAATATGAATCCTTTCAACATCTCCAACAGGAGGTTATCAAGACTCTGCTAAATACAGTCAGTGTTAAGGAACTCATTTCCTACTGAAAAAAAAAGTGATGAGATTATTTTTGAGGGAATTTTGATTGTCACTGAGGGGGTACAACCGCAAAGATATAGAAATGGTCATTAGAATTGCAACAGTTGGGTACGGATTAATCTGCTTGCTGAGGTTTGGGGATGCTGGGGACCCTGAAATATGGACACACTGGGTCCTGCTCAAATGAATTCAATTCAAGCCTTCTTAAAGTCAAAAACAAACAAAGTTTATTAAAGATTTGTCATATTGGGTTCACTCTTGAGGAGCCTAAACATTTGTAAGACTTGTATTCATAAGGAGGTCAGATATAATCTGAACTAGACAGAGACTGAGCTAGATTGAATCTGAGTGTCTTCATGGAGGCAAGATGGAACTTAAATTCAGGAAAGGACTGTAGGTAGGATCTGGGGGTGGTAGGGTAGTCTAGGGTAATGGGAGGAGGAGTTTGGGGAGGGTCTTGAGGAGAAGTCCAGAGAGGACCTTAACACAAGGCTGACTGGTCAAGGATTGGAAATAGCTGGAGGCAATCAGCAGATATCAGACAATGGAGGATTTGAATGGGAAGCAGGTAGGGCAATGCAGAAGTAGCAGACAATGGAAGGTCAGGCTAGGCCAAGGGCAACAGATTTGAATATGAAAGACCAGAGCAAGTGGCAAGACTCAGCGGGGAGCTGTCTGCAAATTTGACTCAAGGAGAATTCAGGAAGGTTTCCAGAGTCTGAAAGCTTGAGACAGGAAAAAAAACACATTAGGCATGGGATAGGTGTGCTTCTATAAAATGAATGATTAAATGAGATAATGTTTGAGAAGATGCTTTCAAATTTTAAAGTGATATAAAAATTCTAGAGATGATGATGATATCTGAAACAGAGTTTGTCCTTAATAATTCAGATGATTCCACTAATGGACATTCAAAATACAAATAAAATCAATATTTATAGAAGAACTATGCAAGAGAAAATATACAAGTTCTAGGTTAAAAAAGCTATAACTGCCATTAAAAACAGCTAGCTTTTACACAGTGATTTAAAATTTGCACCAATATTTACGTCATCACCTTTGATCCCTTACAATAGGAGGTAGTTATAAAGATTATTCAGCATTTTGCAGATGAGGAAGCTAAAACTGACAAAATTAGTGACTTACCCAAGGTTACACAGCTAGTAAGTGTCTGAGGTGGGATTTGAATTCTGTTCATGCTGACTCCAAGTCACTGCACCATGTAACTGATGCTACCTATTTGATTTGCCGCAAGCTATCTGTCCTTTCTGGGTTTCAGTTATGTCATATACACAATGAAGAGACTAAAAACTCCTCTAATACCCCTTCTTGATCTAAATCAGTTATATGTGATTTTGAACAGTATTTATTTCCCACAACATGAGTTATCATGTAATAATTATTGTACACATTTAACCTTTAAGGAAACTGAGGCTCACAAAGAGAAAATGGATATCACTGTGATGGCAAGCAAACTAGACTCTTGTTGTTTTTGTTTTAGTATAATCAAAATGTATAATGCCTTTATTTATGTGTGACTGAAGAGGAGCTTTCCCACCCATTGTTGGACCAGGGAAGATTTGTAAGGAGTGGTCCAAGCCTTTTGTTAATGAGGACTTGGTTCTCAAGGAATATGATGCCCTCTGGATCTAAAAAGTGTATAAAGACTCTGAGGTGGGGATTTCATTTTGGTTCTTATTTACTGGAAATGTTTGGCCAGGTTCAGACTGTGGAAGCTGTTAAGGAGTTACCCCATCCCCCAGCTTTGAAAACCCATTCCCTCTCTGGTAAAGATGTGTGTATGTTAGTGGTCAGACATTTTGGAAGCATGTCGGTTGACTTGATATTTATGTACTT